>CM066031.1:1000407647-1001144872 GCA_033557465.1 Ichthyophis bannanicus
TCCAAACACCCCCTTCACTTAAATCATGTGACCATGGCACCCACACAGGATATGCACTATTCTGGGTGCATCATAGTCCACAAGGGCTAGATGTGACTGGGAAATACAGATGGACACAGGTGTATCCTAGGTGTGTCTGCAAGGACTACCTAATCACACATTGGCACTGATGGCAGCCTGTAGCATAGCCTATCTTAGCTAAGCCAGGTGCTGCGGACCTGGTGCTGGGCACCCCACCTCGCCCTCAGGGCGAGCACAGTACCCCCACAATGTGTCGGTCTGTAGCTACTCTGTGCCAGTAACACACACGATCAGTTCCCCCTACCAGGCCGAGGTGCTGTGGGGGTGCATACCCCATCTTGTGATCATCTGTAGACTGCTGATCTGCATGTGCAGTGCATCATGGGTATGGGTGGGTTAACCCTATCCTGGTAACCACAGCAGACAGTTTGTGTGGTGACCTGCAGTCCTTCTGTAGCCAGCCAGGGGTTTGTTAGTAGCTATAGAGATGTAGCCCACTGGTTGCTTCACTGACTGTGGAGGCAGAGGTCATAGGTTTGATCCCACAGTGGTATTATTTGATAGGGCTGTCTGAAGCATTTCCTTTTTTAATTTAAATTAGTGCTGCCAGAAAAAACACCCTCACAGTGCTGTAACCTTAAGGCGCCCTATAAAGTGCTCTATAAGGTGCCCTATAAAGTGCCCTATAAGGCGCCCTATAAAGCACCTTATAAGTCGCCCTATAGGGAACATTATAAGGTGCCTTGGCAGACAGTGCACTTTATAATGTGCCCTCTGGAGTGCCTTATAGGGCGCCTTATGCAACACCTTAGATTACAGCACTGTGAGGGTGTGTTTGCTGGCAGCACTAATTTAAATTAAAAAAGAAAATGCCTCAGACAGCACTGATTTAAAGTAAAGGGTAATGCCTCAGACAGCCTTACTCATTAAGCCCACCGGGGGATTGAACTCATGACCCCTGTTTCATCAGTCAATATATTAACCATTGTGCTACACCTCTGTTGCTGTGTTTGTAGGTGAGCGCGCCTAATTAAGGCTAACGCGCGTTAACGTGCCACGGCTCCCTCTATCACGCGATAACGGACTTTATCGCGCGATAACCCGAAATGCTACCTTAAGACCGTAACACCCACTACCTTATATGACATTCGTCACAGTAAGACTGCAACTAACGCCGGTAACATTAAGGTGGTTTAGTAAACATACCCCTAAGTCTTGAAGGACTATCAAAAGGGACTGCTATACCTGGAAAAAGATCACTTGTAAATATTTGTCTTCTAGGAAATACTCTAAATCCTGGGGAAAAGGGAATTCTTTGGGTTAAAGCTGCTAAATCTCTATATTTTAGAATTCATTGTTTTTGTTGAATCAGTCAGGTCTTAGTACCACTAGAGAGCTTTTCATTTAAATCAAATCAGAGTATAGCTCAGTATAGAAAGTAAAATAGAGTAAATAGACTATAGTCTCTGAGGAGAAATAAATAAATTATTTATAATTTAAATCAAATCAGAGTATAGCTTGGCATAGAAAGTAAAACAGAGTAAATAGTCTTTGAGTAGAAATAAATAAATTTGTTTCTAGAGAACTTTTTTATTTAAATCAAATCAGAATATAGCTTATCATATAAACTAAAATAGAGCAAATAATCCTTGAGTAAAAAGAAATGCATTTGTTTCTAGAGATCTTTTTATTTAAATCAAATCAGAATATAGCTTAGCATAGAAAATAAAATAAAGTAAATAATCTTTGGATAGAAAGAATCATTTCTAGAGAATTTTTTTTATTTAAATCAAATCAGAGTATAGCTTAGCATACAGAGTAGAATTCAGTAAATAGCCTGTGAGTAGAAAGAAAGAAATTTGTTTCTAGAAACCTTTACAAAAAGGCCTTCCAGTTAGGAGGCAAAAAATCTGTGAAGTTGTCGTAAATAGGTGTTAAAGCCAAGTGACAGATCAAAGGGACAATTTGAAAGGCCCCTTCTATCAAACCAAGGGCTGTGTGAATCACCCAGGAAATTGTTAAGACAGTACCCTAGAAGCACAGCTCAGGGCACTGTGTAGCAAGGCAGTTTTTATTAAGTATTCTTTCCCTCCCACCCACCCCAGGCATAGTCCTAGCTTTATAGGCTCGTAAACCTATTAAAGGGAAGGAGGTGATCAAATTCACATTCAGGTTCAGTTGGTTATCCTCATGTGGAATAGATTAATTAAGAACCTGAAATTAATTAATCTTGAGGTGAACAAAGTCCATTAAACATATTGGGCCTGATTTTTATCTAGGCATATAGCCTGCCCGCCAACCCCCTTAACCCAGATTTGGCTGGATGTGCCCGGAACCGCTGAGGCTAAACGGGTAGCAGTGATTTTTGATGCTACCCACTTAGCCCCTGTGCCTTAAAGATAGGTGAGGAAAAACCTTGCCTATCTTTTTTTTTTTCTATTTATGCAAATTATACAATATAATCGAGAATTCCTCTTATACAGAAACTGGGACAAGATTATGAAATCATACAAAGAAAAAAATACAACCATAACATGGAATATAATCAGTGCCACTCTAGTCCACAAAAATGGAGATCCAAGCAATAGGAAATACAAATTTACACTCAAACAGAAAGGAAATTGAGAAACGTTAACAACTGGAATACATTACATTATCATGGCAGTGCAGTAGGGGAAGCGGCCTGATTCTCCAAGTGTCTGGCATTTAAAAAAGCCAGCAACTGTGAATGCTGAAAAAAAATATAGGAAACAGATTGGCACTTGACCAAACACTTACATGGATATTTTAAGAAAAATAACCCACCCCGGACGCATGAGAAGAAACTCACACTGCTTTCACTGTGTATCTCTAGCAAGGTCTGGGAAAATAGAAACCAACAAACCTTTAAACCTAAGATTCTTTTTCTTAAAGAACAGCTTCATCAGCCACGCTTTATCAAACAATAAAGCTAAAGTCACCAACAATGTAGCTGGGATCACTGCCTCCTCCCTTGAATCATCTAGAATAGCAGAAATATCCAGGACATACTGGTCCCAAATCAGGAGCCCCTCCCACCGTAGCACTGGGTGATTTCTTAATAGCAGGAAGATAATAAGCTTTAACCAGTGGTGGGTGGGACTCCGGTGGGATACCCAACTCTTTAGAAAAATATTCCCGTAACATATCTCTCGGAGAAACCAGTTGTGCTCTGGGGAAATTTACAAATTGCAGATTTAATGCACAGAGTTCTCCAGTAATTTCAACTTAGCCTTAGTTATAGTTGAATCCTTCACAAAGGCATCAGAAGAACTTTCAAGTGTCTGAACTCGAGATTGAACTGCAGTCATGGAAGATTGCAATGAAAATACCTTAACTGCATTGTCTTCAAAGGCCATAGAATTATCAGAAATGTTCTGATTCAAAGAGGAAACCTGCGGGATTAAAGCAGCACACAATGCATAATGGCTATCCATATCGATTCCAGAGTGAAGATCTCCGGACATTGCAGATTGAAGCTGAGTGAGAAGATTTCCCCAGTCATCACTGCGGAACTCTCCATTCCGCCAGGCACTTGGATCTCAAACCGCGAGGCAGCTGAACCTGCTGCCAAATCTCCAGGCAGTCCAACTGGCTGCTGCTCCTCAGGGGACTTCTGCAGACACACTTCCTTCTCTGTACGTTGCTCTGGGGAGTCAGAATATCTGCTCGAAGTGCACGTCAAGCCACCTGACTCTGATGCCACAGCCGAGCAACACTCCCCAGTTTCAGCCAGTTGCAGAGAGGAGCACAACAAAAAGTCATCAAATGGACCAACCACCATAGGTAATGATGTGGAGGCCAAGGTTGCCATAGAGGGAGCAGCGGCCCCCTTTACCTTCCGCTTTTTGCCCATAGCTACAAGTGCCTAACTCAATCACATCCTAACACTGCCATCTTGAATCTCCCCACCATCTTGGATCTCCAACACTCCAAGATCACCTTACCTATCTTTAAGGCGCAGAGGGCTAAGCGGGTGGCATCAAAAATCGCTGCTACCCATTTAGCCCTGCTCCACTCTGGAATGCCTCAGAACGCCCCCAACACGCCCCAATGCTAACCGCATAGCATCTGGGCGTGTTAGGGACTTATCTGGGATTTTCCAAACGCACTACCCATATAGGTGCCTTTGGAAAATCCCAGATAAGGCATTTACACAGGTAACTAGGGCAGTTACCCAAGTAAATGGCTTTGAAAATGCCGCCCATTAGGTATAGCTGTATTAGTACAAGTATCCCCAGCAAATAAATAAGTAAACAACTTAAATAGCTAAGCAAAACAGCAGTCCAGCAGCGAGATGGGGGTTTTAGATAGCGTTGGGGAGGAGTCTGCTCTTTTAGTACACGTTGGTATTAACAACATAGGGAAATATGGGAGGGTCAGGAGGCCAAATTTAGGCTTTTAGGTAGGAAGTTAAAATCCAGAACGTCCAGGGTAGCATTTTCTGAAATGCTTCCTGTTCTACATGCAGGACCCAAAAGGTAAGCAGAGCTCTGGAGTCTCAACTCCTTAATCACCTTCCGTCTTGACTATTGTAACCTACTCCTTGCTGGTCTCCCTTTGAATCATCTCTCTTCCCTTCAATCTATTCAACACTCTGCTACACAGCTAATCTTCCACCAGCCTTGTCATGCTCATATTACCCCCCTTCTCAAGTCACTTAATTGACTCCCTATCCATTTCCGCATCCATTTCAAACTTCTTCTACTGACCTATATGCATTCACTCTGCAGCTCCTCACTACCTTTCCTCTCTTATTTCTCCCTACACCTCTTCTCGGGAACTCCACTCTTCTGGCAAATTGCTTCTACTGCTAACTCCTGACTTCGCTCCTTTCACCTTGCTGCACCTTATGCCTGGAACAAACTACCAGAGATTGTACATCAGGCACCTTCTCTGACCCTTTTCAAATACAGGCTGAAAACTCACCTCTTCGCTGTCACTTTCGGATCTTGACTCCCCCGATCCTTGTATTTCCCTTGTGTTATCTGTCTTGATTAGATTGTAAGCTCTGATTAGCAGGGACTATCTCCTACATGTCTGTGCAGCGCTGCATACGTCTTGTAGCGCTAT
Organism: Ichthyophis bannanicus; assembly: GCA_033557465.1. Taxonomy (NCBI): domain Eukaryota; kingdom Metazoa; phylum Chordata; class Amphibia; order Gymnophiona; family Ichthyophiidae; genus Ichthyophis; species Ichthyophis bannanicus. The sequence continues at coordinate 1,000,412,760 of CM066031.1, forward strand.
ACAAATGCTCAGTAGTAGTAGTAGTAGTCAGGGGCGGCCCAAGGGGGGTGCGGGGCCATGTGCAGAGACTCGGTGCGGGGCCTCATTTGCATAAGGGGCCTCATTTGCATAAATATTTGCATAATGTTACCATATACTAACTTTTAGTAAACATGCCTCTTAATGAGTGTATGGATAAAGAAAGACTAAAAGATTTCTACATTACTATAATCCAGTGCCAACCACCAGACACATTAGGAACTACTACAAACACTGCCCATTTAGAACCCATAGCAAACCCGCCGTATCCTAAAAGCACTACCAGGACTCACAAAGCACCATACCCTACCTATCAAAAGGAAACATGCAAATATTAAACCAATACATTTCAGAGAACAACAATACATGACCTACTGGGGAAAGAGAACAAGTGGCAATGTCAAATAGGAATTACATAAACAGAATACCTCAGCTCAGTTACACATGCAGAACATAGACCATCACCAAACAAGGAATCACAATTTAGAAACAGGAAGACAATAATTAAACTGGGAATCCCAAAAGCCAAACTTCGAATGTACAACACTGTAGAAATAAAACTATACATTAATTTGCTCTTGTACTAAACAAAGCGCAGACGTTAATGATGCACATTTACCAGAGCTGACATATTCCAATTAATAAATTCAAAATAACGAGATATTTTTCTACCTTTTGTGCATTTTTTTCAGCTGCAATTGCTCCAGCCACTTTCTTCTGGTTTCTTCGTGTCTTCTGCTAACTCTCCATTGTCTGCTGTCCATTTGTCCTTTCTTCTCTCTTCTAGTTTTTTTCCATTCTCTCTCTACATCTGCTTTAACATACTAATCTTTCTCCTTTTGCTCTTTCCTCATTCCTATTTCATCCACTCAAATTTTACCCCTCCATCCTCAAACCCCACTTACTCTCCCAATACCTGGCCAATTCTAGATTTTTTATCCCTCCCACACAAAATATTTTTCCCCTCTCATAAGAACATAAGAACATAAGAAATGCCATACTGGGTCAGACCGAGGTCCATCAAGCCCAGTATCCTGTTTCCAACAGTGGCCAATCTAGGTCATACGTACCTAGCAGTTTCCCCAAAAGACACAGGTTCTGCAGTGCTTGTACTAGGCCAAGCATTGATATCCTGGGTCCCTTTTTAATAGTGGTTTATGGACCTTTCCTCCAGGAACTTGTCCAAACCTTTTTTAAACCCAGCTATACTAACAGCCCTTACTACATCCTCCGGTAACAGATTCCAGAGTTTGATTACACGTTGAGAGAAGAAATATTTTCTCCTATTTGTCTTAAATAGTTTACCCTGTAGCTTCATTACATGCCCCCTAGTCCTTCTATATTCTGATAGCGTAAACAATTTATCCACGTTTATCCGTTCCACTCCATTCATTAATTTATACACCTCTATCATATCTCCCCTCAGCCGCCTCTTTTCTAGGTTAAAGAGCCCTAACCTTTTTAGCCTCTCTTCATAGGAGTAGCCTTCCATCCCCTTCACCAATTTGGTGGCTCTTCTCTGTACTTTTTCTAATAACTCTATGTCCTTTTTAAGATACGGTGACCAGAATTGCACACAATATTCAAGGTGCGGTCGTACCATGGAGCGATACAGAGGCATTATAATATCCTTTGTTTTATTCTCCATCCCTTTCCTTAGGATACCTAGCATTCTATTTGCTTTCTTGGCCGCCGCTGCACACTGGGCGGAGGGTTTTAACATGTTATCCACGATGACTCCTAAATCTTTTTCCTGGGTGGTGGTTTCTAATGTGGAGCCTTGCATCTTGTAACTATAGTGTGGGTTGTTCTTTCCTAGGTGCATAACTTTGCACTTGTCCACATTAAATTTCATCTGCCATTTGGATGCCCAGTCTTCCAATTTATCCAGATCCTCCTGCAGTTTTCCACAATCCTCTTGGGTTTTAACAACTTTAAACAGTTTCGTGTCATCTGCAAATTTGATTACCTCACTAGTTATTCCCTTTTCCAGGTCATTTATGAATATGTCAAAAAGTAGCGGACCCAGTACAGATCCCTGGGGTACTCCACTATTCACCTTTTTCCATTGGGAATATTGGCCATTTAGCCCTACCCTCTGCTTTCTATCTTTTAACCAGTTCCCGATCCACAATAGTACACTGCCTCCTATCCCATGACTTTTTAGCTTCGCCAAAAGTCTCTGATGGGGGACCTTGTCAAAAGCTTTCTGAAAGTCCAGATACACTATATCAACCGACTCACCTTTGTCTACCTGTTTATGCACACCTTCAAAAAAACAGATCAGATTAGTAAGACAAGATCTGCCTTGTCTAAAGCCATGTTGGCTGTCTCCCATTAGGCCATGACTATCTACATGCTGTGTAATTTTGTTCTTTATGATGGCTTCTACCATTTTCCCTGGTACTGACGTCAGGCTCACCGGTCTGTAATTTCCCGGGTCACCCCTGGAACCCTTTTTAAAAATTGGTGTTACGTTGGCGACCCTCCAATCTTCAGGTATTACAGATGATTTTAATGAAAGTTCACAGATTACCAATAACAGGTCTGCAATCTCATATTTCAGTTCTTTCAACACTCTGGGATGTATACCATCCGGTCCAGGTGATTTGCTACTATTCAGTTTATCAAATAGTTGTAATATATCTTCCCGGTGTAGCGATATTTCTCTCAATTCCTCTGCAGTATCACCTTTAAATACCACTTCAGTCTTGGGTAACACCCCTACATCTTCCTCAGTAAAGACCGAAGCAAAGAATTCATTCAGTCTCTCTGCTATAGCCTTGTCTCCTCTTACTGCCCCTTTTACCCCTCTATCATCTAATGGTCCAATTGACTCTCTCACAGGCCTTTTGCTACGAATGTACTTGAAAAAGTCTTTATTTCGTGTTTTTGCTTCCGTAGCAAGTTTCTTCTCAAATTCCCGCTTTGCCTGCCTTATCAATGCTTTGCATTTAACTTGCCAGTGCTTGTGCTGTTTCCAGTTTTCATCATTTGGCTCTTTTTTCCATTTTCTGAAGGTTGCTCTTTTGGCAGCAACAGCCTCTCTGACCTCACCTTTAAACCATGCTGGCAGTTTTTTGGACTTTCTTCCACTTTTCTTAATGCGTGGAATACAGCTGGTCTGGGCTTCGAGGATAGTATTTTTAAATAACACCCAAGCTTGCTGTAAGTCTTTAACCTTTGGAACCGCTCCTTTTAGTTTTTTCCGAACTATATTCCTCATTCTATCATAGTCACCCTTTTGAAAGTTAAAAGGTAGTACTGTGGATTCCTTTACTATCTGTCCTCCACTGATTAAATCAAACATGATCATACTATGATCACTATTGCCAAGTGGTCCCAACACCCTTATTTCTTGCACCAGATCTGGCGTTCCACTAAGGACTAGGTCCAGTATGGCTTCCCCTCTGGTCGGTTCATGAACCAGCTGCTCCAAGAAGCAGTCATTTATTTCATCTAGAAACTTTATCTCTTTAGCTTGTCCTGCTGTGACACTGTCCCAGTCGATACCGGGGTAATTGAAATCACCCATTATTACTACTCTGTTGTGGCTTTTGTTAGCTTCCTTGATTTCTTTGAGCATTTCATCATCCATTTGTTCATTCTGGCCAGGTGGTCGATAGTATACTCCCACTGCCATCACCTTCCCCTTCATAAATGGAATTTCAATCCATAGAGATTCTACAGCATATTTTGTTCCCTGCAAAACTTTAATCCTTTCTGACTCAATGCCCTCTCTAACATAGAGCGCAACCCCTCCACCAATTTGTTCAGCTCTATCATTACGATATAGTTTGTATCCAGGTATCACAGTGTCCCACTGGTTATCCTCCTTCCACCATGTCTCTGAGAGTGCAATCATATCTAACCTCTCATTTAATGCTATATATTCTAATTCTCCCATCTTATTGTTTAGACTTCTAGCATTGGCATACAAGCATTTTAGAGACTGCATTTTATTAATATTAATCTGGCTATTGGTAGGCATGGGTAATTGGGAATCTTTATGCTCTGTCTGCTCCTTACTCAAGGGCATTTGGGCTACTATACTCCCTTTTGGAACCTCACTGCTTTTGGTAGTATCCTTCAAGGATACCTTTGTCCGAACCGTGCGCTCCTGGGTGACTGTCGGCTTTCCCCTATTTTCTAGTTTTACTCTCCCAGCCCCATCCCATTCTAATCCTCCCCCAACATCAGCTCCCTTCTAGTTCCAGCCTCACCCAGCATCCATTCCCTTCTAGTCCCTGCATCAGCCCATTTCCAGTCCTAGCCCCCCATCAGCCCATTTCCAGTCCTAGCAACCCCCCAACCCAATACCAGTCCTAGCCCCTCCCATCAACCCACTTCCAGTCCTAACCCCCATCACCCCATTTTCAGTTTAAGCCCCCCTATAACCCATTACCAGTCCTAACACCCCCATCAGCCCACTTCCAGTCCTAACCCCCATCAACCCATTTCCAGTCAGCCCCCCATAGCCCATTGCCAGTCCTAACCCCATCAGCCCACCTCAAGTCCTAACCCCTCCCCATCAGCCCATTTCCTGTCCTAGCCCCCCCCATAGCCCATTATCAGTCCTAACCCCCCCCATAGCCCATTACCAGACAGACCCCATCAGCCAACAGCCCATTACCAGTCTTAACCCCCCCCATAGCCCATTACCAGTCCTAACCCCCCCCACCCGCCCACAGCCCATTACCAGTCCTAACCCCCTCCTCCCACCTCGAGTGTTTACCCCCCCATCAGCCCATTTCCAGTCCTAGCCACCCCATAGCCCATTACCAGTCCTACCCCCCCAACAGCCCACAGCCCATTACCAGTCCTAACCCCATCAGCCCACCTCCAGTCTTAACCCCCCCATCAGCCCATTTCCAGTCCTAGCCCCCCATAGCCCATTACCAGTCCTAACCCCACCCAACAGCCCACCTCAAGTCCTAACCCCTCCCCATCAGCCCATTTCCTGTCCTAGCCCCCCATAGCCCATTACCAGTCCTAACCCCCCCCCAACAGCCACAGCCCATTTCCAGTCCTAACCCCATCTGCCCACCTCCAGTCTTAATCCCCCAGCCCATTTCCAGTCCTAGCAACCCCCCAACCCATTACCAGTCCTAGACCCCCATAGCCCACTCCCAGTCCTAATCCTAATCCCCCATCACCCAATTTTCAGTTTAAGCCCCCCCCATACCCCATTACCAGTCCTAACCTCCCCATCAGCCCACTCCCAGTCCTAATCCCACCAGCCCATTTCCACTCCTAATCCCCTATCACCCAATTGTTAGTTTAAGCCCCCCATAGCCCATTACCAGTCCTAACCCCCCATCAACCCACTTCCAGGCCTAATCCCATCAGCCCATATACAGACTTAGCTCCCCCATAGCCCATCACCACTCCTAACCCCCCCCGCCCCCCCCATAGCCCATCACCACTCCTAACCCCCCCCCCAGCCCTCACCACTCCTAACCCCCGCCCATCCCAGCCCAGCCCAGCCTAGCCTAGGGAAATTAAAAAAAAAAAGCTGTCTGCTGCCGCTGCCGGGGCCGCCGCGGCAGAATCGAGTGTGCCGCGGGGCCCCCCTGCCCAGCAGAGCCTGCCCTCCCCTGTATCACCTCTCTCTTTGCAGCTGCAGTCACACGCGCCGGCTTTCAGAGCGCGAAGGAACTAGTTTCCCTTTCGCGGCTCTGTTAAGCCCGCGGGGGCTGATGGGAACTTCCCATCAGCCCCTGCGGGCTTAACAGAGCAGCGAAGGAGAAACTCTCCCCTCGTGCTCTGAAAGCAGGCGCGTGTGACTGCAGCTGTAAAGAGAGAGGTGATACAGGGGAGGGCAGGCTCTGCTGGGCAGGGGGGGCCCCGCGGCACACTCGATTCTGCCGCGGCGGCCCCGGCAGCGGCAGCAGACAGCTTTTTTTTTTTTTTTTTAAATTTTACTTTTAGATCAGAATGTTTTTTGCGCGGGGCCCCCTGAAACGCGGGGCCCTGTGCAAAAAACGTTCTCGCTCAATGGACGGGCCGGCCCTGGTAGTAGTCAATGTGTGGATGAGATGAAGGTGCAAGGAAGAGGGTTTGAATTTGTTAGGAATTGGGCAACATTCTGGGTAAGGGAGGAGCTTTTCCAAAAAGATGGGCTCCACCTTAACCGGGATGGAATCCTGCTGGCATTAACCTCTAAAAAAGGAGATAGAGCAGCTTTTAAACTAGATAATAGGGGAAAGCCGACAGTCACTCAAGAGTGCATGGTTCAGATTTGGTATTATTTTCAATATATTTTTGCTAATTTTTTAAATATAAAATAAAACTGCTATCACTTAGCACTATTTTCAAAAGGCATCCGTGAGACCGATGAAGGCTGTCGTGTCGCTATCACTCTTTCATGATCTCATACAGGACACTTCCACATACATTTATTTACCTGTGTTAAAATTAAAATTAAAAAGCATTTTGCAAACACTTCAATAAACTGGAGAACTAATCTTCACCTTATCTTGCTTACCATCATTTTATCGATGTTCCAATCACTGCCATTCCCTTGCAAATCCCAACATGGCACCAACACTGTAAAAACGATGCCGAGGAAAATGTGCATTGAGTTTTGATCATTCCTTATTATATGCAAAGAGGTATATTTACTAAGGCCTGCGCTGGTAGCATGTGTGTGGGTCATGTTACCATGTGGGGGAGCCACGCTAGCTTCAGGGGACATGTGCATCCATGCCCCCTGCAGGTAGTGCTGTGGAAGCTGGCATGCGGGCGCCCACTGAAAAGCATTAAAAGCACCCACTGAAATGGCGTTAAGTGCACTCACACTAAGGGCAGCAAGCGTGGTTAGCATGAGCTACTAACACCTACGCTAGCTGCAAATTGTCAACACCTCTGTTCTGCCTCTAGTCCACCCAGTCCCTGCCCCATCATGCAGTACTAGATTAGCATAGGAGTTTTAACGTGGGGGCCTGTGCTGCTGGGTTATGCGCTTTAGTAAACATGCCCCAAGGTGAAGGCTTATTTTTTAAGTTTGAAGTCTGACACCTATACCTCTGTGGCATATGTGATTTACACATTGGCTCAGATAAGCATAAGAGAATCACTCGCCTTCAAAAGTAACAGACTTTATTTCATAAAACCCTGCTGCACAATGGAGGCTGCAGTATCTGCAGCTGAAGGTGTTTTCGCTTTTCATACTGTTATGCATCATAACTGTTATAAGCCAGCGAATCCATCTCTGTCTTGCTGAAGATATTTATGGATGCAGAAACAGACAGAAAATTCTGCAGCTCCCAGACTAAGATAGAAGCAATTGTTAACTATGTGCTTGAACCACATTCTGTTGACCGAGTCCTAAAAGCATTGGAAACAATCACACAGCTTCTTGTGCTGTAGCCACAGATCAGGACAGCAATCAGGGTACTACCAGATCTTTTCTACCACTAATACAATATTTCAGCTAGAAAAATGGGGGTTTGTAGACCAGCTGGAACACTAGAGTACGCCCATATCTATCTTGAGTCAGTCTATAAAAGATTCAAAACCCCGATCAAATCCTCTCTTTGAAGAAGTGTTTGGAATTGGGCCGGGGACTGGGGCTGACCAGACTGTGTCCTCCTAACCAGGTTGCGCTCTCTGATATCTTTCCTTTGCTTATTTTTCTTAGTAGAAAATGGAGTTCCTTTTCCTTTGTATTGTCTATATCTTTTTAAATTTAATTTTATGTAAACTGCTCTGACTGCCTGCAAAGGGTGCTATTTTTTTAAGTGCCATCATGTCAATGTTGACTCCTGGCAACCCAGCAGTTCCTGGGTTTTCTTGGCAAGATATGACTGAAAGTAGATTGCCAGGCCTTTTCTTCCAAGGCAAGTGACTTGCCCAAGGTCACAGGTAGTGCCAGTGAGAATCAAACCCCAATTTTTCTGGGTGTTAGGCTGTTGCTCTAACCACTAGGCTATTCTGTCACACCTAATGTGGGTCTTCAAGCCAATGCTGACTCCTTGCAACCCAGCAGCTCCTGGGTTTTGCTGGCAGTAGATTGCCAGGCCTTTCTTTCAAGGCAATGGAGCATTAAGTGACTTACCCAAGGCCACGAGGGGGAATCAAACGCTGGTCTTTTGATTACCAAACCAATGCTGTAACCATTAGGCTACTCCTCCACTCTGATTTTATGTAAACTGTTCTGAATGCCTCAAAGGACTGTATATCAAGAGAAATAAACCATAAACCATAACCCAGTGAGACTGAAAGCACAATTGCAGACCATGCCACTGAAACGCTGAGAAAGAACCATTTGCTTGAGACGTTTGTGGCACTTGCCGATGACAGATGCAGTACCATGTTTGGCAGACTCCAGTGAGATGAAGAAACGCCATACTGGGTCAGACCAAAGGTCCATCAAGCCCAGTATCCTGTTTCCAGCAGTAACCAATCCAGGTCACAAGTACCCGTCAGGTCCCAAAATGTACACAGAGGCCATGCTGCTTGTCCAATGGGTGAGCAGTAGATTTCCATGATCCACTTTAATAATAGAAACATAGAAACATGACGGCAGAAAAAGACCACATGGCCTATCTAATCTACCCTTCCATATCAAATACAACAGTCCCCTTTTTTCCTTTAGAGGTCCTCTGTGTTTGTCCAATGCTTTTTTGAATTCAGATACTGTCCTTGTCTCCACGCATCTACCACTCTTTCTGTAAAGAAATATTTCCGCATGTTACTCCTGAGTCTATCCTTTTTCACCCTCATCCTGTGTCCCCTTGTAGCAGGGACATAGGATGGGATGAATCAGAGGGGGCAGAAGTGGAAGCACAAATGGCGCCATGGTGCAGAAAAGGTGATAACGCCAGTGCCGTGATGCCTTTTGTGTGTACTGTCACCACTGCGTGTCCCAGAGAGGGGCAGCAGTGGCAGATAAAAGTGGCGTATTGACAAAGGGAGGGGGCACAGATGAGGGGAAGTAACGGATGAGGGGTTCCCCACCGGAGAAGATTGCATTGAGTACGCTTTAGGGGTTGAAGCAGCCTGGGCTGCCATAGCACTGCTGTTGCTAGAATCTGGAGGGTTTTTTTATCAGTGCAGAAGGGATAGAGGAAACCGAGAAGGAGAGGAGATCCTGGATATGGGGGAGGTCATAAGGATAGGAGGAAAGAGGGAATGGGGATGCTTAACACAGGGGAAGGAGTAATAAGGAGATGCGGGGTTATAGGCAGAGGGCATGAGAGAGAGAGAGAGAAAGAATTTGGGTGATAGGGAAGAGAATGATGATGGACACGAAGGAGGTTGGGGTAAGGAGATGGAGAGGAGATGCTTGACATTGGGAGAGGTGAGAGAGTGGGGAGATGCTGGACATTGGGAGAGGTGAGAGGGTGGGGAGATGCTGGACATTGGAAGAGGTGAGAGGATGGGGAGATGCTGGACATTGGGAGAGGTAAGAGAGTGGGGAGATGCTGGACATTGGGAGAGGTGAGAGGATGGGGAGATGCTGGACATTGGGAGAGGTGAGAGGATGGGGAGATGCTTGACATTGGGAGAGGTGAGAGAGTGGGGAGATGCTGGACATTGGAAGAGGTGAGAGGATGGGGAGATGCTGGACATTGGGAAAGGTGAGAGGCTGGGGAGATGCTGGACATTGGGACAGGTGAGAGGATGGGGAGATGCTGGACATTGGAAGAGGTGAGAGGATGGGGAGATGCTGGACATTGGGAGAGATGAGAGGATGGGGAGATGCTGGACATTGGGAGAGGTGAGAGGATGTGGAGATGCTGGACATTGGGAGAGGTGAGAGGATGGGGAGATGCTGGACATTGGGAGAGGTGAGAGAGTGGGGAGATGCTGGACATTGGGAGAGGTGAGAGGTTGGGGAGATGCTGGACATTGGGAGAGGTGAAAGGGTGGGGGATGCTGGACATTGGGAGAGGTGAGAGAGTGGGGAGATGCTGGACATTGGGAGAGGTGAGAGGATGGGGAGATGCTGGACATTGGGAGAGGTGAGAGAGTGGGGAGATGCTGGACATTGGGAGAGGTGAGAGGGTGGGGAGATGCTTGACATTGGGAGAGGTGAGAGAGTGGGGAGATGCTGGACATTGGGAGAGGTGAGAGGGTGGGGAGATGCTGGACATTGGGAGAGGTGAGAGAGTGGGGAGATGCTGGACATTGGGAGAGGTGAGAGAGTGGGGAGATGCTGGACATTGGGAGAGGTGAGAGGATGTAGAGATGCTGGACATTGGGAGAGGTGAGAGGGTGGGGAGATGCTGGACATTGGGAGAGGTGAGAGAGTGGGGAGATGCTGGACATTGGGAGAGGTGAGAGGGTGGGGAGATGCTGGACACTGGGAGAGGTGAGAGGGTGGGGAGATGCTGGACATTGGGAGAGGTGAGAGGATGTAGAGATGCTGGACATTGGGAGAGGTGAGAGGGTGGGGAGATGCTGGACATTGGGAGAGGTGAGAGAGTGGGGAGATGCTGGACATTGGGAGAGGTGAGAGGATGGGGAGATGCTGGACATTGGGAGAGGTGAGAGGGTGGGGAGATGCTGGACATTGGGAGAGGTGAGAGGATGGGGAGATGCTGGACATTGGGAGAGGTGAGAGGATGGGGAGATGCTTGACATTGGGAGAGGTGAGAGAGTGGGGAGATGCTGGACATTGGGAGAGGTGAGAGGATGGGGAGATGCTGGACATTGGTAGAGGTGAGAGGATGGGGAGATGCTGGACATTGGGAGAGGTGAGAGGATGGGGAGATGCTGGACATTGGAAGAGGTGAGAGGATGGGGAGATGCTGGACATTGGGAGAGGTGAGAGGATGTGGAGATGCTGGACATTGGGAGAGGTGAGAGAGTGGGGAGATGCTGGACATTGGGAGAGGTGAGAGGTTGGGGAGATGCTGGACATTGGGAGAGGTGAAAGGGTGGGGGATGCTGGACATTGGGAGAGGTGAGAGAGTGGGGAGATGCTGGACATTGGGAGAGGTGAGAGGATGGGGAGATGCTGGACACTGGGAGAGGTGAGAGGGTGGGGAGATGCTGGACATTGGGAGAGGTGAGAGAGTGGGGAGATGCTGGACATTGGGAGAGGTGAGAGGATGTAGAGATGCTGGACATTGGGAGAGGTGAGAGGGTGGGGAGATGCTGGACATTGGGAGAGGTGAGAGAGTGGGGAGATGCTGGACATTGGGAGAGGTGAGAGGGTGGGGAGATGCTGGACACTGGGAGAGGTGAGAGGGTGGGGAGATGCTGGACATTGGGAGAGGTGAGAGAGTGGGGAGATGCTGGACATTGGGAGAGGTGAGAGGATGTAGAGATGCTGGACATTGGGAGAGGTGAGAGGGTGGGGAGATGCTGGACATTGGGAGAGGTGAGAGAGTGGGGAGATGCTGGACATTGGGAGAGGTGAGAGGATGTAGAGATGCTGGACATTGGGAGAGGTGAGAGGGTGGGGAGATGCTGGACATTGGGAGAGGTGAGAGGATGGGGAGATGCTGGACACTGGGAGAGGTGAGAGGGTGGGGAGATGCTGGACATTGGGAGAGGTGAGAGAGTGGGGAGATGCTGGACATTGGGAGAGGTGAGAGGATGTAGAGATGCTGGACATTGGGAGAGGTGAGAGGGTGGGGAGATGCTGGACATTGGGAGAGGTGAGAGGGTGGGGAGATGCTGGACATTGGGAGAGGTGAGAGAGTGGGGAGATGCTGGACATTGGGAGAGGTGAGAGAGTGGGGAGATGCTGGACATTGGGAGAGGTGAGAGGGTGGGGAGATGCTGGACATTGGGAGAGGTGAGAGGGTGGGGAGATGCTGGACACTGGGAGAGGTGAGAGGATGGGGAGATGCTGGACATTGGGAGAGGTGAGAGGGTGGGGAGATGCTGGACACAGGGGAGGGAGTGAAAAGCTACAGAGGGGAAAAACTGGACTTGACAAGAAATAAGGGAGATGGAGTACAGATGCTAGACATGGGAGGAAATAGGAAAAGGTCAGGAATATTAGACACATAGAGACAGAAGAGAGATTTTGGATATGGTGGGGGATATGGTGTAAGAGAGAGGTAGAAATACTCGATGAGAAGAGAGAGAGAGAGTTTGGGGCAGAAACTGGGTGGGGCAGTCTGGACAGTGGGGATAAAAGGGAGAGGGAAGATGCTGGTCATAGCAGGGAAGAGAGAATTAGTGATAGACTAGGGAATAAAAGACTGGGGAAAGAGAGAGAGATTGGGAATGAGTTTGGGGGTTAAGGATGAAAAGTAGTAAATTGAGGACAAGAAAGTAAGAAGGGGAGAAATTTGAGTCCATAGAGAGATTAAAACAACTAAATGAAAGAAAGCTAAAAAAGAAAAGATCAATGTAAGAGATGGATGTACAGGAGAGAAGTAGCAGATGGCTTCAAGATCCTGGAAAGAGTTAAGAGAAGATGCAGAAATGCAGAAACCAGAGACTAGAACAAATACAATTAGAAAACTAAAATGGCTGAATGACTAAGGTAGAAAAAAGTATTTTATTTTCAGTTTAATGACTGGAATATATTGGGGGGGGGGGGGGATATTCAAAGGTATTTGCATGCTCTGCAGACCTGACACTGTGTAAATGCCGCTAAACAAGATAATCAGCGTGTTAGTGCCGCTGGATATTCGTGGATGCTGCCGCTACACGCCCTGATGCTAAGCTATTCGCATCGGGACATGTTGTGGCTGCCCTGCAGATATCCAGCAGCAGTAACCATGTTCCAGGGCGGAGTGCAGGCAGCGCCCATCGCTAACCGGGCAGTGGGAATATTCGGCGGTTGCCCGGTTAGCAACAAGCGAGTAAAGTAAGGCGCGGCAAATGCTGGGCTAGCTTTACCCACGGAAGCTAACCGGGCAGCGGCTCAATATCACCGCTGCCTGGATACCTTCCAGGTTCTGCAGTGACCCAAATATTCAATGCCTGTAGCCAGATATAGCCCAGCATTGAACATCTGGGGTCAGAATTCAGCGGTAAAGGCTTTGCTCTTTACAAGCATGAGCCATTGCCACTGAATATCTCCTCCATTGCTTTTTGTAATTTACCTGTGCTTTCTTTTTTTAAGTCTTTTCATTTCTTTGGTGTTGTGCTACATGCAGAGTGTGACTTCTTGGGATTTCAGTTTAATTTTTGTCAACATATTTCTGTTTTTAGTTTGTGGTCCCTTATTTTGCACTTGATGAGGGTCTGTCTATGTTCTAAGTGTGTGACTGAAACCAGGAATGCTATTAGTATGGAGCTTTTTTGTAGGAATCTGGCTTGTTCGGTTTTCCCAGTAGATGTGCGGATGTTCCAGGTTCCACTGCAATATTTATAGTGCCGGCTTTTCTGGGCACGCTCCTTGTTGTGTGAGTTTTGGAGGTTAGTGCTGTTATGGAATGGTAGATTTGCTCTATGGGTCCTGTTCTTGGTGTGCAGCAAACTGTTATTGGTAGTGCAATCTGAAATTTAAAATATTTTGTTAGTTCAAATTCAAGGAAATCTCAAATTTTAAGGGAACATGTCAGTTTAATTTTGCTGAGTAGCCTGATAGCTTCACTGCTGCTCATTTCTGGGCTTTTTCTCAAATAAGGTCCAATCTAACCCAAGCACTATGATCTTGAATTCCTGGTTATCAGGATTAGTTTTTCTTATTTTATATCTTCCCCTCCTCACCAATAATCTGGTCATCGCACTGACCAAATAAATATGGTATGCAGATATTTATAATGGTTTGCTTTTTTATGGGTCTGTGAAAGTTGTTTTAAGCTAATTTTGATTCATAATTATTATGTTTTATTATAATGTCTGTTTTAATATATTGTGTATGTATATTTGGAAACCATCTAGCATTTTAGATAGGCGGCATATAAATTTTAAAATAAATTATATTTATGCAAATGAGGCCCAATGGCTATGGGATCTATTCTGTACCACAAATAGCAGGACTGGATGCCCCATTGGGACGCCCATCCCCACTATTCGCCCCCCTTCTGTCCTTGGCAACAGCCTTCCCGTACGAACAAGGAGTTTGTACAAGGAGGCTTAGACGGGGGCAGGAGGGGGCGTTGCGGAGGCGGAGTGAGGATGGGCAGTGGGCGGTCCAAGGCCCCGGACGTACAGGGCTGATTCTATAGCCGTACGAACAAGGAGTTTGTGTGAGGAGGTTTAGACGGGAGTGGGAGTGGGTGCTGCGGAGGCAGAGTGAGGGCAGTCCCCGTGACCCTGGACATACAGGGTAGATTCTGAAGTCGGCCCTGTATGTTTGGGGCCTCAGATCTAGACGGGGGATGGCAGGCCCAGACAGTGGCAAAGAGCTGCAGGGGTGCAGGGGGTTCCCTGCAGCCCAACCCTGGCCATGGAAGGCCAGATCGAGGGTCGGGCTGAGGGAATGATGATTGTGGTCGGCGGTCAGGGATAATGGTTCCTAAATGAAGCCGTGCTGCCGTGCCAATGAGACGCCATAGCACCAAGGCTCCATTCAGGAGCCTGACTGAGTTAGCTGGGCAGGGGTTTGTATGTGCAGGCCGAACGGAATTGGGTCCCGGCCTGCATGTACAGGCCAAGGCCAGATTTTGATTCCACAGGGCACATCTAGCTCCCACGGGATCAGAATCGGGTCTGCCTCTGTGTGTCCCGATTCTGATTGGATGCACAGGAGTCTGCACGCACTCAATAGAATGTGCCTCTTTGTAAATATTTATGCAAATGAGGCCCCTCAATGAGTCTTTGCACATGGCCCTGCATCACCCTTGGGCCGCCCCTGCTGGGGCCATATCCGGCCACCAACATTGAATATTCAGGTCGGCCAGATAGCAGAGAAACTAACTGGGGAATGACAATATTAAACCGCTGCTGTGTTAGCTTTTGCAGCAAAACTTAGTTCACCCTTTCATATGCCTAACTTTCACCACTTAGTGGTAACTGGGCAGCGGCTCAATATCGCTTCTTCCAGTTATCACTGGGTATTGCCTCCACTTCACCCCCAGAACATCCCGATGCTATCTGGCTAGCATCAGGGAATTCAGCGGCAGCACCTGCAGGTATTCGGTGGCACTAACCATATTAGAGATACTAAATAGCTTGGTGACAAAGATTAACGTGGTTAGCAGGTCTGCTAGCCGCATTAATCGCACTGAATATCCTTCCAGTATTTATAAATAGCCTGTACATCATTTAACATTTGTGTTACTTTATTAATTTGCAAATAAATACAATTTTCAAAGATTTCCAAATGTATACATCAAACACAGTATTGGAAAAATGTCACTGATTTTGAGCAGTAAAGCATAGTTACTCACCTGTAACAGATGATCTCCAGGAACAGCAGGAATCAGTCTTCAAATATGGGTGATGTTGGCACCAACAGAGCCTGTGCGGGAACGCTCCCCAGTGTCCAATAGGAAAGCCTTTGCAAGCATCCACTGTGCCTGCGTGTCCATTTTCCCACCTTCCCAACTCCCCTCTTCAGTTGAGTTTGTAGCTGAGAGGAAGAGAAAAAACTAAACCAACCCTACAACTCCTAGGGGAGGAGGGTGGATTGTGAAGATGATTCCTGATATTCTCAGAGATCACCTGTTGCAAGTGAGTAACTACACTATCTCTAGGAACAAGCAGGAATGCAGTCTTCACATATGAGACTCACTAGCTCTCCAGTAGCAGACTGGCATGAAGGGTAGAACAGTGTGGTCCCTGAGGCTAAAGGTTAGAGCCGAAGAGTGTGGACACGATGTGTCCCATTAGACTCAATTCCAGAAGTTATACCCCCTCTAATGATAGTCTGTTCTCTTGAAGAAGTCCAGGATAGAGGGTAAGAGTTGAGGTTAAGTCCCAAAGAGGTGCTGGAGTACAGCTTGACCAAAGGCAGCAACCTGATAGGAGTCCCTGTCCAGACAATAGTATGCAGAAAAAGTATGAATGGAGAACCAGGTAGCTGCCCGACAGATATCGTCAATGGATACTGACTGAAGGTTGGCTACAGAGGCTGCCATAGCCTGCACATTATGAGCAGTGATATGACTCTCCAGGGAGAGTCCTGCCTGTGCATAAGCAAAAGAAATGCAATCTGCTTCCATCTGGATAGAGTTTCTTTTGTCACCGGTAGTCCAAGGTGACTGGGATCAAAAGAAATGAACAATTAAGACGATCTTCTGTGAACCTTGGTTCTATCTAAGTAGTAAGCCAGCGCTCACTTACAATCTAAGGTGTGTAGCGCTGCTTCAGCCCTAGACACATGTAGCCTCGGAAAGAAAATTGGTAGGATTACCGACTAGTTCAGATGGAAGGAGGAGACCACCTTTGGATAGGCACAGAGGACCACGTTGTCATGGTGGAACCAGGTATATGGTGGATCCACCACCAGAGCCTGCAGTTCATTGATGCAGCGATGTGACAGTGATGAGGAAGATTACCTTCCAAAACAATAACTTCAGTGAAGTGGTAGTTAAAGGCTCGAAAGGAGGCTTTAAAAGTTGAGTTAGAACCATGTTAAGGTCCCAGTTTACTAGAGGTGGATTAATGGGTGTCTTGGACAGCAGGAGATCCCGAATGAAGCGCGCTACTAAAGGGTGTGAGGAGATAGGCCGCAAAGGCACTAAGATGAACTCTGACTGAGCTAGTCTTAAGATCTGCCAAGGACAAGTGGAGGAGATATTGTAGAAGGGATTCCACTGGGCAGGCAAGGGGGGTCAGTGCTCCTTGGGGAGCACCACAGCAAACCTTCACCATTTGAAGGCATATGATCGCCTAGTGGACTGTTTGAGTGATGCAAGCAGGAGATCCTTGACAGGTCAAGATCAGCGAGCACTATTTCTTCAGCAGCCATGCCGTGACGTGAAGGGCATGAAGGTTGGGATGGAGAAGAATCCCTTGGTCCTGGGAGAGGAGTTCAGGTGCACATCCGAGTCTGAGAAGTTGAGGCTGCACAAGGTGAAGAATCACAGGAAACCACGGTTGATGGGACCAAAAAAGAGCTTTGAGGATCATGGCGTCCTTGTCAGCCTATAGCTTTAACAGCATTTTGGGTATCAACGGGATGGGAGGAAACACATAGAGCTAACCTTGTCCTCAGTGGAGAAGGAAGGCATCCAGAGCCTGTCAGTGCAGAGACGGAAGCCTGGAGCAGAAGAGTGGAAGCTGTGTGTTCTATGGAGTGGCAAAAAGACCTATAAGTGGGGTTCCCCATGTTTGGAAGATCCAAGCAGCTGTTTCCTGATGTAGGGTCCACTCGTGTGGACGAAGGATGCGGCTTAGCCTGTCCACAAGTACATTGAACTCGCCGGGAAATACACTGCTCTCAGGTGAATGCAGTGTGCAATGGCAAAGAACCATAGGTGAAGCGCTTCCTTGCATAGGGGATAGGATCCTGTCCCCCCCGTTTGTTCACATAGAATATGGCAACTTGGTTGTCTATCCTGACTAATATTTGTTGCCCAAAGGGTATTTGTTAGTGCCCGTAGTTCTAGGAGGTTGATCTGTAGAGCAGATTCCTATAGTGCCCACAGTCCCTGTGTGGTTAAGTCATTCAGATGCGCTCCCCAACCCAGCTTGGAGGCAGCCATTGTCAGGGTGCATCAAATTGGAGGTATCTGAAAAGGTGACCCGCTGATTAGGTTCTGTGGAGAACACCACCACTGAAGAGACTTGGTCAGTTAAGGGGTGATGTGGATCTTGCCTCTAAGATGCCCCTTTGCTTGCTTCCATTGAGAAGACAGAGTCCACTGGGCTTGACGCATGTGTAGTTGAGCATAGGGGATGACGTGGACTGTAGAGGCCATGTGTCCCAACAGACAGAGCATTTCTCGAGCCGTTACATGGTTTTGCTGTTGCATTCATTTTACCAGCTTGATGAGGCGGGCACAGCAATCTTGTGGAAGAAAAGCTCAGGACTGTTGAGTATCTAAGAGCACTCTGATGAACTCCAGACATTGAGTTGGAGTGAGGAGAGACGTTGGGAAGTTTAGGTCAAATTCCAGATGTTGGAACACTGTGAGGTGCGATGAAGAGAAAGCCTTACTTCCTGAGGGGAGTCTCCCCTGATTAGCCAGTCATCTAAGTAAGGAACGACAAAGACCCCCAAAGTGCGTAGATAGGCAGCGATTACTGCCATGCATTTTGTGAATACTCGTAGTTCAGAGAATAAGCTGAAGAGCAGCACCTGGTATTGGTAGTGTTTTCCCTGAAACATGAAGCGCAGATACTGTCTTTGGCAACGATGGATCAGTAAGTGTGTGTAAACCTCCTTTAGGTCTAGAGAACACAGCCAATCTTGTCTCTGGAGGTATGGGAGAAGAGTTCCTAGGGAAATCATTTTGAATTTTTCTTGGACCAGGAACGTTTTTAGGTCTCTGAAATCCAAGATGGGCCTGAATACTCCTGTTTTCTTTGGAATGAGAAAATATGGAGAGTAGAAGCCCAACCCTTCCTGAGGAGGAGAAACTCTTTCTATTGCACCTTGGGATAACAGAGTGGACACCTCTTCTCTTAAGAGTGTGCTTTGAAGGGGATGGGTCGGATAATTCCCTGTGAAACTAGTGGGGGGTGAGGTCTCGAAGTGTAGGAGATATCCCCTTTGGATGATGTTGAGAGTCCACTGTTCTGAAGTTATCAGGTGCTACCTTTGAGCATAGGTACAGAGTCTGCCTGCTATGTGGAGGGGCTGGGGACCCTTCAGAGGCAGAGTGACAATGTTCTCTAGGAAGGAGTCAAAAACCAGATACAGGTTGTGCCTCTGCTGATGGTTGAAGTTTAGGAGCCTTCAGCTTTTTGGGTTGTCAAGGGCCCTGCTGCTGCTGCTGAGGCTGGTAAGCAGCTGAAGGTGGGTAGGAAGGATAATATCTTTTTCTTAGAATAGAAAATTTCTTGGGAAGAGCCTTCTTCTTGGAGGGGTCAACTGCTTTTCTGGAAAGGCGTTTGAAGGTGAGATCATCTGTCTCAATTTCCCCAGCCTTTTTTCTCCATCCTTTTCCAAAAAGGTTTTCTCCCATACATGGGATGTTGGCGAGCTTGTCCTGGATCCACTGTTTGAGATCTGATGCCTGTAACCAGGCCATCCTCTGAGCTGCAGTGTAGATTGCTGAAGCACTGCTGGTTTATTTTATTTATTTATTTATTACAGTTGCTTATATACCGCACTATTCGGCATCAGCGCGGTTTACAGTATAACAAAATGACCAAAACACACATTCTGTTTGGTTTTACATAGAACAAGGGTATGAACTTGGATAACAGGGGGGGGATGAACTATATACATGAATTATGTATTGACTTATGTATTGAACTATATACATGAATTATGGTTGACTCAAAGGCATCAAAAGATGCCCTGGTAATCAATTTTGAAGTATTCTGACCTTGTCTGGAATGCACTCGTATCATCAGGAAGCATGGGGGCAAACATCTCCAAATCTCTGGTGACATCTTTTAGGAACATGCCCATGTATAGCATGTAGGAGTTTATCCTAGAAGCCAGCATGCATGCCTGAAAACATTGACACCCAAAGGCATCGAGTATCCTTGAGTCTCTGCCCAGAGACATGGAAGAGTGATTTTTTGAACTCTTTATTCAGCGCATTGCCGATTCCACTATCATTGAGTGATGTGGAAGCTGAGGCTTCTGGAAGCCTGGACACTCTGGAACTTGGTAATGGTATCGAGCTTCTTGCTGATAAGTGGAAGCGTGAGAGGGATGCAGAGCAACCTGGAAAAGAGACGGCTGAGGGGAGATATGATAGAAGTCTATAAATTAATGAACGGAGTGGAACGGGTAAACGTAGATCGATTGTTTATGTTATCAGAATATAGAAAGACTAGGGGACATGCAATGAAGCTACAGGGTAAACTATTTAAGACTAATAAAAGAAAATATTTTTTCACTCAACGTGTAATCAAACTCTGGAATTTGTTACCGGAGGATGTAGTAAAGGCTGTTAGTGTAGCTGGGTTTAAAAAAGGTTTGGACAAGTTCCTGGAGGAAAGGTCGATAAACCATTATTAAGAAGGGAACCAGGATATCAATGCTTGACCCAGTACAAGCATTGTGGAACCTGTGTCTTTTGGGGAAACTGCTAGGTACGTATGACCTAGATTGGCCACTGTTGGAAACAGGATACTGGGCTTGATGGACCTTGGTCTGTCCCAGTATGACATATCTTATGTTTTTATGTTCTTATAAGATTTTGTAAGATGCGATGTACACCGCTTCCTTGGGTGTGGGAGCCAGGCCCGATCGGCTTCACATGAGTCCTCCGTCTCCAACCAAATATCCAAAAGAACCGAGACAGGCAAGAGTTCTGCATTCTCACTAACAATGCCACTAGCATAGTGAAGTACACTTTCCCAATAAGTCATAACCACCCTACAATGCCAGAACATGTGACCTAGAGTCGTTGTGGCTGTCCCACATCTCAGGCATTCATCTGTCAGAGCTATACCAGCTCTTCATGCACGTCGGGGGAAAAGTACAGATGTCGCACCAGCATGAATTGTAAGTCACGGAGCTCCACAGATGCTGTTAGCAATGGGATGCCACCAGGGGCTGCCAAAACCCTCTCCTCATTAACCGGGACCCCAAGATCTCATGTCGAAGCTGAGACAAGCTCTGCTTCCACTACCCATGGACACAGCCCCACAAGAGCCTTGTGCAAATGAGTAATATGAATGCAATGATCCCCGCCCATAAGCAGCTCCTCTAAGCGGAAGCAGATACCACACATGGGATGCTGACAGCAAACTGCGGACATAGCTTCGAACCTGTAAGTAGGGAAAAAGATCATGACCCATAAGCCCAAAACATTCGTGAAGGTCCGCAAACAGCAGAGGAGCACCATTTTCCACCATGACGTGTTCCAAATTCACGATGCCCACCTTCTCCCAACGTACAAACCTGGGCCCCTTAAGTCCTGGAGAGAACCCACCATTACTGCGTAGAGGCAGAAAGGAAGAGCTAGAAGCCACCCAGCCTAGAAGCCCACAAAGATGCCGCCAGCCATAGCAGACCAAGGAGAGTAGGACATTCCATTGCAGCGCCACCAGGCCCCGTGCACACCCAGTATACAATATGTAATGTAAGTATAGTGTAACAGTCAAGATGTGCTCCCAATCCAAGGGCGTATAATCCGACATATCCCAAAACCAATCACAGATATGGCGCAGTATACAAGCCAGATTATACCTACACATATCTGGGAATCCCATCCCTCCTTGATCCCCTCCTCGCTATAGCACAGCAAGCCGCACATGAGGTCTGCGCCCTCTCCAGAGCAAAGTATTCACCTGCCTCTCCAAAAGTTTAAGATCCTGGTGTTTAAGAACTAGGGGAAGCGTTTGCAAGACGTACAGCCATTTTGGAAAGATGACCATCTTGGACAACGCTATCCGGCCCCCCAAAGAGAGGGGAAGGTCTTGCCAGTGCTATACTCATTGCTTGAGGTCCATCAATAGATTTATTTATTTATTTATTTAAAGTTTTTATATACCGCCTTTCTACAATTTAAGGTGGTTTACATAGAACTCACCATAACAGTGTGGTTACAACTGTTGTACATAGAACAATAATTTGTAGTAGAAAACCTATCTATGGTTAGCAAGTAACAGTATATTGCCAGAGAGACAACCATGCACATTTTGTAAGAATAAGGGGGGAGGGTAGGAGTGCATAAGGAGGAGAATTTATAGGAGTGGATTAAGAGGGAGAGTGGGAATATTCACCCGATACAGATCCATCAAGCACGCAATGAGCTGAATCATGGTGGATAAGCAGGATCAGAGGGAAGGAAGGGGGGCACTGAGGGATCGGAAGGGAGCTGACGGAGGGGGAAAGAGAGGGCCAGAAGGGAGTTGATGGAGGGGGAAAGAGAGGGCCGGAAGGGAGCTTACTGAGGGGGAAAGAGAGGCTGCAAACTGATTCTTCAAGATAGTGTCCACCTTATGATCCAAGGGGTCATTTAGGACTGTTCCACCTCCACCGAGCAATCAAGACTGCCAGTTCGTCCCTCCTGAACAGGCAAATATCGGATTTGTCATGATCTTCAGAATGCGAGGACAATTCATCTTCCACATTGGAGTCAGCACCTGAGGCACTGAGATTGGATGCCGGGTCTCAGCCAAAGGACAGTTGATCCAAATCTTTGGACTCCAACCATCACCGAGAACACTTAGATGGTGGTGTCCAAGCTGGGCTGTGTCTCATCAGCTGTCCCTCCTTCAAGTGGGCAGAAAGAGAGAGATCAAGAGAACCCGGAGTCTTCAGCTTTATGCTGCCACATCAGAAAGATCAGGCTTGCTGCAGAAAGGAGAAGAACAACCTAGAACCTGGGAGCTCCCCACTGGCCTGATTGACATGATCACTGGGGGAGGAGCAGCAGGCGACAGCCTCTTATGCAAAGGGGAATGACCACAGGAGAGAGCACTGAAAACGGTAGGCCTGATGATCATTCTTCATGACATTTGTAGAAATGGACAGGTAAAAGAGATACCAGAATCCCCAATATGTAATTTAAGATAGATGAATTTCTTGATGCAGATCTCTAAAATGTGCTCGGAATTTTGTCCTTTTACCTACTTCCTCTTAAATAGAATAGGATATCATGATCGTGAGTTCTGTGTAACTGTCTTTTAAAATAGTTTGGGAACATTGTTAACTCAAGCATAAAGAGTAAACATAGGCCGCGCAACCATAGTTCATGTACAGTCAACTATAGGTCCCTGCTGGCACAGCATAATTTTTGCAACTTTGCAATTATAAATAATTCTGTCATAATCAAGTAAATTTCATCTAATACAATGTAATCAGCTCTTACTCTTTAGAAAGAACTCTAGCGACACCTTGTGTTATGATTAATGACTGTTACTTCCCTTTTTTCTTTAATAAAAAGAGCTTTTCAGGAGGAAGAATTTGAATCCAACAGATGTAGAACTGTGCTGTGTCCATAGACTGTCTGTTGTTTTCCCTCTGAGCTCAAAGAAAGTAGCACTTTGTGTGTGATTGTGTTCTGTGTTACTTTCTGCTTATTTCTCACTGCTTGAGGGACCAGAGACCGAAAGAGCCGTGGTATTGTGGCCAGATTACGGGGTTTTCTTCAACATTATCTGCTGCGAACGGCAGCAAAGATAAGGCCAGAGCACTCATGTCTCCCGGTTGCAAAGGAAGAGACGAGCCTCTTCAGGGTGCATCCAAAGCCTCCATGTAAAAAGAACAGATACTAGAATCCAGCAATGAGACTCTCTGCTTTCCATAAACCAGGCAGGTCTTCTACAAAGGCAGCAAAGAATCTCCACTGCCTCAAGCGGTCAGGCAGAGCAAGCTGAAGGCACACTTAGCGTGCTGCACCATGCACCAAGTCTACACTGACAGGGCCATGCATGCCGGTAAAACACTAGCACCTTACCAAGGGACACAACGAGTGGCCCAAACCCAACAATGCTCCAGCAATGGACAAGGTTGGAGCCCCCACAACAAGATAGAGAAGTTTAGTCTTTGGTGCTCACCCCCAGAAAGCCCAAGGCAGGTAAAACCATGCTATACTCAGTGTTACTCCCCTGTCACCAGACCTGCAGTCACATATCTCCGAAGAGTCCTCTTTAAATCTTCGGGGGAAAGCAGAGTGAAGGAAGAGGGGCACTGAGGTTGTGCAAGTCTTGAAAAATCCATCCAAAACTCTTTTTTCAATCTTTGTGCTGCTCAATATGTCCTTAACAAGATAAGGGCACAGAGCTGAACCAAATTCCCTCTTCCTATAGCATCCGAAAAGAACACCTGTTTTAAGGGTGACCCTAGTGAGTTTTTCAGCTCATAGATTTTTACAGAGCTGAAAAACTTGCATCCATCATCTTGCTGGAGATAGAATTACGGAAGGCTTCCTTCTAAGGGTTCTGGCTGATATGGAGGGACAGAAAAAGCTTCCAGAGGCTTCTTTTGACATCTGCTGGTAGAGGGACACAACCCACTTATCTGGACTGGTCTAGCAGGACGTTAAGGAAAGGTCTGTTTTTTGCATTAAGATATGCCAATTAACTTGATCAATGACTAAAGATATGCAAATACACAATCAGGAAAAAAATCATTGTAGATATCCAAAAACTTAGACCTATAAAACATCTCAAGGAACAGAGCTGCCTGCTTAGGTCTTCAAATCTGTCCCCAGGCCCCCATCCAGTCAAGTTTTCACCTTATGATTATGCATAAGAAATATTTGCATTCAACTGTATGCAAATGAGGAGGGATTCAAAAATTACTCCAGATTTACTCTCCATTGATGAAATGGACTGGCTATGTAGTCCTTCTCCTGTCGCCTACTACCTAACAATTTGATTTTGAGGAAAAGGAGCAATGGTGGCAGGAGGACATGGTGAGTGGCTTTCTTCTCATCTCATCACTATACAGCCCCCTCCTTTCCCATCCACAATACTCCCCAGTCCTACAACCCTGTAAATCTCTCTACTCCCCACACTCACAATCCTCTCCTCATTTCTCCTCTCGCTTCACTCTCACTTCTCTTTCCCTTGGGGTTACAAATTCATCCCAGGCTAAATAAGCAGGCTGATCCAGTCCTGGATTTATAACCATTGGATGCAGGTAGATGCAGTTCTAATTTCCCCCACTGATTTCACTAAGAAAATCAGAAATACATCTCCTCCGATCGGGGTTGAGCAGGCCTGCACGTGAATCAGGGGCAGCCTTCCACCATAAAAAGGAGCGCCTTCGGGCACACCTGCGCCTGGTGGGCCCGTGCCTGAGGGCTTCACCAGAGGGCCCTTTGGAGTGGCCCTTAGGTGGGGCACGTAGGTGATTAAACTAAACTCAACGCATATATCGCCAGTCCCAACTCATCTGCTCCCTGACTGCAAGATTACCAACAAAGAACGGATTGCACTATCCAAAAACCTATCTGTAACAACCACGGACTCAATATTGGATTGCTACTCATATGAGCTGGTAACCATATTGACTATATGCTCAATCAGTAATTGTAATCACCTCTATCCATGATAAGCTATCAGCAGACACTAGGAAACCCGTAAGAAGATGATACATGTCTTACTATTCTGGTTACAAAATTAGATTTTTCTATCTGAATTAATACCACTTTGCATATTACTTTGTAACCATTTTATCACTCCTGGATTCACTCTAAAGCTCTCATTTTAGCCTCCCTAGTGTGCATGTACTAGAACTTATTTCAGCCTGCTTAAAAAAGTTTTAACTTGCATTAACACAAACTGATCTCCAAGCTCAGCCTGTACATTGAGATTGCCTCAGCACATACAATCTCAGGTAGCTCACTTTACTTAACGTTATTTTCTTTTATCTTCCCCTGTATCTTTTCATACGTTATTGTATCAGCCATAGCTCACAGATTTTCACTTAACTACTACGCCTTAACTGACATATGCAGACTAACCTTACCGCATTCACCACATTTGTCACCATTTAAAATTGCCTCTGCATATTTCCCCATCACAGTAATCTGCCTCCATTGCTCTCTGCCTTGATACATCACCAGGCTAACCCTTCCTTACCTGCAATATCTTGCAAGAGCCAATCTATACAAATTTTGTTCCCTCCCCCATCAGTTCCTTGTACTACAGCCTAAAAGATGAACTTCACCTACAAAGTGATATGTGCCCTCTACAGCTTAGCATCTTTCCTAGCCTTGTCCAATTCTCTCCTGATCCATCAGCTACCTACACTCAATCATTGCATTCCCAATATACAACCCTTTATATATTATAACCAACTACCCATTACCAACAAACATGGAAACAAATTTGAATTCCAATGCCAAAAATAAAGACATCATCGCAGACTAATTTACATTAACACAATTTCCACCACCTCACCCCTAACAAAAATTGTCTCAGTCAATATACTAAATGGGCTACTGATAAACTCCAGATCCATTAGAAATAAAATCCCAGTAATCCGAGACACCCTCATTGATGAATCCCCTGATGTGTCACAGAAACATGGCTTACAGACCATGATTCAGTCCTCCTAAACCGACTAAATACAAACTGTTACTCCATATTTAATTGCCCCAAAGACTCCAAAAGAGGTGGCAGAATACTTATCCTGATCAAAACAAAGTTTAACCTATTTGCCAGTATATGTACCAACTGTGATGGCACAGACCTGATCAAAACAGAAAACAAGAATGTTACAATATGCCTCCTTTACAGACTGCCTAGCAATAATCATCTCAAACTCACTGCCATACTTGAATCAGCATGTACATCCCCAAAGAAGAAACCACACATCATTCTTGGAGATTTTAACATAGCATCCCTCTCCTCCCAACAATCCACTGACTTCCTTGAATTCATGGAAAACATGGGATTCCTTCAAATAATGAAACATCCCACTCATAAAAGGGAACACCATATCCCTAACTATGCACCCTAATTTCACCTACCCAAACTCCACCCAGGTGCCATGGTCAGATCACTTCATCTAAAGAATGGCCCTCCCTGTTCCACGGTCTGCTCTGACACCCCAACACAAACCGCTATTTAAATATTTTGACAAAAATTATTTCTTGACTGAGGTTACCCCCAAGCTCACACGTATACAAGACCTTGATGATACAATAACAAATTGGATTACAATAATCAACAAAGCTGCCAAACCCACATCACCCAACAGGAGAACCTACAGAAGGCCAACTGAAAAATGGTATACTCAAGATATACACAACCTTAAGAAAAACCTCCATAAGCTAGAGAAAAAAATGGAGGTCCAGGAAAAGCCCTCAAAATAAGGAGCACTACAACACAGTACTAAATACCTATAAAGAAGCAATTCTTAAAGCAAAGAAAGACCACCAATCTGCTATATTTAACAAAGCCATCCAACACCCGAGGGAGCTATTTGAAATTTTAAAACCATTAACTAAGCTTCACATAAACATGACAAATAGCATACCTATTAACCCACAATCTATAGCAGACCTCTTAGCATCTAAATTAAAAAAAAACACTCAAGTATGCACATCTGTAGTGAAGCTCAGCCCCTCCCTAATAAATGGCACACCTTCCACTTCATTAAAGAGAAACAACTCATAGAAAAAATACCAAAAATTAACACAACTACCTCACATCTGGATCCTTGTCCAGTATCCTGGATAAAGGCAACTAAAGTTCAACTAGCACCTGTAATACGTAATATTGTCAACCAACCCCTTCTCCAAGGAATAATGCCTGACACACTTAAACTTTCCATCATTTTCCCCGTACTCAAAAAACGTTCTCTCAACAAGGATGACCCAACTTCATACAGACCAATAGCTAATATTCCATTTTTAGCAAAAATAATAGAAAAAGTAGTCCAAATGCAGTTGCAAGATTTTATTGACCTCAGTGCCCCCCTTGATACCCACCAATACGGTTTCCGCCTATACCATGGCGTAGAAACCCTCCTGCTAGTTTTACTAGATACTCTTATCTGCGGACTAGACAATCCAAATCAAGCTTTTATCATGATCTTTCTGGATACATTGGTCAACAAATTTTTACAAAAGTCATGTTACTGAAATAAAAATAGTTGTTTCTTATCAATTTTTATATGCTGAACATGAATATGACAGTGAAATTGCAAAGTTGGCTCTAGTTTTTTTTGTAATCTACAAGAATTAATGTTTACATCACGAAATGCATGTCAATAGTAAATATGATAGGCCTTCGGTTAATACCTTAAAAAACCAAGCCATAGACTACTTCTTAGATTTTTTTCACCTGTCTCTTGTACAGCTGTTCGGGAGCTTCTCTGGGGAGTGTCCAGCAGTAGTCAGCCAGCATTGTAGTGAACCATTTTCCCTGGTATCTTTGCTCCATCGTTGCGATATCCAGGTGAAAACGTTCGCCCTGTTCATCACTAACCATACCACAGTTGTCAGGAAAGAAATCGAGATGGGAATCAAGGAAATGGATCTTTAGAGACATATTGCAGCCAGGTTTCTGATACTGCATCAGCATGTCTTCTACTAGTTCCTTGTAGTTTTCTGCCCTAACATTCCCGAGAAAGTTTGTTGACACTAGGCGAAAAGCATTCCATGCTTGTTTCTCATCACCCTGCAGCAAGTTGTTGAACCGGTCATCTTTGAAGAGCTCTCGAATCTGAGGACCCACAAAAACTCCCTCTTTAATCTTTGCTTCACTGAGTCGAGGGAATTTTTCATGCAGGTATCGGAAAGCTGGCAAAGTGCGGTCCATGGCTTTCATGAAGTTTTTCATCAAACCTAGTTTGATGTGAAGGGGTGGTAGCAGGATTTTGTGAGCCTCAACCACAACTGGGTGCTGGATATTCTTTTCTCCAACTGTTACATTTTGTCTGCGATTCCATTCCTTCCGCAAGTAGTGCCAATCACTTGCTTGGCTATCCCACTCACATAAGAAACACATGTATTTTATATATCCCTGCTGCAGTCCCATTAAAAGGGCAACTACCTTCAAGTCACCACAGAGGTGCCAGCTGTACTTGTTATAGTTAATGGAAATCAGTAGATGCTTTAAGTTCTCGTATGTCTCTTTCATGTGGACGGCATGCGCTATTGGAATAGATGGAAGACGGTTTCCATTGTTCAAAAGCACAGCCTTCAGACTCAGTTTCGAAGAGTCAATATAGGGGTATGTTTACTAAACCGTCTTAATGTGCGCCCGGCGATAGTGTGCAGGTTGCCATAAAAGGAGTGGGCGTTTCAGTCTTAAAGTAGCAAAACGGGATTATCATGCGATAATGCGTGCTGCTGTGCACATTAACGGGCTACGCACCGCTAAGCGCGTTAACGTGCGGTAATCTTAAGTAGGCGCCCAGACATGCAAACACAGAAACAGAGGTGTAGTATAATGGTTAATACACTGACTGATGATACAGGGATCATGAGTTCGATGCCCCAGTGTGCCTAATGCATAAGGCTGGCTGAGGCATCAGCTTTGACATGTAAGTATTGCTTCCTGAGGCATTTTATGTGTATTTTAATTATTGCTGCCATCAAACACACCCTCACGTGCCGTAACCTAAGGTGCCGCAGAAGGCACCCTGTAAGGCACCTCATAGGGCACAATATAAAGTGCACTGTCCGCCACGGCACCCTATAATGTCCCCTATAGGGCACCCTATAAGGCGCTCCATAGGACACCTTATAAGGCACCGTATACGGACTGTAACCATAAGGTGCCTCAGAAGGCGCTTTATAGGGTGCCCTATAAGGCGCCTTATAGGGCGCCTTCTGAGGCACCTTATGGTTGCAGTACCCTGAGGGTGTTTTGCTGGCAGCACTAATGTACATTAAAAAAAGACAATGCTTTGGATAGCTCTATCAAATAACCCCACTGTGGGTTTGAACCCATGACCTCTGGCTCCACAAGCAGTGAAGTAACCAGTGGGCCACAGCTGCTAGCAAACCCCTGGCTGGCTGCAGAAGGACTGCACGTCACCACACAAACAGTCTGCTGTGGTCACATGCAAATCAGCAGTCTACAGATGATCACAAGATGGGGTATGCACCCCCACAGCACCTCGGCCTGGTAGGGGGAACTGACCGTGTGTGGTACTGGCACAGAGTAGCTACACACCGTCACATTGTGCAGGTACTGCACTCACCCTGAGGGTGAGGTGGGGCGCCCAGCACCAGGTCCACAGCAGAGATAGGCCATGCTGCAGGTCCCCAGCAGTGCTAATGTGTGAAATAGGTAGTTTCTACAGACACACCTTGGATATATCTGTATTTCTCACTCAGGTTTAGCCCTTATGGATTCTGTACCACCACCCTCCTCCGGGGCTGAGGGTGGTAAACACTGTCTCCCACCAACAGATTCACATTCTACCTCCCTGCAATGGTGGCAGTAGAGGGACCATCAACCCCAGTCCTGCTGGAGAACAGACACCCTACAGGGCAGGCAATGCAGCTCTGTACACATCCATAAAGCAATAGCAGACAGACATTAGGCCTGGATATGCTAAGCTGCACCCCACCACTATCTGATATTCTCCTGCAGCAAGCCTTCAGCTGCTGCACTCTGTAAGGTGTTCCATCAAGACACATACCAGATGCAGACAGTCTGCTAGCAAGTCCATAGTGCATGTTCCTGGTAGAAATGCATGCACCCAGAACTGGGATGTCAGCATACACACCAAGCAGATAAGTCAGTGACTGGACCCCAAAAGGGAACCCATAAATATCACATGAGAGAAATACTATATAGCACTATGGGGGAACCTAGCCATGCTGTGGTCACTGCTCAGTCAGGGTGAGAGTGATCTCCCAGCAGAACATGCTGTGGCCACCCTGTCTGTGCAGGTGGTGGCCGGGCACTACAATGTCCCAGCCAGTGCCCTATGCCCTGTGCAGATGCATCCTGGCCAGGCCACCCTGTCCGGGCTATACCCATGGTACCTTGCTCCTCATTATGCACATTGGCAGGCCAATACTGGCAACAGTGCTGGCAGTGTGGGCTGTGGAGGGTGTTTGCAGCCAGCACACACTGGATAGACAGACACACACTCCCACACCTATGCCAGCATTGTGCTACTATAGAGGTGTTTAGCAACCCTGGCCACCACACCAGTCCTGGGCACAGTGCAGGCATGCATATGGTATGCAATACTGTTGGGGGTCACTCCCCAGGGTGGTAAACACTGTCAGACACCAGACCTGAAGCACACTCCACAGACATCAGAAAGGTTGCTATGATGGAGCTCAATCAGCAAACTGTGCTTAACGTAGGAATTGCTATCTGCCAGTAATCATAGCAACCTTTTGATAGCTGTGTACCGTATTCCCAGGTTTAGGGTGGCATTGCTAAGGTATGCAAGTGCTAGTATTGGGAGATGCACGCAGGGCCCAATGTCCTGCCTCTCCAGGAGGCATTGGCTAATGGAGCCTGTGGGTGTGGGTGTGTCTGCCCCTGTTGGCTGCTGCTTTACGGCAGAGGTTCCCAACTCCAGTCCTGGTGTGCCAAACACTGTTTGGGTTTTCATGCTGTCCCTCATGAATATGCATGAGATACATCTGCATACCATGGGGGTGGTGCATAGATATGCAGCACAGGCATCTTTATTAGAGGCAGCATGGAACCTGAATGGTGTATGGCCCTCCAGGACTGCATTTGGGAGACTCTGCTCTAGGTAATGCGCCTGTTTATGGTATCTGTGCTCTGTAGGGTAAAATGTAGGTGTTTTGGGCATGTTTACATCATCTGCAATAAAGGTTCTGTCTGTATTAGCCCTTTTTAGTAGTGGGTAAAAAATGGGGGCTGGGTTGG
The DNA here is from genome assembly GCA_033557465.1 of Ichthyophis bannanicus. Classification (NCBI taxonomy): domain Eukaryota; kingdom Metazoa; phylum Chordata; class Amphibia; order Gymnophiona; family Ichthyophiidae; genus Ichthyophis; species Ichthyophis bannanicus. The sequence goes on from CM066031.1 coordinate 1,000,443,984, forward strand.
CAGGAACCACAGCTGGGACTTGAACCTGTGACTTTCTGCTCCTGAACACACTGGCTGGGTGCACTGCACCACCGTGTTGCCACAGAGACAGTACATTCCCTGGGGATACCATGACTGTTCATCAGACGGGGCCTGTCTGTTGCAGTGCATGGCACCCACCTACACAGGGCTAGGCCACGGTCTGCTCTGGGCAGCTGCCACTGCCCCCTCCACCACCAGTGCCCCTCTGACACCCTGCTGACATGCCCTTCTGCTGCTGGTGCTGGTGGAGCGCAGTCTCAGGCCATCCAGTGTGCGGGTAGGCGGCTGCCTATGGTGTGGGTTCTGGGGTAGGGGTGCCTGCATAGGTTTCCACGCTTCCCCCCAGCACCGCCTGCCACTGTTCTGTGCCCTTGGGGGTCCCTACTGGGTACTATCCTCTGTGACACTGTGGGAAGCACACTCAAGCCCATGCTGGGCCCTCATCAGTTGCTGTCTGGCTGCTCTACTGTTTCAGCATTCCTATGGGCCACCTAGGCATCACCCTAGTCCGCACTGTGGCCCAGCTGCAGTACAGCATGTGCCGTCTGCAGCCCTCTGTGTCCCCTTTCCCAGCATCTGTCCAGTTGCCCATTCCGACATGCCCGCCCTGCTGTTGTGGAACATGTGCACCCCATAGGAAACCTGTCCAATGGAGAGGGAAACCCTGATGAGCGCAATTGCACTGTGGGATCATTCACCTTGTATGGGGACGGAGCGCAGACCCTTCCACAATTCATATCTTTTTTTTGGAACCTTCTTGGGAGTGTTTTATGATGTTTCCCATTAATATCACTATTGCCCAGCTTGGTTATGTTTTTTTTATATTTTGTTGGGGTCATTTTCAATATTTATTTGCACTTTTGTTCCGTGCACATGTATCACACTTATCACTTTTTTTAAGTTTCCCTGAGTTTGCTGTACATTGCTGACAGAAATGGTTTCTCTTCCCTTTAAATCAGCTCTAGCGCCAGGGTTTCACTGGCGTTAGTTTTGAGCCTCGAATTTCACATCGTTAGTGTGAGGGAAGCCTCTCCCCTCCCACTCTCCACCCATTGACCCCTTCTCTCCGCCCCTGGGGAGCCTTCCTCCGCCCTCAGGGAGCCTTTACTCCACCTTCAGCGCTCGTTTGCGCCACTGCGCATGTTAGCGCATGATAAGGCGCCTTATCACACACTAATGCGCCATTATCGCACGATAAGGTGCCTTATCGTGCGATAACGTGTCAGAGTGCACATTAAGACGGTTTAGTAAACATGCCCCATAGTCTCCAGTCTTGTGTGTCATGAGTGATTTTTAAGGCATTCATGAGGCTTTCAATATCAGAACAGAATACCAGATTACTTTCCTTTCTGAAGAAAGGCTCCAACAGCTGGTGGCGCTTTTGATATGAAGTAATGTTGACATCTTCTTCTAGAAGATTCCATTGTTGGAGTCTTGATCCTAGCAATTCTGCCTTGTTCTTGGATAAGTCCAAATCACGAACCAGGTCATTTAGGTCTTCCTGTGTTATTCTGTGTGGAGTTGCAGTGAAAATCTGGGTCACTGTATGCTGACGGACCAGGAGAAGAACAGGTCGGCTCACCCTTGTCCTCATCAGATGAATCAAGAGAATATTCTGATGGAGGTTCTGGAATAGGAAGTCCCTCACCGTGTGGAACTGGTCTCAATGCAAATGGAATGTTTGGGTAGACTATGCTCGACTTCTTTTGCTTCGTTATTCCCCTGGAAAGAGGAGGAACCAAGCAGAAGTAACAGTCTTTTATGTGGTTGCTTGGCTCTCTCCACACCATGGAGACTGCAAACGGCATTGATGGTCTTTTGCAATTCAACCACTGTGAAAGCTGTGTTGTACATGTAGCGCAGTATATATGCGGGGCCCAAGGCTTGTCTTGGTCACCAATCTTGCCTTCTTCAGTTGAGAAGTGATACTTTTCTTCTGGTTGGCAAATGTCACTTCCCCACAAATGTAGCAGAAATTGTCAACGGCATTAACGCACTTTCGCGGCATTACTGTTCTGTATTGTACCTAAATAGCTAAAATTATATGATTAATAAAAGTTACATGTAACAGTAGCTTAAACTGTCTCGCACACAGTCTGAAATATTTTAAATGCTCAACCTTTCCGACTGCGTATAGTACACTGCTGACGTCAGATGGCTTCAGCAGCCGTCTGGAAGTAGTATTGCATTGCATCAGAAAATGATGCAATCAACTCTGGATGATGTGTGCATGCTGCTATTATGCAATGTGATGCAATATTACATCATTCAAGGCTTATTTGGGATGTTGTTGATGTCCTACTGGATAAATTTACACGGTGAAACGTCAAACATGAACTGCATGCAATATCTTCAAAACGAGAGCCAATACATTTTTTTAAATGTTATATTCATGTTCAGCTCACCAAGATACTACAGATTAGGGCCTTTTAAAGTCAGTAATGATTTCAGTGTTGACCAGTGATATCTCCTTGGCATTTGACAATGTTGATCACACCATCCTCCTGTCAAGGCTGGCGCACATAGCTATATCTGGGATAATTTTAAAATGGTTTAAATCATATATTTCTAACCGATTCTAGTATGTAAAGATCAACCAGGATTCATCTACCACTTTCCCCCAGGAACAGGGAATACCTCAAGGGTCGGCCCTCTCTGCCCTCCTGTTTAGCTTATATCTTCAACCAATATGTACAATCTTCACTAAACACAAAATCAATTATTATATCTATGCAAACGACATAATGTTATATACACTAGTGGACATAAAGAACCTCCAATATAACAATATCATGGCCTGCATAAATGAAGTGGAATTCTGGTTTAACAAGAACAACCTGCAAATAAATTTCAAAAAAAACTGAGATCTTATTCACTACAAGGAATCAGAACTTCACTCCCCCATCTACATTCAACTTACACAACATCAATTTGCCAGTTAAACAGCAGTAAAATACCTAGGTGTTATAATTGACAGAACCCTCAGTATGTTCTCACATATTAAACAAACTGCTAGAACAATATTTTACAAGCTAAAAAACATACAGCACCTCAGGCCAATCCTTGAATCGCAGAACTTTAGAACAGTATTCTAGGCTTTAATTACTCCTCACTTGGACTCCTACAACAGTCTCTTACAAAGTCTTCCTAAAAAAACACTCCACACACTCCAACTTGCTCAGAATATAGCTGCCAGAATTATCTCCAAGGCTAACCTCACTGACCACATCACCCCAATACTTTATAATCTCCATTGGCTCCCCATAGCAGCCAGAATAAGATACAAGTTGATAGCAACCACTTTCAAATTGCACAACGGTATCTCCCCTTCCTGCTTATCCACCATGATACATACACAAACCGACGTCAGAAGCAGGGAAAAAAGTACCCGGAACCTCCTATCAATACCTCCTTCAATACACAAACAAACTACCAGTAATAGGGCCTTCAGGCACACAGCCTCCACCCTTTGGAATTCCCTCCCTGATTACATCAGATCAATCAAAGACCTTCAGACTTTCCGGAAGGAATTAAAAATAATACTCTTCACTGAATACTACAACACCTCCATTGCCACAAACATTCACCTCTCATTATCCCCTCGATCTGCCCAACTAAACTAACCATCCCCTTATATTATACTCTCCAGCCAAGAATATCCTTCTGTATCCTCTACACACTGTTTGACAGTATTGTAAATAGTTAAGAGTCCCATCTATCACTATATTATGGTATATGTGATTAACTGGCATGTAAATGGTTCCTTGTATCATAGTTTAATATGTTCTCTGTAACTGAGTTTTTGTTTGATGTAAACCTGCCCTGACCGCTGGAAGGGGCAGTATAGAAAAACTGCTTAAATAAATAAAATAAAATCCATTAATGCAATGGGGCAAAACCAAGCTTGGATCAACCTTGTCGGGTGACCTAAAGTGAGCAGATAAACGTACCTTCCCCATTCCCCACTACAGCCTCTGAGACTTTGTCTGACAGCAAAGATGCCTCCTTTGTCCCACATCCAGGACAGTTATTGGGCTCAAAGACACTAATACCTCCTCTCAGGCCCCTTACTGACCATCATTAGAACATTCTGAAAGTCCTTCTGGCTGGATGGACGGAGGTGGGAAGGGGGTACATGGTCAGGTCGAGGAATCCACTCCTATTCCTCCAACCCCATTCCAAGCCACAGTATAAAATGTGATTCCTACAAAAGGCAGCAAAGCGAATAATACATGGAAACAGAAAGTTAACACAGCAAGACTGACTCAGTGGGCTCCAAGTATAATTTGTCTGGATTATCTTATTTTAAGGATATTCTAATCATTTTCATAAGACCAGTTTCTACCTGACATGTTGCAATGTCATTTCTTTTATGAATTTTCTCACTTTAAAGAAAATATTCTTTAGAAAAACATAGGAATTTGAACTATCTTATGAGAAATGAAATTTCCCTGATTATACCCTCCCCCCATTCAAATGGCTAGAAATATGAATAAATGTGGAATGTGCCATCCAAGAGAGGACAACAGGAAACTGGACTGTGTATGGAAACTAATCCAACTGGTGGCAGGACACAATGCGCCAAATATATATCAAGACGTATGAAAAGCCAGCAGTCTAATCCCAAACTCTCCTCTAGACAAGAATGTTGTCACACTTTCAAGCCAAGAATTCTCAGTTTGTATTCACTGTTCACTCAGTTTCTAATTACTTCCTTTCAAAAGTGCTAACTCATGCCTACTGAGCAGCTGACATCTCCGGGGACATTCACTCATGGAAAAGATGTGTGGTTAGTGCATGCAGTCACTCCTCCCAAGGCTCCCCCACAGGAGAGGAGTAGGAATGGGAAGGGGTTGAGAAAGAGAGAAACCAGTATTTGGTCATGAGGACAGGGAGGCAAAATCCAGGAAAATATAGGAAAAAAGGAATGAGAAACTCAGAAGGGAGAGTAAGAGAAAAAGGAGAAGGAAAGGAGAGCAGGAAGGAGCAGATAAAGGAAGAAAGGAAAGCAGGAGGAAAAGGTAAAAAGGTAGCAAGAACAGGAGAAGCAAATATTAAAATGCTCAGGGAAAAAAAAAGGGGAGGACACCAGAAAGAATGAGGCAGAGGTGTAACTAAGAAAATGAGCAACAAGACACAAAGACGACAAATCAAACTACAGACAAATTGAAAATTGATATTTTAATTTTGGCAAGGAAACAATAAGTCCAAAGAAAGGGGCTCCCATAGGCAGAGGAAATAGCTTGTTTATGTTCTCCTCATTCGCCTTTGAAACTAGAATCTGGGGAAAAGCCAACAGTTGCTCAGGAGTGCATGGTTTGGAGCAAGATATCTATGAAGGATAACAAAATCGGGACCATCCCAACCACTAGGCAAAGTAGGCATCTGCCTAGAGCAACGGTTTCTAGGGGCAGCAAAGAGCAGGGCATTCAAAGCTAAACAATAGATTCTGAGAACCAGGGGGGGACATAAGGCTTAAAGGTACGCCTATGGTGCCAACACCTTGAACCAACTCTGGGGCCAGCCCTGGCTACGGAGGTAAAGCTCCTAGATGACATTGTTCAGAAACTGACTAGAAGAGGAGACACTAACACTTGGGCCATGCAGCTGACAGCTTGAGCTTAGTGCTTGTAAAAGTGGTCCTTAGTTGAACACGTGATTTGGTATAAAAGCTAACTATCTTGGGACCACGCGGCACTAGTAATTGTAATATGATCACATTTGACTTAATAACTGCAGCAAGTAAGGAAAAGAAATCTACTGTGCCTGCATTTAATTTTCAAAAGAGAGACTACAATAAAATGAGGAAAATGGTTAGAAAAGAAAACTAAAAGGAGCAAGTGCACGCGTCAAGAATTTAGATCAGGCATGAACATATTATTAAACAATAATCTAGCAAGCCCAAGCAAAAAAGGCAGAAGGAAGGCCAAATGACAGCCAGCTTGGTTAAAAGGTGAGGTGAAAGAGACTATCAGAGCCAAAAAAAACCAACCTTTCAAAAACATGGAAAAAGGAACTAAATGATGAAAAGAGCAAATAGTATAAGCACTGGCAAGTTAAAAGAAAGACATTGATAAGAAAGGCGAAAAGAATTTGAAAAGCAGCTTGCCATAGAGACAAAAACTCACAATAAAAATGTTTTCAGGTACTGTCGGAGCTCCCCCGTGTGGCCAGGCAGTTGCCTTGTAGTGTGAGAGGGCTCCGATCGTCCTTTGTATAAAAAGTTAGCCCAATAGCATGTAGTTGTGTCTTAAATAGATTAGAGCCAAGATCAAAGGTCGCAGGAAATTTCTTTTATTCAAGAAATAAGATTTTCCCAACCAAATTAAATTCTTTGGCAAGAATATTGAAGACTACAAAACATAAAGTTCAGGATACTTCTCCAGTCATAAACGTAAGCCTGGTTAAACAGTCTTTGGCTTGGCTTAGTTTAAATACACCTTTTTCACAAGTAAAAATCCTTTACAACAGTAGTCTGTTCTCCGGTCCCCAGGAGGCAGTACAATACTTCACTGTTCGTTTCACAGCTGGTATAGCATAACATTCCCTGGTCCACCAACAGACTTTAAAATTCAGTAGTATTTCTTCAAGATACAATTTATACTTTTAGCTCCTTTCTGGCTTCGTTAACCATGCAGCTTTATCAGCCAAGCAGTCATTGATCAGCCTAGCTAAACGTTATGGGCTTTTGCATAGAATGTCCTTATTAAGAACTCCTGGGTTTTTTCTCCAGTTACTAAAACCCTGTTCAGTTCCTTATTCTTCTTTGGCACAGATAGCACATTCAATTTCCATATCTGAAACCCCACTTTCATAAAAAGTGTCTCCTAGCTCCATTTCTTCCTCACTGGGCTCGTTCAGATATTTGTTCTCCTCAGCGTCTGCCTGAGGAGCCTTTACACGCTGTAAAGTTTTCAACACTTGTTCCCAATTATGCTTCTCAGTACGTGAGCTAGTGGGGGAAGGGCAGGAAAAGGTTTCCCTATTTAAAAGCTTCTTTAAGGTTTGTAAAGGGCTCACCTTGCCAGTAGTGTGTTGTCCTCCTGTAGGCCCCTTATACTGAGAAGGGCCAGACCAGGAGCTTCTGGAAAATATCTCCTCCTCAGACGAATCTTCCCCCAAGCTCTCCTCTGGCCTTCTCACCTCTCTGTTCCTGTCCTTGGTCAGCTTCCTTCGTCCCACTGGCGCTGCAACAACTCTGCTTGTCCCAGTGCCTCTGTGTCTGCTTTCAATCTCATCCTCCTTCTCAGCTCGTGCAATCTGTTTCTCCTTCCATGCCTGTACCATCTGTTTGTGAGTGAAACTTCCCTGCCTAAATGTTTGGGGCTGTCCTATGGCTCTTGACTCCGCCCCCGAACCACTCCCATCTCCTCCCTCGGTCTCCATGGGAACTGGGTGTGTCTCTGGCCCTGCACTCCTCTGCAGGAGATCTTTGGCTTTACTTTGGGTGTTAACCCGTCCTGTGCCTGCAGTTTCTTTGGGTTTAGAAAAAAAAGACTGTTTCCCCTTTCTTTTCCTGCACTCTGAGCCTGCTTCTCCACCACAGTACATACAAAGCAAAAAGCTGGGGAAGGAGTCTGTTGGACCATTAGATAATCAAGGGGTAAAAAGAGGCACTCAGGGAAGACAAGGCCAAAGTTGAGAGACTAAATTAATCCTTTCCTTCCATTTTTACCAAAGAAGATGTGAGGAAGCTACCCATGGCAGAAAGGTTATTTAACCATGGGGAGTCAGAAGTATTGAATGAAATCTCAGTGAAGCTGAACGATGTAGTAGAACAAATTGATAAACTAAAGAGTTACAAATCACCTGTACCGGATGGTATACATCCAAGAGTGCTAAGAGAACTGAAAGATGAAATTACAGAGCTACTATTTATGATTTTTAACCTATCATTAAAATCATCTATGGTACCATAAGAGTGGAGAGCAACCAACATAACACCTATTTTTAACAAAAAGGCTTCAGAAGTGATCCATGAAACTACAGTCCAATGAGCCTAGCTTTTGTGCCAGGCAGAATGGTGGAAACCATCAAAGGAAGAATGGCCCAAAATATAGATACATTTTTCTAGGCTCCACATTAGGAGTTGCCACCAAGAAAAGGATCAGGATGTGATCGTAGACAATGCATTGGGAACTTCTGTTTAGTATACAGTAGTGTTAAAAAAAAGCAAACAGAATGTTAGGAATCAGGAAAGGTATAGAAAATAATACAAAGGATATTGCAATGTATCTGTATCATTCAGTGGTGAAGTGTGTGCAATTCTGGTCTCTGCATCTCAAAAAAGACTTTGCAGCCTTAGAAAAGGTATAAAGAAGGGTCACCAAAATGATAAAGGGGATGGAATGACTTCTATGTTGTTGTTGTTAAGTGCCGTCGAGTCGGAGTCGACTCATGGCGATCCTCTGGATAGCTATCCTAAATTGTGTTCGGTCTTCAGTCAGGCGGCTCATTGTTGACAGACTGGTACCCGTAGCTGCTGTTATTGTATCGATCCATCTCTTTGCTGGCCTTCCTCTTTTGCGTTGACTTTCTATCTTTCCAAGCATGATGTCTTTCTCTAATGATCTCTCTCTTCGCATGATGTGTCCAAAGTATGAAAGTCGAAGTCTTGTCATCTGAGCTTCTAAAGAAAGCTTAGGTTTGATCTCCTCTAGTACCGACTGGTTTGTTCTTCGGGTAGTCCATGGTATACACAGTATTCGCCACCAGCACCAGAATTCAAAGGCATCAATTTTCTTCCTGTCTATATTTTTCACTGTCCAGCTTTCACATCCATATGATGTTATTGAAAATACCATGGCTTGAACAAGTCGAATCTTTGTATGGAGAAAGACATCTCTGCTCTTGAGAATCTTATCTAGGTCTTTCATGGCCACTCTGCCAAGAGCAATGCGTCGTCTGATTTCTTGACTGCTTGTTGCTTCTTTATTGATAGTTGATCCAAGTAGGTTAAAGTTGTTCACGATTTCAATTTCTTCTCCTTCAACGATGAACCTGTTGATTATGCCAGTTGTCATGATCTTTGTCTTCTTTACATTAAGGTGCAGGCCCATTTTGAGACTATGTTCTTTGATTGTGAGAAGCAAATGTTTCAGATCATCTTCACTTTCAGCCAGTAATGTGGTATCATCAGCATAGCGAAGGTTGTTGATGAGTCTTCCACCAATCTTCACACCTCTGTTATCTTCATACAATCCTGCTTCTCTGATGATTTGTTCTGCATATAAATTAAACAGGTAAGGGGAAAGTATGCAGCCTTGTCTTACACCTTTGCTTATTTTAAACCATTCTGTTTCTCCTTGTTCCGTTCGAACTATTGCTTCTTGATCAATGTACAGATTGTGCAGGAGAACGATCAGGTGTTCTGGTATACCCATGCTTCTTAATGTGGCCCAGAGTTTCTCATGGTTTACAGTCGAAAGCCTTGCTATAGTCGATAAAGCACAAATAGATATCCTTTTGGTATTCTTTAGTCTTTTCAAGGATCCATCTCACATCCGCAATGATGTCTCTCGTTCCTCGCCCTTTCCTGAACCCTGCTTGCACTTCAGGTAGTTCTTGTTCCAGGTATGGTTGTAGTCTCTTTTGAATAATCTTCAGTAGAATCTTGCTGGCATGTGGGATCAGAGCGATTGTATGATAATTTCCACAGTCAGTTGGATCACCTTTCTTTAGTATTGGTATAAACACAGATCTTGTCCAGTCAGTTGGCCATGATGTTGTCTTCCATATTTCTTGGCAGAGCCTTGTAAGTACAGTAACAGCTGCATCTGATCGCTGTAATACGTCTATGGGAATGCAATCAATGCCTGGTGCTTTGTTCTTTGATAAGGCTTTCAATGCTGCTTCAACTTCTTCTTTCATCACTATGAGGAAAGGCTAAATAGGTTAGAGCGCTACTCAGCCTAGAGGAGAGATGCCCAAGGAGAGATATGATAAAAGCCTATAAATTCCTGAGTGGAGTGGAACTAGTAGATGCAAATCGATTGTTTACTGTTTTAAAAAATATAGGGACTAGGGGACACATCATAAATCTACAAAGTAATATATTTTAAACAGATAGAAAATATTTTCTCCTCTCAATGTACTAGACTTTGGAACTCATTGCTGGCAGATGTGGTAAAAGCAGGTAGTGTAAATGGGTTTAAAAATGGTTTGGACAAATTCCTGGAGGAAAAGTCCATAAACAGTTATTAATATAATCCAAGAGAAAACCACTGCATTTCCCTGGGGATAAGTAACTGGGACTTGTAACCTGGATTGGCCACTTGTTGGAAACAGGACACTGGGCTCGATGGACCTTTGGTCTGACCCAGTATGGCAGTTCTTAGATCACCAACATAAATATGGTATTTTTCTGGAAGGATAAGGGAAGGACATAGCATCATGCCATGTACTAAAAATCTCCTTCTTAAAAATTGCTCCACCTTGTCAGCTATGCACTCCATGCCAAAAATGGCAAGATACACAGCTCCATGAGCAAGAGAGAGATTTAGGACAGCACTGGATTCCCGACCAGCACTGTGGAACCACAAACCAATTTCAATAGGTAGAATCAGTCGAAATACTACACTACTTTGAGATACCAGTTCAAAACCAGAACCCACCAAAATGTTTCCATAGCTCTGCCATATACACTATGGGGATACATGCCATGTTCCACTACGCAGGTACACAGCAGACCCCATATTACATTATGGGGAATACATTTGTCATATGTTAAAGCACATTTTAAACTATGGGAGAGGAAGTGTCATAATGGTTAAAACAATGGGCTAAGAATCAACAAAGTCAGGGTTCAAATCCTGCTTCTGTCACTAACCTGCCTTGTGACCACACATAAGTGACTATAAGCTGTAAGGGGCAGGAGCATATTGTATCATAATAGTTATCACTGTCGGGGCTTTCCCCAATCACTAGGCAGTTGCCTAGGGCAATAGCTTTAGCAGGAAAGGAAGCAGCTACATTCAAAACAAAGCAATGGATCCTAGCAGCCACACAAACTTAAAGCATCATCAGTGGTTACTTTACCTGCAGGAAGAATGGGCAATATGTAAATAGTCCAGTTGCCCTTGTAAGAGGCTTCTTGAAATTTTCCTCATTATGTATATATTTACAAATCAAGATCAGTATTTAAGCGTGATGTCCAAATATTCGTATTAATAAAATTATTCTGGGTAGGATGGTGATGAGATAATTACAACTGACTTTAACAAACAAAATATGGAGGGGAGGGGTTCACTAGGGGTCTGAAAGCTGCTTGTGAGGGGCCGCAAGGCTAAAGTTTCACCTAGGGTGCCTTATTCCACCGGTTGTGACCACCGTACAGCAGCATTATTAGAGTCATGATGATAATGATGAGAGTGCATGCTGAGCATCTACAGTGAAGATAGATAACTATGAATCCAGACAAGGACTCAGCTCTTAAGGAGATTTGCTCTTTGAGCACCGCTGCTTGGCCTCTCACTCTGAAAGGGCAGAGGCAATGATGCCAAAATGGTCCAACTCTTGCAATACACATCCTCCCAACCTCAGAGGAGCCCTTTTGGCATCTTCTTCTAGTATCTCTTCCTTCGCTACTCACCTTACCCACGGGGCTCCCCGAACACTGGTCCCATCCACCCACTGCCACCGCTGAGCTAAACAGAGCCACGCTCTACCCAACTTCAGACCAGGAGGCAGGACTTCGCTGAAAGCGATAATCCGACCTCTTGCAGGGGAAAATCTTTTAGGCTGATGTGGGCTGTCAGGAAGGGGCCGCCATCTTTGTAAGGGGCACAAAGGGGCCTCTCGCTTTCTACATTTCAAGACTTTTTCATTCCGCTTGAAATGTTTGAAATGTGAACACTATAGGGATGTGATAAATGATCGGAATAAATCAAGCAACTTGCTCACTTTCTACCATTTTAAAAAGACTGGATATGGGGATGTATTTTCTGTTTCCCTTTTATCAGCAGCTCCCTTGTGTTTTTTTGATGACACACCCATTTGTACTGACCAATTCCATGCGGGAAGGCTCTTGAAGTCAAGGAAGTGTATGAGAAATAGCCAGTGGGGGGCGAGGCCTGGAAAGCTAAATTGCATTTCCAAGAAGGAAGTAGGAGACCTCCGGATCTCGCAGTCTCCACTTTGCATAAAACTCGGATCTGGAAGATATCACATCAATGGTGTGAAGGAAAGCTGCTGACAGCTGGCTAGCTTTCGGAGGTCAAAATCTCCTTTCACTGTCCTGACCTAAGGAAGTTTTTAGACACTGAAAACTAATTAGAAAGATACTAAATTAGCCCAATAAAATGGAAGTGCCGAAGCAGCTGCAACAGACCTGTTGCTTAACTGAGCAGCGGACCATTCGCGAGTCCCGCAGCTTGGGCTGCGCTCCTGCCGTGCTCCCTCCCCAGAAACAGCAGGGCGGGAAGTTTCCTGTTCGGCTTCCTATCGTGACACTAGTCACGATGGGATGACATGGGGGCCTGGCGGGTGCATGGGCCAATAAAAGGTAGCAGGAGCAGTGTGGTCTCCCTTTTTGATTGGCTGCATTCTTTCTGCTCACAACTGCAGCTGCTTTCTTCAACCCTTCAGAGCCCAAGAAGGCCTTTGTGCCTCAAATCAGTGCCTCCCTTGGTGATGGCGAAGCCACCATGGCTGCCATTCCCCACAAGTGAAATTTGCCTCCTGGTGCAGGTAGGGAGGAGTGGCCTAGAGGTTGGGACAAGTTGCCTTGGGCCAGAGAGCCAGGGGTTCAAATCCCACTAGAGGACAGCAACCTTGGGCCAGAAGGACTGGGGTTTCTAGTCCCACAGGTGCTCCTTGTGGCCTTGGGCAAGCCACTTAACTGTCTATTGTCTCAGGTACAAAACAGAGATTGTGAGACTTTCAAGGAGAAAGGAAATATATATTGTATCTGAATGTACATCACCTAGATTGCACTTGCACCAGGTAGTATATAAATGCCAAGAAATAAATACATGTCTGGGCCTTGAAGTCCATTGCTGTTGCTGCTCCCTTCCAATCTGGAGCATGTGGGTTGCTCCTCTACAGCTGATCCAGAGCACAGCCACATCCCTCTGCTTAACGGGACAATGGCAAAGAGCCATTAGGTGCAGCCAGGGGCCCAATAATAAAGAAAAGAAGAAGAAGGGCCAGGGTGTTAATCTCAGAGAGGCTCCTCATTGGCTTGCATCTGGGGGTCCTCCTATCTCCTTACGAGCGTCAACCCTCAGCACTTCAAGTGGACTTGGGACCTTGGGGCAAGTCACATAGCCCTCCATATGCCTCTGAGGAATGGCCTGGCAATTTACTTCCAGTTACACTGCCAAGGACACCCAAGAGCTGCTAGGTCGCCAAGAATCCGCATTGACTAAAATGAGACACTGTGCATTAGCAACACGTGATGCCTCCCAAGAGGGTATTTATTAATCATTTTCACTGTAATCAAAGCGGTTTACAGATAACAAGTAAGGAATAGTTACATCATAACATGCTTTAACAGTTAACTTCGGGAAACATACAGTGCGAGTTAGTAGGTATGTAACAACCTACTACAGTAATACAGTGTAACATATTTACAGGTGGATACATAGATATAAAAATGTATGTACATGTGGGCTTATTTACAAAAGTTGAAGTATTTACAGAGTTGTTCTATATTACATCTTGTAGGTATAACTATTGGAAATTGAAGGCTGATATCAACAGTGCTATTGTACCAGGGTTCTGGTTTGGATGGAGGATGTTATGTGGGAAAAAGACTTTGATCGGTTCAGATGTAACCAAGTGTTCCATAAAAAGGTGTGTTTTTAGGTCTTTTCTGAAGGTTAATAGGTCAGTGGCGACTCTCAGCTTGTCTGGTAGGGAATACCATAATGTGGCTGCAGAGAAACTAAAGACGCTATTGGTTGTCACCCTAGTGAATTTTCGATAGGAAGTAGGTACAAGTAGTGTGTTTTGACTACGCTTGCTTCTTGGCCTGTCATTTGAGGGGCTGTTTATGAGTTCAGTTAAATATGATGGAGCTATTTCCCTTATTAGTTTGAACGTGGTCGTTAGTATTTTATACTTGATCCTGCTATGTATGGGCAACCAGTGTAACTTGAATAAGATTGGAGTAATGTGTTCTGATGAGTTTGCCTTGACAACCATCCTGGTAGCAACATGCTGAGCTATCTTAAGGTAGTATATAGCCTGTCTTGGGAGCCCTTGTAGGATGGTGTTGCAGAGATCGATGTGAGGGAGCACCATGGTTTGGAGAACTGATCTAAAGTCCTGTTCTTGTAACAGAGGCCTTAGGAGTTTTAGGACTCTTAGGGGTATGTTTACTAAACCGTCTTAATGTGAGCCCGGTGACGTTATCGCGCGATAAGGTACCTTATCGAGCAATAATGGCGCTTTATCGGGCGCAGAGGTACCTTATCGCGCGATAACATGCGCAGCGCAGCAAACGAGTGCAGAGGGTGGAGAAAGGCCCCCGGAGGGCGGAGGAAGAGGGTCAATGGGTGGAGAGTGGGAGGGGAGAGGCTCCCTGAACACTAACACTGTGGAATCCGGGGCTGAAAACTAACGCCAGTGAAACCCTCGCGTTAGAGCAGATTTAAAGGGAAAAGAAACCATTTCCGTCAGCAATGTACAGCAAAACCAGGGAAACCTACAAAACGTGATAAGTGTGATACATGTGCACGGAACAAAAGGGCAAATAAACATTGAAAATGACCAGAAGAAAATGTAAAAAAAACATAACCAAGCTGGCCAATAGTGATATCAATGGAAAACATTAAAAAACACTACCAAAAAAGCTCCAAAATAAAGATATTAATTTTGGAAGGGTCTATGCTCTGTCCCCATACAAGGTGAATGATCCCACAGTGAAATAGCGCTGATCAGGGTTTTCCCTTTCCATTGGACAGATTTCCTATGGCACATGTTCTGCAACAGCAGGGTGGGCATGTCGGAACGGGCAACTGGACAGATGCTGGAAAAGGGGACACAGAGGGCTGCAGGCGGCACATGCTGTGGTGCAGCTGGGCCACAGTGCGGACTAGGGTGATGCCTAGCTGGCCCATAGGAATGCTGAAACAGTAGAGCAGCCAGAAAGCAACTGCTGATGGCCCAACATCGGCACAAGTGTGCTTCCCACAGTATCACAGGGGATAGTACCCAGCAGGTACCCCCAAGGGCACGGAACATTGGCATGCGGTGCTGGGGGGAAGCATGGACAGCTATGCAGGCACCCCTACCCCAGAACCCGCACCATAGGCAGCCGCCTACCCACACACTGGATGGCCTGAGACTGCACTCCACCAGCACCACCATCAGGAGGGCATGTCAGCATGGTGGCAGAGGGATGCTGGTGGTGGAGGGGGCAGTGGCAGCTGCCCAGAGCAGACCATAGCCTAGCCCTGTGTAAGTGGGTGCCATGCACTGCAACAGACAGGCCCTGTCTGATGAACAGTCATGGTATTCCCAGGGAATAAACTGTCTCTGTGGCAACAGTGTGGTGCAGTACACACAGCCAGTGTGTTCTGGAGCAGAAAGTTACAGGTTCAAGTCCCAGCTGTGTCTCCCACCAACCCAGTCCCCATATTTTACTCAGTACTAAACCGTGGTAATAAAGAGGGAACCTTTATTGCAGATAACATAAACATGCCCAAAACGCCTACATTTTACCCTACAGAGCTCAGACACCATAAATATGCGCATTACCTAGAGCAGAGTCTCCCAAATGCAATCCTGGAGGGCCAAATACCATTCAGGTTCCATGCTGCCTCTAATAAATATGGCTGTGTTGCATTTCTATGTGCCACCCCCATGGTATGCAGATGTATCTCATGCATATTCATGAGGGACAGCATGAAAAGCCGAACAGTGTTTGGCCCACCAAGACTGGAGTTGGGAACCTCTGCCCCAGAGCAGCGGCCAAGAGGGGCAGAAACACCCGCACCCACAGGCTCCATTGTCCAAAGCCTCCTGGAGAGGCAGGATGTTGGGCCCTGCGTGCATCTCCCAATACTAGCACTTGCAATCCTTAACAATGCCACACTAAACCTGGGAATACAGTACACATATATCAAATGGTTGCTATGATTAATGCTATATTGCAATTCCTAAGTTCAGCACAATCTGCTGATTGAGCTGCATCATAGCAACCTTTCAGATGTCTGTGGAGTGTGTTTCAGTTCTGGTGTCCGACAGTGTTTACCACCCCGGGGAGTGACCCCAACAGTATTGCGTACCATAGCCATGCCTGCACTGTGCCCAGGACTGGTGCGGTGGCCAGGGCTGCCAAACACCTCTATAGTTGCACAGTGCTGGCATAGGTGTCGGGAGTGTGTGTCTGTCTATCCAGTGTGTGGTGGCTGCTAA
Source organism: Ichthyophis bannanicus (assembly GCA_033557465.1). Taxonomy (NCBI): domain Eukaryota; kingdom Metazoa; phylum Chordata; class Amphibia; order Gymnophiona; family Ichthyophiidae; genus Ichthyophis; species Ichthyophis bannanicus. The sequence goes on from CM066031.1 coordinate 1,000,460,367, forward strand.
CACCTTCCTCAGCCCACACTGCTAGCACTGTTGCCAGTATTGGCCTGCCAATGTGCATAATGAGGAGCAAGGTACTGTGGGTATAGCCTGGACAGGGTGGCCTGACCTGGATGCATCAGCACAGGGCATAGGGCAATGGCTCGGACATTGTAGTGCCCGGCCACCACCTGCACGAACAGGGTGGCCACAGCATGTCCTGCTGGGAGGTCACTCTCACCCTGACTGAGCAGTGACCACGGTATGGCTAGGTTCCCCCATAGTGCTATGTTGTTTTTCTCTTAAGTGAAATATATAGGTTCTCTTTTCTGGTGCCTAACCACTGACATATCTGCTTGGTGGGTGTGCTCACATCCCAGTTTTGGGTGCACACATCTTCAGGATCATGCACTGTGGACTAGCTAGTAGATTGTCTGCAGTTATGTGTATGGCTGGAATGCCTTGCCGTGTGCAGCAGCTGGTCACTCACTGTGCTTGCTGCTGGAGAATGTCAGATGGTGGTGGGGAGCAGCTGAGCATTTCCAGGCCTACTGTCTCTCTGCCATTGCCTTGGGATGTGTACAGCTCTGCATTGGCTGCCCTGTAGGGTGTCTGTTTCACAGCAAGCCTGGGGTTGATGGCCCCCCTCCACTGCCACCATTGCAGAGAGGTAGGATGTGGATCTGTTGGTTGGGGGATCCTGTCTCTGACCCTGAGCCTCAGAGGGTGGGTTGGGTGGTGATATATAATCTGCCTATGGGTCCAAACAGCCCCCTTCACTTACATCATGTTACCATGGCACCAACACAGAATATGGACTATTCTGGGTGCATCACAGCCCATAAGGGCTAGACCTGATTGACAACTACAGATGGACACTAATGTATCCTAGGTGTGTCTGCAGGAACTACCTATCACTCACACACTGCCACTAATGGTTACCTGTGACATGGCGTATATCAGCCATGGAAGGTGCTGCGGACCTGGTGTTGGCCACCCCACCTCACCCTCAGGGTGAGCATAATACTCAAACAATGTGACGGTCATTAGCTACTCTGTGCCACTAACACACACCATCGGCAACCCCTACTAGGCTGAGGTGCTGTGGGGGTGCACTCGGTCAGTTCCCCCTACCAGGATGAGGTGTTGTGGGGAGCATACCCCATCTTGTGCTCACCTGTAGACTGCTGATATGCATGTGCTGTGCATCATGGGTACAGGTGGGTTGCCCCTATCCTGGTAGCCACAGCAGACTTTGTGTGGTGACGTGCAGTCCCTCTGTAGCCAGCCAGGGGTTTGTTAGCAGCTATAGAGCTGTAGCCCACTGGTTACTTCACTGCCTGTGGAGCCAGAGGTTCTGGGTTTGATCCCACAGTGGGGTTATTTGATAGGGCTGTCCAAGGCATTGTCTATTTTTAATGTACATTAGTGCTGCCAGCAAAAACACCCTCAGAGTACTGTAACCTTAAGGTGCCTCATAAGGCGCCCCATAGGGCTCCTTATAGGGCACCTTACCTTATAAGGTGTCCTATAGGGGACATTATAGGGTGCCTTGGCAGACAGTGCACTTTATAATGTGCCCCATATAGTGCCTTTTGCGGCACCTTAGGTTATGCCACCGTGAGGGTGTGTTTGCTGGCAGCACTAATTAAAATAAAAGTAAAATGCCTCAAAAAGCACTACTTAAACATAAAGGGTGATGCCTCAGCCAGCCTTATTCATTAGGCACATTGGGGGATCAGACTCATGACCCCTATACCATCAGTCAGTGTATTAACCATTGTGCTACACCTCTGTTTCTGTGTTTGCATGTCTGTGCGCCTACTTAAGATTACCACGTGTTAACGTGCTTAGCGGCATCTTGCCCGATAATGTGCGCAGCGCACGATATCGCGCGATAATCCCGTTTTGCTATGTTAAGACCGAAACGCCCACTCCTTTTATGGCATCCACACTAACGCCGGGCACACGTTAAGACTGCTTAGTAAACATGCCCCATGGTCTCAGACACACAGGCAGAACACAGTAAGACCCTCACCAAGTACAGAACAAATAATAACAAACTTAAAGCAGAAATATGTAGATAAAATTAAATTGAAACACCAACAATCTAGGCTCTGCAGGCAGTGCAACACAAGAAATAGAAACAGCGATGCATTTTCCCCTGTACAGTGCAAAACATAAAGCTGGCAGATATAAAATCCAAAAGCTGACATATTCCAGTGATTAAACCGAAAATAAATTCTTTACCTTTATCGTCTAGCTATTTTATTTTTCTAATTGTCTTGGTCCTGATATCTGGTTTCTGCATCCTCTGCCTTCTCTTATCTCTTTTCCAGAGTCTGCAATCTACTTGCCACTTCTCTCCACTCCTGTCTTCTTCACTTGCTCCCCTACATCCGCCTGACATTGATCTTTTTCCTTTCAGCTTTCCATTTATTTTTATCTCTTTATCAACTCAGTTGTCATTTCTCTTTCTTATATCTAGTTCTCAGTCTCCCTCTTTTACAACCCTCTCATGCTATCTCTCTATTCTTCCCCAGTCACTTATTCACCAGTCTTTCTTTCCTTTCTCTTATTCTCTTCCACCCCCCCTGTGTTCGGCATCTATCCCCTTCTTTCCTGCCCTCTCTTGTCTCTCCCTCTGATTTGAAAGAAAAAAAATAGAACCCATGGTGTAAGCACTTCCTTGCTAGGAAGGTTGATCTGTCCTGCCCCTCTTTGATGCATGCTTCATGTCAGAGGGGGCGAGGCCAGACTAGCCTTCCTAGCAAGGCAGTGGTAGCGGAAAGAGCACTGGTGGGGAGAGCAGGCTGTCGCCAAATTGGTGGAAAACCAACTCATTTGGAGGCAATGCCCTCTTCATCCCCCCCAAACTATGCCCATGCTTTCCTTATAGGGGTATCTTTCCATCCCCTTTACCATTTTATTTGTCTGTTTTTCTATACGGCCTTATCTGGGAATCAAGGCGGTTCACAAGGAACAATAACCTAACGGGTTTACATAGAACTTCTAAAACATTAACTGCAAAGAACATTGCGATTACAAATGGTAATTGTAGTCTCTAGTTTACAACATATTTACAACTGGTACTTATGTCCAAGTTGGGCCAGGGTGGGGTGGGGATAAGTGAAGGGTGGTTGGGGGGGGGCAGGGGTTATGGTTATGGCATATGTGTCCATGGTTTTGCTGGTGCCTGGGGGCATCTCATTTTGGTGGCTCTTCTCTGTACCTTTTATAATTCTGCTAATACTGGACACTGATGGGGAGGCAGAACAGAAGGGAAGAAGAGTTTATGTTTATGTTTTATTTCACTTGTTTATGGGGGAACAGTAGGTAAGGGGAGATGTCGAACACCTCGGAGGGAGTGGGCAAGGCCGATACTAGGGGTTCTGGCACCCTCCTGAAACCTACAGATTGGTGTCCCCACCCTCATTACTATAGATGGTAGGCTGCACGCCCCCCTTTTTCCAGAACATCTTTGGGAACTCTGCTCACAGGATGTTAGTATTTCACCTTCAAATTGAATGTTGTAACAAGAAAATTGCAGTGATGCAGCAATGTCAACACATGTGGCAAAGCTCTCTCTTTCTCTCTCTCCATACTTCCCAAACCAAACATATCTCAGTTAAATTAAAAATAAAATATTTTCTACCTTTGTTGTCTAGGCATTTAATTTTCACAGTCACATTTATCCCAGTCTCTTTTCTGCGTTCCTCATCTCACTTCTAATACTCTTTCCAATGTCTGCTGTCCATTTGTTGATTCTCCTCTCTCCTCCCATTCCCTCCCTATTTCTATCTCTGACATACTGATCTTCCCATTTTAACCCTTTCCTCCATTTCTCTTTTCTGCCTGTCTGTCCATTTAATCTCTTTCTTTTTTAATTTTCATCTACCTATCAACTTTCCAACTTTTTTCACCTCCTACCCACTCCATCTCCCCTAGGTCTGTCATTTTCTCTGCCTCATTCCTTTCCCAATCTCTTATCCCCTACTATCTTCCATACACCCCCATTACATTTCTGTTCTCTGTACTCAGCTTCTTCCTTGACAGCGTCCGCATGGCCTCTTCTACATGTTGCCACCATGCCAGGACCCCCCCCCTCATTACACTCTTGTAGCCCAGCATTCCCCCCTCCCTTTCACCTCCAACAATACAGCATTTCACCTCTCCCCTATCCTGCCACCCCAAGTACAGCAACTGTCCCCTCCCCTTCTCTGCCCCCGAAATAGTGTAGTTGCTGCCTTCCCCTTCACAGCAATGTCTCCCTCCCCTGTCAAGGAAAGAAAACTAACTGGTACTGAAAATGTCTCCATAATCAGAGAACCCACCACAAAATCAAAGCAAGAAACAAGCCCAGAGAAGCCTTAACTGTGGGAAGTAAGGGTAAAGATGGAAACCACCTAGGCAATAATAGTTGTTCTCCCTTCCAACCTCCCCCCATCACATCTCGTCTGCTCTCTCTTAGGCAGCAGAAGATACAGCCGGAAAAGTCATGGCATTTTCTTTTAGTTTAAACAAAGCTACCACTTCATTGATAAACGTCAGCATTGGTGAGAAACCTCAGCAGTTCCCACCAGAGTGTCATGGGGCCAATGCAAGCAGATCAGTGGCGGCAGCGGCGGCAGTAGCAGCGGGAAGTACAAAGCCCGGCGGCAGACGATGTGGCCATAAAAGCCTCGGCATTTTCTTTTTGTGACGATGGACAGGTACAGAGATACCAAAATCTTCAAAGTATAATTGAGGAGGCTTATGCTTTTCTTGATACAGATCTCTAATGTGTGCTGACCGGATGAACTTTGAAGATAGTCAGACACTCATGGGTTTAACTTTTCACCCAATGCTTTAAATAAAGATAGACATAATCATAAGAACTATGTGATCACTCTAAGAATTATAGAACATTGCTGGCTTATCATAAATGTAACAATAGGTCAATGTGCAACTGTAACTATAGGTTACTGTAAGCTCAGCATAATTTCTGCAATTTTGCAGTTTAAGTAGTTTCCTAATGGTTAAGCAAGGATTGTTTATTATATGTCATTTGTTCTGTAGAAGAACTCTATCGACATCTTGTGGTATTATTTTTGTTTTATGATTATGACTATGTTATTTCCTCAAATAACCCAATAAAAAGCAAAGCTTCAGAGAAAGTTTGAATCAACCACAGAAGAAACTGCCTGTCCACAGATTTCTGGTTGTTTCCTCCGAGAGTGTTCAGACTTATTTGAACCTCTGTGTCTTGCATCTCTCTTTTCATCACTGTAGGAGGACCAAGGGGTATGTTTACTAAACTGCGGTAGCGTAGCAGCAGCTATGTTATCGTGCGATAAGTAACATTAACGCACGCTAACATCACCATATGCAACGTTAGTGCGCATTACTGTCTCCGTCCGCGCTAAGTCCCGCAGAGGGTGGAGAGAGGGCAGAGAGAATGGGTCAATGGGCGGGGAGAGGCTCCTGCTACACTAACGCTGGGAAATGAAGGGCCGAAAATTACCACGAATGAAAACCTGTCATTAGATGCACATTTGAAGGAGAGAGAAACCATAGGTAGGGAGCCCAAGGAAAGTGATAGTAGTGCTCCATGTGCAGCAACAGCATAGTGCCCAAGTATGGAAAGGCACTATGGTGATGTTGCAAATGGGGCATAGTGGGCTGCAGGTGGGACATGAAGTGGGGCAGCTGGGGCACAGGGTGGATCAGGCAGATGCCTAGGTGGCACATAGGAACGCCAAAACTGGAAATCAGCAAGACAGCAACTGACCAAAGGTCAAACATGCCCACGAGTCTGTGTCCCACAGTGTCCCATCCAGGGGACGTTACCCAGCAGATACCCCAAAGGGCACATAACATTGGCAGGCGGTGCCGGGGGGGGGGGGGGGGAAGCGTGGATGTCTATGTAGTGTCACAAGCACAACGCCAAAACCACTAGTCTTCTAGTTGTTGAGGGCGTGGTGGTTGAGAACCTTCGATCAGCTGTTATACTTATGCTTTAAGTAGAAGGATCGTAGTCATGTTAAACCAAGGGTAAGGCTTATGACAGAAAAAGAATTTATTTTGAACACAATAGAACAGGTCAGGTTCCTGGTACCATTTACAGAATTTTAAATTATAGGATTTTTGCTTAAGGTTCAGCAAGTTGGTGGCAAAGCAAACAGAACTCAACATTGGCTTTAAAAGTCCTCTTCACTGCAGAAGCTTAGCCTTTTCACATATAATAAGATGCCACTTTTATTGTCCTTTGTCAATCAGAGCAATAGAAAAACAAACTTTACTTCTTCTATGGCAAATTAATCTTCACTCAGCCATAATTTTCTCTAGGCTGCACTTCCAGGTGAAGAACCAAACTTAGGTTATGAAATAAGCATTCAAAGTGTCCTCAAGATTCTTACAGCAGGCTTTTCTTATAAACAGGAGCAAAGCACAAATAGCAGGCTTTTTCATATAAGACAGGAGCAAAGCACAAACACTTCTAGCAGCCAATTAACTTTCTCTCTGTTGTAGATTTTCAACACAGCTGACACAGAAGCATGAATCACAGCTTTACTTCAACTAGCTTATGCTGCAGTAAATTCCTCCTTTCAAAACACACACAGGAATTTACTTTCTCACTGCTTAGCTCTGAGGTTACTTCAGCAAGAGGAACAGTTCTTTCAAGGCTGGCTCTTTTCAACCCTTCAAGTCTAGAGCTTGGCATAAAGAACAATCCATCAACATATCTTCTGGCCCTAGCTCTGACATTGCTTCTCCCAATTGCATAGGTTCTGACTCACCCAGTTGATCAGAGTGCCCTGCTGACAACCTCTCTGGTGGCCTGAAAGCTTCTCTCTTTCCTGGCTCCCACCTTTGTTGCAAACGTGATTCAGGGAAATCACCTTTCTCAGCAATGGGTAGCTCAGCCTGTCTCCAGAAATTAGCACCTGCTCTGGCTTCTCCAGCATTCCATCGTCCTTTCTGCTCTGAAGACTGTCCTCTGCTGCTCCTTCTGCATCCACTCCTTCCCCAGCTCCTACTCCTTCCACTCTCTCCATAATTTAACCAAGGTTTATACTCACTGGGATCCAATCCCACCTCTTTCTGTCCCAGGTGTTTGTAATCCCCCTGCCTTCTGACATCAGAATAATCAGTGCAGTTACTAGAGTGAGGGTTTTTGTCCCGGTGCTTGCAATCTATCCCTCTTACACTGTCAATCATTTCCTGGAACTTGTTCCAGCTGGGTTTTTTCTGCCTTTGAACTGTGGCTCTGGCCTTTTGACCCTGCACACCTAACAGAGGCCCCTTGATTAAGGTGAATTCCTTATGCTGTTCACCTCCCCCATGCTCAAAATGGTTGACTTTGCCACAGTAGGCACCTCTACCCCAGACCCCACACCCTAGGCAGCCGCCTACGTGCACACTGGATGGCCTGGGACTGCGCACCACCACAAATGCTCGAAGCTTAGCCAACAAAGTTCCGGACCTGGAAGCCCTAATGGTGGAAATGGATTTGGACATTGTGGCAATTACAGAAACATGGTTTTTTTTTTTTTTTTTTTAAACTTTTATTTTCATTTTACAACAAGCAAAAGGAAACAACACACCAAAGGAAACAAATACAAACATACAATAAGGAAAAAGCAACCCCAGTTACCCCCCACCCCTATGCTTCTTCTCTAAGCTGATAAGTATCATCATATAAGCGCTTACAAACAACAGTAATTGTACATCAACACAAACAGAAATAGTATCTGCGATACAGAATGATCATGTGACAGAGATTTACACAGATTTAAACAGTCAGATGAGAGCATTTAGCAGTTTGAACATAGTCGTTGAGCATCTTCCATTTAGACAAGTGGTGAGGGGTCTGAGCGGAAGAAGCTAACATACGAGGTATTTGCTCATATTTACTGTAGAGACAGACATGATTCCACCATTCATTGGGGCTCAGATGGGAGCTATTTTTCCAGTATTTCGTAATGAGGGAAATAGCTATGCCCAGCATAAAGTCTAAAAGGAAGTAAGCCGATTTGGGAAGAGAGGGGATCCCCGCGGCTGAACGGAGTCCCACTATCTTCCAAGAGAGGGGCTCTTGAAAGTGCAAAATAGATTGAATACGACCCCAGACCCGACTCCAGTAATACTGTAATGCGGGGCATTCATACATAACATGAGTGAGTGAACCAATGGCCGCATGGCATGTCCAGCATCTATTGCTCTGGGTGGCGTTCCATTTGGCTAACCTGTCAGGAGTATAGAAACATCGGTGGGCTAGAAAGAAAAGTGTCTGAGTGAGTGAGGCAGATCGAGAGACCCGTGTCACCTTGCTCCAGACTAGGCTCCATTGCTCCGGGGTCAAAGTTACATGCATTTCCCGCTCCCAGGATTTCTGTGCTGTAGGAGTGCCTCTATTAACAGTATTACATAAAGTTTTGTAAAAGTTAGATGCTACACCCGATAAGCTCCCGATAGATCGGATAATCTCCGACAATCCTTGGGTATGGGTTTCCGATGGCGGGAGCACCTTAGCACTCCGAAGACAATGCTGAAGTTGCACCAACTGAAAGTAGTGTTTAGCAGGGAGACCAAATTCAATTTGTAATTCGCTAAAAGTTTTCCAGCGACCATCAGAGAACAGCTGGTTAGGGATCCAAATGCCCCTAGTGTACCAGGGGCTCCACGCCATCGGTTTATTTTGTATTTGAAATCGAGCATTGTGCCAAAGCGGGAGTCTATCTAGCGGACAAAGTCGGGAGTCTAGAGATTGCTCAAGGGTATTAAAGGCACCTAAAGTGTCTAAGAGCATTGGTGGATAGTGGGAGTCTGATGGGAGAGTCATACCAGGGAGATAAGTAAGAGGAATTGGTTTGCAAAGGTCCTCCTCTATATCTAGCCACACTGGTCTACTCGGTGTTAGGTCTTCCAGCCAACGAGCACCTTGTTTGAGAAGAAAAGAGTGGTGGTATTTCAGGAAATCAGGGAATCTGACACCACCATTTTCTTTATCTGCTTGTAACTTATGTTTCGCTATCCTAGGTGTCTTGTTTTTCCATAAGTATCTAGTCAGAAGACCCTCTAAATCTTTATATGTACGTCGAGGTAGGAGACATGGCAACATTTCTAAAATGTAGTTCACTTTGGGAACAATCATCATTTTAATGGTTTCTAGGCGGCCCCACCAAGTAAGTGTTAAAGGAGTCCAGCGTTGAGTAAGCGCCCGGACCTTAGAGGTTAAATCTTTAGCATTAAAGGTGATGGTGTCTTCTAATGGAGAGCAGTAGTGCACCCCAAGGTATTTGACCATGCGAGGCTGCCATAAAAAGGGAAAGGATTGCATATCTGCCTGATGGATCAGAGGATTTAGTGGAAAGGCTACCGATTTGGTCCAATTTATCTTATAGCCCGAGAGTTGTGAATATTTACCAATTTGCTCTAGGACAGCCGGCACTGAGTCTAGGGAGACAAAGAGCATAAGGTCATCAGCATATGCTGAAATTTTGATTTCCCTATGAGAGAAAGGGACTCCATGAATATCCTTGGATTGCCGGATTAGTAAAGCTAAGGGTTCAAGTGCGAGATCGAAAAGAAGTGGAGACAGTGGGCATCCCTGGCGAGTACCGCGTTGCAGGGGAAATGGCTGAGACTTTAAAGCATTAGCACAGATACTAGCTGTAGGCTGTGCATACATGGTTTGGAGACAACGGAGAAAGCCTTCTCCGAATCCGTACCAGCGGAGAGTTGCAAACAAGAAGGGCCATTCTAAGCGGTCGAAGGCCTTCTCAGCATCAAGTGAGAGGCCAACCAATGGTCGATCAAGATTAACTGCGGCAGTCAGTACATGACATAGGGTCCTAGCATTATCAGCAGTTGATCTACCGGGAATGAAACCGCATTGATCTGGGTGTATTAAAGTAGACATCTTGTCAGAGAGCCGGGTGGAGAGAATGGTGGCAAATATTTTATAGTCTGCGTTTAGTAGGGAAATGGGACGATAATTAGCTGTTAGTTGCGGATCTCTCCCCTCTTTCTCAAAAACTACTACATTTGCCATTGAGAAGGATCCAGAAGGAGATCCCCCCTCGGCCAGAGCAGAAAAATAAAGTTTCAAAAACGGAGCTAATTCAGCGTTAAACGTTTTGTAGAATTCGACTGGGAGACCGTCCGGGCCTGCGGCTCGACCTGTGGCACATCTCTTGAGTGCCGATTGAATTTCTGATAAAGTGAATGGTTTGTCCATGGCCTCTCTATCTTCGTCAGATAGGGTCGGTCGTTGTACCCCTGATAGTAATCGTTCAAATGCTTCTGGCTCGAAGTCACATTCAGATTGATAAAGCCGAGTATAAAATTCACGGAAGAGTTCTAATATTTCTGTATCTTTAGTGACCAATCTCCCCCCCGACGGATTGCGGAGAGCGGTAACACGCTTGGCTTCTTTTTGACCTTTCAGGGCATTGGCTAACAATTTGCCAGCACGGTTATTTTCCCGATAGTACATCCCTTGTTGTGATTCAATATTTTTAGCAGCAGCGGTATATAAAAGCTGATTGTATTGAAAACGAAGGCGTTGTAAGCGAAGTAAAATACATGGGTCAGTACGGGACGTGAGGAGACGCTCTCCAGCTTGTATCTGTTGTTCTAGAGTCAGTAAATGTTGCTTTCTTTGTTTCCCCTGTCGGATTTGATAGCTAGTTATAGTTGCACGGATAGACGCCTTGAAACCCTCCCACCAAGCCCAGCTCGCAGTGTCTTGGGGTGAATTAAAATGAAAGTAGTCTTGGATAGCGGCCTTTATGTCAACCTGAAAATCTTTTTGGTCTAGTAGGGATCTATCAAAATACCAAGCACGGGGATGTTCACCTTGCGTAGTGACATGTAATGAGAAAGATATGGCAGCATGATCTGAAATATGGAGAGGATGAATCCTAGCCGTGTCCACTTGGGGTATCAGTGCTTTGGAGATAAGAAAAAAATCTATTCTAGATTGTGAGTGATGGGGGGCTGAGAAAAAGGTGAACTCTAAGTCGGAGGGGTGAAGTAGCCTCCATATATCTACTAGCGCAAGATCTTTCATCAGAGCTGTAAGGGTATCAAGACTCTTGGGTGGACCACTCGTTCTAGGCGGCTGTCTATCTATCAAAGGATCAAGTACTTGGTTGAAATCGCCGCCAAGTATTAATGGTGTATTGGCAGAGGCCTGTGCCAACTGCGCAATACTTGCATAGTAAGCAGGGTTATCCACATTCGGAGCATAAATACAAATACACGTGAATTCACTATCTCCAACCTTAAGGTGTGCACGGGCCCATCTACCCTCCTTATCAGAGCTAGTATCCATTACAGTAGCTTGCAAAGACTTCTTAACCAAGATGGCTACCCCACACCGTTTGGAAACGGCGGGAGAGTAGGCAGCCACCATGTAAGGCTTAGCATTAAGTTTCAGTGTTTCAGCGGAGTTTAAATGCGTTTCCTGAAGAAACACTAAATCAGCATGCTCATGATTAAGATAGCTAAGGATTTTCTTTCTTTTGATTGGACTATTGATGCCTTTTACGTTCAGTGATAAGATCTTACATAAGGCCATTCAGAAAAGTTAAAAATTCTGAAAAAGAACATGATAACGCACAGAATTTCACAATGTCCCTCATATTAACTGTATATGGCTGTACACATGACATGATAGAAAATAAGCTAATGAAAAACAATGAAGCGCCCCATATAAAAAAATAAGCACCGAAGTGCATTAGAGAAGAAGCAAAACCCCAGAAATTACTGGCGACCATATGTCTGCGGGGAGAAACCCCAGAGAAGGCCTAAAATTGAAACATATAACCTGTATAGCTGTGCATGTTCCGAATCCGACCGAGGTGCACATCATGGAGGGATAGGAGACCAAGAAAGTTATATATAGACAGAAAGAAAAGTCCAGGCAGTCTCTGTTCCAGGCTGTGTTCACCGCGTCGGGCCATTCAAAATGGCGGGCAGATCCGGCGGATTACAGATCCAAGTTGTTGGATTAGCGCATCTGGTCTGCTTCTTTGGAATCTAAAAATGTTGCTAGTAGATCAGGATCTTCGAATGTTCTAGTTTGGTTATGGAGAGTCACTCTGAGCTTCGCTGGATACAATAGGCCAAAGCGAGCCTGTAGCTGTTGAAGTCTAGGGCGAAAAGCAAGGAGTCTCTTCCGACGGTCAACTGTGGGCTTTGCCAAGTCAGGGAAGAAGGAGACTTTATGACTTTCAAACTCCAGATGATGATTTGCCCGGGCAGCATTTAGAATTTGCTCAACTTGCTGATATCTCAGTAATCGAAAGATGATAGGCCGGGGGGTCGTCCGATTGAGCGCCATGTTGGTAGGAACACGATGTGCTCGGTCAATTTCCAGATCTCTGTGAAAAGTGATCTTCAGCAAGGAGGGAAGAGTTTTGACCAGGAATTCTCTTATATCTCCTGCTTCGGCCCCCTCCGGTACTCCAATGAGCCTTACATTGTTGCGACGGGCTCGATTATTGCTATCCTCTAACTCTTTTTGAAGATTCTGTATCTGACGCTCAGCCTTGTCCAGTTTCACCAAGCGCACCGCGTGCGAGTCGAGGACCCCCGCCATGTTGTCCTGCCGTATTGAAAGACCTTCAAGCCGGTCCTGAAGCATACCGAAGTCTTCTCGCATGGCTCGGAGCGCTTCTCCGTTGGACTGTACCAGTTCCTTCACACCGCGTATTTCCTCCAAGATCTCCTGTTGCATTTCGGGGTTTTCCCGAAGTGGAACTATCTTTTGTGGGGAAGACAACTCTGTTTTGGAGCGTTTTCCGTGTGAAGAAGAGGGAGACCCGAAGTCTAAGCGCGCTGGTTTGTGGGCCGCCATCCCCCCCGAGGTACCCCGGTAAGTTCGGAGCAAAATATTAAGTTTAGGTAGGTATTAAGTCAGGATTCTGAGTAGGCCTCTCGGGAGCTTCAGCGCGAAGCGTCTAACCCGCTGGACATCAGGCTCCGCCCCTTCACAGAAACATGGTTTAATGAATCACATGATTGGGATATAGCCATAGCTAGCTATAATCTATTCAGAAGAGACAGAGAAAATGGAAAAGGAGGAGGAGTAGCCTTGTATGTCAAAAGCAATATTAAAGCTACTGAAATGCAGGGGACATGGGGAAAAGAAGAAGCGCTCTGGATTGCGTTGAAAAGAGGAGATGGCACTGTCATCCATACTGCTGTAGTCTACAACCTCCGACTCAAATTGAAGAGATAGATAACGAATTGATTATAGATATTGCCAAGATAGCAAAAAACGGGGAAGCAATCATTTTGGGTGACTTTACCTGATGTGGATTGGATTACTCCTTCTGCACATCTGTAAAGAAGCAAAAAAATTGTAGATGCTCTCCAAGATGCATCACTTAGACAAATGGTGATGGAACCAACCAGGGAAAGCTCAATGCTGGATTTAGTGCTCACCAATGGTGATAGCGTGTCTAATGTCTGTGTGAGTGCCCCTGTGAGCAACAGCAATCATCACATGATGTGGTTTGAGATAAAAGCCAAGGTACAGGCCAAACATAGCAAGCTCAAAGTCCTAAACTTCAAAAACACTGACTTCAAAAAAATGGCTAAAGGAGGAGATGACAGGGTGGAAGGAGATAAGGGAAGTGGAATTGCAATGGGCTAAACTAAAGGTGGCAATAAAAGGGGCAACAGATAAATATGTAAAAAAAAAAGTAAATAAAAACAAGAGGAGAAGGAAACTTATTTGGTTTTCCAAAGAAGTGGCTGCTCAAATAAAGGCAAAAAACACAGCTTTTGCAAAATTCAAAAGCTTGCAAACAGAAGAACACAGAAATGAATACAGGATCAAACTCAAAGAATCAAAAAGAGAAATAAGGAGAGGAAAATCAAAGGCAGAGGAAAAGATGCTAAAGATGTTAAGGGTGGTGACAAAACTTTCTTCAGGTATATTCGGGAAAGGAAGAAGATCAGAGTTGGAATTGCAGGACTCAGAAGTGCTGGGAAAGGACTCGTGGAAAGTGACATAGAAAAAGCGAAATTTCTAAACAAATACTTCTGCTCTGTTTTTACTAAAGAAAATCCTGGAGATGGGCCAGCTGTGACTCCCAAATATAAAAATGGGAATGAAGTAGATACCACACCATTCACAGAAGATGAGGTGTTGGAACAACTTGCTAAACCGAAGGTGGACAAAGCCATGGGACCGAATGGGATACATCCCAGGATACTGAAAGAGCTCAGAGAGGTTCTTGCAGGGCCATTAAAGGATGTATTCAACAGATCCTTGGAAACAGGAGAGGTTCCTCAGGACTGGAGAATGGCTGATGTCGTATATCTACACAAAAGTGGTGACAGGGAAGAAGTGTCAAACTACAGACCCGTGAGCCTTACCTCGGTGGCGGGAAAAGTAACGGAGGCGCTCCTGAAAGAACGAATAGTGAACTTTTTCAAACCCAACAGGTTGCAAGATCCAAGGCAACATGGTTTTACTGAAGGATGATCTGCCAAACAAATCTGATTGAGTTCTTTGACTGGGTGACCAAGGAACTAGATCAGAGGCATGCGATGGATGTCATCTACCTGGATTTCAGCAAAGCCTTTGATACTGTTCCTCATAGGAGGCTTGTCAACAAACTCAGTAGCTTGGGGATGGGTCCCAAGATGGTGAACTGGATTAGAAATTGGTTGACTGACAGACGACAGAAGGTGATGGTACATGGAGCTCATTCAGATGAAAGGAAGGTGATTAGCGGGGGTGCCCCAGGGTTCGGTCCTGGGCCCAGCACTGTTCAATGTATTTGTGAGGGATATTGCTGAAGGACTGAATGGAAAGTCTGTCTTTTTGCAGATGAGACAAAAATTTGCAACAGAGTGGACTCCCCCCGAGGAAGTGGATAACATGAGGAAAGATCTACAAAAGCTGGAAGAATGGTCTAATGCTTGGCAATTACAATTTAATGTGAAAAAGTGCAGTGTCATGCACTTAGGTAGCAGAAATCCAAGGGAAATGTACGCAATAGGGGGCGAGAGGTTGGTGTGAATGGTTCAGGAGAAAGACCTTGGTGTGATTATCTCTGATGATCTCAAGGTGGCAAAACAGTGACAAGGCGGTGGCAAAAGCCAGGAGGATGTTGGGCTGCATACAAAGAGGGATTACCAGCAGAAAGGAAGAGGTACTTATGCCACTGTACAGGTTGCTGGTGAGGCCTCACTTGGAATACTGTGTTCAGTTTTGGAGACCATATCTTGCAAAAGATGTAAAAAGACT
The DNA here is from genome assembly GCA_033557465.1 of Ichthyophis bannanicus. NCBI lineage: Eukaryota > Metazoa > Chordata > Amphibia > Gymnophiona > Ichthyophiidae > Ichthyophis > Ichthyophis bannanicus. The sequence continues at coordinate 1,000,475,596 of CM066031.1, forward strand.
GGAAACTGTTCAGAGGAAGGCGACCAAAATGATTTGGAGCCTGCATAAGAAACCCTATGAGAAGAGACTTGAAGACCTAAATATGTACACTTTGGAGGAGAGGAGGGATAGGGGAGATATGAGTCAGACCTTTAAATACTTAAAGAGGAACAATGAACAAACAAACCTCTTCCAAAGACGGGGAAGCTGCAAAACTAGAGGGCATAACATGAAGCTGCAAGGTGGAAAATTGAAAGGCAATGTCAGGAAATATTTTTTCACTGAAAGGGTGGTGGATGCTTGGAATGCTCTCCCGATGGAAGTGGTGGGGGCAAACACGGTGACGGAATTCAAAACAGCATGGGACAAGCACAGCGGATCCCTTTATAGCAACAGGATAAAAACAAAATAAAATGAACCATCTAACTTCTCAACAAATAAGGGTGTCCTACATGGAGTGGTGGGTCCACCCTTAAACAAAGACATGGGGAGGGGTGGCCTGCATGGAGCGACGGGTGCACCTACTCTTGCCATATATTTTCTGGGCAGACTGGATGGACCATGCTGGTCTTTATCTGCCATCATTTACTATGTTACTATGTTACCAGCACCACCAGCATATGGGTATGTCAGCATGGTGGGAGAGGGGTGCTGGTGGTGGAGGGGGCAGTGGCATCTGCCCACAGCAGACCAAGGCCAAGCCCTGTTCATGTGGGTGGTGTGCAGTGCAACAGACAAGGTCTGTCTGATGAACAATAATGGCATCCCCAGGGACTGACCTACCTCTGTGGCAACAGTATGGTGCAGTACACACAACCAGTGCATTCTAAGGCAAAAGGTCACAGGTTCAAGTCCCAGCTGTAGCTCCTGCAGACCATGTCCCTACATTTTACCCTAGAGAGCACATACAACATAAACATGTGCACTCCCTAGAGCATCAGTCAACAGGGGCACAAACACCATACCCACAGGCTCCACTATCCAAAGCCTCATGGAGAGTCAGGCTGTTGGGCCCGGCACGGAGCAGCAGTTACCACCAAAGCACTACTACTAGCACCTGCATACCTTAGCAATGCCTGCACTGTGCTCAGGACTAGTGTGGTGGGCAGGGCTGCCAACCACCCCTATCTTTGCACAATGCTGAAATAGGAGTGGGAGTGTGTGTATGTTTATCCATTGTTTTGTGGCTGCCTACACCTCACTGGGCCCACAATGCTTACACACTTTCCTGTGTTAGCCTGCCAATGTGCATAATGAGGAGCAAGGTATTGTGGATATTTTATTTATTTATTTATTTAACAAGTTTTGTATCCCGCTTTTTCCTTCAATCAAAGCGATCAATACAGCACAAGTTACACAAAGGTAAGGGAAACATGCATTACATTATCAATACATCAAAACATACACAGGGAAATACAGTACATACCTTACATTACAATTAACTACACAAAGCATACCAACAAAGAGAACCAACATTGATCAGCCGTTTCCTTGGTCTCCCACGGTCCTACGTAGGATGCATCTGCACAGGGTGTGCGGCAACGGCTGGGACATTGTAGTGCCCAACCACCATCTGCATGGACAGGGTGGCCACAGCATGTCATGCTGGGAGGTCACTCTCACTCTGACTGAGCAGTGACCATGGCATCTCTAGGTTCCCACATAGTGCTATACAATGATTCTCTCAAGTGATATCTGTGTGTTCCCTGTTCTGGGGCCCAAATCACTAAGCTATCTGCTTGGTGTCTGTGCTTACATCCCACTTCTGGGTGCACATAGTTCCTCTGGGAACATGCACCATGAACTGGCTAGCAGACTGTCTGCAGTTAGTATATGTATGGCTGGAACACCTTGCAGAGTGCAGCAGGTGCAGACTGACTGTGCCCTCTGCTGGTGAATGTCAGATCGTGGTGTGGGGCAGCTGAGCTTTTCCAGGGCCCTTGTGACAAGTACAGATCTGCATCAACTGCCCTGGATGGTGCTCTTTTGCCAGCAGGACTGGGGTTGCTGGTCCCACAGCCCTTCATCATGTCCCTCTACTGCCTTCATTGCAAAGATGTAGTGTGTGGGTCTGTTGTGGGCAGATTCTGTCCATCACCTTGACCCAGAGAGGGCGGTTTGATAGGTGGTGCTACATAATCCGCATGTGAGTCCAGACACCCCCCTGCTCTTATAACAAGTGACCATGACAACCACACTGGATATGCACTATTCTGGGTGCATCATGGCCCACAAGGGCTAGATGTAACTGGGTACAGGATTATCCTAGGTGTGTCTGCAAGGAATACCTGTCACACACTGGCACTGATGGGGACCTGCAGCAAGGCCTATCTCAACCAACCCGGGTACTGCGGACCTGGTGCTGGGCGCCCCACCTCACCCTCAGGGTGAGCACAGAACCCACAAAATGGTACGGTCTGTAGCTACTCTGTGCCAGTAACAAACATGGTCAGTTCCCCCTACCAAGCGGAGGTGCTGTAGAGGTGCATACCCCAGCTTGTGATCAGATGTAGACTGCTGTTCTGCATGTGCATTGCATCATGGGTACTGGTGGGTTTACCCTATCCTTGTAACCACAGCAGACATTTTGTGCGGTGACCTGCAGTCTTTCTGTAGCCAGCCATTGCAGTGATAAAAGCCATAGAGGTGTAGCCCACTGGTTACTACAATGAATGCTGAGGCAGAGGTCATGGGTTCAATCCCTCAGTGGTCTCATTTTATTAAGGCCGTCCGAGACAAGTCCTTTTCATGCCTGTAACAGTCAGACACATCTCTACAATCTGTGCTGCCAGCCAAAACCACCCTCACCTCAGTGCCTTAACCTAAAGTGCCTTAGCTTTGGGTTTACCCTATCCTGGTAACCACAGCAGGCGTTTTGTGTGGTGCCCTGCAGTGTTCTTGTATGCAGCCATTGCTGTGCAACTCACCATGGTGGTGTAGCTTACTGGTTTGTGCACTGACTTTGTGGTCATGGGTTCAATTCCTCTTTGTTCTCCTTTTCTTATGCCTGTCCTACACAACTACTTGTCATTCCTGTAACAGTCATATCTCTGCAGATCTGTGCTGCCAGCACATAATACCCTCATCACAGTTGCCAACCATCCTTCTGTCCGTCCATCTGTGTCTGTCATCTGTGTAACGTCCTGTCTTCATGTGCAGGCTGCTACCCCCTTTTCTGCATTGCGGCTCTTCATGCTTGCCTCTCCTGTGTCTGCTCTGCATGGCACTACTACTCCTCTGTCCTCCTATTATTACACTTATCTTGCCACCTCTGCCTTCACTGGTGGACATGTATTCCCATCCTCTGCCACCCACTGTCATTGTAGCACTTTACATTGCCAACACCCTGTGCATTGGTACAGCTGGCTCTGATATGTTTGTCCACTTTACCAGCTGCCACATAAGCTGCACGCAGATTTGGCAGATCCATCAGCTCCCACCTCTACGTCCTTCCATCATTTGTCCATTGCCTTTCCTTGGTGCTCTGTGCAGTGTTAGGGTTATATCTGTTTTTTGGCCTTACATTTCATGCTTGTCAACTTGGGGCACCTTACTGCCCTTGGGCACCATATCTTGGGTCACCTTAACATCCTTAGGGCACCTTATACGGCACCTTAGGTTAAGGCACCTTATAAGGTACCTTATAGGGTGCCTTAACCTAAGGCGCCTCATAAGGCACCTTTTAGGGCGCCCTATAGTGCACCTTATAAAGCGCCTTGTCAGCTTTGTAATGTGCTTTGTCAGCTTTAATGTGCAATGTCCCGTTAACGTGCGCTAACTGGCCAAGGCGTCATTTAATGCGAGTTAATTGGCCATTGCTACCTTGATGCCAGTATGCCCACTTCCTTATATGGCATTGCTCACGTTAACACTGCATTTATTGCCGGTAATGTTACCACGGTTTAGTAAACATATGCCCAAGTTTAAAGAACCGAGGAGACCTTACTTCAGGCTTAACAGGAGTTAACGTTTTTACTTTAAACAAAGCTGCACTCCTTCCCACTGGAACTTGAATCATATTAAGTGTCTCCTGCTGCTGTGACCCTGCAAATGAGTGCAGCTTTTTTAAAGTAAAAGAAAATGCGGCGGTTTTTATGACTACATCATCTGCCACCAGGCTTTTCACTTCCCACTGCCACCGACACAACCGCAGCTGACCTGCCTGCATTGACCCCGCAACACACTGGTTGACAGCTGCTGATGTTTCTTATCAATGCCAATGTTTACTCTATCGATGCAGCAGCAGCTTTGGTACCCCTGTATACTGGCACTCCCTGCCACACTTACCATGCTTACCAAGTAGTGCCAGTCCTGGGAGGGGGATGGCAAGATACTGGACACCAGTGGGGTGGGTGCTTGTCCAAAGGTTGGCTTAGGCTGTCAGATACTCTTGGGCTGACCTTGGTCAGGCTTGCTCTCCTTGTTTAGTGCACACAGCTTATTTACATGCTGTTTGCTTACTGCATAGGTTCAGCAAATCTTTGGTCTTGGACTTGCCTTAGGAAACCCTGCATTCTCCATGGACAAACAGGATGAGTCAGCCACACATGGGTGACATCATCCGACGGTGCCATGGATGGAATTACTCACCAATAGCTCAGAAGAGTCTTAAGACTCCTCTGAGCATGTGCCAGCCACCCCCACCACAATATCTGCCCCTTCCTCCTCTATTCTATCCGCCTGGCCATGCGGATGGATTCTTCTATTCACCATTTCTATCTACTTATTGCTGTTTAATCCAGTTTAAAAAAACCTTTTTCCTCATGTCTTTCTTTTACTCAAGACTTGTCCTGCTGCAATCAGTGGTTTCTTCAACTCCAGGGGTCTGCAGCTGCAGAACCCCCTCTGACTACCAGCCATGAGCATTGCCTGGGACCGAAGGACTCAGATGGCCCGACCATGGTCGTCTCTAGTCCAGGGAGCCCTCCCAGGTGAACATCCGCTTCCGCAGATGCCCTTTCAGGCATGCATCGGTGGCAGGGAGGAACGGGTGCATCCCGGTAAAACTGCCCCAACCCCGGCAGGCCGAGCCTATCAAATCAGGCTACGGCTGGAGGAGATCCACACTAGTGCCCTGCTAGACTCCCAGAAGATTAGCACCGCAACAAGGAGCAAGCCGTGGCACGGGATGTGCCGCTAAGGCCTCCATCCCCGGCCTGGCTCATTGGAAGGATCCCTAGGACTGATCCAAATTACCCCTCCCCATTGTGGGGCTGCACCCACCAAGCATAGTCACATCAAAGGGGATCACCACACAGAGGACTTTCTGGCGCCAAGCTCATCTCCTCCTCCTGCGCCAGATGCAGTGCGTGTCAGCATTTATTTATTTAGTGTCTCTTTTATACCGCGCTATTTAAAATCAGTGCGGTTTACATACAACAATAACTTATACAGTGCGGCCTAGGTTGCGCTGTATTTACAATGATTGTTGATAACCCCTCTGATCCTCTTACTCTGATGCTCCTCTCTCTTACCTCCTCATTTGGCCTTCAACTTTGTTCCTTTGCCCCCACTCACCATCGTGGCCATTGTCTGGATCTGATTTTCTTTTCTTGCTCCTCACCCTCTAACTTCAGTAATACTGTTCTTCCTTTATCTTATCATTACTTTCTCTCCTTTAATCTTCACCTCCCACCTCCCACCACCTCTGCCTCGTCCTATCTCCTCCAAACTATTTAGGAACCTTCTTGCCATTGATCCCCTGGTTCTCTCCTCTACCATTTCTTCTTCTCTCCTATTGTGTCCTCCAAGTCTGTTGATATGGCAGTGATGTCCTATAATGCTACACTCTTCTCATCTCTGGATGTTCTCGCTCCTCCCACCCCTCGTCCTGTGAGGCGCTCCTTACCTCAGCCCTGGCTCTCTCCCACTACTCGCTATCTTCGCTCCTGTGCCCGCTCTGCTGAGTGTGCCTGGCTCAGATCCTGCTCCCTTGAAGATTTCTTTCATTTCAAATTCATGCTTTTCTCCTTCAAATCAGCCTTAGCTCTTGCCAAGCAAGATTACTTTGTTCACCTGACTAATCCTCATGACTCTGATCCTTCCCGTCTCTTCACTGCTCTCAACTCTCTCCTCAAAGTGCCTTCACCTCTGATCCCTCCTTCCCTTTCTACCGAAACCCTGGCTGATTACTTCCATGATAAAATCCACAAGATCACTCTCCAATTTCCCTCTAAGTCCGCTATTTCCCCTTCCTGCTCTCAATCCCCCCCCCCTTCTCATCCTACCCTCTCTTCCTTTCCTATGATTTCTGATGATGAAACTGCTCATCTTCTCTCCTCCTCCAAGCTCACCACCTGCTCCTCTGATCCTATCTCCTCTCGTCTCCTCTCCTCAATCTCCTCTACCATTGTCCCCTCCATTTCTCACATCCTCAACCTCTTGCTCTCCACTGCTACTGTCCCAGCTGACTTTAAACATGCTGTGGTCATGCCTCACCTTAAGAAACCCTCACTTGATCCCTCTTGTCCTTCTAATTATCGTCCCATTTCTCTCCTTCCCTTCATTTCTAAACTGCTCGAATGTGCGGTTTACCGCCGCTGCCTTGACTTCCTCTCTTCCCATGCTCTCCTTGATCCCTTACAATCCAGTTTTCGTCCCTTGCACTCTATTGAAACAGCTCTTGTCAAAGTCTCCAGTGACTTGTTCCTGGCTAAATCTAAGGGCCTTTACTCTGTCCTTATCCTCTTTGACCTCTCTGCTGCTTTCGACACTGTTGACCATGATCTTCTCCTTGACACTTTGTCCTCGCTTGGCTTTAGGGACTCTGTTCTCTCCTGGTTCTCCTCCTATCTCTCCCATCGCTCCTTTAGTGTATGTTCTGGTGGCTCCTCCTCCTCTCTCTTGGTTGGTGTCCCCCAAGGTTCCGTCTTGGGTCCCCTCCTTTTTTCTCTCTATACCCAGTCCCTTGGTGCGCTCATTTCCTCTCATGGTTTTCAGTACCATCTCTATGCTGATGACTCCCAGATCTATCTCTCTATTCCTGATCTTTCTTCTTCATTCCAGTCCCAGATCTCTAGCTGTCTCTCTTGCATTGCTACCTGGATGTTCCATCATCGCTTGAAATTGAACATGGCCAAGACCAAACTTCTAGTTTTTTCTACTAAAATTTCCCTTTCTCCTTCTTCTTTTTCAGTCTCTGTGGATGGCTGTTCTCCAACCTGTTTCATCTGCTCACAACCTGGGTGTTATTTTTGACTCTTCGCTCTCTTTCTCCTCTCATATCCAACTCATCGCCAAGACCTATCAGTTCTTTCTCTTCAACATTGGCAAAATCCGCCCCTTTCTCTCTGAACTCACTACTAAAACCCTCATCCATTCCCTAATCACCTCCCGTCTTGATTACTGTAACCTGCTCCTTGCTGGTCTCCCTCAAACTCATCTCAGCCCCCTTCAGTCTATTCAGCACTCCATTGCACGTTTGATTTTCCGTCAGCCTCGTTTTGCCCATATCACTCCTCTCCTCAAATCTCTTCACTGGCTCCCTATCCGTTTCCGCATTCACTTTAAACTTCTCCTTTTGACCTATAAGTGCATCCACTCTGCGGCTCCTCGGTACCTTTCTTCTCTCATTTCTCCTTACTTCCCCCCTCGTGAGCTCCGTTCTTCTTGTCAACTGCTTCTTGCTATGCCCTTCTCCTCTATTGCCAACTCCAGATTCCACTCTTTTCATCTTACTGCACCTTATGCCTGGAATAAACTTCCTTTGTCTATACATCAGGCATCTTCTTTGTCCCTCTTCAAACTTAAGTTAAAAACTCATCTTTTCGCTTCTGCCTTTGGTTCTTGATTTAGCTGTTCTCCTCCTTCCCCTCTTTTATTTTACCTATCCTACTTCCTCTTACACTTGTTCTTACCTCTTTCCTTTGTCTTGTCTCTACTGCTCTCCTCTCTTTGCCCTTGTTCTTATCTTATCCTTCTCCTTTTCTTGTTTTGTCTTTACTAGATTGTAAGCTCCTTTGAGCAGGGACTGTCTCTTGTGTGTTTTCTCTTTGTACAGTGCTGCGTGCGCCTGGTAGTGCTATATAAATGCTTAGTAGTAGTAGTACAATGGAACAGGTGCTGTAACTTGGACATTGCTGGGGTAACTATTTACAAAGTTGGAAATCAAGTCAGGTCTGTGCCGGGCTATCGTTGAGTAGAGAATATTTACAAAAGTTTATATACAACAGGGCTATATACATTTATTTATTTATATTCTCTTATATACCACACTATTCAGCATCAGCGCGGTTCACATAAAACAAAAATCTCAGTACAGTCAACATGCATGAGTTTACAGATAACAAGGGAAGGAACTTGGATAACCAGGGTAATTATTTACAATCTATTTACAGGGATAATACTACTGCATGGGTACCTGTTACTAGGAGCGGTTACTAAGAATATATTCATTACTTATAGAGAATCAGCCTTGGCGTGTTATTGAGACACCAAGGAATTGTATTACTGGGTGGAATCACTGAGGTCTATGGGTGTCGTTGACTCTATAAGGTACTTGTTGAAGAGATGGAATTTGAGGGCTTTCCTAAATTGTGTTAAGCTGTTGATAGCCCGGATGCCAGGGGGTAGTGCATTCCAGCACCTTGGGGCACAGAGGATAAAGGCTCTGTTGGCTGTAGACGAAGAGCAGCTTGTTAGGGCCTTTGGGAGCTTTAGGGAGTTGATGGTCGTGGATCTTCTTGCTCTGTTTGGTGTAGTAGTATGAATAAGGGCAGATAAGGATGCGGCGGAGAGCTTATTGAGAGCTTTGAACGTGAGAAGTAGAGTTTTGAAGATAATTCTGGCCTGGATGGGTAGCCAATGTAATTGAATCAGCAGAGGTGTAACGTGGTCAGTCCTGGCAGCTCCATGAAGGACTCTTGCTGCGGCATTCATTGCCAGCTGTAACGGGTTCAAGGTGGATTGAGGAAGCCCTTGAAGAATGACATTGGCATAATCGAAGTGGGGTATGATCACTGCTTGGTAGATTGTCCTGAAGTCTTTTGGCTCCAACATGGAGCGTAGGTGTCTCAGTGAACGGATCTTATAGTATATTGTTCTGACTGTGTTACCTATGTGGGACTTCATACATGCAGCTATTTACCTGGTGTGCATGGTTGATGATGGCGCCAATGGGTGTGGTTGCCTCGTTGTGTGCTGGGTGTGCTGATGGGGCAATCCTGGTGGGGGGTGGCAGTTTCTGGGCTGTCATCAGAGAAGTGTTTGAGGAAAAGGTGGTTCTTCAGTGCCTTCCTAAATTGGGCAAGGTCAGTGATTGCCCGGATGTTGGGCGGCAGGGCATTCCAACTTCTGGGTGCATAGAACCTAAATGCCCTGTTTAATGTTGCTTGGGAGCATTTTGTTACTGCCTTCGGAATTACCAGTGTGTTGACCGCTGCAGATCTTCTGGATCTGTTGGGGGGTGTGGGGTGGATTAGCTCCATGAGGGAGGTGGAGGAGAGCTTGTTAATGGCCTTGTAGGTCATTAATAGAGTTTTAAATGCGAGTCTGCAGTGGATTGGGAGCAAGTGGAGGTATTTCAGGATTGGTGTTACGTGATCCTTCCTGGAAGCTCCGTGTAGAATTCTGGCCGCAGCATTCATTGCAAGTCGGAGTGGATTCAAGGTGGTCTGCGGGAGTCCTTGTAGAATTGCATTGGCGTAATCGAAATGCGGGATTACCAGCACTTGATAGATGTCCGGAAGTCCTCTGGATCTGTGAGGGGAGGTAGATGCCGGAGTGTACAAATCTTGTGGTAAACTGCCTTTACTGTGTTGCTTATGTGGGCCTTCATGTCCAGACGTTGATCTAATGTGACTCCTAGGTAACGGATTGCAGGTTTGGTTAGCAGCTCAGCTTCTTTGACCTTTAAGTAGGCGGGAGGGGTGAAGCTTTGGTTCCTCGTAATGAAAAGGACGTCTGTCTTTTTGTGGTTTATTCGGAGGTTTTGCATGTGGAGCCAGTTGGATATGGCGTCAAAGCAGCTTGTTAGTGGGGAGAAGTCTGGCTGGTCAGTTGAGAATGGCATGTAGAGCAGTACATCATTGGCATATACCAGGCAGGTGACGTTGAAAGATCAGATAAGGGCACAGATGGGCTGCATGTATATGTTGAACATCAGGGCTGAGAGGGAGGATCCCTGCGATACACCCTGCCTCTGATGGAATGGTTCTGATGTTGTGGCACTGGATCGTACGTGCTTTCATCTGTCGGTCAGGTATGACTTGCACCAGCTTAGAGCTGTGTCCTGAATCCCCTTCTCCTTGAGGTGCACCAAGAGGAGCTCGTGGTTTACGGAGTCGAATGCCGCGGCTATATCCATGAAGATAAGGGCAAACCCTTGTCGGATGTTGTTGATTCCAGTGATTATGGAACTGAAGAGGGTGGTAAGGAGGGTTTCAACCCCATGATATTCCCTGAACCCATGTTGGCATAGGTCCAGAGGAGCGGTAGTCTCAATGTGGTATTGGATTTGGCGTTGGACTTCCTTTTCAATTATCTTGGCAAGTAGTGGGATGCTTGATATTGGCCTGTACGAGTCGACCTTCTGGGGGTCCAGTTTGTTGTTTTTCAGCAGCGGTCTGATGGAAGTGTGTTTGAGCCTTCGTGGGAATGAGCCTGTTGAGAATGACTGTTCCATGAGTCTGGCTAGGAATGGGCTGAGTTCGCTGCGTAACGTTTTATCCAAAAGGCTGGGCAGGGGTCATTTGGTGCTGTGGAGGTGTTGATGGCAGCGATGGTATCCTCAATGCATTTCTTGGATTGGGTGAAGAAGGTGGTCAGTGGAGTTGGGTGAGGTGGCTCGTGTGAGGGGGTGGATGATGTGGTCTGTTGGTCTGGCATGATTTTGATTGTAGGTAGTCCGTGAATTCCTGAGGCTGGATCTCGCATGTTTGGTCGGGGGATGATTCTTTTGTTAAGTCCTTGACAAGATTGAGCAAGTCATGTGGTTTACTTAGAGATCGTTTCAGGAGGTCTTTGTGGAATTTCCTCATTTTCACTGCTACTGCTTCGCGGTGAATTGTTAAGTGTGAGTTATATGCCCTCTGGTCCTCAGTGGAGCGTGACTGGCACCATTGTCCTTCCAGCTTCCTTAGGTGGAGGAGTGACATTCGCAGTTTGCTGGAATACCAGGGTGTGTCCTTTCGTTTTCTTGGAGGATTGTTTGAGGGTGGTAGTTGAGCAATGGAGCTGAGGCTATTGTCCCAGCTGGAGATCATTTCCTCGAGGCAGGGTGCTGTCGTGATGAGGAACGGGAGGGGTTTGCTCAGGATTTCTTCTTTGTCAAAGGGTCAGAATCTACGTTTTGGTGCTTTGGGGATGTCGGCTGGACTTGTGGAGTTTTTGTGGCAGTGGTGGTGCACGGGTATTTGGAATCTGATTAGCCTATGGTCAGACCATGGGGTCGTGAGCTGAGTCCAAGGCTGCATGTGGAGCAAATATCAGATCCAGCCTGTTTCCTTCCACGTGGGTAGGTTCATTAACTAGTTGATTGTACCCTAGCTCCTTAAGAGCTTTGAGGAAGGCTGTGGCATGTGTGTCTTGCAGGGCTGGCAGGTTAAAGTCGCCTAGTATCAAACTGGGTTTATATGGGTTCAGGGCGTTGCAGGCAAGGTCGATTATGGTTGAGAGGTCATCTGGGGAGGCTGCCGGGGCTCTGTACAGTAGGTTGATGGAGCACTGCTTGTTGGCTATGGTGATTGTATCGAGCTGCATTGTGCTGGTGGCGTTGATCAGTTGGAATTTGAGCTCCATTTTGGTAAGGTTGAGCACTCCTCCACCTCTCCGACTGGCTCTATGGCAGGGGTGGATTGTGAAATTGGGGGGTAGAAGCTGGTTGAGGAGGACCGTATTAGAGTTAGATAGCCACATCTCTGTGATCAAAAGTATGTTGAGGTCATAGAGGGTTATCAGGTCTGAGATAGCTGGCCATCTCTTGCGGATTGAGTGTGCTTTTATGAGGGCACCTTTTGGGTTTTGGGGGTGGGGGTGCTTCTCTTATTTGGCTTTTTTGGAATGTTGCAGTGTGATGTGTAGTAAGTGGGAGTGAGATGTGTGCTGAGCTTCCTTTGCTGTGTGACGGGGGGTACTTGACCATCTCCTCCCATGGCTCTGTAGAGTTGGTATATGATTGCAGGTAGGAAAGAAGGCCAGTGTGATGCTGAGCCGTCCAGAGAGGAGGAAGCAGCAAGCTAAGGCAATAAGGGAGGGCGCCATTCTGGGTTTCTCCTCAGTTGTCAGTGATCGTGAGGCCCCTTTTGGGCAGGCGGGTAAATCAGGCAAGCAGGTTGTATATCACAGGCAGGTAGTGCAGGCCACAATCTGTACTATTACAGGCAGGAAAATCAGTCAAGCAATCTGTACTATTACAGGCAGGAAAATCAGGCAAGCAATCTGTACTATCACAGGCAGGAAAATCAGGCAAGTAATCTGTACTATCATATGCAGGTCATTCAGGCAAGCAATATGATTATCACCGGCAAGTAGATCAGGCAGGCAATATGTACTATCGCAGGCAGGTGATGAGGCCGGCAATGAGGTCTATCACAGACAGGTAAGTCAGGCAAGCAATATGATCTATCACAGGCAAGTAAATCCGGCAGGCAATTTGTACTACCATAAGCACTTTGTGCTATCACAGGCAGGTAAAGGGTGCCAGCAATGTGGTCTATCACAGGCAGTTAATCAGGTAATGGAGGACGTTTGTAGCGGGTCTACTATTGCCTGGGTTCACTAGCCAGTGCCGAGTGTGGTGAGCCGGTACTTGTCTGGTCAGTTTTGGGTTAACCGACTAGTGGCATGTTTTGTGTGTTGCTTACTTTGGGTGTTGTCGCTGGCTTCTGTCTTGGTTGCTCTGGTCAGGTTGGCAGGTCGTTATTGCAGAGGAAGGGCGCCTCAGGGTTTGGCCACCACCTAAGGGCCACGCCAAAGGGCCCTCTGGCGAGGCCCTCAGGCACGGGCCTGCCAAGTGCAGGCCCGCCAGGTGCGGGCACGCCAAGTGCAGGCCCGCCAGGTGCGGGCACGCCAAGTGCAGGCCCGCCAGGTGCGGGCACGCCCGATGGCGCTTCTTTTTATCCTGTGCCGGCAGCCCCGATTGGGCTGGGCATGTGCAGGAGGCTGCTTCCGGCTCCGGCGAGCTCAATCCCCCTTGGGAGAGCTGTGGCTGGGCCGGAGGGACGAGATAGCTGGAGCTGGTGATCGCACACGATGGCACTTCTTTTTATCCTGTGCAGGCAGCCCCGATTGGGCTGGGCACGTGCGGGAAGCTGCTTCAGGCTCTGGCAAGCTCAATCCCCCTTGGGAGAGCTGTGGCTGGGCCGGAGGGACGAGGTGGCTGGAGCTGGCGATCGCGCCCGATGGCGCTTCTTTTTATCCTATGCCGGCAGCCCCAATTAGGCTGGGTACGTGCGGGAGGCTGCTTCCAGCTCCGGCAAACTCAATCCCCCTTGGGAGAGCTGTGGCTGGGCTGGAGGGACGAGGCGGCTGGAGCTGGCGATCACACCCGATGGTGCTTCTTTGCCTCGTCACTCCACCCAGTGCTCCGGTGCATCACCCTGCCTGGTGCTCCAATCCCTTGCTGCTCGCCCTGCACAGAGGAGATGTTTATGGCGGTGCTTCGCAACAGCTGTTGTAAAAAGAGTGGCCCCGCCCTCCAGCACAGCCTGTGCTTCAGTGTCAAGTTTTTCACCACGCTCCAAGTGTCTCACTGCACTAAACAGCAGGGCCCCACATGGACTCCATCAGCGTTCCCCCCACACAGACGAGGCTTCAACACCTCGGCTGTGCTAACGAAGGGGAAATCAATGCCTGCACTAGATAAAGTGAGGATGTGCAGGTGGCGCCACAAATAGCTGAGCTGATCCACTGCAGCACTGGAAGGACATGGCTTTGGTGCAGCACTCCTGTACCATCTCCTTCAAGTTACCAATGTCCCTGTTTAGATACCTTGGACTAGGATTGCCTTATTGATGCAGCCCTCTCCTACTGTGCTGCAGGGGAAATCCCAGAGATACTGGCCTCATGGATTGGTCACTGCTGGAAACAGGTACTGGGATTGATGGACCCATGGTCTAGCCCAGCATTGCAGTGCCTTTCCAGAACATAAAGATTCCACACGGTTTGTCCCAGTGTGCTGAGAATGGGTCATGGCCCTCCTCAGAAGCCTCGTTGAAGAGCCGCAGGCCCTGTCGGCTCCCAGAAACATCTCTTGTAGCATGCATGCCAGCATGACCCAGGCGCTCAGGGCTCTTCGTCCAGGTATCAAGGCTAGGGATCCAAGGATTACTCTGGCCATCCCCACTAAATGAGCTATGGCCTCCCGACTTCAGCAAAATATAATCTACGGGCAAAGCAGTGGCATGAATATCCATGGGCACGAAGGTCCAGTGCCCGCAGCTGCAGTTCAAACACTGAGCAGGTCACTGTCTGCTTCACAGGCAAGGCGGTATGATGCAGCGTAATTTACCTCATTATCTGGATCCCTGGTACGAAGACTAAGAGGGCAAAGTACCACTTGCCACTGCAGCTGATATAGGCAAGTGGAAAAAGGACATAGTGTACACCCAGTTTGACCCACCAGAGCCACTAACCCTTCTTCCAGAAGAGTCATCTGGCCCAACAACATCCTTTGGGATGCCACAACCCGTAATCGGCTATGCATCTGGCTGGCCTGGCTAAATGGAAGTATCTACATTTTCCGGACACACTCAGGCTTTTGACATACCTCCCGATAGGGCGTCATGTGAGACATTCAGAGCCAGACTGTCTGGACAGCTACCAACAGCCTCTCCACATACTGGAGTAATGGCTCACTGCCCTGTACTATACCAAGAAGACTGAGATTCTGCTCCCCTGGGTTCACAGAAAAAAAAATAGTTCCGCTATGTCTCTTGAGATGCTTCCAAGCTTCCACGGGTCCTCAACATGGGTGGACTGACTTAACAGGTGGTCACTGACCTGAAGAGTGTGACATGGCCCTGAAGAGATCCTTGGGAAGTTGGCAACTCTCCTCCAAACAGCATCCAGCATTGTAAAGTTTGCAAACTATGCTTACACGATGTAAGGTTCCACATTAGGAACCACCACCCAGGAAAAGATTTAGGCGCCATCATGGATAACATGTTGAAACCCTCCATTCAGTGAGAAGCAGCAGCCAAGAAAGCAAATAAAATGTTAGGAATCTGTATTTGAAAGCCGAAGCTTCCATCGAGAGTTAAGCACTGGTTTCAAATTAATTTGCAAACTTTACAAGTTTTGAACAATGGGGAATGTAGCCATTTCTAAATAAGGTCGTTGATGTTTATAGGCATTTGCTCATTTGACAGTCGATAAAGAGTCAATGGCAGCCTGCTGATTCTGAGACCTTATGGCTATTCCATTCCCTTGTAAAGTTAAATAATAATAGTACTAACAAAAGTTAACAATAATATACTTTGCACTTTCACGGTAAAACATACAGAGAGTTATTTATATTGTCAAGATACAACTCTGTTAAGAGGACCAAACATTACATTTCCAGGTACACTGCCAAGAGCATCCAGTGGGGAGCATCCACCTCCTGGAGTCTGCCTGGACTCAAAGGCACACATTGCCCCACCTTACTCCATAGATTAGGGCTACTATTGACCAGGACACTATCAGAGGACCCCTATGTTTGGCATGCCAAAAGACATGGTGAGAAGCAGAGATTACCTCTGGTTATACACCGGCCCTCTCGCTCACCAGCTAGAGAGGGGTAGGTATCACAATCAGCCTAGCCCCAACCCTCATGACGGGTTGACTGTCTGGCTCCTCAAGGAGACCGCCCCTCTTAGCCACATGGGGAAGTTCACCCCCACCCCTGGTTCGAGAACAATGGCAAAGGTCCCTTCATAGGTTGTCATGGTCCAGGGCAGAATAGACCAGAGGAAATGCAGGAAAATGCTCGGGGGAGTTTTAAAAGGCACACTGAGAAGCACATGGCTAGGGGTTGCCATGAGCAACAAAGGAAAACACAGGCTCATGCTGCAGCAAAACACCCAGAGAGAGCATTACGTAAGGGCTCATTAGTAAGGCAGAAACAGCTGCAAGAAGTTAGCCCAATGGAAGTCTCAAGCTATGACGCAGTTAAAATAGGGCCAGCTTGGAGCACAGGGAAACCGAAACCAGAGAGGAGGAAGGGAACCAGCAGATACACAGGAAACAGATACACGAGGAGCACAACAGGAAGCTCAGCTAAAGGCAGAGGAAGGGATAGAGAGAGATCCCAGGAGCCATACCGGGGTGTTTCTGAAGAAGAATCTATCTGCTCTGAAGGAGAGTTTGCCTCAGAAGAATTCTCTCAGGTCAGTGTTTTAAACCAGGGCTACAATAAGGAAAAGCCTGGTTGTGAGCTGACCAGAATTGCTTATAGCAAACCGAGGGAGAGAGAGATAGATAACAGGCTTAGCAGTCACACCTCTAAGCAAACAAACCGACGCTGGGCTGGGAAGCACCCTGGTGAATGGAATAGAGGGGCACTGGAATTCCTGTCTAGTGATCTGAGAGGGAAAGATCCTGTGAGGACAGAAGCCAGACTCTATGGTAACCAGCCTTTCCTCACTAATAGAAATGAGAGCAGCTTCAGCTATGAAGGAAGAGAGTTAAATGACTGCCAGAGAAGTTACAGCCCTGAGCAAGTTTGCACAGAAGAAAGTCCTGAGGATATGGATTATGAATGTTGTGCTGATACTGATAATTGCTCTAGAATGGACTGTACATTAGTTCTTTCAGACGCTATAACCTCTTTTTGTTGAAGTGCCGTTTCCATTGAAATCTGTGCAGGTGGCACTGATTTCAACAGCACAGTTCTTCTGAAAAGTAAGAAAACTGTTTTCCTGTTTTGTTTGTTTAAGCTGAAGAGAAGCATTTTTGTTATCCTTACTGATCCTTTTGTGTTACCAGAAAAATATGGTTTATTTCCTTTTTGTAATATTGATGCAAGAATTCTCCCGGGACGGGAAATAAAACCTCTTGAAAGATTAGTCACTCGCGCACAACTACTTTCTTATTGACTGGCTATTGGGATACATAAACCCAGGGGACATTATAAAGTTCCTGCTTGATATAAGAGGACCCCACTGCACATCTCCAGCCTTCCACCACAGGGGCCTGGGGAGTCGGTGACAAGGTACAAAAAAAATAGAAATCCAAGGGAACCACCAATCCAATACTCACACCACACTGGATGCCCCTTATGGGGCCCCCAGATCAGCGGATCATTGCATAAGGGTGGCCTCCTCTGGGATGCAACCTTTGCGGTCACAGCTGGGCCACCATGACATTCTGCCAATAGCGGCAGCTACAGCCCACGCAACATTCTGCCAACAACGGCAGCTACACGCTCACTTAGTCCCAGGACTGGGTAACGTCCTAGGTCAATGCTTCTACACTACTATTCATTCATACATCTACAAGATGTATGCAGTGCTGGGTCCTTATTTCCACTAGGGGTCCCAGTAATCCAGAAAGTCCCACCTCAGAGATGAAAATCACTCGCTATCAACCAGAAACAAACCACCAACTCTCCCATGGAGCCTTCCTTACCTCTGGTTGGCATTTGTGCAAGTGCCATCATTGCTCCTGAGGTACTCTGGTTCCAGCCTCTAGGACGTAGTCATTTTGACCAGATGTGTTTCTCTCCTGCTTCCTGCTCGACATGGGAAAGACGGGCACAACCATAACCTGTTCCCAAGGAACCTCTTCCCTGTGCCACCTAGAAAGGCTCCAAGCGCCAGACTTTTAGAAGTAGGCACCTCCATCCTAGGGGAATCAAATGCCTCAAATTCATGCACCCCATGACTGGAAGCATTAGCTGGCAGTTCCATGGCGACCACAAGATGGCATGCCATTGTGTACGACAAACACATGTCAACATCACCATGCCACAAGGGAAACTCTCTGCCATCAAACATAGCCTGACAGCTTCATCCTATCACAGAACTCCTCATGGGCTGTAAAGGTCACTAACTCCTACAAGAAACATAACTTCACAGCCTATGGCTGGGGAGTCACCCATGTGTGGCTGACCCATCCTACTTGTCCATGGAAAAAGCGAGGTTACTTACCTGCAACAGGGATTCTCCATGGATAGCAGGATAAGTCAGCCACACAAACCCACCAGTGTCCCCTCTGGGATGAACCTTCTGTAAGTTGAACATGTCCATAGCTGGAGAAGGAACTGAGGGGGAAAGGGCGAAGGTGGCTGGCACATGCTCAGAGGAGTCTTTAGACACTTCTGGGCTATTGCGAGTAACATCTATAGCGCTGTCGGATGACATCACCAATGTGTGGTTGACTTATCCTGCTATCCACCGAGAACCCCTGTTACAGGTAAGTAACCTTGCTTTGAGCTTTAGAGCAGACACAGTCTAGCTTGGCGATGACAGCTTGCAGAGAGGGCAGTTAACCTTGGGTCACTCCGAAGCATAGGGATTTGTGACTTGTGAGGTGCTTCTGTCAATATCTACCCCGCCCCCTTACGTCAACGTCTCTAGGTACGTCAGACGTTGTCTCCCCCTCGCAGGGAGGGGTGACGTAATCGCATGACTGTGTTTTCACGGCTGTAAGGAATCTGACAGGCCGATGCAGAAAGCCGGCGCTGAAGTTGTGTTCTATAAGTAATTCCAGGAAACGCGCCTCTTACAACTCAGCAGCTCCAACTCCCAAATAAGCGGCGCCGAGGAGTGGGACCTGAAGCAGTAGCGGCGGCGGCTTCTAAGTTCAGCTCGCCGAAGTCGGAAAGCAGCCCCTTAGGAGGACAGGGAGTCCAGATCAGCAGGTGAGTCTTAGCTTCCTCTCCCGAGCATTGAATCGGCAGGGGCGCTCCGCTCCCAGCCTGGGAGGGTTTCGGTGTGTTGCAATTCGAAAGCGTGTTTGCCTCGCTATGGCAGAGAAAAAACAACAACCTGCCGCCAACTCCTCTCTCTTCCTCCCCCCCCCCCCCCCGCGATTTGGAACTGGGGAATCCGATCTAGTACCCCCCCCCCCCGCGGTACTGTGAAGGACAGGAGGCGCAGATTGTTGCTTCAGTCTTTGGGAGGTGGTGGGGGGAGATCTGTGGGAGCGGTTTGCAGATGGCTTCGGAAGCGGCATGGGAGGGCGGCCAGCTAGCGACGGGTGAGAAGGAAACTTAGAAAAGATGAGTCTTTCTTAAATGTGACTGGAGCTGTGTAACAATGTTGCCTTTGCTTTTACTGGAGAAGTTTCAGTGTATTTCATCGCGGTGGGTATTTCATTTAGTCACAGGGTTGACCCCTCGCATCCTTGTCGGGAAGGAAAGGGAAACCGAGTTTAAAATGCAGCTAAAAATAATTTCGGAGCGCCGAGCGTGCGCTGCGCCTGACGTCGCCCGAGGACGCGCGAGGCAAGCTGCCTGTGTCTGGTGGGACTCCGTAGGGTTGCCAACTGGCTCCAGATGCGCCCGACAGGCTTGCTCCAGTCCTGGGTTGACCCCATTGCATGTAGCTACTTGTAGTTTTCCTTTTCTTATTGAGTGGCTTGAGGACTGGCTTGAGTCTGTCAGGCACATCTGGAGTCAATTGGAAACCCTAGGTGGGAGCAGAGGGATTTCGGGTGCAGGTGCATTATCTGACAAGTTGAGGGTGACCAGGGCGAGCTGCTATTGATGGGGCACGAGCAGGTTCCACTGGTGGGCTCGCTCCCAAAATAGAAAAGGGGGAGGAGAGAGAAGTAGAAGCAGTTTCTGAATCGCACAGGAAAAGATTTTGAGTGATATGGTTTTTTTTTTTTTTAATTTGGATTTTTTTTTTAAATGGCTAGTCCCAAAGCGAGATGGGCGTGATCTTTCCTTTGTAATCCACTTTTTTGCAACTATACATCTTTTGTTTTCCTTAGATACCTTCCTGCAAGAGCACCAAGTAGCAATATTGAGTGATGGAGCACTGCAGTCTGAGCTGACTTCTATCCTACAGGACAGTGCAAAAAACTGGTGTTGCCCACTGAAGACTACTTTAACAAGGCCCAAAAAATGCAAATTTTTAAACTCCAGATGCAGCAAAGAAAGAGCATGCAAATGACCCCCGCATTAACCGTGCACATGCAAATGATCCATTGCAGTGTTAAACTAGGAGAGCAAGCCAAACATATTTGCACAAGAAGTCCGCGCTAATTTGACTTGCTCTCTGGGCACTGCTTGACTAATTTGCATAGCAGCCCCGATAGTATTTTGATCGCATTAGGGGACAATCGTGCCATCGGAAAAAGCCCCTGATGCCATCAAAATACCGTTGGGGGGCTGTGCCCGATAATGAAATTATTCCAGGTCTAGTGGCCCCTTCCCCCGCCGCACTAAATAAAAGAAGAATCTGGTGATCTAGTGGCCCCTTTCCCTCACTGCCCCCCTCATATTAAATAAAAAAACAAAACAAAACCTGGTGGTCTAGAGTCCCCTACCCGGTGATCCGGCAGCCTCCAAATGCACCTAAGCGGGAGCGCTGCCTATGCGCTCTAGCTCAGTCTGCCATCATGCAAAATGGCAGCGTCTGGCTCCACATGGTGCATCCCAGGATGCACTGTACAGGGCCGGACACCGCCATTTTGTACAATGGCCAATGCAAAGCAGGAGCGCGTAGGCAGCGATCCTACTTTGGCACATTTGGGGGCTGCCAAACCACCAGGTAGGGGCCTCTAGACCACCAGGTTTTGTTTTTTTAAATTAATATGGGGAGTGGTGGGGAGAAAGGGGCCACTAGACCACCAGACAGTGCCATACCTAGCCTTTTGCGAGCGCTGTGGCCGCACAGGGCACAAAGGCTTAGGAGGCGCATTTCGGCTGCCTGCTGTTGCCCTGCCGCTGCCATTTTTTGTTCTCTCATGGCGACAGGGCAACAGCAGGCAGCCAAAATGCGCCCCTAAGTCTTTTTGGATCTTTCTGCAGGTCTGGTCCCTCCCTCCTCTGACGCGATGTCAGAGCAGGGAGGGATCAGATTTGCTGTCGGCAACTTGCACATTGGGTGCACTCTCCCATACCTCAATCCAGCCTCTGCCTGCTCTTGCCCTGCTGCTGCTGCCATAGAGAAAACAGGGTGGCGGCAGCAGCAGGCAGTGGCTGGACGGAGGTATGGGGGGGGGGGGCGCGCCTGATGTGCAAGTCACACAGGGTGCGATTCTGGCTTGGTACAGCCCTACCACCAGGGATAAGTTTATTGTCGGGCACGGCCCCTGACAATATTTTGATGGTATTAGGGGCTTTTCCTGATGCCGTGATTGTCCCCAGTGCCATCAAAATACTGTCGGGTTGGATCGGGGCTGCTAGATCACCAGGGATCATTTTATTGTGGGACATGAGCCTGTGGCATCAGGGGGCCTTTCCCGGTGCCATCAAAATATTGTCGGAAGCATGTGTCAGTGGTTTACTTCCACTCAGATGCTGCAGTAAAAATTTTGGCACTATGGCTGGTTGTGAAATCATCTACGTCTGTCTCTGATTTGCATACCAGGCCTGCAGGTTAAAATACATTTAAATAATTAAGGATTCATTTAAATACATGTGGCATTAAATGGGTGCTAGATTTTCCGCTGGCGTTTACCTCTATTTCTTGCATATAAACGATCATTAAAATGTGCTTAAACGTGGGGAACAGAGATACTTGCTGCACAGCAACTCTCCATCTGGCACCAGGCATGTGGAACCCCAGGTGTAATCTTGGAGCATGGTGAACTGCTCGGGGGTTTGACTGCCGGGTCATCAGTGTGACTCACGTTTATAATGCAGGGGTTTCTCTGTGTAGCTATGGGCACTAATCGAAGGGGCACAGAATAAAGGGGCGTATCCCCTTTGTTGCCAATTCGGTGCCTTTGGAAGTGTGGCGGTATAATGCCCCATAAGGGGAAAGACAAGGACAAGGAGCAGTGGGAGGTGTAACTACTGTGAGTATTGTCATTGGTTCTATGGACAGACATGCGACCTCCATACCAGCTGTGTCTCTGGCTAGTACTCCTATATTGTCATCAGCCTCAGAGTCTGGGGTTACTTTAAGCCCCATTGCACAACCCCCCCTCCCCCCCACCCCAGCCATTAACTTCTTCTACGCTGCTGAGTGAGGGTGGGCAGCTTGGGATCCCTCAGTGGACTCCCGCCCCCGGTAGCTCTGGTGTTCCAGTGCTGAAATGTTTGCAGTTTTCTGTACCTATTGTGGCGTCCCAGCCTTCACTGGGGTTGCTACCTGATTCTGTTACACTGTTGGATGTTTGGAAAATGGTTGCGTGGATGAGTGTGTACCTGAAGTCTGTCATTGAGCAGACTACCTCATTCTGTAGGAAGGTGGTAACTAAGCTCGAGCAGCGTGACTCTGTATTAGTACAGTTGGGTTTGGGGGTGGCTAAAATGGAGCCTCAGTTCTCTGGTCTTCAAACTGCAGGCGTTCGTGATAGCCTGTTGCTCCATAGTCAGCTAGAGCAACTGGAGAATTCTGCACGTAGTAAAAATTTGTGTTTCCTTAACTTTCCTAAAACTCATTACTTTTCTCCTTTAATTTTGTTGAGGAAATACTTTAAAGTAGTTTTGAAATTGGAAGATGCAGATGGGATACAAATTGCAAGTATATATCATTTACCTGGAAGGTTGCAGCCTTCAGTGGCTGCTGAGCCTTCTCAAGAATCCTTTGATTTGTCCCAGGTTTTGGAGCAATCTGTTGAAATAATTCCTAGTAAAGCTACTGTGGTTGCATCATTCGCAGCCAAAGTTGATAAATCTTTGGTTATGAAATTGTATTTCAAAAATAAGTTGATTCCCTTTTGTGGACAAAGGGTTTTAATTTTCCCAAATTTTGCCAAGGTCACCCAATTAAGGCGTAAAGATTTCCTTTCACTTAAGCCTCGGGGGTTAGCGTTGGGAGCTACATTTTTCTTGCATTTCCCATGCAAATGTTTGGTTCAACTCCAGAGAATCCAATATGCTTATACGGATCCCCTGCAGCTTGAGGAATTTATTAGGGCTAGGGAGGGTTTGGTCCCCAGCAGTACTGATAGGTAGTTCATATACTTGTATGAGTTACTGTATTTCTAAAATGTTTTGAAGTGGGTTGGGACACCTGCATGTTAAGTTTGAATATGGGCTCTTGGGTATTTGTATATTTTTCTCTCCTAGATGGGGTCTAATGGCAAATTTATTTGAGTGTATATCTTGTTTCTTAAGGTAGATGTATTGCTTCTATTATTGCTGGTTTCTTTTTTTTCTGGTGTGTGTGTGTGTGTGTGTGTGTGTTCTTAAATGTGGTGTTATGGGTTTGTAAAGCCCACGCTAGCTTTCTGCATTGGCCTTCTAAAAAGCAAAAGCTCCAATAGGATTTTTTTGTTTTGTTAACACTACAGATCACCAGTATTGCTACTGTTCCTTATTGGAAACTTCACATACTTGTCAGTTTCAGGTGAGTAGAGCAAGACTTATTCTTATTCCCACATCTCCCAGTTGGAATGGGAGCCCAGGACCTCATCTCATGAACCTTTGCTTATTTCCTTTGCTCCTAATTCTGGTGCATTGGCCCTA
Organism: Ichthyophis bannanicus; assembly: GCA_033557465.1. Taxonomy (NCBI): domain Eukaryota; kingdom Metazoa; phylum Chordata; class Amphibia; order Gymnophiona; family Ichthyophiidae; genus Ichthyophis; species Ichthyophis bannanicus. The sequence continues at coordinate 1,000,499,081 of CM066031.1, forward strand.
GGACTAGTGGTGATGAGTCAGCATGTATGACTGAAGTGTTTTGAAGTATTGTCAACATGGTGATTTTTAAAATACAAGTTCTCTTGTTGACACATTTAGATTTTTTGGGGTTTTTTTTCTTTAAATTGTGTAGCAGAAGGCCTTTAGGCCTTGTTTTCTCTCTTCTGGTGAGCAGCCATTTTTATGTGCCCTGTGCAAGGAAGAGATTTTTGGTAGAGTGACATCAGCGGTGCCATGCTCTTTGCACTCACTCACTCGCATAGTCTGCTACAATCTGACAGCTTTGATTGGATTGGGGAACTGAGTGGTGCTTCTAAGAAGAGACTTTTTATACCGCTTTATCAGTTTAGTCAAAGCAGTTTACATTGTAACTTAAACTTAGTAATGTACATTAAACAGGAACATTGCCTCAGAAGCATCCAAGTTATCAATGGAGGGTTAAGTGACTTGCTGAAGGCCACAAGGAGTGCTAGTGGAAATCAAACCCTGGCCTCTTGCTTCCCAAACCAGTGCGCTATTAGTCTACTCCACGCCTCAGATAAGGCTGTAGGAAGGATATATACCTTCTAGCATTGCCTACAAGCAGGGCCGGATTTACCTTGAGTGAGGCCCTACGCCAACAAAAATTGTGGGCCCCCAGAAAAGATAAAAACGAGCACGCCGGATCAGCTGCGCGCTGTTGGCCCTGACGTCATAATTAAACTGGGAATCCCAAAAGCCAAACTTGTAATGTACAACACTGTAGAAATAAAACTATACATTAATTTGCTCTTGTACTAAACAAAGTGCAGACGTAAATGATGCACATTTACCAGAGCTGACATATTCCAATTAATAAATTCAAAATAAAGAGAGATTTTTCTACCTTTTGTGCATTTTTTTTTTCAGCTGCAATTGCTCCAGCCACTTTCTTCTGGTTTCTTCGTGTCAGCCCAACTCCAGTCTTAACCCCCCCAGCCCATTTCCAGTCCCAGCCCCCCCCATCGGCTCAAGTAAACTTTAATAAAAGAAAAATAAAACGCTGGCCGCTGCCGCCGCGGCAGCATGGACTGTCCTGCGGGGCCCCCTCTGCCCGGCTGAGCTCCTCCGTGCCGGCTTTGAGAGGCGTGAAGGGAGAGTGTCTCCCTTGCGTCTCTGTTAAGCCCGCAGGGGCTGATGGGAAATTTCCTCTCAAAGCCGGCACGGAGGGGCTCAGCCGGGCAGAGGGGGCCCCGCGGGACAGTCCATGCTGCCGTGGCAGCAGCCAACGTTTTTTTTTTTTTTAAATTTAATTTAAAAAAAGCTAACAATTTGTTCAATTTTTGTGGGCCCTTGCCAGCTGTGGGCCCTACGCCACGGTGTAGTTGGCGTATAGGTAAATCCGGCCCTGCCTACAAGGCTTCCGAGTTTGCTGTCCTTGTCATTTTATTATAGTTTTCCTTACAAGCAGATGCTGTGTTCCTATAATATCTTCTTATGTTTCTAATTATGACATTGGGCATCAGACTTTATAAAGGTGATGTGGATAATAGTGTAGAAACAGCATTTGGACATCACTCAGGTAGTGGCAGTGTTGAAATGTATCTTGGTGCCACAAAGGAGACGAAAGCTAAAAGTGTGCTGAGCCTGAGAGTCAAACGGTAAAGCCACTAGTCAGAAAAGACTTTAATATGTAGCAGAAGCCACTAAGGGGGTCGTGTTAGAAACCTTATCTGTGCTTTGGATGTCTGAAGATGGGGCATGGATGTGATGGGGGACATCGGAATGGTCAAGAGCCATTTTAGAACGCCCCGAGTTTACACAAGTCTGGTGCAATCATGCCTGATGCACAGAGGCATAGCCGGGGCTTTCCAAAAAACATAGACATGTGCTGTGTGGGCTTTTTCCCATCTTTGCAGTCAGCATGTTCTCTCTGCTGTTTTGTCATAAGAACATAAAATATGCCATACTGGGTCATACCAATGTCTATCAAACCCAGTATCCTGTTTCAATAGTGGCCAATCTAGGTCATAAGTACCTAGCAGTCTCCCCAAAAGACACAGGTTCCACAATGCTTGTAATCGGATCAAGCAGTGGAGCTTTCCTCCAGGAACTTGTCCAAGCCTTTTTTAAACCCAGCTACACTAACAGCTTTTACTACATTCTCCGGTAACAAATTCCAGAGTTTGATTACACGTTGAGTGAAAAAATATTTTCTCTTATTTGTCTTGAATAGTTTACCCTGTAGCTTCATTGCATGTCCCCTAGTCTTTCTATATTCTGATAAGGTAAACAATCGATCTACGTTTACCTGTTCCACTCCGTTCATTAATTTATAGACTTCTATCATATCTCCCCTCAGCCGTCTCTTTTCCAGGTTAAAGAGCCCTAACCTTTTTAGCCTCTCTTCATAGAAGTATCCTTCCATCCCCTTTATCATTTTGGTGACTCTTCTCTGTACCTTTTCTAATAATGCTATATCCTTTTTAAGATAAAGCGACCAGAATTGCACACAATATTCAAGGTGCGGTTGTACCATGGAACGATACAGAAGCATTATAATAGCCTTTGTGTTATTTTCCATTCCTTTCCTTATGATACCTAGCATTCTATTTGCTCAATTGGCCACCACTGCACACTGGGCCGAGGGTTTTAACATGTTATCCAAGATGACGCCTAAATCTTTTTCCTGGGTGGTGGTTCCTAATATGGAACCTTGCATCATGTAACCATAGTTTGGGTTGTTCTTCCCTAAGTGCATAACTTTGCACTTGTTCACATTAAATTTCATCTGCCATTTGGATGCCCAGTCTTCCAATTTATCAAGATCCTCTTGCAATTTTCCACAACCCTCTTGGGTCTTAACAGCTTTAAATAGTTTTGTGTCATCTGCAAATTTGATAACCTCACTCATTATTCCCTTTTCTAGGTCAATTATGAATATGTCAAAAAGCAGCTGACCCAGCACAGATCCCTGGGGTACTCCACTATTCACCTTTCTCCATTGGGAAAAATTGGCCGTTTAGCCCTACCCTCTGCTTTCTGTCTTTTAACCAGTTCCTGATCCACAATAGTACACTGCCTCCTATCCTATAACTTTTTAATTTCACCAAGTGTATCTTATGAGGGACCTTGTCCAAGGCTTTCTGAAAGTGCAGATACATTATATCAACTGACTCACCTCTGTCTACCTGTTTATTTACACCTTCAAAAAAACATAACAGATTAGTAAGACAAGATCTTCCTTGTCTAAAGCCATGTTGGCTGTCTCCCATTAGGCCATGACTATCTACATGCTGAGTAATTTTATTCTTTATGATGGTTTCTACCATTTTTCCCGGTACTGACGTGAGGCTTATCGGTCTGTAGTTTCCTGGATCTCCCCTGGAACCCTTTTTAAAAATTGGTGTTACATTGGCGATCCTCCAATCTTCAGGTATTAGAGATGATTTTAATGATAGTTCACAGATTACTAATAGCAGGTCTGCAATCTCATATTTCAGTTCTTTCAACACCCTTGGATGTATACCATCCGGCCCAGGTGATTTGCTACTCTTCAGTTTATCTAATAGTTGTAATACATCTTCCCGATGTATCGATATTTCCTTCAATTCTTCTGCACCTTGAAATACCACTTCAATCATGGGTAACATCCCTACATCTTCCTCAGTAAAGACCGAAGCGAAGAATTCATTCAGTCTCTCCGCTATCGCCTTGTCACCTCTTAGTGCCCCTTTAACTCCTCTATCGTCTAATGGACCAGCTGACTCTCACAGGTTTTTTGCTACGAATGTACTTGAAAAAATCTTTATTTCGTGTTTTTGCTTCCGCAGCAAGCTTCTTCTCAAATTCTCCCTTTGCCTGTTTTATCAATGCCTTGCATTTGACTTGCCAGTGCTTGTGCTGTTTCCAGGTTTCGTCGTTTGGCTCTTTTTTCCATTTCCTGAAAGATGTTTTTTTGGCAACAACAGCCTCTCTGACCTCACCTTTTAAACCATGCTGGCAGTTTTTTGGACTTCCTTCCACTTTTCTTAAAGCGTGGAATACAGCTGGTCTGGACTATTAAAAGAGGGCTGCTACAAAGTACCCTGTCCTGTGCGGCTGAGGTAAGCTATATTCTTATTTGATTTAAATTATAGCTCTTTGCTGCTGCTAGGCTCTAACTTATTATGAAATTTAAACTACAAGCTCTCTGCTGGGTTCAAAATTTAACCAGAAAGCTCTCTTCTGTGTTTAAATTTAAACTTAAACTGCTGGCTGATCAGGGCAAAGTCTCTAAAGGAGAGTGAGTCTGTGATCATACAAGTCATTGGTCAGAAGAATCCTTGTGGACAGTGAACCCAGGCTACCAGCCTACTTCTCTAACCACTCGACTAACTCCTCGGCTTCATCCCTCATCTGCAGGAAATTAACTGGTTTGGTGCATCTCACCACCTGTTCTCCTTCACCCTGCTGCTTCTCCCACAGCTGAAAGAGAGCAGTTCTCCTACAGTCCACACCATGCAGTGGGACTCAGTAAGTTTGAGACGCAAGGTGTAGGACCTTCTTGCTGGGCTTGTGTCTCAAGTCTTATTAACCTGATATTGCAGGACCAGCTGGAAGTTCCTGTACCACTGAGCTCAAGCTTACTGAGGACCCAACTGCATGGTGCAGACTGTAGAATTGCTGTTTCCTGTTATAGTGGCAGCTAACGTAAAAGCACATGGGGGAGGGGGGAAGAAATCCTGTGATCCAAGGTGCAGTTTCCAGGCCCCATGACAAATTGACCCATGGGATTTATCATGCACCACCTTAATTATCTGATCATAATGTTTTGAAAATGGCTGGCTCTAGGCTAACCTAGTACTCCGTGTGAATCCTGAAATTGATACCCACATTGAACAACACCAGCTTTGCTCGTGACATCTTCCGCATCTTCATTTCTCTCCTCTCCCTAACCCTTCTCTCGTCTAGTGATAAATGTAATTTTGTCATCCATAGGCATTGTTGGTTAGTACTGTCCTCCTACAGCTCCTCTAAAAAAAAAAAAAAAAAAAAAAAGGAAGCCACCATCAATGAAAGCTGAGATCTATGCAGGATGAAATGGAAATCCAACATGCTCTGTACCTTGTGTTAAGTTACATATACCTTTGTCCAAAGAAGCACACCCAACAATGGGTGCAGAATAGAATTTGCCATCAAACAATCAACATTTGATGTCACCTCAGTAATAGTAGCACAAGCTCATTCCACTACCAGGCACTCTTATGCAGCATCTGGGACTCTGAGGAATTCAAGTACACTGGGAACAGATATTGGCAAAGAGCCTAAATTATTTTTACATTAATGGAAACAAATCATATACTGTCATGTATGCAGTTTTATTCCCTATTCCCTAAACTTTAACCGTTAACTTTAAAAAAAAAATAATATTAATAATTGCACCCATCTCCCTCCCTTTTCATTCTCACCTTTCCTCTCTCTTCCCTGCAGATCAACATTTTGAACTACAGAGATGCCAACAGCGTGAGCAACTTAGAACCACCTGCTATCAGCTCCGTTGTCTTGCCAGGGGCAGGAAGTCCAGGAGCTGTTCTTTAACCCTACACACCAAGCTGACGGTAGCAACAGCTCCCACAGGTATGACTGGGTGGGGAGGAGTACGGGATCATCTGCTGTTCCTCAGCTCTGCCACAGGAGTCCTTTGGTGCTCCAGAACTGTATCAGGAGGGCAGCACTGCGGCTTGCAGCAAGAGTGATGGTTCCTCCTGGTACCTGGCACCCTGTGTGACTGCACATTTCATATGCCACAAAGAGCACACACCTTGTAACCAAGCTTCTGGTAGATACTCATCCAATCTGCTGTACAGACTGCTAATGGAACTCTAGTCTTGGAATTGCCATGTCTCAATATTCTCTGTTTTCTGCTGCTCTAAAAAAAAGGTGTCACTGCCTATAAAGGCTCCACCCAATTCATTCATTCTTGCAGTATAAAAATTCAGGACCAAATTTAGACCACATGACAGCTATGATTTTTTTCTAGAAACCAAAGTGTATATGGAGGGCAATGTTTCCTCTAATTTTATGTAGGGTGTGTGCGCATAAAATATCAGCTGTGCAGCTTTTGAAGGAAGGTTAAATTTTTGTGCGCCACATAACGACACTCGGAGTTATATACTTTAAAATTTGACTACACATCAGAATATAGTACGTACACAACATTGATTTTAATCAAATTAAATGAAAATAGACTATTACTAAATGAAGTGGAAAATTTTCTAGTAATTACAATCACAACTTTTAAATTTTAAGACGTCTTGTTTTCTATCAAAATCAGAACCGTAATTTTTGTGCGCTCTGTTCCCTGTAAAATAGTTATCTCCAAGTTATAATGCCCTGTTCAATGTAATTTCAGTTTGTTCAATGTAAACCGCACTGATGCAGAATAGCGCGGTATATAAGAGATTGTAAATAAATAAATTAAATAAAAGTATGTGCGCTTGCTCGGTGAGGTGTGTGTGCGCGCGCACACGCGGACAGCTTAGAGGGAACAGTGATGGAGGAAGAAGTAGCACATTTCATATAAATTGGAAGGCTTCGAATTCTGGATAATGCTATATGGATGGGAGGTGTTTAGCTTCCCACAGTGACAATTTCTCATACCCAATCTACTGAGACAAAGGTCTGTCAGAATAACACCTTTAGTGGAAATGGGGAGGGGAGACGTCTTGATGAATCAGGTTCTTGGTGATAAAAAGGCAGTTGCACACTTATCTCCTCCATATGGAGAAAAATACACCATTCTGCATGGAAACTGTGGGCTGTGTTCAAAAATGTGGGCTAACATGGGAGAGCATGCGCAGACCCATGTGTGCCTGCCGAATGCATGTGCACAGGGATCTGCACTAGCAGCAGCTGTATTGACACCATATGATCAGAAGTTATTTTGTGCATAGCAGTTTCGCAATATTCTTATTTATGTGCAGAAGGGCATTCCGTCATATGTGTGTTTGGAACTCTGAATCTCCATACACCGTTCAGAACTTGAGATACTTGTGCATAACATCCATGCATATCATGATCTGCTATTTATAATATTGCAAAATTGCTGTGCACAGAATAACAGGCCATCATATATGCGCAAAGAAGAAACGGGCATACGCTCCTCACTGGCACTGACTGCAGAACAGGAGCTACCCTTTGTGCCTCCTCAAATCTTGCGTCAAAACACCGGTGTTGCACTTGGCCTTCTGCACACGTCTCTGCATCTGTGTTGCAGAGCTAATAGCTTTGTAACCATCCATTTAAATGGACTGAAAGGCACCGTGTACTGCTTGAAGCTTGGTACATAGCTAGCTTGTGCACAAAACCTGTTCTTGCATTGGCAACACAAAATATTGTGTGCTAAAACCATGTATATATTTTTCTGCATCAGCTTCTCTGTATTGAGGGAAAGGACTTTTAGGTTCAGAATGCTAGTAAAAAAACTGGATCCTGCAGCAGTGGAGGGTTAAGTGCTTGGGTGTAGTTTTGACTACGTTATTTGGGAGGGGAGGGGGGCAAAGGGTGGGGTGAATATTTGCATATTTATTTGTGCATTTGTTATGGTTATCTTTAATCTCTTCCCCCCCCCCCAAAAAAAAAACCAAAAAAAAAAAACTAGATGGGTAGGAAGCCAGCATATCAAACAGGCGAGGGATAAGCTGGCACCCTCAAGATACTCATAGAAGGAAGACGGGCTTAAATTCAGCAGCTTTGCCAAAAAAAGGGACAGCAACATATTCCCAGGCTATGTAATTAAAATACAGCAAAAATTGTAGCTGTTTAGTTATTTAGCCTGGTACTCTTAAGATTAAAAAAATACTGACACCTATAAATATATATATTCTACAAAAACACAAGGAGATGTAAGATGCTGACACGCCAAGGGACAAGAAGTAAAACAGAACCACATTATAATTTGAACATCTGTTTTGTGTCGAACGAAACTCCTCCTCCAACAGTAGGTGCAGAGTAGAACTAGGACATTTCACCTTAGAACCCAACATACAAGAAAAAACAGTTTGATTCTGGTATCATTTCATTAAACAGCTTCTCCAGTACCAGACAGATTCTGAATTAACACACAGCCCTGCAGAAGTCACTGAAGACCTATAATGCAAATCTACCATGCCATAACGACACCAGCATCTAAAGGTAACACAAGGAGCCTATCCAGAAAAGAGCAGCACCATTAACATTGCAGTGGGCCTTAATATATCCTTACACCTATTCGTGCAGTGCTGGCTTTCCATGTAGCCCATCTCTTAACAAGAATCATCGGGATTGAGGGAGGGAGCAGATCATGAGGAGAGGCAGTATTGCTTGCATGTGACATCAGAGAGAACTGTGCCTCATGTAAACATGAAAGCAGCAGCTAGAAGAGAGGTGCACATGGTGACAGGATTTTTTGTGCAGCTGTGCAACCTATAGCTGGCACCAGAATTCCAAATGTGCTGTGCGTCTGTTGCAGGCCTCAACAAATTATTGTGTGGGTATAGGAACCAGGCTTTAATCTTAGGACCCCCAATGCTTGTGATTCCCTGATGCCCGCCCACCCACCCATTGTCTCTCACATTGGTTTCATATTCTCAAGCCTCAGGAGACCAGCACCAGAGTTCCTATACCGCGTGGTAGCTTTAGACAGAAATATACAGAAGCTGCGGAACGCTTTTTGATTGGGGGAATCGAGCTTTGCCTTGACTCCACCCTAACTCCGCCCCTAACCCCCACAGCCTTCCCCCTCCTGTTCTTCCCATGAGGATCCCATTTCCCTCGAGCAGATGAGAAGGGAATGGCTGTGATTGTGGAAGACCCCCTCTGTCTGCCTGCGGGAAATCGGATCCCCATGGGCAGCAGGGAAGGCTGCCACTATCGATGTCTGCCCGCAGCGATCCGATCTCCCATGGACCAACAGAAGTATGTTACAATCGCAGCTGTTCTCTTCTCTCCGTGTCTGGCAGGCAAAAGTTTGGTGGGGCCAGGGTCCGTGGCCCATCCCATTCTGATGCTTCTGGAAATACAGACAACAATAGTTACAGCTTCAGATATTTAAGTATCTGTATATGAGTATGATGCAATGGTAGTGTGTCTGTCTGTGCATGGAAGGAGATGTAGTGATCTAGGAAACTACAGACCAGTGATCCTGATGTTGCTACTGGGCAAAATAGTAGAAACCATTATAAAGAATAAATTACTGAGCATGTACATAGCCAACATGGGTTTAGCCAAGGAAGGTCTTGTCTTACTAAGCTGCTACACTTCTTGCCATCTGTAAGGAAGTCACAGTATGCTGAACCTGCCTTGCCAAGATAAGCTAGGCTTGCCCCCGTGCCCATCACTTTGTCTTATGCTCTCGTTGGGTTGCCCCTCCTGGGACGTCCATCTTTCGGGGGAACTCGCATGGGCATCTTATCTTGTTGCCATCTGGGATGCCCTACCCCTCGGCCAGGATTAGCTCTAAGTCTGCAATGCAGCTCGGGTATCTGCTGCAGACTCGGAAACTCGGTTTTCCCAGTTCCCCCACTGTGGGGTCCCTGCCCTCAACTCTAGTCATCTGTGCACTCTGTAGAGTCATGTGCTGGATGCAAGAATGGCTTCCAATGTCTCATGGATGATGTTGAACAGTCCAGCCCCACATCAGAAAGATGGATGCGGTTGTGTCTGAAAGTAGCCAGGAATTGAGGGGTGCGTCAAGTCATGATGGACTTGCCATCCCCCGGCTCATAATACAGCCAGACTGTCCTGCCGGTTGACCTTTTTGAGCTCTCTATTCCAAAGACTAGTCCTGGTCTACCCATGGTGTCATATCAAGTCTAACCAAACAAGGAGGGTGCTGGACAACTTATAGGCTGCACAGAAGAGATCACCCTTGATGGAGTTGATGATGCTTCCCCGTTACGGTGCTGAGGTAGTTTCCTCCAAGGTGTAGGATGATAGCATCAGAGGGTGTGTGAGCCCGCAGTAGTTCTTCTAACGTTGGATGGAGCTGTGCCCACCGCATCCTCAGATATCCAAGCCAGAAAAGACGTATGTTGTTCTTGTTCTGTCCCAGGTGGGGCCCCAGTGGCTGTGTGGATGCCCTCTCAACTGCTGAACAAATGTAGGAGTGACCAATCAACCAAACTGTGTGTTCTGCAAAAAAGGAAAGGAAGAGAGTATTGCCAGTGCTGTGTGGGCTGAGATGACTGGAGAGAGTTAGTTTACGGCCCTTCCTGTGGGTGAATGGTTAGGCACGAGATTGCCAATGCCCCAAAGCTTTGATCTGTGCTGGGAGGCCAACCTCGGACTCTGCAGTATTTGCACTGATCCAGAAGGGGTGGGTACTGAAGAGGTCGGCCTGCAGCCTGATAGCTGCTACGGCTTTTTTGAACACTGCGAGAAGCTGGAAGCATGATAGTGGGATACCGTCAAGGTGGATCAGCAGCTGGTGCTCTTGTTTCAGCCGTGCCACCAGGCACTTGCAGATATTGGCTATCGGGCAGGTGCAAAGTCTCTCTACTGCCATAAGCATTATAGTTTGCCCTTTGACCTCTTAGTGTTTTTTTTTTGCCATGGCTACCCTGATAAGCATCAGACCTTCCCGCAGGGACATGTCTGAAATAAGGAGCCCCGATGCCACCCTGGCGGTTGCTGAGGTAGCCACCAGCTTGCCTATTCAGAATGCTCCAAAGAATGCCAGGATTTATGCTGCCCAGAACAGGCATGTTTCATATTCCAAGGCATATGTGGATGCCAATACCGCCCAAAGCTGATCGAGTATCTTCTGGGTCACTGATCTCCTCCTGTCCATTGCTGAGGCGTACTTTGAGCCCATCCTTTCATCAAGGTTCCCAGCAAAAAGCTATTTGAGGTGTTACCCCATCCTGCTATCTTGGCAAAGGAGAAACCAGCAAGGTGACAGGCCCTTCATTTTTGCCACAGTGATGTAGGCTGCCAACAACCCTGGTTTGGTAACCCCCGCTGTCAGCCCTTGGTGGACAAGAAAGAGGTGATGCCGCCCATGTATGAGGGGCTTCTGCCCATTGAACCAGTTGCTAATCTGCGCCTACTTGATGTTCCAAATCGAGTGTGGGATTCTTGTTGGATGTTTGGCCATCGGAGCCATGCATCTGAATGCTTCCCACTGGAAGCGTGAAAGGGAATCAGCAATGTTATTTATTTAAAATCGGGACATAACATGCAAGCATCTCAACACAAACTTCCTCAACAGCTGTGCTATAACCATACATTTTTGTGGAGTTCATATTGACCACTGCAACTATCACATGGTTGTCGCACTTTGCCATTGCACAGGGAGTTGCCTCACACCTGTACTGCAACATATCAGGGAAACAGTTCCAGCAGCATGATAATTTTGGTGTGGCCCCCAGTCACCCAGTGCTCAGGCCAAGGGACAGTGCACCATGCGCCATGGAAGTATGTGCCAAAACCGGAGGCACCTGCTGTGTCGGTGAGGAGGTCTAGTTCACAGTAGGTATGTGGGTCCTGCTTCTAGATACTCCATTGAAAGCGTAGAGGAACTGCAACCATAAGTCCAGGTCGTGCTTCAAACTCTGAGAGAGCCTGATCCAGGGTGATGCAACTTCTGGAACCTGGATGTCACGAAGGTGAGGCATCTCGGGAACAGTCTGCCCATCAGGATTACTCGCTAGGCAAAATTTAAGAAACTGATGAGGGACAGGGCCATTGTGAGGGTGTTCTTGTACCTCTCCAAGGTGGTGATGTCCCCTTGATCTACCACCTTGTTCACTGGGAATCAAGTGATTCCCTCCCCGTTGTCCTTCCTGGGAATAGAGATGGACAACTCCATCATAGGACCTGTGGTCTTTTCCTCGGACAGTGGTACACCCAGCTCAGCCGAGACTACTTGAAAGACGTGTAAAAGCATTGCACAGGAATCTGAGCCTTTGGGGCCCGTGACTAGGAAGTCTTCAAAGTAATGGATCACTAATTTCAGCTCTGTTCTCTGCTGGACAACCCAGTGAAGGAATGTGCTGAAAATCTCAAAGGTCATGCAGGACACTGAATGCTCATTGACATACATTTATCAAAATAATATCCGCTATCAAACTGGAAACCCAAGAGAGGAAAGCAACTCGGATGGATTGGAAGCAGCCGGAATGCCGACTCTCAGCTTTAGCGAGGTACGCACACGCACCTGTGACTGCACCATTGCGAGGGCCTGGATGAATGGAGTACTGGACCATGCAAGCATCAACTGGTATAAAGTTGTTCACAGAGTCCCTTTGGGGAAAGACAGGCTGTGAATCAGCCTGTACTTCCTGGGCTCTTTCCTGGGGACTACTGATAGCGGGAATATGCAGAACTGTGAGAGATGGATCCTTACAGGGGCCTGTCACTCACTGCAACTTGATCTCTAGGTTTAATTTCCCTTGTATAATGTGAGACAGGTGTTGCAGGAGTCTCAGGAGGCATCTGTTGGAACCCTGGAGCAACCTGTGAAACAGTATGAAGAATCCAAATCTGGAACCATTAACGAGCATCTCAGCATCTTTCTGTTTAGGATACCTGTTTTACCTACAGGTCCAAGCCTCGCCATGAATGGAAGTTAGGGCTCTCAGGAATGTTGCCTCATGGTTTGGGTTGCAGTATAATTTTGGGCTAAAGTTTCTTCGGGCACTGGAGTGCAGATTGTGGCATGGTGCAGTGGAAGCAGATGTGGCAGTACTTGCAGTCTCGAAAGGAGCACACACTTCTGAGTCGACTGCATATGTCGCTGCCAGCACTGGTCTTGCTAGATACAGTTGATGCCAGCTTCTTCTGGAAATTCATCCTGCACAGCCATATCCTGACATCTCCTCAAGACATGTTCAGCCTCATCTCTATCTTATCACATTGTTGTTCAGTGTATGACAGCCACATGTGTCCCTTGTATTCTTTTGAGATATTGGTGATTGTGTTAAAGTAGGCTAACGTGCCCGAGTTGCATGGGGTCCCCCTGACATGCAATGCTGATCATCCAGGCATACGCCAAGGTCCATTTGGTGGTGATCCAGGGAATATGGCAGTCAAATGGGTACAAGAGGTCACCGGTCTTAGTCCTCTTGGCATTGCGCTGATGCTGACCCTCCCAACAGTTTGAATATGTCAAAGTATTCATGTCGTATCATCTCTTTTCTGAGTGACTTGGGTACCATCTCCCCTCGTTAAGTGGGTGCTGAGGATGAGGAGGCTTGCTGGTTTATGCCCCTTGCCTGTTTGCCTTCGATGGAGGACATAGAGGGATGTGGATGAGGAGGAACTGGACAATGATGATGATGATGATGATGATGAACTGAATCTCCTGTGCCGCCTTTTTGCATATGCATGCTAGCCCTTTGGGGCTGAAGTGCTGCTGGAGCTTGTGGGATGGCAGATGAATCTGTGCTGCTCCCAGCTTGGGTAGGAGTAGGAATAAGAGGAAGATTATTTCTTGATGTTGTGGGTCTCTGGGGTCCACTCGCTCTTGCACGCCTGCTGGTGGTGTTAGTGTTCGTTGGTTGCAGTGGGTCATGCTGTGGATCCAGATGTCTTCCCTCTGGAATGGAATGCAATGTGAGGGTTGCCACTGAGTTGACATTCCTGCGAGCCACCATATCGGCCTATGGCAGGTGGCGCCATGGTGATCCTCTCTTTTCTGGGGTGATGTGTGTCGCTCGCAATGCAGTGAGCCGTTGATGATAGCTCCACTGGAAGAGCTGCACAATGTGGTGCAGTGGGAATAATGCCAGTGTCCCCGTGATGATCAATAATAGGTAGCAATGATAGCGTCTCCTCCCAGAGCTCGTAGATCACCCCCTGTTTCTACTTCTGTTGGATGAGTTGGATCGGTGTCTTCGACGCTTGCCGGGAAGTAGTGCATTTTCCACTCAATGACCAAGAGCATGAGCTAGCTTCCGGTGGGATGATTCAAGGCCAAGATGACGAGATTGTGGGTTGAGTCCAGGTTCCGAAGCTGCCACCAGCAGTGGCCAGCCAGGTGGGTCGCTGGGCTGGCCACTATGTATGGAAGGATCCAGTGGTTCAGGTTGGACTCTGTCACCAGCTGCATGCTTGTTTGCCAGCTTCATGGCTGGTCGTGTGGGGCTGGCTGACTGCTCCAGATAATGCACTGGTACCCTGCAGGTCCTGGTGGGGTGGCCACACTTGCTCTGCCTGCCTCAGTGTTGCCAACTGCTGCTGCTGTGTCCAGTGGTTTGTGTTCTGGATTTAGCAGTGACTCCTCTAGCTTCTTTATACTCTGTGGAGCCCCCTGGCGTAAAGCGTTGAGCAGGGGGAGGGTGCAAGCAGCGACGGATCCCACAAGCTCGGCCACGTGACCACCAGTAGAGGGGTCTCCTGAACACGGGCTGCTGTAATGCCCAGAAAAGGGGGGGGGGGGCAGCCATGGGCATGCTCCCCTCCCCCAGTGCTTGCCTGTGGTGGCACTTTTGGTGAGTGACATTTTGACCTTAATCTCTTGGGAGGTATTGTGTGTTGGTAATGCAGTGTCCCTTTTTTTAGTAGATGCAAATTCCTGGCTACCTAGCTCTTGGATGTCCTTGGCAGTGTAACGAAGTAAATTGCAAGGCTTTTCCTCAAGAGGCAAATGGAGGGTTATGTGACTCGCTCCAAGTCCACCAGGAGTGCTAGTGAGTCTCTGGGTCACTCCCCCCGTGCTCCAGCTCTCAGGCTACTCTTCACCTCTGTGTTTGCTGAGGGTCAACACTCGGGGGGGGGGGTAGGAAGACCCCCATGCACAGGCCAATCAGGGGCCTCTCTGAAGTTAAACATCTGGCTGTTCTACTCCCTCTTATTTCTTTTTAGTTATCGGGCCTCCGGCTGCATCTTCCAGCTCTTCACTGTTGTCCTATTGAGCCAAGGGATGTAGCCGCGCTCCGAATTGGCAGCCCAGGAGCAAACCCATGTGCTGGAATAATGGCTGCCGGCCAGGGCCAGCCTAAGGGTTTCTGCCACCCTAGACAGAAACCCAGCCTTGCTGCCCCTCCCTGGCTGCTGTCACTGCCAATTCAGTCTCGGAAAGATGAAGCGGGCAGCAGCAGTATTTCAAAAAGCAGCGTCAGACAAGAAAGTGGTGGCAAAGAGCAGCCGCTTTTGGAAATGTTGGAAATGCTGCTGCTGCCCGCCTTCCCCTCCCGAGACAGAATCGGTGACAGCTAGGGGGAGGACAGCAGTAGCAGCTGGGGGGGGGGGGCATGGCTTGTCATGTGTGCCGCTACCGCTGGCTGCCCTAAGCAGCCGCCTAGCTCGCCTAGTGGACGGGCCGGCCCTGGTGTCAAGAGTACGATCACAGTGGTTTGTTGATCGGAATGAAAACTCTAGATTAGAAGCGGCAGCAGCAGCAATGGACCTCAAGGCCCAAACACGTAAGTTGCAGTAAGAGACAAAACTGTTTCGTGGGGATTGGCAGCTGTGGTGGCTTCACAGTCACCCAGGGAAGCACAGATTCGAGGCACAAATGCCTTCCTGGGCTCTGAAGGGTCAAATAGAGCAGCTGCAGTTGCGAGCAGAAGCAGCACGGCCAATCAAAAAGGGAGACCACACTGCTCCTCCCCCCTTTTATTGGCCCTCATAACCGCTAAGCCCCCACGTCATCCGAGAGCGACTAGTGTCGTAACAGGAAGCTGAGCAGGAAACTACCCGCCCTGTTTTTTATGGGGAGGGAGCCTGACAAGAGCGCTGCTGCTCTGGCCCTTCCATTTTATTGGGCTAACTTAGTACCTTTCTAATTAGTTTTCAGTGTCTAAAAACTTCCTCAGCTCGGGACAGTGGAAGGAGATTTTGACCTCCCAAATGCTAGCCAGCTGTTGGCAGCTTTCCTTCACACCATTGATGTGATATCTTCCAAATCCGAGTTATTTTTACTCAAAATGGAAATTGAGAGATCCAGAGTGTCTGCCTTTCACCTAGTACTATCTCCTACTTCCTTTCTGGAAATGGAATTGGTCAGTACAAATGTATGTGTCATCATAAAACACAAGGGGGTCGCTGATAAAAGGGAAACAGAAATTATGTCCCTGTTTCCAGTCCTGCTCAGTTAGTGCAGGACCCGTTTAAAATGGTAGAAAGTGAGCAAGTTGCTCGATTTATTGCCATCATTAATCACATCCCCATGGCATTCACATTTCAAACATTTCCAGTGGAGTGAAAAAGTCTCCAAATGTAGCGACTGAGAGGCCTTTTTGTGCCCCTCGCAAAGATGGCGGCCCCTTCCTGACAGCCTACATTGGCCTAAATGGTTTTTCCCTGCGAGAGATGTCTGATTGTCACTTTCAGTGAAGCCCCGCCTCCTGGCTTGAAGTTGGGTGGAGTGTTGCTCTGTTTAGCCCAGCAGTGGCAGTGGGTGTACAGGACCAGTGTTCGGGGAGCCCAGAGCATAAGGTGAGAAGCATAGGGAGAGATACTGGAAGAAAATGCCCAGGGGCTCCTCTGAGGTTGGGAGGATGTGTATTGCAGGAGTTGGACCATAGAGGCGTCATCTCCACCTCTTCAGAGTGGGAGGCCACGCAGTGGTGCTCAAAGTGTTAATTTCCTTAAAAGCTGAGTCCTTGTCTGGATTCATAGTTATATATCTTCGCTGTAGATGCCCAGCATGCACTCTCATCATTATCATGACGCTAATAATGCTGTACGGTGGTCACAGCCGGTGGAATAAGGCACCCTAAGTGAAACTTTAGCCTTGCGGCCCCTCACAAGCAGCTTTTAGACTCCTAGTGAACCATTCCCCTCCATATTTTGTTTGTTAACTTCAATTGTAATTATCTGATCACCATCCTACCTAGAATAATTTTATAAATATGAATATTTGGACATCATGCTTAAATATTGATTTTTATTTGTAAATATATACTTTTTTTTTTTTTTTTAGCGCCGTCAAGTCAGTACTGTCTCCTAGCGACTCAGCTGCCTCTGGGTTTTCTTGGCAATGTATCTCTGGAAGTAGATTGCCTCGGAAGAAAAAACCTGGCAATGTGACTTGCCCAAAATCACAAGGAGTGCCAGTGGGAATTGAACCCTTGATCTGGGTACTAGTCAGTTACTCTAACCACTAGGCTACTCCTCCACTCCCAGATATATACATAATGAGGGATATTTCAAGAAGACTCTTGCAAGAGTAAATGGACTATTTACCTATTGCCCTTTCTTCCTGCAGGTACTGTAAAGTAACCACTGATGACGCTTTTAAGTTTCTGTTGCTGCTAGGACCCATTGCTTTGCTTTGAATATAGCTGCTTCCTCTCCTGCCAAAGCTGTGGCCCTAGGCAACTGCCTAGTGGTTGGGCAAGCTCTTACAGTGATAATAGAATATGCTCCTGCCTCTTACAGATTTTAGTCACTTATACATGGTCACAAGGCAGGTTAGTAACAGAAGCAGGATTTGAACCCTGACTTTGCTGGTTCTTAGCCCATTGTTTTAACCATTATGACTTGTCCTCTCCCATAGTTTAAAATGTGCTTTAACATATGACAGATGTATTCCCCATAATGTAATATGGGGTCTGCTGTTTACCTGCATAATGGAAACTTCAAAACTTTTCTATGTATTTATTTAATATTTTTTATATACTGCTTTTCAAATTCTCAAAGCGGTTTACAGGGAACATAGATAACTTTGTATACATAGAACTTTTGAAACTATTTTACAATCACAATTAACATTGATTACATTCGCATTAGAACTATTTATTTAAAGAGCACTATCGAGACTCGGTGACATGACTAAAATACTGACCAGAATAATGATCCTAGTTACAGACCACACAACTGGTAACTAGAACTCAAAGGACTAAAGCTTGGATACATAACTATATATGTAAGTTCAAAAACACCTAAAAAGCATTTTGATTAGTGTGTAATGTTAAATGTAATCTAGTTGTATGGTTTAAGTTCTAGCACTGTGTGTTATATGTAATAGTTCTTGGTTTAATGTAAACTGCCTTGATGCTGGAAAGGTGGTATATAAGATCACATAAATAAAATGTATCCCCATACGGGGTCATTCCGAGCCGCAAATAGTGGGGATGAACATCTCATTGGGACGTCCATCCCTGCTATTCGGTCCCCTCTGCCGACACAGACTAACCTCCCCATACGAACAGGGAGTGTGAATGGGGAAACTAGATGGGAGCGGGAAGCGAGCTGTGGGTGGTCTGTGGCCCTGGATGTACAGGGCTGATTCAGCTGTCGACCTTGTATATCCGGGGCTGGCAGATGGATGGTGGGAGAAGGCAGGCCTGGGGCACATCCAAAGGGTGGAGGGTGCGCAGGAGATTCCCTGCAGCTGGACCCTGATCTTGGGAAGCTGGATCAGGGGTCAGGCTGCAGGGAATGCATTAAGTCCGTCGGTGGCCAGGGATCACGGCTCCTGAATGGGGCTGTGGTGCCATAGCACCCGGATGCCATGGCACCATGGCTCTATTCAGAAGCCTTTACTGGGTTAGCTGGGAAGAGGCCTGTACATGCAGGCTGACCGGGATCAGGTCCCAGGCTTGCACATAAAGTCCTGGTCACAATTCTGATCCCACGGGGCTAGACATGCTCTGTGGGATCAGAATCGCGAATGGGTGCATAGGGACATGGATGTCCTGTACAAAATGGGGCCCATAATGTATATGGCAGAGCTGTCAAGTCATTTTGGTGGGTTCTGGTTTTAAACTGGTAGCTCAAAATAGTTTGGTATTTTCGAGACTCTGATTCTACCTGTTGAAATCGGTTTGTGGATTCAACAGTGCTGGTTGGGAATCCAGTGCTGTCCTAAATCTCTCTCTTGCTCATGGAGCTGTGTATCTTGCCATTTCTGGCATGGAGTGCATAGCTAACGGGGGGAGCAGTTTTTAAGAAGGAGGTTTTTAGTACATGGCATGATGCTATATCCTTCTCTTATTCTTCCATAAAAATACCACATTTATGTTGGTGATATAAGAACTGCCATACTGGGTCAGACTAAAGGTCTATTGAGTCCAGTGTCCTGTTTCCAACAGTGGCCAATCCAGGTCACGAGTACCTGACAAATCCCAAAAGTTGACAGTTCCATGCTACTTATTCCCAGGGATATGCAGTGGTTTTCTCTTGGACTAAATTAATATCTGTTTATGGGCTTTTCCTTCAGGAATTTGTCCAAACCATTTTTTAAACCCAATTACACTACCTGCTTTTACCACATCTGCCAGCAATGTATTCCAAAGTCTAATAGGTTGAGAAGAGAAAATCTTTTCTAATGCTGCTGTCTTTTATTTATTTTTTTTTTAATTTTAAATGTGGAGACCAGAATTGCACACAGTACTCAAGGTATCACACCATTGAATGACGCAGAGACATTGCAGTATCCTTTGTATTTTCTATTCCGTTCTTAATGATTCTTAACATTTTGTTTCGCTTTTTTTGGATGTTGCCGCATACTAAACAGAGGTTTCCAATGCATTGTCTACAATCACATCCTGATCCTTTTCTTGGTGGCAACTCCTAATGTGGAGCTTTAATGTAGCTATATTTTGAGTTATTCTTCCCTTGATAAGTTTCCACCATTTTGCCTGGTACAAAAGCTAGGCTCATCAGACTGTAGTTTCACGGATCACTTCTGAAGCCCTTTTTAAAAATAGGCATTATGATGTTTGCTCTCCAGTCTTATGGTACCATAGACTATTTTAACAATAGGTTAAAAATCATTAATAGTAACTCTGCAATTTCATCTTTAAGTTCTCTTAGCAGTCTTGAGTATATGCCATCCGGTCCAGGTGATATGCTGCTTTTAGTTTATCAATTTGTTTTACTACATCTTTCAGCTTCACTGAGATTTCATTCAGCACGTCTGACTCCTTATGGTTAAATAACCTTTCTGCCATGAGTAGCTTCTTCACATCTTTCTTAGTAAAAGCTGAAGCAAAAGATTAATTTAGTCTTTCAGCTTTGGCCTTGTCTTCCCCGAATGCCTCTTTTATCCCTTGATGATCTAATGGTTCAACAGACTCCTTCCCCAGCTTTTTGCTTCATATGTACCTGAAAACATTTTTGTGTTTGTTTTTTTTTTGTCTATATGCCAAGCTGCTTTTCAAATTCTTTTTTGCCTTTGTTATCACACCTTTCATTTAATTTGTCAATACTTATGCTGTTTGCTCTTTTTTCTTACTTTGGTTCCTTTTTTCCATTTTTTGAAAGTTGGTTTTTGAGTGCTCCCAGGTCACCTCACCTTTTAAGCAAGCTGGCTGTCATTTGGCTTTCCTTCTGCCTTTCTTAATGCATGGAATACATCTTGTCTGGGTTTCCAAGCTTGTTTAAAAATACGTTCATGCCTGATGTAAACTCTTGACCTTTGCACTTGCCCCTTTTAGTTTTCTTTTCTAACCATTTTCTTTGTTTTATCATAGTCTCCCTTTTCAAAATTAAATACGGACACAATAGATTTCCTTTGCATACTCGTTCCAGTTATTAAGTCAAATGTGATCATATTACAATTAGTACCGTGTGGTCCCAACACCGTTTAGCTTTTATACCAAATCCCATATACCACTAAAGACTGAGGACTCTTTTACAAGCACTTAAGCCCAAGCTGTCAGCTACATGACTCAAGTGTTAGTGTCTCCTCCTCTAGTCCGTTTCTGAACAATGTCATCTAGGAGCTTTACCTCCATAGCCAGGGCTGGCCCCAGAGTTGGTTCAAAGTGTTGGCACCCTAGGCACACCTTTAAGCCTTATGTTTATCTATTGTTTAGCTTTGAATGCCCTGCTCTTTGCTGCCCCTAGAAGCCGTTGCTCTAGGCAGATGCCAAGTTTGCCTAGTGGATGGGATGGTCCTGATTTTGTTATCCTTCATAGGTGCCTTGTTCCAAACCATGCTCTCCCAAATGACTGTTGGCTTTTCCCCAGGTTCTAGTTTCAAAAATGAGTGAGGAGAACACAAATGAGCCATTTCCTGTGCCTATAGGAGCCCCTTTCTTTGGACTTAGTTTCCTTGCCAAAATTAAAATATCAATTTTTGATTTGTCGTCTTTGTGTCATGTTGCCCATTTTCTTAGTTACACCTCTGACTCATTCTTTCTGGTGTCCTCCCTTTTTTTTTTCCCTGAGCATTTTAATATTTGCTTCTCCTGTTCTTGCTACCTTTTTTTACCTTTTCCTCCTACTTTCCTTTCTTCCTTTGTCTGCTCCTTCCTGTTCTCCTTTCCTTCTCATTTTTCTTTTACTCTCCTTCTGCGTTTCTCATTCACGTTCTCCTATATTTTCCTGGATTTTGCCTCTCTCTCCTCATGACCAAATACTGTTTTCTCTCTCTCAACCCCTTCCCATTCCTAGTCCTCTCCTATCTGTCCCCATACTTGCTCTTAATCCTCTGTCCTCTCCTTCTGCCCCTCTTCCTCCATCATAGGGCTTTTCTCCCTGTCCCTCCATCCTGGTTTGATCCCTGGGAATTTTCTTTCCACCCTCTGCATTTCATTTTGAAGCGTCCCTTCTCTTATTACTGTCGCTCTTCCTTTGTAGCTTTTCTTGCATCTTTCAACTCTTATGTACTCCTTCCTGTATTTCCATTTCTTGTGTCTGCTATCCCTGCACGTCATCCCTATAACGCCTTCATCTCTCCACCAACCTTCTCTCTTTTTTTTTGTTTTCACTTTTTCGCCATCAGTCCTCCTCCCTTCTTCCTGCAGCTGTGCCTTGTGGTTCCCCTCTTCCCCAGCATTTGCATCCTCTGCCCACATACCTGAAAACCAGCATGTTCCCCTGTGGCCCCTGGAAGTCACTCTCCATATATCCATGGAAGGCTCTCCCTAGATCCCCAGGTTCCTCTCAGTATTCTCCTACTGCAAGCAGAAGCAAGACCTAAGATTGCTTCATCTTCCTGAGTATGGCTTCAGTCTTGTGGTTTGAGCTGTGCAATCCTGTAGGTCTTTTGCAAGTCATATGGTTAACCCGCCCTCCTCCCCCCCCCCCCCACCCACCGAAAACTGAAGCTGTTAGCAACTGAGCTTTGAGGCCCTGGGTGCTCTTCTCGAAGGACAGGAATTGCCCAGGATTCACTGACCGTTGTTGGCTTCTACTAGCCTTCGCCTTTGAGATTATGCATTAGGAGGGAAAGGGTGGGCCTCAGTGGGTAATCGCTCCCTTCCAACAGAGCCCTCCTTCAGCCCTCTGAATCTCTGTCCTCAGGGCTGGCCCAACCATCAGGCAATACAGGGTGATTGCCTAGGGCAGGAGCTTCTGCAAGGCAGCAAAGTAAAACAGATTCTGATAGCCACACAAGCTCCAAGAGCCATCACACCTTTTGCCTGCAGGAAGAGCAGGCTCACACATACATACAAAGCTAAGTATGATATCCAATTGCGCATTGTGTGGGAAGGGGGTGTTGGGATGCTCATGACTGTTGGGTTTAATTACTAAAATCTTGAGGGGAGGGTGAGGTGTATGGCTGAAAGTTTGCTTACAGCACTCAGTAGCTTTGCACCTGCCCAGTCTGTCCCTGCTTGTTATGTGCCCTTCGGCCAGCATGTACCCACATAATATAAGATGGGGCCACTGCAAGCCCACATAGTGTAACTTTCAGGGCCAAGTACCTGTTTAAATCCAAATGGTATTTAAGTTCTGCTGTTCCCTAATGTTCAAAGTGGTTCACAGCAATAAAACTACAGAGCCTGCTGGGGTAGTAAGGCAGCACAGGTTGAGGGAAGATGGCCTCTGCTGAGCCCCAGTTGGCACCCAGCAGTCCGTCATCCCAGTTCTAAAATGAGCCAACCTTGCTTTGGTTCTGAGATTAGTGTGGGAGCCTTGGGAGGAGTGACTGCATGCACTAACCACACATCTTTTCCATGAGTGAATGTCCCCGGAGATGTCAGCTGCTCAGTAGGCATGAGTTAGCACTTTTGAAAGGAAGTAATTAGAAACTGAGTGAACAGTGAATACAAACTGAGAATTCTTGGTTTGAAAGTGTGACAACATTCTTGTCTAGAGGAGAGTTTGGGATTAGACTGCTGGCTTTTCGTACGTCTTGATATATGTTTGGCACATTGTGTCCTGCCACCAGTTGGATTAGTTTCCATACACAGTCCAGTTTCCTGTTGTCCTCTCTTGGATGGCACATTCCACATTTATTCACTGTCCAGCCCTGGAAGTTTCTAGCCACTTTATGAATGCAGAGAGGGAAATCTCATTTTGCATAAGAGTTTAAATTCCTATGTTTTTCTAAAGAATATTTTTTTTAAGTTTGAAAATCTAATAAAAGAAGTGGCATTGCAACATGTCAGGTAGAAACTGATCTTATGAAAATGATGAGAACATCCTTAAGATAATTCAGACAACTTATTTTTGAGTCAGTCTTGCTGTGTTAACTTTCTACTTCCATTTGCTATGCTGCCTTTTGTAGAAATCACATTTTATACTGTGGCTTGGAATGGGGTTGGAGGAATAGGAGTGGATTTCTAGGCCTGACCATGGTACCTCCTTCCCACCTCTGTCCATCCATCCAGACTTTCAGAATCTTCTAATGACGGTCAGTAAAGGGCCTGAGAGGAGGTATTAGCATCTTTGACCCCAATAACTGTCCTGGATGTGGGAGGAAGGAGGCATCTTTGCTGTTAGCTCTGTGCCCTCATCTTGTTAAGGACAAGATGAGTAGCCAAAAGATTGGAAAAGGAGGTTTGGATTGATTCTTCAAGCCTTGCACAACCACAGTGCCCCCTTCCCTTCCTTGTCCCTGCTTTCCCCCAAAGATTTGAAGAGGGTTCTTCAGAGCTATGTGACTGCAGGTCTGGTGACAGGGGAGTAGCACTGAGTCTGGCATGGTTATACCTGTCTTGGGCTCCCTGGGAGCGAGAACCAAAGATTAAACCTGTCTATCTTGTTGTGGGGGTTCCTGACCTTATCCATTGCTAAAGCGTTAAGTTGGGTTTAGATCACTCAGGGTGTCTGTTGGTAAGGCGCTGGTATTTTTCCCGCCTTGCTTAACTGTCGATATGTGTTGTCTGTGGTTCCCATACTTTTACTGTGCCCTTTCTGAGCCTAACCTGGTGTGTGACAGTGGTGCAGAGTGTTTGCACGGCTCTGCTGTATGTGGTTTTGTCCACATGGTTCCTGCATGTGTGGCCCTATCTGTGTAGCCTTTGTGTGAGGTGCGGCACACTGACTTAGTGTGCCTTCAGCTTGCGTTGCCTGACTGCTTGAGGCAGTGGAGATTCTTTGCCGCCTTTGAAAGAAGACCTGCCTGGTTTGTGGAAAGCAGCGTTTCGTTGCTGGATTCTAGTTTCTATTTTTTGTTTTTGTTTTTTTGCATGGAGGCTTTGGATGCCACTCTTAGAAGGCTCGTCATTTCCTTTTGCAATCAGGAGACACAAGTGCTCTAGTCTTTTATTTTTGCAGCCATTGGCCACAGACTATGTTCTGATGAATAAGTATCAGGTCCATCATTTATCAGTGCTCTCTCCTCTGGTTGTTTCCCTTTGCATAAGGAGTTATCGCCTGCTGCGTCCCTCTCTCCAACGTGGTGATGGTGTCTATCTGGCCAGTGGGAAGCTCCTGGGTTCTGAGGAGTAGTTCTCCTTTCTGCGGCAAGCCTGGTCTTTCTGATGTGATAGCATGAACCCTGGAGACTCTGGGTCCTCTCGATCTTTCTGCCCACTTGGAGGAGCGACAAATGACTAGTCGGAGCCTGGCTTGGCACCGCCTTCTAAACGTTCTCGGTGACGGTTGGAGCCTGGATATTCGGCTCAACTGTCCTTTGGCCGAAACCCAGAGTTCAATCCCAGTGCCTTGGGCGCTGACTCCAACATGAATTGTCCTTGCAATCTGAAGATCATGACAAATCCTGGTATTATTTGCCTGCTCAGGAAAGAGAAACTGGCGGCCCTGATTGCTCAGGTGTCCTCTGTTCTGTTTGACTGACCCTCTCGCAACTGAACAAAGGCTCCAGATTCACCCTCTCTTGCTGGGGATTTGGAAATCCAAGGTGGCCTTTCGCTTTCCAGAGGTTATCAAGATCATGGTGTGCTCAGAGTGGGACTTGATTCGCCATTGAAAGGGCTGAAAGTTTGGAGAAGGTTTTATGCCTTGCCTCAGGAGGGTTACACAGAGTGGTTCCACATGTGAAGAGTGGTTGCACATGTTATAGCGGTTAAAAAGCGCGGTGGAGGTGGAACGGATCTGAAGGACTTGATGGATATAGTCTCTTGAAGAATCAGTTTGACCTCTGCTGCTATCCTTCAATTGGTAGTGTGTGCGGGTCTGACAACTTGAGCTCTGCTTTAGTAGATGCATTCTCTTGCTCCAGAGGATATGGCGCCCTTCTTGGAGTGTGTAACAGTACTTTTGTTTGATGCTATGTATGATCTTGTCCACTTGGTTTCTAAAGACTTGCTCTGACTGTGGAGTGATGTTGGATATGACCCCGTGATTGAGAGGTGGATTCTTCCTGTGGAGAGTATTAGCAACCAGAAATAAGTTATGTTCCATCATGTCCAGGAGAAACTGGCTGCTATATCTATCATGTTTGTTATGGGTACCAAGGTAGTAAAATATACAGACATAGTTATAGATGTATTATTAGAAATATGAGGTAGCAAGTCATAATAGTGCAACGATTAGTTTTACATAAGTAATAAATCACTGATTAGTAACCAAAGGTCACCAAATCATTCTGCACTTAGACAGAAACTAGTTTCCATAATTCTAACAATCATCCTTCTGGAGGAAAAGAAATAAGACTGTACCTTAACTTGGCCAGATGGATGAGCTGGTATCCGAGACCGTCTCGGGGGCAGCATGGGCTCCAAAGAAGCGACTAGGCTAAATAACGCAGACTACAGCCCTTTCAGAGGCAAGCCGCATGAAAACACAAAACCCAGGTATCTGGGAGTGTTTTATCTCTGTTCTTAGGAGAACAGCCTTGCACACACGCAGTATATCTGTCTTTGCAGACAAGCAAGATAGGCAGAAGGCACAAAAAAAGACACAGATGTTCTATTGCATATTATAATTATTCTTTGTGTACAGTCTTCGTCATAGGTCCAGTGATCAGACTGTCTTGTGCCAACCAAAACTATCCTGGAGAAACTTCAGGAGCAGGGCAAGAAAGATTGATTTAGGAGCCTGTGATGCCCACCTTGAAGATGGACGGCTGTCGGGCATGGAGGGCATGGAATTTTGCTTACCTGACTGCGCTGGCGGAGGGAGCCGATGCTTATGCTTAGCTTTAAATTTTATTTATTTCTTTTACTAGATGGAGGCATGTCCCCCAGAGTTGCCGAGAAGGAAGCCAATGTGCTGGGAGTCAACGTAGGAAGGGGAGGGATACTACCAGTTGGCAGGGATAGCCGAGAGGGAGCCCCAGACTCTGCAGCAGAGACGGAGATATCAATACCAGTGCTGTGACTGCTTGACCTGGTGGGGGGAAGGAGGGAAGATGAGTGACATCAGAGCTGTCACCGCAGAGGCCGAAGCCGAGCCTGGTCTAGCTCTGGTAAAGAGAGAGAGAGAGAGCTGACTTTGCAAAGGCTGAAGTTGAGCCTGGTCTAGTTCTAAAACAGTTAAAAAAAAACATCTCCCTGTGACTGTCTGACTGAAACTGAACTTTTTTTTTTCTCAGGCAATGAAGACCATGGCTTAAACCCTTTACCGCGATCCAGTGGTAAAGTGCAGGCAGGGCCATGTACGATTTGACAGCCGAAATGTGAAGGGAGAGGGGAGGTTGAAGGCAGAGCAAAATAGATAAGTGTTTGTTTTTTTTTTTTTTTTGTTTAATCTTAAAGGTTTTGAATGAGGATTCTAAATGGAGGGAGGGGGGAGCGAGTTCCAGAGACGTGGGCCGAGGAAATAGAAGGCAGAGGAGCAGGTGGATTCCAGGTGGTCTTGGGATGGGGAAGGAATGGACATGTGATTGGCGTGAATGGACCGAAGGGAACGGTGAGGGGTTTGAAGGTGAACTTGATCTGCAAGGTAAAGGGGGGTGCCAGTGTGAATGGACCTGTGAACTTGTACTGGATCCGGAAGGAAATAGGGAGCCAATGCAGACGGAGAAGGAGGGGAGTTATATGCTCAAAGTGAGAGGCATGAGTGATAAGACGAGCAGCAGTATTTTGGATACGTTGGAGACGGGTGAGCTGGCACTGAGGGAGACTGGCCAGGGAGACGTTACAATAGTCGAGGCGTGAAATGACAAGAGAGAGAAGCAGAATGGTTAAAGCGGAGGGGGAAAGAAAAAGGATGGACTGCACAAAGTTGTTTCAGGGAGAAGAAGGGAACGCTGTACAACAGAAGAGAGATGATCTTTGAAAGAAAGAGAAGAGTCGAGTGTGACGCCCAGATACCGAAGGGAGGAAACGATAGGAATAGGTGAAGAAGAAAATGAGGGAAAAAGAGAGGGGGGGGGGGCCTTCCAAAGGTGAACCAGATTGCAGAGGTCTTAGAGAGATTAATGTGTAAAAAGTAGAAGAAAGCCAAAAAGCCACCACAGAAAGGCAGGTGTTGAGAACTGAAATATCAGGAGTGGAAGAATCTGTGTGGTGCAAGAGAAAGATATCATCCACGTAGTAGTAAGCAGAAACACTGTGGTGTTGACTCAGGAGACAAAGGGGTGCAAGAAAAACATTGAACAGAAGGGGGGCGAGAACGGAACCCTGGGGAACACCGCAGGGGAGGGGGGGGGGTGGAGGGAGAAGAAGAGGACCCGGAGACAACTGAGAAAGATCGACAGGAGAGAAGCAGGCACGCATTCTCAGTGAAGCAACCAAGCTTCTTTGAGCAGTGGGAGACCCGCTCAAGACTCAGTTTGGGGACTCGTTGAGTGTGACTGTATCTCCCTGCTTGTCTTCAGAGAAATAAGCTCTGAGGGCGTCAGTGGACTAGTTCAACCTTGGGCAAAGCGCAGCCTGGTCTGTTTTACCTCTGACCACTAATGGAATGTGTGCTTCAACTCATAAGCGACATCCAGGCTGGGTGATCCTGGTGGCACCAGATTGGCCATGGAGGCTGTGTTTCGGTGACCTGATGAGGCTTCTGAATGATCCTCCTCTGCGACAGCCCCCATCCCAGGGGCTGTTACATCAAGAACCATTCTTCTGGCTCAGGAGGGGGAGTTTCAAGATGGCGGTTTGAGTCGCGTCCGAGTTAGCACGCCGTTTCTTTCATGGGGAAGAAGCGTAAGGGGAAAGCTGGGCAGGAGCCCTCGCAGCCCGCTCTCACCTCGACGCCTCTTGTTTCGGTATTGGGCCCTTTGGATTCCTTCGTGGTCCGTGCTCTTCGGGATCCGGACCTTGCTGGTGGAGAGTGCCGGCTGGCAGCGTCATTGGAGTCGGAGTGCTCGGTGGATGCCTCGGTGGAATTCTTCTCCCCTGCGCCTAAGATCCTCCGTGGTGATTCGCTGCCTGAAGGCTTCCTGGAGGTTTCCCCCCCTGCTGAGACAGGAGGGGGTTTCACCTCGCGAGTGCCGGGAAAGAGCGGAGCGGAGGAAGTGGTGAGTGGGGTTGGTGGATCCTCCCACTCTCCTTTGCCATCGGCGCTTGGTGGAGCTGAGAGCACAGGGAAGGTTTCCTCTCCTCTGTGTCAAGAGGTTTCTGAGCGGCTGGAAATGGCAAGTGCAACGACGTCTTCTCCGGATGGAGCTTTCTTTCTTCAATGTCCAACAAATTTTACACTTGAAGCAATTTGGGACGCTATCTTTTCCCTTGGAGGAGTTTTACTCCCGCAAATTACATCTTTATCTACTAAAGTGGGGATTGCGATGGATTCTGTAGTAGAACTAGAGGAGAAGATCACTGGAATCTCTAAGGAACTTGAAGCTGTCCGGAAGCGTATTACAAGCTTAGAAGACCAAGCTGAAGCCTTTCAAAAGAACTTTTCATCGGTCCAGGTCAAATTAGAACAGTTAGATAACTTTTCACGTTTGAATAATTTAAGAGTTGTTAATTTTCCTAGAGTTTTTTCTGTCTCTGCCAAAGATATGTTTAAAGAATATTTAACTAAGATACTGGGAGTCTCCCCTGACCTGATTCCGCCTCTGGTAAAAATTTATTATCTTCCCAAAGCTAAATCTGTCCCCCTTACAGGGAGCTCTGGGGGTGGATTGGTGCAAGGAGAGGCTCTCAATGTTACGGACTTATTGGAAAATTCCGGTCTTGACTCTCAGGAGCCTTCTACTTTATTAATAACTTTTGCCCTATTATCTGATAAAGAGTGGATGTTGAAATTGTTCTTCCGGAAGAGGAAGCTCCTGTTTAGGGGTCTGGCTGTTCGTATGTACCCAGATTTGGCACGAGACACCCAGAAACGGCGCAGAGAGTTTCTACTGCTCCGTCCTGGGATCTTGCAGCTGGGCGGGCTATTTTTTCTGAAACACCCGTGTAAATGTTTGATTAAGTATCAGTCTGTATCTTATGTTTTTTTTGAGCCCTCTCAGCTGTTAGCTTTTATAACTGCTAGGCGCCTAGAATCCTCTACCAACTCCACTTAGGCTCATGTTAGTTGTTGGTCTGGATTTAGACTTAATCTTTTCTTTATTTATTGTGTTTATTCATTTGCGAGACGATCCCCTCTATGTAGTGGACTAGAGAGGGTTAGCACATTTAATTTATACTTATGTTTGTTTGCTTTGATATTGTTTATATCTTGATTTCAAGATATTTTCATGTGTTTGCCCTGTTTCTTAGAAGTGTTTTTGTTTAAACCTTCTTGAATTTATTGTAAAATTGCATAAAAATAAAATAAAAAAAAAACAAAACAAAAAAACATTCTTCTGGATGACCCAGCTCGCTTTTTATGGCTTGGCTCTTGAGAAGCACCGCTTAACACGTAAAGACTACTCTCCTGCCATAGTTTCTATGCGCTTCAAGGCTAGGAGAGGTTCTGCCAGCCTTGCCTATGTGCATTTCTGGTGTCTTTAGAGCCCTGGTGCTGTCAGTATCGGGTTAGACTTGATACTGTGGACTTACTGTTCTAGATTGCTTTGCTTTGCTTTGCTTTGCTTTGCTTTTCTTTAGGACAAAGGTGTTAGTTCCCTGTAGGTTCAGGTGGTGGTCCTTTCCTGCTTCAGGGGGCTGGTGGCAGGGGAATGTCCATTGTCACATATGCCGATGTTTCCCGTTTTATTTGGTTTTTTTTTTCTCTAGGGGATGTGACATCTGTGTTTTCCCCCCTCCCCCTTGGATTCCTTTGTTCCTCTGTGGGATCTCTGCCTGGTGCTCTGGCTACTGCCATGATTTCCACACTCCTCAGAGCAAGGAGAGAATCTACCAGCCTGGCCTATGGGTGCATCTGATGCCTGCTTTTGGGCATTGGTGCTGTGAACGTCAGGCTAGACCTGATATGGTGTACTTGACATCCTGGTTACCTTCTTCAGGATGGCCTGGATAGGGTATATGCCTTAGTTCCCTCAAGGTTCAGGTGGCGGCCTTATCCTACTTCAGGAGACTGGTAGCAGGACAGTCTGTTGTCCCACATCCAGATGTTTCCTGTTTCCTTCAGGGAGTATGATGCCTGCATCCTTCCCCTGCATTCAGTTGTTCCCTCGTGGGATCTCTGCCTGGACCTCGAGGTCTGGATAATATTGGAGGCCTTGAAGCTTAACTGACCCTTAAGGCTGTCTTCCTGGTCGTAATCTCTTCAATGAAACGTATCTCCAAATTGCAAACCTCATCATGTAGCAATCCTTGTTGGAGGTGGCCATGTGCATTCGGCCTGTTTTTCCTTCTTACCCAATGTGGTTGTTCCACGTGAATCAGGTAATCTATCTATCCTCCTTGTCTAAAGAGCAGTGCCTAGGTAGATGTCCGGAGAGTGCGTCTCCAGTACTTGAAGGTTAGTAATTCCTTTTTGCTAGGCTGACTATCTATTTGTGCTGTTTGTGGGCCCATGTAAAGGTGATGCAGCAGCTGTCTACTTTTGGGGTGCTGGCTAAGCGTATCTGGTGCAGAACCAACCAGTTCCAAAGGGATTTGTTTGCGGAAGCATCCTTGTGGGAGAGGCATAGCTCAGTTGCCCCCTCCAGACATTTGTCAGACAGCAGCATGGGCATCACTTTCCATTCTTGTCAAGCACTGCTGCTTGGATGTCCACATTCAGGTAGACATGGTCTTTGACTCATTGGTCGTAAAAGCTGCCGTGCTTCTTCCCATTCAGTGGCGTTTTAGCTTTGGCACATACCACTTGTCTGGACTAGTTTAATAGAACAATATAGGTATGTTTGCTTAAAATTTGATACAGAAGGACATTATCTGGTAAATAAAATGTCACCTTTCCTTGAGTCCTGCTAGATCAATCCAGGACTCACCCATGGAACCTGTTCTGGTTTGCTGTACTTTAAGTGGTTGGCCCTGAGGGCTTATAACCTTCTGGCAAGCCTTTTATTGAGGCTGAACCCTTACTTAATTATGCTTCCACTTTTGTGGATCGTTGTTATCCTCACTGAGGTTGTGTGAAGTCGGCAATTCCTAATAATTGCTTGGGAACAGATAATGGTTTATGCCCCTAGTGGTTCAGGCTATTAATGGCATGATGGTATATTTATTTGCTATACAACCTTTTCTGGTTACTCAAAGCAGTTTACAGAACAATCTTAAAATAGAACATTAAAAAAATGTATTAAAAAACTAGAAAAGGAACTCTAATTGTATGTAGGACAGAGAAAATGGATAAGATGACATACAGCAGAACAAACCATAGAGAAGCATTGTTTCTATAGGCATACAGCTGCTGAGCACCGAGCCCTGGCCTAGGCCCTCAGTGAGGAAGATTGAAAGCTTACTTGAAAAGATACGTTTTCAATTCTGCCTTAAAAATGGAAAAGGCGGTTTGCAGTTGGAACTGACTTGGAAGGCTGTTCCAGAATATGAGTGCAAGAAAGAAGATGCTGTGCCTTGTCAATTCATAATGCACCTAGTTTGGTGTAGGCAGCCACAACCTGTTGCTGTGAATAGATTGCAGAGAGCAAACTGGTCAGTGGGAAATAATCAGAGCAAATAGGTATTCAAGAGCAGTCTGGTGAAATGCTTTGACAGTCAGAATGAGAATCTTACACTGGATATGCGCTTTTACTGGAAGCTAGTGATGTCAAATAAGTAGGGGAGTTATATGATAAAACCTGTATGAGTGAAAATATGGATAGCAATATTTTCTATAGTTTGAAGATGCTTGAGTTTAGCATTGGGCAGGCTGGTATATACTGTATAGCATTACAGTAATCAAGTCTGGCTATAACTGTAGCAAGAATAATGGTAGTCTGAGAGTGGGCATCAAGGAAAGAACGGATGGTCCAAAAATATCTTGTAGTTCAGGGATGACTTGACCACCTGACTGGAGAGAAAGTGAGGCTGGAGACCAAGAGAACACCTAAATAGCGAAAAGAGGAGATCTGGATGATGACATAACCCTTGACACTGGGTGCAATATTTGGTGCAGTAAAATCCCCAGTGAGCCAGGTGGCCGAGGACGTGTTTGGGTTCAGTTGGAGACGGTTCTGGTGCAGTCAGTCCACAACCAAAGCAAGTCAGTGTTTATTAGGATAAGATCTGGATTAACAGGGTCGGTGGGAGTGAGCAGGAGAATATCATCTGCATAGACAAAAGCAGATACTCTAGTACTGTGAATCAAAGTAAGGTGTTCAAGAGGATGTTGAAAAGGATGGGGGCAAGGACAGATCTCTGTGAGACCCTGCAAGTAAGGGGATGGGACATGGAAGAAGGACGATGTGAACATAAACACAACAACCAGATAGGAGACAGATTTGAGTGTAATAGCAGAAGATCATGATTTACAAGGTCGAATGCACTAGAGAGCCAAAGACACAACCAGAGCGATATCAAGTGCACTACGGACATCATTCAAAAGGGCTACCATAATAATCTCAATAGAGTGATTTGTACGGAAGCCTGATTGGTGTGGATGCTAGATGGTTATTAAGTTGAGCAAAATTTTCAGCATGCTTTGAGAGAAAACAGTAAGAGAGAGGACGGTAACTAGCAGGGTTCTGTTTTGACAGGTTTGTTTTTTTTTTACTAGAGGCTTGATTGGGGCTTGTCTCCAAGGAGACTGAACCATACCTGTTGAAAGACTATTGTTTATTATCAAATGGGCAATTGGTAAGAATCCTAAAGAGACCTCTCCTATCCGGGAAGCTGAGACGGGATCCAAGGCAGAAGTTGTTCAAGGTAAAATCAGAAATCTTCAAGGTAAAATCAGTGGCTAAAGTAAAATTAGGACCAGATGTGAGTTGGAACTGCTGTTGCTGTTATGGGGCAGTAGGAAAAGCAAAGGGTGCTGGAGTTGGGAATTGATGACAAACATTTTCAACTTTTAATTGAAAAACTAATCAGCCAGACAATCTGGTGATGGGCCATCCCATGGACAAAGATGAAGGGGTATAGTGTTTATCTGAGACAGTCAGGAGACTGCTGAGAAGAGCTGTCTAGGGGATCGGGCAGAGGTAGCAATTACATTGTAAAAATCTTTTTTTTTTTGGCTGTGATTATCTGAAAACAATAAGAGTGCATATCTTAAAAGGATTGCAAGGTTACCACTAAGAAGCCTCTGGAAACTTTCTCTGTCTCCACATCTACTGGTAGGGAATATGGCCTACGTGTCCTTTCCTTGAGTTCTGCTAGACCAGTTTAGACATTGAAATGTCATCTTTTGGCCAGTTTCGTGGAGGAAAAGTGCATAGACTATATAAGGTCTGTTAACTGCTTCTGGTAACAGATTTCCCACTTAATCATTCATTTGGTGAAAAAATACTTCCTTCAATTTGTTTTAAAATGTACTCCTGTTAGCTTCATGGAGTGTCCCCTAATCTTGGTGGTGTTTGAAAGGGTAAACAATCACTCCCTATTCCAGGTAGTGTAAAAAAGGTGCTGGTACTCATGTGCAGGACTGTCCTTTAAGCAGTAGAGTGAACATAGAGGGACCCAACCCAATATAGCTTATGGTTCCTGCAGTCAGCCTGTGAGGATTGTCAGTAGCAAAAATATAATAAATATTTATTACTCGATGTCCAGGGATAATTGCTACTTCCCTCATTTGCCCAAGATTTTATGGGACTGCTGACAAATGAACCACGTGAGAGAGAGAGAGAGAACCAATCCTGTGTCTATGTATAAATTAAACTTTATTGTTGATAGAAAAATAATGCAGATATAGAATAAATTAGAATTATGAGGTAGCAAGTTATGTAGCCCTATGATTACAATTATGCCAAGATCATAAATCACTGTTTTAGCAACCAAAGCCACTGATTCGCTCTGCACTTGGGGAGAATAAATAGCTGTGTTGCTAATATACCTCACCCCCAGGAGGAATTGTAAGGCCAGTACCTCAGTGCTCTGCTGGGAGGACAATTGTGACTGGGTCCGAAAAGTCTTCTGGAACAGCAAGGAGTCCAAGGGTGGCAGTCATCCAACGCAGGCAGCAGCCAGTCCAGGTGAGCCATGTGATAAAACAGAGCTTCTGGTCTGTGGGAAAGACTTACTCCTTCCTGAGGTTAGTCCTTGGCCTTGCACACTGTCTAACTTTCCAGCCAGAGACAGGCAGGCAATAGCGCTGAAGACTGCAGAATGGCAGAGTGTGGCAGAAAGAGAGTCCAAAGTGAGACTAAAAGTAGTGCCTAAAAGTACCTGCATCGTTCTCTGCCCAGCGTATAATTCCTTGTCCTGAATTTCTCGTCACAGCACGAAGATTGACTGGTCTCAGATACTGCAAGACATCTTCAGTGAATCAAGTAACAGTTATGAGGTGGTCTTTCTCCAAACAAATGTTCATGGTGAGAGAAAGATACTGGTATGTAGGTTCATACATTGTTGCAAATGTTAGGACCAGTAGACTTGGCCTCTGTTTGAGACGGCCTCAGGAGTGAGTTCTCTTGCACGTAGCCATGGCTTGCAAACAATAGCTTTGCTAAATGGTACATAACTTTGGCAGAATCACTTGATCAGCGTAGTTTAAAGCTTGAACACTGCAGACATTACTTGTACCAGGAATCCATCGTGAGTTCAGGCTTTTGGTGTCTGGGCAGACCACAGTGGTTCAGGCCAGCACTGAAAATATTTAATCAGTCCTTAAAACCCACATATTGTTTTGCCCATGGGAGGGCACTCTCTTATGTGTGTGTTTTGAAATGTGCAGAGTCTAGCCTTTTTAATTTAATATTTATGCATCATGGATAAATTTTAGCAGGCAATGGCAGGTATCGTTAGAGTATTACAGAGTACCCTTTGGGAAAAATGTCTTGAGCATTACACCCTAGGCCTGATTTTATAGACCTCGGTCATTTCTCCTTAACACTCTCTCGCTCCTCCAGGCTAAACAACCTTATCTTGTTTAGCATTTCTACAAATGGACACCATTCACTCCCTTATCTTTTCATTGCCCTTCTCTAATTCTTTTATTTCTTTTTCCATATGTGGTGACCAGAACTGCATGCAGTATTGAAAGTGTGGTCATACTGTGAATTGATAGTGGTATTGGGATAGGAATTATTCAGAAAGGTTGTTGTTGTTGTTGTTGTTAAGTGCCGTCGAGTCGGAGTCGACTCATGGCGACCCTCTGGATAGCTATCCTAAATTATGTTCGGTCTTCGGACAGGCGGCTCATTGTTGACAGACTGGTACCCGTAGCTGCTGTTATTGTATCGATCCATCTCATTGCTGGCCTTCCTCTTTTGCGTTGACCTTCTATCTTGCCAAGCACGATGTCTTTCTCTAATGATCTCTCTCTTTGCATGATGTGTCCAAAGTATGAAAGTTGAAGTCTTGTCATCTGAGCTTCTAAAGAAAGCTTAGGTTTGATAAGAACATAAGAACATAAGATATGCCATACTGGGTCAGACCAAGGTCCATCAAGCCCAGTATTCTGTTTCCAACAGTGGCCAATCTAGGTCATATGTACCTAGCAGTTTCCCCAAGAGACACAAGTTCCACAATGCTTGTACTGGGTCAAGCATTGATATCTTCGGTCACTTCTTAATGGTTTATGGACCTTTCCTCCAGGAACTTGTCCAAACCTTTTTTAAACCCAGCTACACTAACAGCCTTTACTACATCCTCCGGTAACAAATTCCAGAGTTTGATTACACGTTGAGTGAAAAAATATTTTCTTTTATTAGTCTTAAATAGTTTACCCTGTAGCTTCATTGCATGTCCCTAGTCTTTCTATATTCTGATAACGTAAACAATCGATCTACGTTTACCCGTTCCACTCCGTTCATTAATTTATAGACTTCTATCATATCTCCTCTCAGCCGTCTCTTTTCCAGGTTAAAGAGCCCTAACCTTTTTAGCCTTTCTTCAAAGGAGTATCCTTCCATCACCTTTACCATTTTGGTGGCTCTTCTCTGAACCTTTTCTAAAATCGCTATATCCTTTTTAAGATACGGTGACCAGAATTGCACACAATATTCAAGGTGCGGTCTCACCATGGAACGATATAGAGGCATTATAATATCTTTTGTTTTATTTTCCATTCCTTTCCTTATCATACCTAGCATTCTATTTGCTCTCTTGGCCGCCGCTGCACACTGGGCCGAGGGTTTTAACATTGTATCCACAATGACGCCTAAATCTTTTTCCTGGGTGGTGGTTCCTAATGTGGAACCTTGCATCGTGTAACCATAATTTTAGGTTGTTCTTCCCTAGGTGCATAACCTTGCACTTGTCCACATTAAATTTGCCATTTTGATGCCCAGTCTTCCAATTTATCAAGATCCTCTTGCAATTTTTCACAATCCTCTTGGGGTTTAACAACTTTAAATAGTTTTGTGTCATCTGCAAATTTGATCACCTCACTCGTTATTCCACTTTCCAGGTCATTTATGAATATGTCAAAAGCAGCGGACCCAGCACAGATCCCTGGGGTACACCACTATTCACCTTTCTCCATTGGGAAAATTGGCCATTTAGCCCTACCCTCTGCTTTCTATCTTTTAACCAGTTCCTGATCCACAATAGTACACTGCCTCCTATCCCATGACTCTTTAGTTTTGCCAAAAGTCTCTGAGGGACCTTGTCAAAGGCTTTCTGAAAGTCCAGATACACAATATCAACCGACTCACCTTTGTCCACCTGTTTATTCACTCCTTCAAAAAAACATAACAGATTAGTAAGACAAGATCTTCCTTGTCTAAAGCCATGTTGGCTGTCTCCCATTAGGTTGTGACTATCTACATGCTGAGTAATTTTATTCTTTATGATGGTTTCTACCATTTTTCCTGGTACTGACGTCAGGCTCACCGGTCTGTAGTTTCCTGGATCACCCCTGAAACCCTTTTTAAAAAATTGGTGTTACATTGGCGATCCTCCAATCTTCAGGTATTAGAGATGATTTTAATGATAGTTTACAGATTACTGATAGCAGGTCTGCAATCTCATATTTCAGTTCTTTCAACACCCTTGGATGTATACCATCCGGCCAGGTGATTTGCTACTCTTCAGTTTATCTAATAGTTGTAAGACATCTTCCCGATGTATCGATATTTCCTTCAATTCTTCCACACCTTTAAATACCACTTCAGTCCTGGGTGACATCCCTACATCTTCCTCCTTGTCGCCTCTTAGTGCTCCTTTAACCCCTTTATCATCTAATGGACCAACTGACTCTCTCACAGGTTTTTTGCTACGACTGTACTTGAAAAGGTCTTTATTCCGCATTTTTGCTTCCGCAGCAAGCTTCTTCTCAAATTCTCTCTTTGCCTGCCTTATCAATGCCTTGCATTTGACTTGCCAGTGCTTGTGCTGTTTCCCGGTTTCGTCGTTTGGCTCTTTTTTCCATTTCCTGAAAGATGCTTTTTTGGCAACAGCCTCTCTGACCTCCCCTTTAAACCATGCTGGCAGTTTTTTGGACTTCCTTCCACTTTTCTTAAAGCGTGGAATACAGCTGGTCTGGGCTTCCAAGATAGTAGTTTTCAACAACACCCAAGCTTGATGTACGTCTTTAACCTTTGCAACTGCTCCTTTTAGTTTTTTCTTAACTGTTTTCCTCATTTTATCATAGTCTCCCTTTCGAAAGTTAAAAGGTAGTACTGTGGATTTCCTTACTATCCCTCCTCCACTAATTAAATCAAAGGCGATCATGCTATGATCACTATTGCCAAGTGGCCCCAACACCCTTATCTCTTGCACTAGATCTGGTGTTCCACTAAGGACTAGGTCTAATATGGCTTCCCCTCTGGTCGGTTCATGAACCAGCTGCTCCAAGAAGCAGTCATTTATTTCATCTAGGAACTTTATCTTCCTAGCATGTCCTGACGTGACACTGACCCAGTCGATACCGGGGTAATTGAAATCACCCTTTATTACTGCGCTGTAACTTTTGTTAGCTTCCTTGATTTCTTTGAGCATTTCATCATCCATTTGGTCATTCTGGCCAGGTGCTCGATAGTACACCCCCACTGCCATTGCCTTCCCCCTTTTATATGGAATTTCAATCCTTATAGATTCTACAGCAGATTTTGTTTCCTGCAAAACTTTAATCCTTTCTGAGTCAATGCCCTCTCTAACATAGAGCGCAACCCCTCCACCAATTTGATCAGCTCTATCATTACGATATAGTTTGTACCCAGGTATCAGTGTCCCACTGGTTGTCCTCCTTCCACTATGTCTCTGATATTCCAATCATATCTAACCTTTCATTTAGTGCTATATATTCTAACTAACTCTCCCATCTTATTCTTTAGACTTCTAGCATTTGCATACAAGCATTTTAGAGAATGTATTTTATTCATGTTAATTTGGCTATTGTTAGACATGGGTAAATTGGGATCTTTAAGCTCTGTCTGCTCCATACTTGAGGGCATTTGGGCTACTTTACTCTTTTGTGGAACCTCTCTGCTTTTGGTAGTATCCATCAAGGATACATTCTTCCGAACCATCCGCTCTTGGGCGACTGTCGGCTTTCCCCTAATATCTAGTTTAAAAGCTGCTCTATCTCCTTTTTAAAGGTTAATGCCAGCAGCCTGGTTCCATCCCGGTTAAGGTGAAGCCCATCTCTTGGGAAGAGCCCCTCCTTTCCCCAGTTCCTAACAAATCCAAAACACTCATCTCTGCACCATTGTCTCATCCACGCATTGAGACTCCGGAGCTCTGCCTGCCTTTTGGGTCCTGCGCGTGGAACAGGAAGCATTTCGGAGAATGCTACCATGGAAGTTCTGGATTTCAACTTCCTACCTAAAAGCCTAAATTTTGCCTCCAGAACCTCCCTACAACATTTTCCTATGCCATTGGTACCGACATGTACCAAGACAGCAGGCAGGCATGTTACCAGGCGATCCTCACGTCCACCAGCCACCCAGCTATCTACATGCCTAATGATCGAATCACCAACTATAACGGCTGTCCTAACCCTTCCCTCATGGGCACATGGCCCTGGAGAAACTTCCTCGGTGTGAGAGGGTTTTACATCACCTGGAGGACAGGTCCTAGTTACAGGATCACTTCCTGCCACACCAAGGTGATGCTCTCCTGTCACGTGACCTCTCTCCTCCATGGCAACAGGGGTGCTGCCAGACTGGAGGTGGGACTTCAGGACTATATCCCTGTAGGTCTCGTCTATGTACCTCTCTGTCTGTCTTATGTTTTCCAAGTCTGCTACTTTAGCCTCTAGAGAACGGACTTGTTCCCTGAGAGAAAAGAGCTCCTTGCACCTAGTGCACACGTAAGACCTCTCACCAACTGGGAGAAAATCATACATGTGACACTCAATGCAAAAGACTGGAAAGCCCCCATCCCGCTGCTGGACTTCTGTCTGCATCTTAGTTTTAAGTCTGTGTCTAGATCTTTAAGTTCTTACTTACTAGGGGTTGCTATGGGTATTTATACCAATAAAACACTACCTAATACGTTTAATATACCTTGTTCACCTGAAGCTTAATTAATCTCAGGTCCTTAGTATATGACTGATTTGGGTAATGAGCTTCACCTGAAAGCACCTCCTGTCTTTTAAGATGTGTAAGTACCTATTAAGCTATGATTATCCCAGGGGTGGGTGGGTGTGGGGAGGGAGGGAGGGAAATAACACTTATTAAGAGGGCTGCTACACAGTACCCTGTCTTATGCTGCTGAGGTAAGCTAAATTCTGATTTGATTTAAATTATAGCTCTTAGCTGCTGCTAGGCTCTAACTTCTTATGAAATTTAAACTGCAAGCTCTCTGCTGGGTTCTAAATTTAACCAGAAAGCTCTCTTCTGTGTTTTAAAACTAAAAGTAATTTGCTGTTACTTGGCCCTGAGTGACTATCAAATTTAAACTACAAACTCTCTGCTGGGTATGAAATGTAACCAGCAAGTTCTCCTCTGTGTTTTAAATTCAAACTTTAATTGCTGCTACTAGGCCCTAACTGACCCAACAAAAAACAGTGGGTTCACAGATTAAGTAGCTTTAATACAAAGAATTCTTTTTAGAAAATTACCAGAAGTATATACTCACAGTTGCAGATTTCTCTCCAGAAGTAACAGTCCCCCTTTCTAGTCCTTCAAGATCTCCTCTAGTACCGACTGGTTTGTTCTTCGGGCAGTCCATGGTATACACAGTATTCGCCGCCAGCACCATAATTCAAAGGCATCAATTTTCTTCCTGTCTATCTTTTTCACTGTCCAGCTTTCACATCCTTATGATGTTGTTGAAAATACCATGGCTTGAACAAGTCAAATCTTTGTATGGAGAGAGACATCTCTGCTCTTGAGAGTCTTATCTCTGTCTTTCATAGCCATTCTGCCAAGAGCAATGCGTCGTCTGATTTCTTGACT
Organism: Ichthyophis bannanicus; assembly: GCA_033557465.1. Taxonomy (NCBI): domain Eukaryota; kingdom Metazoa; phylum Chordata; class Amphibia; order Gymnophiona; family Ichthyophiidae; genus Ichthyophis; species Ichthyophis bannanicus. The sequence continues at coordinate 1,000,539,753 of CM066031.1, forward strand.
GCTTGTTGCTTCTTTATTGATAGCTGATCCAAGTAGGTTAAAGTTGTTCACGATTTCAATTTTTTCTCCTTCAACGATGAACCTGTTGATTATGCCAGTTGTCATGATCTTTGCCTTCTTTACATTAAGGTGCAGGCCCATTTTGAGACTGTTCTTTGATTGTGAGAAGCAAATGTTTCAGATCATCTTCACTTTCATCCAGTAATGTGCTATCATCAGCATAGCGAAGGTTGTTAAGTCTTCCACCAATCTTCACACCTCTGTTGTCTTCATATAATCCTGTTTCTCTGATGATTTGCTCTGCATATAAATTAAACAGGTAGGGGGAAAGTATGCAGCCTTGTCTTACACCTTTGCTTTTTTTAAATCATTCTGTTTCTCCTTGTTCAGTTTGAACTGTTGCTTCTTGATCAGTGTACAGATTGTGCAAGAGTACGATCAGGTGTACTGGTATACCCATGCTTCTTAATGTGACCCAGAGTTTCTCATGGTTTACACAGTGAAAAGCTTTGCTATAGTCGATAAAGCACAAATAGATATCCTTTTGGTATTCTTTAGTCTCTTCAAGGATCCATCTCACATCCGCAATGATGTCTCTCATTCCTCGCCCTTTCCTGAACCCTGCTTGCACTTCAGGTAGTTCTTGTTCCAGGTATGGTAGTGGTCTCTTTTGAATAATCTTCAGTATAATCTTGCTGGCATGTGGGATCAGAGCGATAATTTCCACAGTCAGTTGGATCACCTTTCTTTAGTATTGGAATAAACACAGATCTTGTCCAGTCAGTTGGCCAGGATGTTTTCTTCCATATTTCTTGGCAGAGCCTTGTAAGTACGGTAACAGCTGCATCAGATTGCTGTAATACTTCTATGGGAATGCTATCAATGCCTGGTGCTTTGTTCTTTGATAAGGCTTTCAATGCTGCTTCAACTTCTTTCATCACCAATGGTTCCCGATCATAAGGTACAGGTTGAAACGGCTGTTGGTCCACTTGATCTTTATCATATAAAAACTCTGTATATTCCTTCCATCTTTTCTTGATCTTCTCAGCATCATTCAACATAGAACCTTGAGCATCTTGTAACATTCCAATTCGAGGCTGGAACTTTTTCTTTAACTCTCGTAGCTTTAGGAAAGCCGATCTTGTTCTTCCTCTAATAGTTTCTGCTTCTGTTTGCTTGCATGCGTCATTGTAGTACTTTTCTTGTCCTGTCTTGCTGCACATTGGAAATCTCTGAGTTCTGTGATTGTCTGTCTGTCTTTCTCCTCTGGCTTTAGCTTCTCTGTGTTTCTGGGCAATTTTCAGAGTTTCTTCCGTCATCCATTTTGGCCATTTTTTCTTTTTCACCTTTTGTAGAGACTTCTCGTTTTCTTTCAACACAACCTTCTTGATGTCATTCCATAACTCTTCCGGAGCTCTGTCATTTGTATCTAAAGCAGCAAATCGATTTTGCAGGCAGTCTTTAAATTCCAGTGGCATATTCTCAAGGTCATATTTTGCTGCATTCATGAGTGGTTTGCTCTTTTTTCAACTTTAGCTTGAGTTGCATACTAGTAGTTGATGATCTGTACCACAGTCAGCTCCAGGTTTTGTCTTTGTTGATGTTATAGAGCTTTTTCATCGTTGACTTCCACAGATGTAGTCAATTTGATTTTTATACAATCCATTGGGTGAAGTCCATGTGTACAGTCGCCGCTTGTGTTGCTGGAAGAAGGTGTTTGAGATGAATAGATCGTTGGTCTTGCAGAATTCTATCAGTCTTTCTCCAGCTTCATTTCTGTTGCCAAGTCCATATTTTCCAACTACTTTGTCGTCTTCTTTGTTGCCAACTTTTGCGTTCCAGTCACCCATGACTATCAGGATATCCTGTTTGCATGGTCTGTCAATTTCAGCTTGTACTTGTTCATAGAACTCTTCAATTTCATTCTCTTCTGCAGCTGTTGTTGGGGCATATAATTGAATTATAGTTGTGTTGATAGGCGTTCCTCGTAGACGAATAGAGATTAAGCGTTCGCTGACTGCATTGTATTTCATTAACAGTTCTTGCAAGTTTCTTCTTTATTATAAATGCAGCACCATTTCTTCTTTGTCTTTCATTTCCAGCATAGTAGACCATGTGATCATCTGATGCAAAGTGCCCGATGCCAGTCCATTTCAGTTCGCTGACACCCAACAGATCAAGTTGTACACGTTCCATTTCATTCTTGACCACCTCCAACATCCCTTGGTTCATGCTTCGTACATTCCATGTTCCAATGTGTAAGACATCTTTACAGCTTCTGACTCTCATTTCATGCGCAGCTACATCAGCAGTCAGATGTCCCAAGGGCTTTGATCCAACCACATCATAAATGATGGATTTACTCTGAAAAGTCTTCAGCTCTTCCCCAGTAGCTAGTTGAGTGCCTTCCGACCTGGGGGTCTCATCTTCCAGCACTACAGTACAATTTGTTTTGTTGTAACTATCCATTGGGTTTTTATGGCAAGATACAGAAGTAGATTGCCGGGCCTTTCTTCCGCGCAGTTTAAGTTTGGTGGTGTTGCCGTTGTCACAGAAATGTGATCCTCCGCTGTCAACACTATCCCATTCTGCTGCTGCTCAGATGGGTGGTTTGTCTTGGTCTGGCACCTCAGCTGAGACCTGTCCATCTTGGGAGACCCTGCCAGTATTTGAACTACCGATAGTTTAGCTCTCAGCATCACTGATGCACACAAGCCTTCACAGCACAAGCTGCAAACCAAGTGAGGGTTCAAAAAGGTATGAAGACTAATGTACATTTTGATCTTTTTGAGTGCAACTGTCACTGCACACTGAGCTAAGGTGCAAAACATAATGTATTGTCCTTTTCCTGCATCGTGACTGCTAGAATTCCTTGTGCAATACTGCAGGGTCCATCCAGTCTCAGTCTTTTTATCTTTACATCCCAGCCTTTTTTTGGTTTGGCTTCTACCGGAAGGCTGTTCCCTGCTTTCACCTGTCTTCCTATGAAGAATTTCTTTACAGTACTGCTGAATGTTTTTTTTTTTGTTTGTTTTTTTTTGTCAGGATTGGGAGGAGCATGATAAAAAATCTGGTTTGAAAACAGTTTCAATGCAGAATGTGTCTTTTGCACAATATGGAGGAGATAAGTGTGCAGCTGACTTTTTATCACCAAGAATCTGATTCATCAAGACTCTTCCCCCATTTCCACTAAAGGTGTTATTCTGACAATCCTTTGTCTCAGCAAATTGGGTATGAGAAATTGTCACTGTGGGAAGCTGAACACCTCCCATCCATATAGCATTATCCAGGATTCAGAGCCTTCCATTTTATATGAAATGTGCTACTTCCCCCTCCATACACACTTTGGTTTCTAGAAAATGCCATAGCTGCCATGTGGTCTAAATTTGGTCCTGAATTTGGATGCTGCAAGAATTGGGTGGAGCCTTTATAGGCAGCAACACCTTTGTTTAGAGCAGCAGAAACCAGAGAATATCAAGACATGGCAAGTCCAAGTAAACTGTTTTGACTGGTAGAAAAACGGTATATTAAAACAGTTAAATAAAATAGAGTTCCATTAGCAGTCTGGCTTGCAGATTTAATGAATATTTATTTATCAGAAGCTTGGTTACAAGATGTGTGCTCTTTGTGGTGTGTAAAATGTGCAGTCGCACAGGGTACCAGGAGGAACCATCACTTTTGGATGCTGCAAGTTGTAGTGCCGCCCTCCTCATACAGCTCTGGAGCACTGAAGGATCCTGTGACCTCGGAGATGAAGAACAACTGCTGATCCCGCACCCCTCCCAACCCAGGCATAGCTGTGGGAGCTGTTGCTACCATTAGCTTGGCTTGTAGGGATAAAGAACAGCTCCTGGACCTCCTGCCCCTGGCAAGAGAGCGGAGCTATAGCTGGTGCTTCTAAGTTGCTCAGGCTGCTGGCTTCTCTATAGTTCAAAAGGTTGATCTGCAGGGAAGAGAGAGAAAGGGAGGGAGATGGGCGCAATTATTATTTTTTTAAAGTTAACTGTTTGAAGTTTAGGCAATAAGTAATAAAACTGCATACACGACAGTATATGATTATTTTTACATTAATGCAAACAAATTAGACCCTTTGCCAATATCTGTTCCCAGCGTACTTGAATTCCTCAGAGTGGAAGGTGAGGGGAGAGGAGCAGCAGGAGAGGATGGATGATGGAGAGGGGATATTGAAGTTTAGGGAAGGATGATTTTGCAGGGGAGGGGTGGAAAAGATAGGCTGGAGAGATAAAGAAAAGAGGCAGTTCTTGAAGGGGGAAGGACAAGGGAGCCAAAACTGGAGAGGTAATGGGAGTAACCCAGTGAGGATGAAATGGAGGGCTGGGAGAGGTAATAGTAAAGCTTGGGAAGGTGCAAGATTAGAACAGGGAGAACCAGAGTGGGAGAAGGAGAAAGAGGGGTGAAATCGGGGTGGGGTGGGGGGGGGAAGAGTGAGAGAGAAATTAGATTAAAGGGAAAGATTGTAGTTGGAGACATGAAAAGCAAGAACAGAAGAAGGCAGAAGGTGAGAGAAAAAAAATGGAATTAGAAGACAGAGGAAGACTACCACAATTAAAAAATAAAATGTCCAGACAGTGAATGTAGAGTAAAACATTTTGGGCCCTCTATATAGAAGGGTTTATCTGATTAGCAGAACAAATCCCCTTGGGCCTGATATATTCAGCAGTGCTGTCCAGATAGTGCCGCTGCATATTCCTCCTAAACACAGTGGTACTATCTGGACAGTGGTGGGGGGAAGGCAGTGCAAGTACGTATCCGGTTAGCGGTGATTTTCAGTCTATTAATTGGATAAGCAATGGCATAAAGTTAGCCAAAACAAAAAAGCAGGCCTAGATGCAGTCAAGATAGTGGCTGATTCTCCAGGAACAAGCAAGAAGTCAATCCTCACATATGGGTGACGTCGGCACCTACGGAGCCCTTGCGGAAGCATCCCCCCAGCTTTCAAAGAAAGCCTTTGGGAGATGCCACCACACATGCGTAGTCCCCTTCCTGCCCAAGGGTGCCATCTTGCTCAGCCTCCATTTTTCCGCGGAGCCCTTCAGATGTTGTCTGGCTTGTCCCCGGAAAAAATAGATTTTTTTTCTCTCTCTGAGTTTCACACTCGCCTCCAATTATTGCACAGGTACTCTTCCCACCTACCGACCTCGGTGCCTCGGCATCCAGTTCAGTCTTGGGCGGAACCCTCTGAACCCGAGCCTCATCGTGGGTCCTTAGAAAGGGGGTCTCCTTTGAGGGAACCCAGGAAGAAGAAACCCTCAAACATGGCGTCCTTGGAGGGCTCTGACAAGCGGGGGGCTCCCCGGGCCCGATCCCACAGTCAGTCGCTCGTCCAAGGCGTCGGAGAAGGAGCAGCCGGCCTTGGTCCCCAGACACCACCCTCATCGAGAATTCCCCTTCGGGGGAGCCGGCATCAGGCCAGAGTTCCTCGGTGTCTGCGCTGAAGTCCAGAATGGCAGCCCTGGAGCGCAGTTTGTCTGTCTGCCTTCATGGACCAGCAGCGGGCGCTGTTGTCAGCCACAGCTGGTTCATCCACCCCGACCACTGGGCCCTCAACATTGAAGATGTCCCCGAAGGCCAAGCTGATCCTAGAGTTCCTTTGTCCTCGAGTTTATCCTTGGCCGAAGTCACCCTCTGTGTCCTGCTCGACAGAACTGCGGTCATCCCCAGCAAGCTTGCCGGATGCCGGATGCCGGCCACAGGGCATCAGGGGCCCCGAGGCCCACAGTGCAGCCTTCATACGAGTCCTTGAAGGACTACTCAGAGGGAGACTGAGGACGAGGAGTCCCCTGATTCCCATCACCACCGCGGCTTCCCTTCTGACTCTCCCATCTCGGAGCCTCGGCGGCGGTCCCCGCCTGAGGACATGGACTTCTTGGATTTTGTCAAGGACATGTCTAAGGCCCTGGCATTCCTTAACTGAGTCGAAGGACCCTCAAGTGGATGAGTTGGAAATCCTCCAATATAAGGCCCCTCCGCGGGAATCACTCACGGTGCCCATTCCTCCCATCCTGGAACGGCTCATGTTCCAAATGTGGGAGACAACGGCATCGGTACCGGTGATGAGCAAATGGCTCGAATCTATGTATCGAGTCTGCTTGAGCCTGGGCTTCCAGAAGTCACAGCTGCTGCATAACTCCATGGTGGTGGAGTTGGCCATGCAACGCCTGAAAAGCCAAGAGACACACTCCTCGGTGCCCCCCTGCAGGGAGGCCTGCACCTTGGAAGCCCTCGGCAGAAAGTGCTACCAGGGCTCGATGCTCATCTGCTGCATCCAGGCCTTCCAGCTGTACATGGGCATATACCTGAGAGACCTGGCGAAGGAACTTGCCAGGTTTTCAGCTGGTCTCTCTGAGGAACAGGGTCAGCAGGCCAAGGGACAGGGGCATGGCCCACGTAAGCAGAAGGCTCCCAAACCCCAGGCACCGGTCCCAGCCCAGCCAGGGGGGAGCTTTTGACTCCTTGAGCATAGCCTCTCTACCCCAAGGAGATCAGCAACCTACAGGAGGGCATCTGGCCCTCTATGCCCAGAGGTGGATGTCCATCACCACCGATTCCTGGGCACTAAGGGTAGTTGAGGGAAGGTTACCTCCTCCACCTGACCCAGACACCTCCCCCTTATTTCCCTGGAGAGCTTCTCAGGTCTCCCCTCCACCAGGGCCTTCTTCAGAAGGAGTTGGTAGGTCTTCTCGAGGACATAGCAGTGGAACCAGTGCCCCACCACCTCAAAGGCAAGGGGTTCTATTCCAGGTACTTCTTTGTGCCAAAGAGGACAGAGGACCTAAGGCCCATCCTTGACCTGCGCAACCTCAACAAATTCCTGGTGAGAGAAATTCAAGATGCTCTCCCTTGGAACATTGTTGCCATACTTCCGGTAGGGAGACTGGCTATGCTCCTTAAACCTCAAGGATGCTTATACCCATACCCACATCCTCATCTACCCCAACCACAGGCAGTACCTGCGGTTCATAGTGGGGGGCAGGCACTTTCAATATAGGGTGCTCCCCTCTGGCCTAGCCTTGCAAAATGCCTAGCAGTTGTGCCTGCCTTTGTCTGGCTCCAGGGGGTCTTCGTCTTTCCCTACCTCGATGACTGGCTCATAAAGGGAGGCACAGCCTCAGAGGTGCAGCAGGCCACCACACTCACCATCCAGTTCTGCAACACTTGGGCTTTGTCATAAACTACCCCAAGTCTTACCTTCTCCTGATACAGTGTCTGGAGTTCATTGGGGTAAAGATCGACAATCTCCAGTCGAAGGCTTTCTTGCCCAGGGATCGAGCCGATTTGTCTTGGGGCTCTGGCTCAGGACGTACAGTGCGTCCCTCGGTGCCCGCTTAGCTTCTCCTGTGCCTCCTCGGGCACATGGCCTCCACGGTCCACGTCACCCCAGATGCTCGCCTCCGCATGAGGGTGGTGCAATGGTGTCTCCGGCCAGTGGTCTCGTGCCACCAGCCACCTAGGGGGACAAGGTTTCCGTGATCTGCCAATTGGCGGATTCCCTGGTCTAGTGGCAGTCTCCCCAGCATCTCGAGGCGGGCATGCCCTTTCAGGACCCAAGCCCCTCCAGGGTCCTCACCACGGACGCCTCCCTGCTCGGCTGGGGAGCCCACTGCGGAGATCTCTGCACTCATGGCAACTGGTCACCTGACGAGCACCCAGCAGATCAACCTCCTGGAGCTCTGAGCCTTACACCTAGCCCTGAAGATCTTCTGTCACTACCTGCGTCACCAGCCGGTTGATGATCTATGTGAACAAACAGGGGGGCACTGGGTCTTGTACCCTTTGTCAGGAGGCCCTAGCCCTCTGCTCGTACGCCATCTGACAGGGTATCCTCCTGTGGGCAGTGTACCTGCCCAGTCAGGACAACCAGCTGGCCGACAGGCTCAGCAGAGTTCTCCAGCTGCATGAATGGCAGCTGGACCCCAGGGTAGCCAGTCAGCTTTGCCAGCGCTGGGGAGAGGCTGTGATGGACCTTTTCAGCTGCCTCGTTTCTGCTCCTGGTAGGCCCACTCCTCCATGTTGGCAGCGGACATGTTCCTGGTCTCATGGTCAGGAGGCCTCATATACGCCTTCCCTCTTACCCCACTGATCGCCAACACCTTGTTCAGGACCCTTTGTGGCAGGGCCTATCTCATCCTGATAGCTCCTCGGTGGCCCAGGCAGCTGTGGTTCCCACTGCTTTTACAGTTGACGGACACCCCATCCCCTTGGGGACCGCCCCAGGAATCCTTTCTCAGGAGTGGGGCTCTCTCCTGCATCCCAATCTGGGGTCCCTGTCGCTGACAGCATGGCTGCTGAGAGGGTGACTCTGGCCCCCCCTTCAACCTTCCGGTTGAGGTGGAGAACATCCTGCTGACCTCTCGCAAGGCCTCTACTAGGAAGGCTTACGCCCTCAAGTGGCGTAGGTTATCTGTTTGATGCACCAGTCAAGGGGCTGACCCTTTCTCCTGTACGGTGGCTCTGATGTTACAGTACCTTCTCTTCCTCTCTCAGTCTGGGCTCAAGTCTAACTCCGTCCAGGTGCTCCACCATCTGATGAATGGTAAGCCCCTCTTGCTCCAGCCGTTGGTGACCCGTTTTCTTCAGGGCCTGATCTTATTGAAGCCCTCAGTTCGCTAAGATCAGGCAACTGAATGGGACCCCAATGTGGTGTTGGGGCAGCTCATTTGCCCGCCCTTCGAACCTCTGGCTACCTGCCACCTCCACTACCTCTCTTGGAAGGTGGTTTTCTTGGTCATGCTTACCTCCACTTGCAGAGTTAGCGAGCTTCAGGCCCTGGTGGCAGAGACGGAGGCCCTGGTGGTGGAGGCAGCGAACAGAGTGGTGCTTTGTACGCACCCCAAATTCCTGCCAAAGGTGGTGTTGCCCTTCCATCTTAACCAGGAAGTGGTGCTCCCTACCTTCTTTCCAAGACCTCACTCCAGTTGGGTGGAGACAGTCCTTCAGACCTTGGACTGTAAGAGGACTTTGTCCTTCTATATCTAATCACTCAGGGCCACTGCAAAGCTTTTCAGCTTTTCATCTCCTATGACACCAGTAGGCTGGGGGAAGCGGGGACCAAACGTACATTGTCCACCTGGGTGTATTGCCACTTATGAGCCAGGCAAGGCTCCCACTGGAAGGCCGCGTCACGGCGCACTGTGTCAGGGCCATGGCAGCTTTGGTGGCAAACTTGCTCTCCGTCCCGATGGTGGACATCTGCTGGGCTGCCACCTGGTCCTCAGTCCATACCTTTGCAGCCCATTACTGCCTAGAAAGAGAGTCCTGATGAGACAGTGACTTCGGCCAGGCTGTGCTCTGTAACCTTTTCGGGGTTTAGACAACTCCTACTCTATGACCCTTCTGTGTTCAGGCTACTGGAATGCTGGTTTCATCAGACACAGGGGTCTTACTGTGGTCTGTGGACATGGACTCATTTGCTACTGTTTGTGGCTCCCTGTGAGGGTGCCACTGTTTTTGCTATGGGCTTTCGGTAGCCTGTAGCTGGGGAGTCCCATATGTGAGGACTGACTTCCTACTTGTTCCCGTAGAAAGCGTAGTTACTCACCAGTAACAGGTGTTCTCCAGGGACAGCAGAAATCAGTCCTGGTAACTCTCCCTCCTCCCCTTGGAGTTGCTCTTTTACCATTTTTTATTTTTGCTGTCTTTTAGCTCTGTCATCTGATTAAGCAAGGTGGTTCCCTTGGACGGGAAGGGGACCACGCATGTGTAGTGGCATCTCCCAAAGGCTTTCTTTGAAAGCTGGGGGATGCTTCCGCGAGGGCTCCGTCGGTGCCCACATCACCTATATGTGAGGACTGATTCCTGCTGTCCCCGGAGAACCCCTGTTACAGGTGAGTAACTATGCTATGCCATTGCTATCTGGATAGCTAGTGGAGGCCATTGCTGAAATTAGATATTCAGTGGAAGCTCCCTACCTGCGCGTTTCAGCTGACTATCTGGTTTCACTGTTGCCCTTGGTGGCTGGTGTTTAAAAAAAACACTGACTGCTGTGGGCCGAATATTGCCCCATTTATTTTCAGTTTAATGATTTGAAATACATCAGTTTTGGCAATGTGTGTTTCTTGATTATTACTGGATTTTGCAAAGTACAGGAAAATATCCATTTCTGTTTCTCTTTCTCTGCCATTGCAAGTGCTTGCAGAGTCTGAGTTCGCTTGCCTTCCATTTCAGAGTGGAGGAGTGGCCTAGTGGTTAGGAAAGCAGCCTACAGCCTGAAAGACCAGCGGTCAAATCCAACTGACACTCCTTGTTGCCTTGGGGCAAGCCACTTTAACCCTTCATTGCCTCAGGTATAAACTTAGATTGTGAGCCCTTTTGGGACAGGGAAATACATTCAGGTAGAGGATGCTCCTCGCCTTGATCTCCCCCTGGAAAGGCATGAGCTAAATACGGCAAATAAAAAATAAAAAATCTGCATGTTTCATTTTTTTTTTTAGTCTGTGGTCTCTTGTATTGTGTGTCTGTGTGATAGGCGATGTGTTCTGCAAGTATGCAATTCCTGTAGAGGGCCCTGTATTGTGCTTTATTTGTACTGTGCTGACACTGTACATTATTAAACCAAATAACGGAAATATGATACACTAACATTGTATCATTTATTGTTATTACTTATAGAAACGGAGAAAAATTGCCGGCAGAAAAAGACCATAGAGCCCATTCAGTCTGCCCTTCAGTTCCAACTATAAAGCTTTGCAGTCCCTTTCCTCCCTCCCCCTCCCTTTTTTAAATCCTTTGTTTGTCCCATGCTTTCTTGAATTCAGATAGAGTCCTCGTCTCTACCACCTTCACTGGGAGGCCATTCCATGCTTCTATTCTTTCCGTAAAGAAAATTTTCCTCTGATTACTCCTGTGCTCCCTTGTTGCAGAGTTTGCTTTCAATTGAAAGAGGTTCTCTTCCTTTTCCTTTTCTTTATGATATGATGGTATTTAAATGTCTCTATCATCTCCTCTGCTATCTGTCTTTTACGGTATACCTATTGTGATATTTTTATTCCCATATGTATTATGATGAAGCTCACTGACCATTTTGGTAGCCACCCTCTGCAATGACTCACTCCTGTTTTATATCCTTTTGAAGGTGTGGTCTCCAGAACTGCAAACAGTACTCCAAATGAGGTCTCACCAAAAACTTATATAGAGACACTATTGCCACCACCCTCCTGCTGGTCTTTCCTCTCCATATGCACCCAAGCATCTGTCTGGCTTTTGTCACCGCCTTTTCATCTGAAACAATCATTCCAAGGTTCCGCTTTTCTTTCGTAGACTGAAAGACTTCACCATCCTCTACTGTACTGCTGCCTTGGATTTTCACGGCCCAAATGAATGACCCTGTATTTTTTAGCATTTAAATCTCAGCTGCCAAATTCTCAACCATTCTTAAAACTTTGCCAGATCCCTCCTCGAGTTTTCTACACCTTTCTGGGAGTCTATCATATTGCAGATTTTGTTATCATCCACAAAGAGGCAAATTTTACCTTACAACCCTTCTGCAATATCACTTACAAAAATGTTGAAGAATCGGACAGCACACCACTGGTAACATCCTTCCCTCAGAGTGAACTCCATTTTACGTGTACCTTTGTTGCCTCCTACTCAACCCAGTCTGTTGCTTTCTAACTCATTCTGTCACTTTGGGGTCCATCCCTATGATACTCTATAAGTTGCCTGTGCAGAATGGTGTCAAAAGCTTTACTGAAATCTAAGTATACCACATCTAGTATTCTCCCTTTGTTTAACTCTTTGGTCACCCAGTCAAAGAAATTAATCAGATTTGTCTGACAAGACCTTCCTTTAGTAAAACCATGCTGCCTTGTGTTCTGCAACCCATTGAATTCCAGCAGTGTTTCCATTAATTTAATAATTTAATCACCACAGAGATCAGACTAGCCTACCTGTAGTTTACAACCTCATCCTTCTGTTTTTGTGTAGACCAGGGGTTCTCAACCCAGTCCTTGGGACATGGCTAGCCAGTCAGGTTTTCAGGATAACCCAATGAATATATATATGAGAGAGATTTGCATACACTGCCTCTACTGTATGCAGATCTTGTGCATATTCCTTGTAGTTATCCTGAAGACTTGACTGGCTAGGTACAGTGGTGTGCAAGTCTGGAATCACTTGAAAATTTGACGTTTTTTGAACTTCGTGACCTTATATTTTAATTTTTTTCCTCCCAGTGACTTTTTCTGTGTATCTCGGGATAAGTGATAGATTTGGCTATTAGGGCCAACTTTTAGTATTGGTTTGGCCCTTATTTTCTGAGTTTGTTCCCCATAGTTGTCCTGTTGATAGATTTTCTGTGAAAATCGCGTAATGTACATCGTTGGCCAATGATATATCATTGTATGTATGCTTTAAAATATTATGGACGCACGCCAGGTTTCCTTCAAATTAATGTATGTGGCCTTGAAAAAGGCCGTTTTTATTTGTCAGTGATGGCTCAGTATTTGATGGGCCACCCTTTGTTCTTGATCACCTGACTGTACCTTGCATTGAATGAACCAGTTTGAGAAGGTGATCGTTGGTGACAACGCGGTTCCAAGCTGCAGTGAGTGACTCAATCAGCTCATGCTTTGATGTCGGATGCCTCTTGGATATTTCCAAGGCCACCTTATGCCACAGGTTCTCGATTGAATTCAGATCTGGAGACTGGGCAGGCCAGTCCATTGACTTCATGTTATTCTGCTGCTTCCAGCTGATCACCTGTCTGGAGCGATGGCAGGGTGCATTGTCATCTTGGAACAGGAGCTGGACAGGAAACCGCTTGTGTGCTGATGGCACCATGCACTTTTGCAGTATGGTGATGTACTTGGCACCGTTGACCATTGCATTGACGATATGAAGACGTCCAATGCCACTGGCAGCCATGCAGCCCCAGACCATGACCTTCAAAGGATGCTTCACAGTGAGGTTGAGACACTCGGGTTTGAATTCCTCTCCAGGAAATCTCCTCACATAGGTGTGGGCCTGGTTACCAAATGGGCAGAAGGTGCTTTCATTGCTGAATAGCACCTTTTCCCACATTTCAGTCAACCAGGTTGAGTGCTTTTCTCTCCCACACGATCCAGTTGCACCTTTGTATGTCAGTCATCAGTGGCTTATTCTGTACTTTGCAGCCCCGGAGACCAAACTGCAGGCACTGGCGACGAACTGTTGATGAGCTGACACTGACCTCACTCTTGTCTGACCACTCTCGAAGTAGCTGAGGAGAGGTCAACTTGCGATTAGTCAGTGAAATGCATCGTAGTGCGTGGTCCTGGTGTGATGTTGATGCACGTGGATGACCTGAACGAGGCTTGTCCACCACTGAACCCATTTTTTTCTTCTTCTGTACAATCTTAACAGTGCTCTGACTGCAGCCAACTTTCCTGGCTATCTGATGGCTTGAAAATCCTTCCTCGCTCATAAAGGACACACGAACATGCTCCTCCAACATCAGGGTCCAAGTCATCTTCATGGTCGATCCAGAAAGCATATGAAATTCAAACATTCTGCACATTTTTATAGCTGCACTGTTGGCTAGATATCTGCATTGTGATTGGTTAGTGAAACCAGCCTCCTGATTGGTCAGAAATAACGTGTGCATATTGGATAAGCTCAATCCAGTTTTGATGCAGGATCCACAAAAATTGCAGTAGCTATCTCCAAGTGTCTGTAAAGTATTTAAATTGGAAGCAAGGAATGCAAAAAAGTCAACTCTAATAGCCAAATGTATCCCTTTTTAATGTGGTAGAAAGATGAATATGCTGGGCTAACACAAAAGTTTAAAAAAAACGTTAGTACGAAAAATGCAAAACTCACAAGTGATTCCAGACTTTTGCACACCACTGTATGTCCCAAGGACTGGGTTAAGAAATCTACCTGCTATAGAAGAACCATGTGGCACACTTCTCCTACCCTCTGGGATCACTCTTGATTCAAAAGCAGCATTGAAAAACTTGGCTAGAGCAGCTGCCAAACCTCCCTAAGTTCCTTCAGTGCATTTGCATGTAACCCATCTGGCACCATTGCTTTGTGTACTTTTAGCTAGCTCCTCACAATACGAACAGTCTTCTGAAAATTGTCTAAGCTCCAACTCGCTTCTGCTCTTATTTGTGTGTTTTCTGAGGTTTTACTCCTGGCCCTGCATCTGTGAATGCAGAACAGAAATATTTGTTAAGCAATTCCTCTTTATCCTCATCAGCTTCTACACCTTCCCCTTAACCCTTGAGTCTTACAATAACACTTTTGCATTTCCTCCTGTCATTAGCATATCTGAAAAACGTCCTCCCCCCCCCACCCCCCACCCCCCCCCCCCCCCATTTTATTGCATTGGCTGTTTTTTCTTCCATTCGTATCTTTGCTTTCCTCACTACTTTCCTAGATTCTCTTTGCTTTTCCAAATATTGATGCTTGTCTTGCTCTTTCTGTGACCTCTTATTTCATGAACGCCATCCTCCTTTTTTTCCTGACCTTTTCATTTGCTTCTTTCAAGAACAATAGTGGCCTCCCTTTTCTCTTACATTTTATTTTACTTTTCTAACAAAAAGGTTTGTTTGTCCTTTAAATATCCCTTTTTCAGTTTTCCCACTGCTTTTCTACATTTCCCAACTGTTCCCATCCAGCTGACCACTCCTAGAGGTATTGTCCCACCTTGACAAAATCCTAATGTCTAGGATTCTTATTTAGGCGAAGGCTGAGAAAGTTTATTCCAAATACTGAACCACATCATTCAGTCACCCATGATAATATCAGAAACATTTCCCATTTGTTGGTAGCAGGTCCAGTATGATACCCTCTCCCCCCCCCCCCCTTTTTAGGTTATGTTACCAGTTGTCAGAATAGTTCTCCCTATTTCTAGATTGCACTGCAACATTGATGTCCCAGTCAACATCTGCCATATTGAAATGCTACTAAAAGACGATCTCTTCTTTTATTCTGTATACCACACCAAAGTAAATGGATACTCTATTCCCTCTTTCCAGTTTTAACCCACAGTGCTGCCTCCTTCCCTCATAAGCCTTCTGGTATTTTACTTTTTTATACAGAGGTGGTTTTTGCTATATCTGCAAGTACATCTCACCGTTCTAATTGTCAGCTATGCTGCCATAGCGTCATTTTGCTGTCGTTGTGCTGCTACTACTACAATATAAATTGTCTGTGTTAGGGGTGACCTGATGAATGCTGCCTAGGGCAAATCTTCATAAAGGCTATTAATAAAGCCTAATTATAAATAAAAGGTATATTGTATTTGAGCCCTGGGAATGAGCACCGTGTTTTGTGTTGCATCAGAGAGTCTGGTAGTGGAATGAGTTTGTTACTGTTATTGAGGTGACATCAAATTATGATTATTTGATGGCAAATTCTATTCTGCACCTGTTGTTGGGTGTGCTTTGTTCCTTTCACCTTGCTCCTCCTTTTGCCTGAAACAAGTTTTCCCCCTGTCCTTACGTCAAATCCCCTCTTTCTACTTCAAGTCCATGTTCAAAGTTCACCTCTTTGTGGCCGCCTTTAGTTCTTAGTCTCCTTCCCTTGTGTTTCGTCACCCTATTGCCCTTATTTCTTGTATTCTACCGTATGTTTGTCTTCTAGACTGTAAACTCTACAAGCGGAAATTGTCTACTTGCATGTCTGTACAGCAGTGCATATGCCTTGTAACGTTCTATAAATGATTAATAATAGGTACTATATGTTTACTGAACTCGAGATACAGAGCTTTATGTTGGATTTCTATCCCATACTGTATAGACTTCAGTTTTCATTGATGGTGACTTCCTTTCTTAGAGGAGCTGAAAGCGGACAGCATCAACAATGCCTGTGGATGACAAACCTGAATGATCAATGGACGAGGGAAGGGTTAAGGAGAGGAGAGAAATGAAGATGCCGATGATGGCATGAGCAAAGCAGAGGTTTTTCAATGTGGATATCTGTTTCAGAATTCACACAGGGTACTAGTTGGTCTAGAGCCAGCCCTGTTCAAAACATTATGATCAGATAATTAAGGCAGTGCATGATAAATCTCATGGGTCAGTTTGTCATGGGGCCTAGAAATTACACCCTACAACACAGGATTCCCCTCCCCCCGTGTGCTTTTAAGTTAGCTGCCGCTATAACAGAAAACAGCAATTCTACAGTCTGCACCATGCAGTTGGGTCCTCAGTAAGCTTGAGCTCAGTGGTACAGGATCTTCCAGCTGGTCCTGCAATATCAGGTTAATAAGACTTGAGACAAGCCCAGCCAGAAGGTCCTACATCTTGGGTCTCAAACATACTGAGTCCCACTGCATGGTGCGGACTGTAGGAGAACTGCTCTCTTTCAGTAGTGGGACAAGCAGCAGTGGGCAGTAAGGTGAAGGAGATGCACCAAACCAGTTAATTTCCTGCAGATTAGGGATGAAGTAGAGGAGTTAGCGAGTGGTTAGAGCAGTGGGCTGGAACCAGGGTAGCCTGGGTTCAAATCCCATTGAAACTACTTGTGGCCATGGGCAAGTTACATAACACTCAGGTGTAAATTTAAGATTGTAAACCCTCTGTGGGCAGAAAAGTGCCTATTGTATTTGGATATAACCCACCATGAACTATTGTTAGAAAGGCATGAGCTTAAGTACAAAATTAAAAAAAAAAAAAAAGCTAATAAATGGGGGGTGGGCTCATGTTTAAAGAGAGATTAGTGGGGGATCCAGGCCATGATATGTGAAGAAATGCTGCTATGTGCCTTTCCATATCATCCTTCTAGGCCAGCCCAGAAAAGTGGATTGCGTTCCCTCTACCAGCAGAGGTGGAGACAGAAAATTCCAGAGGTTGACCTCATCCTGTACTGTATCTAGAGCAGCTAGAGGGCGTACCACACCATTTCATTTCATTTATTAAAATTTGATATACTGCCCTTAGTGTCTCAGTATTTCTGTCTCCAACAGATTGTGGACACATCGGAGTTTGTGTAAAAAAACAAACAAACAAAAAAAACTTTGATGAAGATCGATTTAGCTCATGAGTAACCACTCCTAGGGGCAACATCCTCACTTGAGCTTGACATAGGAGGCATCCATTGGGTCACCCATAAAATTGGTGCTTTCCTGGGTTTGCAAAGAAGGTGGGGTGTTGGTTCATTTCCTCATCCTCATCCTTATCCTGTTAAGGGCCAGTTGAACAGTCAGATTTGTTGGATCAGGATCCTGGAGGAATCGGTTGCACAGCTTCAGTGCCCCCTTTCTCCTCTTCCTCTGCTTGGCTTTCCCTCAAAGTTGGCGTGAAGATTCAAGAGGTATGTGACTGCAGGCCTTGGCAGCAGGGCAGTGGCATTGAGCCCAGCACCATTGCTGCTTGGACTCCCTGGGGGTCAGTACCAGATTAAAATTCCTGTTTCTGTCCTGAATTTCTCTACTGCTTCAATATTGTCGGGGGGGGGGGGGGGCCTGATTTCTGCCATTTTGTGGGATGATTGTTGAGTCAGGAATTGGAACCATTGGTACTTGTGGTCTCTTTCCCACCTCGTACTGGCACTGTTTGTGCGCATTATCAGTGCTTGGTTGTTCTCCATTCCGCTTTCCTTGCTGTGCATGTTGGTACATGCAGTATCTGCGTGCTACGAGTGCTATGAGCACGTGCCTTTGTCGTGTGTGTGCTTTGGGGTATTTGCAATGCATGGTAACTCTGCCCTTACGGTGTGCACACTAGAGCCATGCAAAAGGTAGTATATCAAGATTTTAATAAACATAAATATAAGAATGGCTTATCACAGCATACCATGTTTGGACTGAAGGATTTACTTCAAGAAACTGCTCTGTTTGACATAGGTGCTTGTCTTCTGGTAGGAGGCTCTGCCTTTCTGTACTCCCTCTGCAGCTTGGCATGGATACTTCTTGCCTCTTACTTAGTAATATAGTAAATAAAGACCAGTATGGTCCATCTTGTCCAGGGGCAGCTCAAGACAATCTCCTGCCGGAGGTGAGAGATGAGCTGGCACCCCTCTCCCCCGGCAGCCAAAATGGAGGGAGCTCCTTAGAGCTCCAGTTAGGAACCAGGGGGTCCCCTCACTCAAAACAGATTAGATAGTTGCCCCAAGAATAAAGAAAGCAATATATTCCCAGGCCATATAATTTTTAAAAACAGAATTGCAAAGTTTTTTTTAAATGCAGCAAAAATTGTAGCAGTTTAATTATATGGCCTGTAGCAAAATTAATACACGAACCCTCATGCTCCGTCACTGTTCATTGTCAACATGGAAAATATAGGAGACATGAGTAGACCGCCTCCTCCACACCCTCCAAATGTCTGTCTGACAAAACAGGCACTTTTCCAATGCCTGTTGTTCACTGGAGCAGGTATAAACTTTGATACGGCTTGGGATGTAAAGGGTGTTTCTGAAATTAGGTGAGCACATTCAAGTTTATTTTATTTATTTATTTATTTAGTAAACATTTGTATACCGCTGCTTCCTACGATCAGCAGCGGTTTACTTTACAGAATCATAATGTATTGTACAATACATTGATTTTTAGGATACAGATTTCGATTGGGCGATGATTTACATAAAACAGGAAATAGCAATTATACATTGGATTGGGGCTCTCAAATCTAAATATACATTTGATTGTATTTGCGTGGGTGGGGCCTAGAATATACATATATACAAGATTACAAACCGGTATTCTAAATGCCGTCGTGGCAGGCAAAACCCATCTAGTTGCGGTAAGGCGTCGCACTTAGGTCAGGTTGTAGTGAGGCTGAAATAAGTGTGTTTTGAGTTTCCTTCTGAATTCACTCAAATTATTGGTCAGTCGCAACTCGTGTGGGAGTTGGTTCCAGAGTATTGGTGCGGTATATGTGAATGCTCTATTGCTTGTTTCTGCTTTGACAGTTCTTATGCTGGTCGGAACACAGAGAGCGTTGAGATTTATGGTTCTTCTGTTCCTGTTATGTGGCTGAATAGTGATTTAGGTTATTGAGGTAGGAGGGTACAATGTTGTGAATGAGCTTAAAGGTTGTTATGAGAAGTTTGAAAATGATGCGAGCGGTCACCGGGAGCCAATGCAGTTCCATTAGCACTGGGGTTATGTGATCCGTGACGCTTTTTTCCATGATGACTCTTGCAGCAACATTTTGAGCCATTTGCAGGATATTTAGGGTGTTCTTCGGCAGGCCTTGCAGAATGGCGTTGCAGTAATCTAGGTGAGGAATGATGAGGGCTTGTGCCACAGTCCTGAAGTCAGATTTCTTGAGGATATTGCGAAGTGGTTGAAGAACTTTTAATTTGTAAAAAAATGGCTCGGTTAACTGTTCGGAGGCGTTTATCCATCTTAAGGTTGCTGTCTAGTAGAACCCCTAGATATTTTATTGTAGGCTTTGTATGATATATGTTTTTGTTAAGGGTGACTGTGGTGGGCGGGATGAAATTGGTTTTCTTAGAGATAAACATGACCTCTGTTTTCTTGTGGTTTATTGACATGTTGTTTTCTTGAAGCCATGTTTGGAGCATGTCAAGGCATTCTTCTAGTGGAGTGAAATCCGGTTGTGTTATGTTGAGGTGCGTATACAGCATCACATCGTCCGCATAGATGTGGTAATTGATGTTGCACTTCCGGAAGATCTCGCAGACCGGTTTTATATACAAATTGAATAGGAGCGATGATAAGGCGGACCCTTGAGGAATCCCCTGGGTTTGGGGGAAGGCATCGGCTTTTAAAGGGGTCCCTGTTATACCTATGGATGCAAGACGGTTTAATAGGGTGCTGTGATGTACTGTATCAAATGCAGCTGAGATGTCGATAAATATAAGTATGAACATCGCATTTTTGTTCTCGAGGCCTCTGAGGAGGTTGTCAAGGAGTGCCAACAGTAGGGTTTCTACTCCGTGATGCTGACGAAACCCATATTGATGCATATCTAATGCTTCCCTGTCGTCAATGTGATCCTGTAGCTGCTGCTGAACTGCTTTTTCGATTGTTTTAGCTAAGAATGCTATGCTCGAGATCGGGCGATATGACGCGGGATCACTTTTGTTGAGTGTTTTGTTCTTTAAGATGGGTCTTATAAGTGATCTCTTGAGATGGGTCGGCATTGTTCCTTGTTGGAGTGACTGGTTAACAATGTAGGTGATCGGTTTTGCGATTTCTTTCTTAGTTGCTTTTATCCAAGCCGTTGGGCATGGGTCCAGAGGGGAGGTGGTGGAGTTTAAATTGGTTATGATGTTTATGACCTGTTGTTCACCTAATTGCTGGAAGGTATTCCATTCTGCTGCGGACTCTGATTGCGGGATGGTGTCGGTTTCTCGAGGGGTGAGGACTAAAGCCATGCTTTGATCGATGATTGTGGGTACTTGTGGGTGTAGTTTCTTGGCGTAATAGTCTGCGAGCGTCTGGGCCTTTATTTCGTCGGCATAGACGGTGTCCTGGGAGGTTTTGGTGAGTGATTTAACAAGCTCAAATAGCTCTCTGGGTCTATTAAGAGCTTTATTGAGTAGGTTAGTGTGATGAACCTTTTTTGCAAGGTTGACTTCATTCTTGTATTTCATGAGGAGTGTTAGGTATTGTCGCTTGTATTCCTCGGTTTGCATTTTCCTCCATTTTTTTTTTCCATTTTGCGTAGCTCCCTTTTCATTCTGGATAGAGTAGGAGAGTACCATGGTTCGGTAGTTGTTCTTGTTGCTGTGTTTGCGGCTTTCCAGGTTGGTCTTGCTGCTGCTTCGATCCCTGAGTTCCATATGTCTACCAGCTTATCTAGGTCCGTGTGAGTGTATTCAAAGTGTGAAGAAATAGATGTTACAAATGTTTCACTATTGAATTTTCAGAACTTCCTTTGGTGATGTGTTTTTGGGTCGGCTTGAGATTGTTCTTTTATGGCTGGTAAGAGGACTTCAAATTCAATTAGGTAGTGGTCAGACCAGGGGACCTGGGTCACTCGTGTTTCAGGTTTTCGTATTTCATTTAGTTGCGTGTCGGATGATATGAACATCATATCTAGGGTGTTGCCTTTGCTATGAGTGGCTTCCTGAATAATTTGAACATATCCGAGCTGGTTCATGGCTTCAAGGAAAGTGTCAGCCTGCATGGGGGGTACGGATGGCAGGTTCAGGTCACCCAGGATAATTCGCTTTTTCTTGATTGCAGAGGTTGAGATGATTTCTAGTGCAGTGGCCAGGGCTTCGTGGTGGGATGAGGGGGGTCTGTAGATTAGGCAGATGGTTATTGTTTTGTTCTCAATCTTGAGTATATCAATGCCCTCGGATGCAGTTAGGGACGTGTTTGTTAAAAGTAGGGAGGTTCTGGCAAGGATTAGGACCCCTCCTCCTCTCCTGCTAGGTCGTGGGCAGTTAAAAATTGCATAGTCAGGTTTAGTTAATTGGTTTACTATTGCTGGGTCAGTGTCAGTGAGCCATGTTTCGGTGACGCAGAGGATATCGGGTTTGTTGTCAGACATCATGTTGTGGATGATGTGTGTTTTATTTCTAATAGACCTGGCGTTGATAAGGCAGATCGTGATAGGGGATTGTGATGTTTGGCATGGTTGCTGGTTCTTGTTTTTATTAGCTGTGTCTGCCGGCTTCCTGTGCTTTTTTTTTTCTTTACCCTGGACATGTCTACATCACACCTCCATTCAGACTTGGGACATCCTCGCCCCAGAGACATCCACAGAGCCAGCTTCTAAAATGTCTCTGGGGTCATCTTCATGCCTGTTTTCAGTTGTCCAAAGCACGAATAGGACTTCTAAAATAACCCCCATATTCTACATCGAAATAAACATCTTCCACAATGGGTGCAGAGGACATTTCCCCATTGAACTCAGCATACAAAAAATAATTTTTGATTCTGATGTCATCTCAATAACAACAATATAAACCCTCACTAGTACTGGGCAAATTGTGAAGTAATACAAAACTGAAACAATCACTCAGATTTTCTCTAGAGGTCCTATCGTACTATAACAGCATCAAATTCTAAAACTCGCACAAGGAGCCTACCCAGAAGATAGCAGCACTGTACATATTGCAGTGGGCTCTAGAACATAAGTTTATCTGTTTGGAAACTGAAGAAGCTGGATTGCTACAGATCCCCATGTAGAAACTCCATTCTAACTGAATACCTGACATCGGTCATACACTCGGATTACAGCTAGATCCTCACCAAGTATAGATTATATTACCACAAACCAAAACTAAAATTATGTAGACAAAAAATTAATAGAAATTTAAAAAAAAGCCAGACTGCATCTAATGCAACAACAGAAAAACAGAAATCTGCAGATGCCCCTGTATTGTGCAGAGTGCAAAGATAAATATGTACAGCCCACTATTAAAAGAGGTATCTGATTAACTATAGGGCTGGCCAAACCACTAGTCAAGCTAGGTAGTTGCCTAGGGGGACAGCAAAGAGCAGGGCATTCACAGCTAAACAATAGATTCTGACAGCCAGGTGGAGCTTAAGGCTTAAAGTTTGCCTATGGCGCAACACCTTGAACCAGCTATGGGGCCAGCCCTGATTAGCAAGACCTGCTAACCAGATAAAGCCCACTGACAGAGATTCAGAGGACACTAACCAGCCAGTGCTGCTGAATATCTCCTCTAAACGCCATGCCACTGTCTAGACAGTGCAAGGGTGGTCCATGAGCAGGACAAGAGTAGCCCCAACACTTAGCTGGTTAACAATGATTTTCAGTCTGCTAGCCTTCTAAGTATGGAGGAGTAGCCTAGTGGTTAGAGCACTGACTTGGTAACTAAAAGACCACGGTTTGATTCCCACTGGCACTCCTTGAAGATGTCATGGGTCACCTGCAAGATGCTTGTCTTGTAACTGTAAAATCATTCTTTTGATATTGGTCTTTGACTATGAAGGGGGAGGGGGAAGCAAGTTGGGGTTACCTTTATTTTAGGAGTGGAAGAGTAGCCTAGTGGTTAGAGCAGTAGCCTAGCACCCAAGAGATCTGGATTAGATTCCCACTGGCACCCCCTGTGACCTTGGGCAAGTCACTTTACCCTCCATTGCCTTGGAAGAAAAGGCCTGACAATCTACTTCCAGTCATACCTTGCCAAAAAAATCCAGGGGTAAGACACTAGCATTCCAAGGTCCCTCCAGGTTCATGCACAGTAACCTCTCACTCCCTATTGCATACAGCTCCTTTGGTTTTAATAAGTCTTCTTTCTCTTCTCCCTCCCCAACACCCACCCACCCCTGGGATAATCATAACTTTATAGGTGCTTAAACCTCTTAAAGGAAAGAAGGTGCCATATTCACTCTCAGGTGCAGCTGTTTATTCTCATCAGCATACATTAAGGACCCGAGATTAATTAAACATCAGGTGAACAAAGTACATTAAACATATTAAGTATAGTTTTATTAGTATAAGTATCCCCAGAAACCCTTAGTAAGTAAAAAAACGTAAATATCTAAACACAACCTTAAAACAAAGATGCAGTCCAGCAGCAAGATGGGGGCTTTCCAGTCTTTTGCATTGAGTGTCACATGTATGATTTTCACGCAGTTTGTGAAGGGTCTTAAGTGTGCACAAGGTGCAAGGAGCTCTTTGCTCTCAGGGAATGAATCTGATCTCTGGAGGCTAGAGTAGCAGACTTAGAAGACATAAGGAAGACAGAGAGGTACATAGACGAGACCTGATATAGTCCTGAGGTCCCACCTCCAGTCTGGCAGCATCCCTGTTGCCATGGAGGAGAGAGGTCACGTGACAGGAGAGCATCACCCTGATGTGGCAGGAAGTGATCCTATAGATAGGACCTGTCCTCCAGGTGATGTAAAACCCTCTCGCACCGAGGAAGTTTCTCCAGGGCCATGTGCTCATGAAGGAAGGGTTAGGACAGCCATTATAGTTGGTGATTTGATCATTAGGCATGTAGCTAGCTGGGTGGCTGGTGGACATGAGGATTGCCTGGTAGCATGCCTGCCTTGTGTGAAGGTAGTGGACCTCACGTGCCACCTAGACAAGGTCTTAGATAGTGCTGGGGAGGAGTCTCCCGACTTGGTACATGTCGGTACCAATGACATAGGAAAATGCGGTAGGGAGGTTCTCGAGGCTAAATTTAGGCATTTTTAGGTAGGAAGTTGAAATCCAGAACTTCCAGGGTAGCGTTCTCCGAAATGCTTCCCGTTCCACGCGCAGGACCCAAAAGACAGGTAGAGCTCTGGAGTCTCAATGCGTGGATGAGACGATGGTGCAAGGATGAGTGTTTGTTAGGAATTGGGGAACATTGTGGGGAAAGGAGGGGCTCTTCCGAAGGGATGGGCTTCACCTTTAAACAGGATGGAACCAGGCTGCTGACATTAACTTTTTTTTTTTGTATTTAACTTTTTATTGGCAACAATTCCATTGCAAAAACACATACATACGTTGTATCAGTGCACTAACTAGACATACAAAAACTATCCTCTTACAATAGCTTCCCCCCCCCCCGCCTACCCAACATTACAACAGAGAACAGCAGCATACCACACCCCTTTTGAATCCCAGCAGGCAAGTTGCTCCCTCCGTCCTTCCCAGTAGGGCATAGGGTGCCTCTGCCAACATAAACCAGGCAAATACAACCAGCCTTCTCCCCCCCCTCCCCCGTATGGAATTGTGTATATAGGAGTAGGAGCCATCGGCTGCTCCTGCCAGCCTCCATGGCAAATACCCTCCCCCACCCCTTTCGTCTCCCAACCCCTCTCCCTCCAACTACTTTCCTCCCCTCCCCCCACCCCACCCTCCCCCAACTCCCCCAATTGACCCCCCCATCCCCCCGTTTTCCCCCCTCCCCACCCCTTCTATTGCAGGGTATTGTTCCGTAGGTAAAGCAGCACCTTATCCCACTGCTTCTCAAATCTATCAACCCATTGCCTTCGTGCTGCAGTCAGTTTTTCCATTAAGTACACTTGCCTGAGGCGCTCCACACACTGCTCCACCTGCGGTGCGTCCCGCTGCCTCCAGCGATAGGCCAGCTCACAACGGGCCACACTCAGGCACGCCATTACCTGCCTTTTATCTTGGGCCTGTCCCCCTTCGCTCCACCACCCCATTAAATACCCACTTGGATCGAGCGGCACCTCCCGCCCCACCACCTCCCTTATCCAATCCCGGATCGCCCCCCAGTATTGCTGTATCCGCGGGCACTTCCACCATATGTGAAAGAACGTGCCCACCTCCCCACACTCCCGCCAACACATATTGGACACCCTAGGAAACATCCGATGCAGACGGGCTGGAGTATAATACCACCGCATAACCACCTTGCACCAATTCTCCCGGATAGCTATCGACAATGGCAATAGCCTCATCTGGTCAAAGACATTCTTCCATTGCCCCTCCTCTAGCTCTATCCCCAAGTCCCCCTCCCACTCCCACATGTATCTATGCTTCCCCCCCAGGGGCCCCTGAATGGCCTTATACAGCGCTGAGGTTAGCCCCGGGGATGTCTTCTTCCCATACCAAACCACCTCTAACGGGGTATAATCCCGCTCGAGGCCCTCTTTCCCTAATTTCCGCCGTAAGAAATTCACCACTTGCCCATAATAAAAACGATCCCCTTCCCGCAGCCCATACAGCTCTTGTAATTTCGCAAATGGGACCCACTCTCCCCCATCTATAAACTGGTAAAAACACTTCAGTCCCTCTCTTGCCCACCTTCGGTATCCCCCCCTTCCCTCCCGGGGCGGAACTCCTCCGTATGGCAAAGTTCCCTCATCAACGAAAAGCGCGCTCCCCCGCCTTCCCCAGCCCCCCCTCTGAGCTTGTCCCACTTGCGTAGCACATGGCACACATACGGATTAGCCTGCACTGCCGCCCCCCTTTCCCCCCTCCCCATCCAGGGGAGCCCTGCTAGGGACCGCCCCCCACCACTATCCTTCTCCATCTCCACATAATTCTTCCTCTCCCCCCCTTCACGCCAGTCCATCACATGGCGGGCCTGGGCAGCCCAATAATAGGCCTGCATGTTGGGCACCCCCAATCCCCCCTCCCCCCTCCTCCCTCTTCCTGTACATCACCGCTCGCGCTATCCTAGGCGGACGTCTTCGCCAGATATATTGATTCACTTGCCGCTGTAAGCGACGCAGATGTGCTCCCGGAATAGCCACCGGCAGAGCCTGGAAGTAGTACAGCACTCATGGGAGGACATTCATTTTAACCGATGCTATCCTTCCCAGCCAGGAGACTTCGTAACTCATCCACCTCTGCAAATCCTGATCTATCTCCTTCCACAGTTTACCGTAATTAGCCTCATACGTCCCTCGTGGCTGAGGAGTGATGTTGACCCCCAGGTATCGGATGACTCTCTCTGCCCACTTGAACGGGTAAACCCGCTGCAACCTTTCCAACCGTGGCCGGGACATATTAATATTCAGGGCCTCAGTCTTGTCCGGGTTCACCTTGAACCCCGATACCTCCTCGTACCTTCCTAGCTGTCGCAAGATCTCTGGTAGGGACTCTTCAGGTTGCGTCACCACCATGAGAACATCGTCAGTGAAGAGGGATATTTTATGGTGACCGCCCCCCCTCTGTAGCCCCCGCACCCCCCCACTTCCTCTGATTGCTCGCGCCAAAGGTTCGATAGCAATGGCAAAGAGGAGCGGGGACAGCAGGCACCCCTGGTGGGTCCCCCTTTCCAGCTCCAGAGCCTCAGTATACCGCCCATTAATTATAACCCTCGCTTTAGGGCCCCTATACAGCGCTTGTACCCACCTCATAAATTTAGGGCCTATTCCCATCTGCTGCATGGCTTGAAACAAAAAGTCCCAATCCACCCTGTCAAACGCTTTCTCAGCGTCAATGGACAACAGCATGGCCTCTACCCCTTGATCGTGCGCCCCCCACACAGCTTCCAACACCCTCTTTATATTATCGGAGGCCTGCCGCCCCATTATGAATCTGGTTTGGTCTATCCCTATCAGCCCTGGCATCTTTGGAGCTAACCTGTTAGCCAACACTTTGGCGATAATTTTTACATCCACATTGATCAGGGAGATGGGCCGGTAGGACCCGCAATGCAGCGGATCCCTACCCCCCTTGGGCAGTACTGTTATCCCCGCTGTAAGCATATCTGCCGAAAGGTGCCCCCCTCCTGCTGCACCCCGTTCGCCACCCGGACCAACCTATCCAATAATTCCTCCCGAAAGGTTTTATAGAAGGCCCCCGTCAGGCCATCTAAGCCCGGGGCCTTTCCAGCTGGCAGCACCCGCAGGGCCAGCGCCACTTCCTCCCTGGTAATATCTGCCTCCAAGTCCTGGACATCCCCCTCCCCCAGGCTCTGCAGCTCAATACCCTTTAAATATTCCTCCCCTGACCCCAGTGTCTCCCCCCTCCTTTTTCCTGTATAGGTCCCTATAAAATTGGCAGAAATGTTCCCCAATTTGCTTCTCCGACCGCAGCTGCTCCCCTCTGTCCCCCACCAACCCCACTATAGTGGTCTGGGCCTCCCGCTTCCGTAATTTATTGGCCAACAGTTTCCCGGCTCTATCCCCCCATTCATAATAACACTGTTTCAGCCTAGCCATCTGGAACCCAATCTCATCCACTTGCAATTTATGAAGCTCCATCCTTAGCTGATTGAGGCGCTTAAAGTCACGCTTGTTCCCCCGGCCTTGGTATCTCTCGGCTGCCTGCTTTATCTCTGTTTGCAATTCCTCCTCCCTTGCCAACCGCTGCTTCTTAAATCTAGAGGACCACATCACTAGCCGCCCCCTCACTACCGCCTTCATACCTTCCCACCTTCCCACATTCCCACCTCCCCCACGTCCCCCGTATCATTAAGGTTCCAGTACTCCCTCAGACATTCCTTGACATCCTTCACTACCTCCTCTCTCCTTAGCAAACTTTCATTGAGCCTCCAAAATCTCACTCCCCCCCCATCTCTAGGGCACCTGACACCCACCCACGTTGGGGCGTGGTCAGACTACGTGATATTCCCTATGGCCGCTTCCTGGATCCTAGGGCCCCACCCAGCAGCCATCAGAATATAATTGATCCGGCTGTAGCTATCATGGGGTGCGGAGTAGAAAGTGTATTCTCTACTCCCCGCATGCTGTTGCCTCCACACATCGCACAGCTGGTAGGTTTCCATAATGCTCATCAGTATCCTTCGAATGTTATTCTTCCCATCGCCCCCCACCGCTTGGCGGTCCCATCAGGGGTGAAGAGCCAAATTGAAATCGCCCCCCAGAATAAGCCTCCCTTGCACATGCCTGGTTAGCAAATCCTGCACCCCTCTCCAAAATTGCACCTGCCGCTCATTCGGGGCATAAATGTTAACCAGAGTAACCTGTTCACCCTGCCATTCCCCACCCAAAAGTAGCACCCGACCCTCTTCATCCCTCTCCACCCTGCTTACCCTAAAGGTACTGTCCCGACGTATCAAAACTGCCACCCCCCCCTTCTTGCTCGCTTCCATCCCCCTCATGCCCCCAAAGTACTGTTGCGGGTATTTCGCATTCTGCATCAACCCCTCATTTTTCCTCCGCAAGTGGGTCTCCTGCACCAGCACCACCTCCCAGTCTAGCCTTGTGGCCTCTCTATACTGCTGCTGCTTCCGGGGGTTATTCAGCCCCTTGGTGTTAATAGATCCTATCATCCCCATTGGGACCTTTCATGTACCCCGAACCCTCCCCCTCCATTACCATCGAAACCCCGCTGTCCACTTCACCCCCACTCTCCCCCCCCCCTGCATTACCACTCCGGAGTTTCCCTGACCCCCCAGTGACGCTCCCCGGGTGCTTCCACAACCCTCCCTACCCCCCCCTTCCTTCCCTGCCCATCGATCATCCCCATCTCCCCCCAGATACCCACCCCTTCTACGCCCCTCCCTCCATCCGCCCTTTCCCCTTATCACCCCCCTCCTTTACCCCCTTCTACCCCTTCACACACCTAACAAACATGTCACCCCCCCACCCACCCTAACCCCCCCACACCTTCTATGCATAGCCATATATACAGTAATAGCGCCATTCCTCCTCCACCCTAATTCACTTATTAGACAATAAATGTCCCGTGGTGTATTTGTAAATTACCACCATGCCAGTCTATAGCTGTCCAAAGTCCTCCCTGCCGGGCCAGGTCCATCATCTCTGCTCAGTCTCCAGTCTCCTCCGCCGCCGGCACCTGTTCTTTGCCTCTGGAGAGCCTGGTCAACCGCCGACTCTTACTTTCCACTCTCTGCCACTTCGTCCCTGCACTCCGTACAGGGGGGCGTTGCTCCTTTGGCGGGCCTCTCAGTTGTGCCTCCGGAATATTCTCCACTCCCAAATCCCGCAGAATCTGCCAGGCTCCATCAGCACTCTGGATTCAGCGGGTGCTGCCCTTTACCGTCACCAGCAGCCCGAATGGATAAAGCCATTTATAGCGCCAGCCTTCTCTACGCAGCAATGATGTGACCCCTCTCAGCTCCCACCTTCGTTGCAGCGTGCCTGCCGAGAGGTCATGGTATAGCTCGATCTTTGCCCCTTCCCACTTGTACGGGCCGAGCTTTCGCGCCGCGGTGAGGAGCCTCTCCTTCAGTTTATATGAGCTCATGCACGCTATCACGTCGCGGGGTTTATTCTCCCTGGAGGGGCCCAAACTCCGATGAGCTCTGTCAATGGGCATCGGCTTTCCCTCCCACTCTCCTTCGGGGTCTGCCTCCTGCAAGATAGCGGCAAACAGCCGCGTCAGCGTCGCCTCACAGTCCTGGAAGTGTTGCTCCTCTGGAAGGCCCCGCACCCGCACATTACTCCTTGTAGACCTGTCTTCTAGGTCTTCCGTTTTCACCTGAAGCAGGTCCTGTGCCTGTCGCAGCTCCGCCCAACCGACCCGCAGATCATTTGCCATCTCCACCTGGTGCTCCAACCGCTCCTCCGTAGCCTCCACTCGGGCCCCTAGTTCCTTCATATCCTGTTTTAGCGTGGCCAACGTCTCCTTCAAATCTTTCTTAAAGGAGCCCATCTCAGCCTTCAGCTCCTCTTTGAAAGCTGTGAGCCACTCCTTCAGGCTCCCCAACGAGTCTGGTCCACCATCGGAATCCCCGTCAGAATCGGACCTCTCAGCCACATTATCCACCATGTTGTCCGCATGGCCTTCCTCCCCCCGCTCCTCCGCCGTGGCGTACGAGGAGCGGTAAGCCGACAGCCGCTTTTTCACTGACATCCTCTGTGGTATCGGGGTTGTTTAGCTCTAGTTACGTGCTCTTCAGTTAGGGTAGGGTCGCTCGTATTTTAGCTTTATTCCACCAGCGCCCCGGAGCTCCCTCAGAAAGCTGCCACC
Source organism: Ichthyophis bannanicus (assembly GCA_033557465.1). Taxonomy (NCBI): domain Eukaryota; kingdom Metazoa; phylum Chordata; class Amphibia; order Gymnophiona; family Ichthyophiidae; genus Ichthyophis; species Ichthyophis bannanicus. Next base: position 1,000,569,956 of record CM066031.1, read on the forward strand.
ATGCTCCCTGACGTCACCGGAAGTCCCGCTGACATTAACTTTTAAAAAGAGATATAGCAGCTTTTAAGCTAGATAATAGGGGAGAGCAGACAGTCGCCCAAGAGTGCATGGTTCGAAACAATGTATCCTTGAAGGATACTACCAAAAAAATGAAGTTAGGGCACATCAGCAGAGAGAATCCAATAAAGATAAAGGTAGCCCAAATGCCCTTGAGGACAGAGCTTAAAGATTCCAAATTACCCCTGCCTACTGATAACCAGATTAATATGAATAAAATACAGTCTCAAATGCTTGTATGCAAATGCTAGAAGTCTTAAAAATAAGATGGGAGAGTCAGAATATATAGCACTAAATGAGAAGTTAGATATGATTGGTATCTCAGAAACATGGTGGAAGGAGGACAACCAGTGGGACACTGATACCTGGGTACAAACTATATCGTAAAGATAGAGCTGATCAAATTGGTGGAGGGGTTGCGCTTTGTTAGAGAGGGCATTGAGTAACAAAGGATTAAAGTTTTGCAGGAAACAAAATTTGCCATAGAATCTCTTTGGATTGAAATTCCATGTAAAAAGGGGAAGGGGATGGCAGTGGGGGTGTACTATCGACCATCTGGCCAGAATGAACAAATGGATGACGAAATGCTCAAGGAAATCAGGGAAGCTAACAAAGGTTACAGAACAGTAATAATAATGGGTGATTTCAATTACCCTGGTATTGACTGGGTCAGTGTCATGGCAGGACATGCTAGGGAGATAAGGTTTCTAGATGAAATAAATGACTGCTTCTTGGAGCAGCTGGTTCATGAACCGACCAGAGGGGAAGATATTTTGGACTTAGTCCTTAGTGAAACATCAGATCTGGTGCAAGAGATAAGGGTGTTGGAGCCACTTGGCAATAGTGGTCATAGTATGATCGCGTTTGATTTAATTAATGGAGGAGGGATGGTAAGGAAATCACAGTACTACCTTTTATCTTTCAAAAGGGAGACTATGATAAAATGAGGAAAATAGTTAAGAAACAACTAAAAGGAGCAGTTGCAAAGGGTAAAGACTTACATCAAGCTTGGGTGTTTAAAAATACTATCTTGTAAGCCCAGACCAGCTGTATTGCACGCATTAAGAAAAGTGGAAGGAAGTCCAAAAAACTGACAGCATGGTTTAAAGGTGAGGTCAGAGAGGCTGTTGTTGCCAAAAAAGCATCTTTCAGGAAATTTATTTTTTTTATTTATTACATTTTCTTTTATACCACGCTATTTAAGATCAGTGCGGTTTACAATAAACATTAAATCTACACATCTCAGTTTAGTGATTTGTGCTTACAATAAACAGGTAAAAATAACTTGGGTATACAATAAACATGTTTCTTAACAGGGAGAACATGATAACTATATACAAGCCAGTTAATGTAACTATATACATGGTTAAGTGCACAGCACGAGCTTCTTAAGGTGGGTTAAGTATGGAGGCGGTTAAGGTGTGGTTGCGGGTATTCAGACTAGGAGTGTAAGATGCGTGGGCTTGAGGAGCTACCATGAGGCGTGGAGGTAGGTGAGTGTGTGTGTGGGGGGGGGGGGGGGGACTGCAACATCGTAGTGAAGGAGAAAAAGGTGATGCTTCAGTTCCTCCTTGAATTGGGAGAGATCGCTGATGGTTCTGATAGCTGCCGGTAGAGCGTTCCAGCAAGATGGTGCAAAAAAGGCAAAGGCTCTAGCTCTGGTAGCTTGGGAGCACTTAGTGCTTGCCTTAGGTAGAATGAGGGTGTTTGCAGCATTTGATCTCCTTAGCCGGGGAAATGGGGAAAAAAGAGCCAAATGACAAACTGGAAACAGCACAAGCACTGGCAAGTTAAATGCAAGACATTGATAAGACAGGCAAAGAGAGAATTTGAGAAGAAACTTGCTGTAGAAGCAAAAACACATAAAGACTTTTTCAAGTACAATCGAAGAAAAAAACCTATGAGAGAGTCAGTTGGACCATTAGATGATAGGGGTAAAAGGGGCAGTAAGAGGGGACAAGGCTGTAGCGGAAAGACTGAATGAATTCTTTGTTTCGGTCTTTACTGAGGAAGATATAGGGATGTTACCCATAACTGAAGTGTTATTTAAAGGTGATACTGTGGAAGAATTGAAAGAAAAATCGATACACCGGGAAGATGTATTGCAACTATTTGATAAACTGAAGAGTAGCAAATCACGTGGACCGGATGGTATACATCCAAGGGTGTTGAAAGAACTGAAATATGAGATTGCAGACCTGCTATTAGTAATCTGTGAACTATCATTAAAATCATCTGTGATACTTGAAGATTGGAGGATGGCCAATGTAACGCCAATTTTTAAAAAGGGTTCCAGGGGTGATCTGGGAAACTACAGACCGGTGAGCCTGACATCAGTACTGGGAAAAATGGTAGAAACCATCATAAAGAACAAAATTACTCTACATGTAGATAGTCATGGTTTAATGGAGACAGCCAACATGGCTTTAGACAAGGAAGATCTTGTCTTACTAATCTGTTATGGTTTTTTTTGAAGGTGTGAATAAACAGGTAGACAAAGGTGAGTCAGTTGATATAGTGTATCTGGACTTTCAGAAAGCCTTTGACAAGGTCTCTTATCAGAGACTTTTAGCAACTAAAAAGTCATGGGATAGGAGGCAATGTACTATTGTGGATCAGGAACTGGTTAAAAGATAGAAAGCAGAGGGTAGGGCTAAATGGCCAATTTTCCCAATGGAAAAAGTTGAATAGTTGAGTACCACAAGGATCTGTGCTGGGTCTGCTGCTTTTTGACATAGTCAAACCTCGGTTTTCATGATTAATCTGTTCGAAAAAGTCTGACTAAAACCGAAACGTATGAAAACTGAAGCAATATTTCCCATAAGAAATAATGTAAATCCAGTTAATCCGTTCCTGACACCCAAAAATATTCACAAAAAATACATTTTATAGAGAATAACTATTTTTACATACAGAAAACAATGAGAAATAAATATAAATGACCAATGAAATGAATAAATGAACATTTAACATCACACTTACCTTTATTGAAGACTCTTGTTGGCATATGGAAGACGGCGAGGAGGGGAGAGGGAGGAGGAGAGGTTATTGTTTGGAAGGGGAATCCCCCTCCATAAGGACCTCAGGTATCCAGGCCCTATCCGGGGTTACTGCCCTTCTTTGTCTTTTACTGGCACTGGGACCAGCTTGAGAGTCACTGGACCCCTGTTGCACAAAAAATCTGTCCAGAGAGGTCTGTTTCTGGCGTCTCTTTAAGATTTGCCTAAAATGGAACAAGGCATTGTCATTGAACATGCTGCAGACACGGCTTGCAACAGCTTTGTTAGGGTGATATTTCTCCACAAAACTTTGCAATTCACTCCACTTTGCACACATGTCCTTAATCACTGAAGAAGGCACCTTCTCTCCTCTCTCTTCTTCCTCCTCCTCTGAAGCAATTTCCTCAGCTACCGTCTGTTGCTGTTCCAGTTGAAGGTCTTGCAGCTCTTCAGTGGTTAGCTCTTCCTTGTGGTCCTCCACCAACTCTTCCACATCCTGGCCACTCACATCCAACCCCATGGACTTCGCCAAAGACACAATAGATTGCACAACAGGTCGTCATGGTGAGCCTCAAACCCTTGAAAATTCTTCTCAAGGACACATTCTGGCCACAATTTTCTCCAAGCAGAGTTCAACTTCCTGGAAGTTACCCCCTGCCAAACCTTAGCTATAAGGCTTATGCAATTGAGGATATTGAAGTGATCCCTCCAGAACTCTCTTAGGGTCAATTCAGTGTCCGAGGTCACTTCAAAGCACCTTTGAAACAGTGCTTTGGTGTAGAGTTTTTTGAAGTTTGAAATGACCTGCTGGTCCATGGGCTGGATGAGAGGAGTGGTGGTAGGGGCCAAGAACTTCACTGTGATGAAACTAAACTCCAGGAACACAAGGAGGCAAGAGATGTGGATGAACCCACGTGCCTTTATTAAGTCCCCTACGTGTTTTGGCTTATGCCTTCCTCGGGGGGATGTACTTAAACATACAAACATAAGAAATATATAAAAACCGTAAATGTCAATAAAAGATGATTAAAATCAAACAGGCATGCAAAATGTACATGACAGTCCTAAGAACAATATGTGAACACATAAATAATACATAATGTTAACAACAAACCTTAACTAAAATAATCAACCATAAAAACACTTAAATAATTAAATTATGAAAATGAGTAAAATATTAAAATATTGAAACATTAAAATAATAAATAAGACGCAGAGCAGAAACAGAAAACACAGAGAAACGCTTGAAAAAAGCCTCTCACCAAACCTAGCTACTAAACCCAATGAACACATAAAAATGTGTCTACTTACAAGGCACTATTGGTAAAAAACCAATGTAAATATCCTAGATAGTGTGTAGATTCCTTGTACTCTAAAATGCTGTAATACATTGTCACCAGCAGTGGCTGAACTGTGGCGTAGGCAGCCAGTCACACTGCTGGGCCTGACCTATCTTTATGAAAAGTAGTAGTTGTGAGTCCGAGTAGTCAGGTTTTCAACAAGGATTTTTATTCCCCTCCCGGGGTTGGATTTTCAAAAGTAGTACAAAACACAAGAACTTAAAATACAGCCATGCCTTTGGCAAACTGAAGAAGAAAACAAAATACAGCTTCTTGCTTTAACCAAAAATCATGAATGACATTAAACAGAATCAGCTGATATGCTGGCAGTCTCTTCTATGCTTTCCAGCTCTCTACAAGGCACTCTTGTCTTTAGCTAACGCAGAGAAGAACTGATATCAGCCATCAATAAAGAGCAATCCATTTCTTCAACACATGGAGTTAAACTACTTGGTTCTGTAATCATCGGTTCATCAAACACAGTATTTTCTCTAGGACAGAAAGTCTGAAACTTCCTCAATTCAGTCTCTCTCTCTGAGCTTTCAGGACAGCCCTCTTCACAATAAGGCAGATACTTATCACACAGCTTGTAAAAGCAGGACGGAGAAACAGCTCTGTCTAAACAAGCTTTTTCCTTGTAACTTTTAAACCTCCTGCCTCTTGTACTTGACGGCAGCTCATAGCACTGTCCTGTTCTGGTAATGGAAGACTTTTCTTTTGGAAGTCTCCTGCAGGGTTTTAGGAGCATACATTCATCCTCATCAAGCATACAGATATCCTCAACAGGATTACTTTCCCTCTCACAGGGTTGTAAGTATTTTAAGCAGCTCTGCTTCTCAAATATATATGGCTTGTTACCAACTGCCTCATGTTCCTTCCACTGAGCTCGGTGCCTGGGAAAATCACACTGCTTCAGAGGTGAGTGTTTCCTGTAACTAACCTCTCTTGGTGAAGGTAACTTTTTTTTCCTTTTGATAATTCCTCCGTGGCTTTCTGAACTGCCTGAACCTTGGAGCAGAGTCGGTATAAGAGTATTCTGAGCCTCCGTCTGAGACCTGCAAGTGTCTTCCAACTTGCCAAGCTCCTGCAGCTTCCTGGTCTCTGTCTCCGTCTCGGTCTTGCTCCTGGTCTAACTCTGTCTGCTTTGGACATTTTTTATACAGCTTTAGGGGCGTTTTCTTGCCCATGTGAAAACTGTTTTCCTGATCAACTGGGGAGTGTTTGCTAACTAGGCGTGACTGCAGACCTCGTGTCTCAGCTTGTTTTGGTTGCCTATGGTAACTAGGAAGCTTCTGATCTACCTGCCTGTCAGAATCTGAGCTATACACAGCAGATTTCTGTGTTTTTAAGGCACAGGGCAGATCTTCCGTGTCACAACATAAATGAACAATAAAAAATAGTAAAAGATAAATATACAGTAAAAAAAAAAGGGAGATATAAATATAATATGAGCATCATAATAAAATGTAGGTGTAACTGTGTAAACAAAACATTAATCGACACTGTATGGACATAAAAATATGTAATCAATGAAATAAAAGTAATAATAATATTAAATATGTGCTAAATAAATGTGCAAACTTATACATCCAAAAGGATGTATGAAAGTGAACGCTAAAAGAATTTTGACTACAGCTGAACTAATAGCGTGAGATCGCTAATAACCACAGAGGCAGATGAACTTGTCACAATGGAAGCACACTTTCTAATTTACTTATGGACGTTTTTCTTTAAAAAAAAAACTTGTTCATTCACTTCATACACTAGTTTTATAAATAGGTTTGTCTATCGCAGCCACTTATTTCATTTCATTCTAGTGTGCCCATACCCTTTTTTCAAGATGCACAAGGAGACGTTAAATTATTCTTCAGGGGTGATTACATGAGAATCATGGAGAAGTGATTGCCAACCCTGTTTGGTGGAGATTAGGTAATGCCCACTAAACAAGTTTTTTTTAAAGAAAAACGTCCATAAGTAAATTAGAAAGTGTGCTTCCATTGTGACAAGTTCATCTGCCTCTGTGGTTATTAGCGATCTCACGCTATTAGTTCAGCTGTAGTCAAAATTCTTTTAGCGTTCACTTTCATACATCCTTTTGGATGTATAAGTTTGCACATTTATTTAGCACATATTTAATATTATTATTACTTTTATTTCATTGATTACATATTTTTATGTCCATACAGTGTCGATTAATGTTTTGTTTACACAGTTACACCTACATTTTATTATGATGCTCATATTATATTTATATCTCCCTTTTTTTACTGTATATTTATCTTTTGCTATTTTTTATTGTTCATTTATGTATTACAGTATTTTAGAGTACAAGGAATCTACACGCTATCTAGGATATTTACATTGGTTTTTTAACAATAGTGCCTTGTAAGTAGACACATTTTTATGTGTTCATTGGGTTTAGTAGCTAGGTTTGGTGAGAGGCTTTTTTCAAGCGTTTCTCTGTGTGTTCTGTTTCTGCCCTACGTCTTATTTATTTTATTTTATTTATTTTATTTAGTGTACACTTGTATCCCGCTACTTCCAGCGATCAGCAGCGGCTTTCTATACATAACAGTGTGGTTGTACAGGCCATGGATTAAAACATACATAATGATTTAGTGGAAAGGTACACAACACAACACTCGGATTACAGGTAAACAACACAACACTCGGATTACAGGTTTACATTTGATTGCAGGGCATTGTTTTCACATGTATATACATATTTACAGGTTGTCGGTTCTATTGGTGTCTGAAATTACGGTGTTCTTTCGTTGTGCATGGCGATGCACTAGTGTTAGAATATAGTGACTAGGTAGGATTGAAATGCGTCTGGAAAAGATGCGTCTTAAGATTTTTTTCTGAAGTCTAGCAAATCTCCGTTTGCTCTCAGCTCGCATGGTAGTTGGTTCCATAGCAGTGGCGCTATAAATGAGAATGCTCGGTTGCTGGTATTTGCAGTGACAGATCTCAGGCTACCCGGGACAAGGAGGGTATTGAGGTTTGTGGTTCTTCTGCTTCTGTTATTTGGCTGTGCTGTGATAAGGGTGTTGAGGTACGAGGGTGCTATATTGTGAATGAGTTTGAATGCAGTGACTAGGATTTTATATTGTATGCGTGCAGTGATGGGGAGCCAGTGTAATTCCATTAGTACTGGAGTGATATGATCCTTCAGGCCTTTCTTCATGATTATTCTGGCTGCCACATTTTGCGCCATTTGAAGGATGTTGAGGGTTTTTTTAGGCAACCCTTGCAGTATGGCGTTGCAGTAGTCCAGGTGAGGAATGATGAGGGCTTGAGCAACGGTCCTGAAGTCAGAGTGCCCTATGATGCTGCGTAGTGGTTGCAAGACTTTTATCTTGTGGAAAATGGCTCGATTGGTCGTTCGGAGATGCTTTTCCATCTTTAGGTTGTAATCCAGTGTCACGCCAAGGTATTTTATTTTGTTCTTTGTGGCGTAGAAGTTATTATTCATGGTGACTGTAGGTGGTGGATTGAAGTCAGGTTTTCTGGAAATGCACATCACTTCCGTTTTCTTGTGATTTATAGACATGTTATTCTGTTGCAGCCAGATTTGGAGTTCACTGCGGCATCTTTCCAGTTGACTGATATTTGGGTTGTTGACATCAACATTATTTTAATGTTTCAATATTTTAATATTTTACTCATTTTCATAATTTAATTACACAGGTACACTAAAAAAAATGTTTTTAAACTGCCTCTAATGTTTCGATTGATTTTTACGTTTTTTGGTGCGCTGAATCCAAATCTGGTAACCAATTTGCTCCATCACGTACAGATTTTTTGCTACATTGGGTTAGCAGTTTGAGGTGAACGTTTCAGATTGAGTGCGATCGAGATAAAGGTTTCTTGGATGAATTCTTTATACTAATTGTTTAGTAGTTATTCAAATAAGAATAAAGAAAATTGTAACAAGGCAGCACATAAGAATAGAGTAATGTCAACAAAACACACTGTGATGGTAGCAAAATTGTCTGCACTTAAAACAGCCACATACATGTGCACAAACATTGTGCATATAAGAGCGAGGTTAGACACAAAGCAAAGCAAAGAAATGTGCAAAAAATGTTGTACAGGTATGTATGTAAGAATAGAAAACGCAAACCGCACCATTGCAATACATGAAGACAAACACCCGATGGTGTGAAAATAAAATTATAATAAATGAGATCCGACACTGTGGTAATAACTAGCAAATTTTTATTTCAAAGTTTAGTAAAAACACGATATTTGTCAACACAGTTTAGATTTTAAAGTCATTCTTGGGTCAATCAATCTCCTGGTGGGCCCGTTTCTTCTTCCCCCGAATGCTTCTCTTGGTGCGCTGCTTGGTGTATTTTTCATCTGGGGTTTCCCGCAGCAGCAACCAGCAGAAATCAGCCATCATAGTGGTGTTCCATCTTCCTTGGTACCTTCTCTCTGCGTCCTTGATGTCCTGGTGAAACCTTTCACCTTGTTCTTCACTGTACGCCCCCAAGTTTTCGGGAAAGTAGTTCACATGGGAGTGCAAGAAATGGACTTTCAGGCTCATGTTACAGCCTTGTTCTTTGAAGGCATTGAGCATCCTGGCAACAATATCCTTATAGTTCTCATCCTGCCTGTTCCCCAAGAATTTGAGAACAACATCCTTGAAGGAATCCCAGGCTTCTTTTTCCTTCTCAGACATCGTTTCAGTGAATGCTCCATCTGAAATGAGTTTCCTTATATCAGGGCCAACAAACACTCCTTCTTTTAGCTTTGCTTCAGAAAGTCGGGGGAACTTTGAGCAAAGGTACCGAAAGCACTCACCATCTTTTGGAAGGGACTTGATGAATTGCTTAATGAGACCCAACTTAATGTGGAGAGGTGGTAATAGAATTTTATCACGAGGTACCAAGCTCTCATGAAGAACATTTTTCTCACCGGGTCTCAAATACTCCCGAATTGGCCAGTCTTTTTCCCCCCAGTGTAGGTCGCGGGCCCGGCTATCCCACAAGCAAAGGAAGCAGCGATATTTGGTGAAACCGGATTGCTGCCCTAATAGCATGGATAGAATTTTAAAGTCTCCACAAATCATCCACTTATGCTCATCATAATGAATCTTCTGAAGAATCAGGGCCAAATTCTCGTATTTTTCTTGGAGAATAACAGAGAGTGAGCAATAGGAACTGAAGCGAATGTGTTGCCATTATGAAGAAGAACACCTTTTATGCTGTCTTTTGACGAATCAATGAACAGCCGCCATTCAGCAGGATCATACTTGAGTTTAAACTTTTCCATCACTCCGTATATATCGTTGCAAAATACCAAATCTTCCTCTTTGCTGAAATACTTCAAAAATTGTGTCTCGCGGTTGCGGTACCAATAAAAAGTTGTTCCTGGTGACAATAGATTTTTCTGTTTAAGCCGAGAACCTAGCAGTTGGGCAGCATCTTTTGGGAGTCCTAAATCCCGGACTAAATCATTCAATTCAGCTTGAGAGAAAAGTTCAGGTTTCAGATCTGGTTCAGTTTCAAACTCGGAAGTACTGGACTCATCGGGAAAAGCCATCTGATGAGTCTCATCATGATCAGAACCGTCCACACAAATATGATCCAAAGATTTTGGTGGTTCAGGCACAGGTACTTCGTTGCTATGAGGCATAGGCCTAATTGCTGAGGGAAGGTTGGGGTAACTTATTACGTTCTTATTTTGTAAGTTGTATCCCTTCAGAATGCAAGAGCAAAAATAGCAGTCACTGCTGTGGTCTCTTTGTTCACGCCACATCATAGGTATTCCGAAACGAAATGCTTGTTTTTTACCTTTCATCCATAAGCGTAGATCTTCCTCACATGTCTTGCACACTTTGTGAGGAGCCCACGGTTTGTCTTGATCGCCTAACTTCAAACCGAAATAGGCGAAATATACTTTTTTAATAAATGCAGAAATGTTCCTCTGCCGCTTTTTCACGGTATATTCCCCACAAATAAAACAAAAACTGTCCGGAGAGTTGACGCAACCTCTGACTCTGTGAGCCATCACAAATACACAGCACTGCAAACTACAACTGTAGTGAACCACTTCGGAATAAAGCTGGATTACGACTGAGCAAACAAAAGGTAATAATGAACTTGCAAGAAACTGAAATTTGACAGGAACGTTCATGTCGCAACCACCATGTTTGAGCGAGCGAACGAGGCGAGGCGAACAGGAAAGAACATGCGCCAGCGCGAGTACTGGATTTAGCCCCCCGCCTCCCAATTGTCCTGTTAATGTATAAAATGAATACAAAACACTCTAAAATATCATGAGGGAGTGTTTCTAGTTAACCATTACAACCTCTATTTTGGGCCAAGAAAATAAACTGCAGTCGGCTAAAAAGAAATTATGTGAACATTCCTTATATGGGTAAGAAATCTAATTTTGCAAGAAAACGTGACATGATGGAACATTTTGGCTATTTTTTCCTGGATTCAGCACCCCAAAATCTATAGGAATCAGTTGCAAAACTGGAGGCAGTTTTTTGGTAGTGTACCTGTGTTATTTAAGTGTTTTTATGGTTGCTTATTTTAGTTAAGGTTTGTTGTTAACATTATGTATTATTTATGTGTTCACACATTGTTCTTAGGACTGTCATGTACGTTTTGCATGCCTGTTTGATTTTAATAATCTTTTATTGACATTTATGGTTTTTATATGTTTATGTTTAAGTACATCCCCCCGAGGAAGGCATAAGCCGAAACGCGTAGGGGACTTAATAAAGACACGTGTGTTCATCCACATCTCTTGCCTCCTTGTGTTCCTGTTGGATTAGCAAGAGCATTCTGCTCTCGTTGTGCCTGATGAAACTAAACTCCTCCAACAATTGGTTTTCCAAGCCTGGAGGATGAGCAGGAGCATTGTCCATTATCAGGAGGCACTTGAGTGGCAATTGATTTTCCAGGAGATATTTCTTCACACTCGGCCAAACACTTCATTGACCCACTCAATGAAAATTTGCCTCGTGACCCATGTCTTATTGTTAGCCTTCCACATCACACACAATTTACTCTTGATGACATTGTTTTCCTTGAACACTCGGGGATTTTCAGAGTGATACACCAGTAAAGGCTTCGCTTTGAAATCCCCACTAGCGTTACCACACAACAAAAGAGTTAGCCTGTCCTTCATAGGCTTGTGTCCTGACAGTGCCTTGTCCTCCTGCATGATGTAGGTCCTCTTTGGCATTTTCTTCCAAAAGAGGCCTGTTTCATCACAATTGAAGGCTTGTTGGGGGAGGCATCCTTCAGCCTCTACGTACTCCTTGAATTCATCAACGAATTCTGCGGCCCCAAGTTTGTCCGAACTTGCAGCCTCGCCATGCCTTACCACACTGTGTATGCCAGTTCGCTTCTTAAATTTGTCAAACCAGCCTCTGCTGGCCTTAAATTCAGTAACATCAGCACTTGTTCCAGGCATTTTCTTTGTGAGATCCGCATGCAACAGCCTTGCCTTTTCACAAATTATCGCCTCCGAAACACTATCTCCCGCTAACTGTTTTTCGTTGATCCACACCAACAACTTCTCAACATCTTCGATTGTTTGCGATCTGTTTCGTTAGCGCATTTACCCCTTTTGCAACATCAGCTTCCTTGATTTTGTTTTTCTTCACCAGGATGTAACTGATTGTTGATGCGGACTTCCTGTACATCCTGGCGAGATCGGCCACGCGTACGCCACTTTCGTACTTTGCTACGAGTTCTTTCTTGAATTCTATCATGTTTCTTGCCTTCTTTGTCAAAGGGCTGGCATTCGGAACTTTCTTTGGCCCCATGGTGGCTTATTTAGCAGTCGCACTCAATGAATGCGCGGGGTGATGCTCACTCAATGAGAAACAAAGGCAGACTGAGTCCCAGCAGGGGGTCCTAATTGAGCGTCGGAAGCATCAGAACAGCTCCAGGCACTTCTCTCACCTCACCGGACAGCACACACAGAGATTCTGATCGCCGACTCTCTCTCCCCCGCAGCATCGGAAGCATCAGAACAGCTCCAGGCACTTCTCTCACCTCACCGGACAGCACACACACAGATCCCTCAAAGTTTCGCTATCAGCAGGGAGCGTCGGAAGCCACACTTTCACTGATTCTTGCTACAGTACAGTATTTTTCAAAGCTCAGGATCGCTGAAAGCAAAGAGCTCTGGATCGCAAAAACAAGACTGTACTGTACTGAGCGCCCCCCCCCACCCCCCCCCCCCCCGGTACGGACCTTTTTTTTTTTTTATTATTATAAATTTGTTTTATTTCTTGTATTCCTCTGTTGCTGCTCCTCCTGCCTTGGCGTTCTCTGCGCTGCTAAGGCCTTCTCTCCCACTGGATTGGTGCCAGGTGTTCTGTGCCTCTATGCACTTTGCCTTCTCCTCCTGATATCCTCACCGGCCTTTTTGCAGGGCGGCCACGTGTACACGTCACTACCTTGGGTGAATATTTTTCCAGTAAAACAATTAATACATCAAAATAAAATAACAAAGAACTAGTCTAGTGTGAAATCTAGTCGCTCTAATGTTTCAGAGCCTACTGCTGTTAATCTCATCCTCCTGTAATGATGGCTTCAAAAGCCACTGACGCCTAGATATCGCCCTATGTAAAAGTTACTTTGCCCTCTAAAAGGCACTGTGAGCCGCATATCTTTAGCTCTTGTAGAGCGAAACCTTGCATGAACCGCACGTGCCATTCCTTCTCGCGGCTGCTCACAGCATGCATCTCATTAAAAACAAAGTCCCACCTGACCGGCTATACTGTCATGGCGTCTTCCAGCAGAAAAGTAGCCCGTCCGCCGCCGTCCGAGATTGCTGTGGCTGCTAGCGGTGTTCCACGGGGAGGTGGCGAGCTCTTGGACTCTGTGGACGATGCTGAGGGACTGTATGTGGCGGTGGAGAGGTGTCCCCTGTGTAACACCACCCGCCGGAGGCTGACCTGCGCCAAGTGTGTCCAGAGCAGAGACTTTGTCTTTTTTGACGGCCGGAACACGGAGAGGTAACTACGATGGCGGCTCCGACACTCGGCACCACTACTCTCTGGCCTTCGCTCCTGGAGCAAATATCGTAGCCTGGGCTAATGCTCCTGGAGCTGTCTCCCCCGCTTCAGTCGTTTCTCTTTAACCAGTTACTGTAGTGCTCCTGGCCTTAGAGGACGCCTTGTACGAAAACCGAGCAGATGTACGAGAACTGAGACAACATAGCAATGAAAAAAGTCATTGAAAACCGAAGCTAACGAAAACTGGGGCATACGAAAACCGAGGTTTGACTGTATTCATAAATGACCTGGAAAAGGGAATGACGAGTGAGGTTATCAAGTTTGCAGATGACACAGAACTTTTTAAAGTTGTTAAAACCCAAGAGGATAGTGGAAAATTGCAAGATGATCTTGATAAATTGGAAGACTGGGCATCAAAATGGCAGATGAAATTTTAATGTGGACAAGTGCAAAGTTATGCACCTAGGAAAGAACAATCCAAACTATGGTTACATGATGCAAGGTTCCACATTGGGAACCACCACCCAGGAAAAAGATTTAGGCGTCATTGTAGATAACATGTTAAAACCCTTTTCCTAGTGGGCAATGACGGCCAAGAGAGCAAATAGAATGCTAGGTATCATAAAGAAAAGAATGGAAAATTAAAACAAAGGATATTATAATGCCTCTGTATCGTTCCATGGTGCGACTGCACCTTGAATATTGTGTGCAATTTTGGTAGCCGTATCTTAAAAAGGATATAGCGTTATTAGAAAAGGTTCAGAGAAGAGCCACCAAAATGGTAAAGGGGATGGAAAGATACTCCTGTGAAGAGAGCCTAAAAGGTTAGGGCTTTTCAACCTGGAAAAGAGACTGCTGAGGGGAGATATGATAGAGGTCTATAAATTAATGAATGGAGTGGAACGGGTAAACGTAGATCGATTGTTTACATCATCAGAATATAAAAAGACAAGGGGACATGCAATGAAGCTACAGCTATTTAAGACAAATAAGAGAACATATTTCTTCACTCAATGTGTAATCAAACTCTGGAATCAGCTGGAGAATGTAGAAGAAACAGTGGGCAAAACTGACTTTACTTCATTGTATTCTCTACCATTGTATATAGTTTGACATTGTATTATATTTCCAGTTCAATGTATTCTGTTCTATTGTATATAGTCTACATAGTTCCATGTAACCGAATATGTACCTGTTCTTCCTGTACTATTCATACTGTTGTTAATTGTAAACCGTGCTCGATCCTTTGGAAAACGCAGTATAAAAATTTTTTAATAAAAATAAAATAAAATAAATAAATAATCCCGCTAATGACTCCTTAAGATATTGGCCCATCTTGGCAAAGTTAGTTTTCCTAAAGTCTAAGACTCTCGCTTTTGAATGGATTTTATCAGCCCTAGTCCTAATACTGAGCCACACCATCTGATGATCACTGGATGCGAGATGATCTCCCACTATAACATCAGAAACACTTTCCCCATTGATATTTATTTATTTAAAAAATGTTTATATACTGTCTTTTTACAATTCAAGACGGTTTACATGGAACTTAACTTATAACAGTGTGTGAACAGCTGTTGAACAGAGAACAAAAAACGTAGAAGGATAAAATGATAAAGAGCGTTTAACAGTCAAGTGTAACTTTTTATATATTTACTGAGGATAGTCAGGGAGGCAACAAGGTATAAAGGGGAAAGATGGGAGGTAAGGCAATGGATGGGGGTAGTGGAACACTAAGGTGGGGTGGGGGGGATCAGGGCAGAATGCTTATAGCTTAAAGGATAAGGAC
The DNA here is from genome assembly GCA_033557465.1 of Ichthyophis bannanicus. Taxonomy (NCBI): domain Eukaryota; kingdom Metazoa; phylum Chordata; class Amphibia; order Gymnophiona; family Ichthyophiidae; genus Ichthyophis; species Ichthyophis bannanicus. Next base: position 1,000,585,133 of record CM066031.1, read on the forward strand.
TGGGTTATACTAGGGTGACTGTGGTTAGTGGGGTAGTGCAAAGTGTTCTTGGAAGAGGAAGGTTTTGAGCCATTTTTGGAATTCTGCATGGTTGGAGCATCCTCGTAGGTCAGATGGGAAGGTTCCATTCTGAGAGGGGCAAAGAGGGAGAATGCTCGGTTGCAGGTAGATTTTTTTTTCTTTTGTGTTGGGATATTTAAGAGGTTTGCAGTGTTTGGCCTATGAGATCTGGAGTTATTAGGCCTAGAGAGAAGGGAGAGGAGGAGACAGAGGGCAGATTCATTGAATATGACTTTGTGAATCAATGTGAGGGTTCTAAATTTTATTCTGGCTAGTACTGGGAGCCAGTGGAGGTCTTGGAGGATAATGTGGGCTTGTCTGGGTATGTTAGTGATAAGGCATGCTATTGTGTTCTGGGCCATTTGGAGAGGATGGATACTTTGTTTTGAGAGACCATGATATATGAGGCTGCAATAGTCAAGGGAAGGGGTCCAGTCCAGTATGGCCCCTTCATGTGTGGGTTCTGTTACTTGTTGCCTGAATACTTCTTCCTATAAAGAATCCAGGATTTCCTTGCTTCTAGATGACACCACACTAGGGATGCCCCAATCAACATCTAGCATATTGAAATCCCCTATCAGTAGCACTTCCCCTTTCCCAGCAATGCTGCATATTTCTGCTATTAAATCTTCGTCCACGTCTTCTCCCTGTGATGGAGGTCTGCATATCACGCCAATGCAAATGGATTTCCCTTTCACTCTTTCTAGTTTAACTCTGCCTCCTCTCTCCCTTTTAAGCCATATATTTCCATAGCTTTAATATTTTTTTTTACATATAGTGCCACTTCTCCCCTTCTTCCTACCCTGTCCTTTCTGAATAACCTGTTGCTTGGTATAGTTATATCCCAGTCATGGTTGTCCATGAACCATGTCTCTGTAACTACCACTAAATCCAAGTCATCTTCTCCCATTAAAGCCTCAACATCTGGGATCTTATTTCCCATGCTACGCGCATTTATAGACACTGATTTCCAGATGTTGCCCCTTTTACCTATTTCTATAAAGGTATTTAATGTTTCACTTACCTGGGGGCTTTCTTCACCCATCCCCAATGAATCTAGTTTAAAGCCCTCTTCAATAGGTTAGCCAGTCTGCTACTGACAATATATTGACCCTTCTTGGACAGATGGTGCCATCTCTGCTCTGCAGTCCTTGGAACATCATCCCATGGTCCAGGAAACCAAACGCTCTCTATGACACTATTCATACAACCATGAATTTATCTCCAGAATGCAAGCTTCTCTGCCCTGGTCTTTACCCTCAACAGGGAGGATTGAAGAGAACACCACCTGTACCCCTATCTGCTTCACCCTTTGTCCCAGTGCCATGCACCATCTGTACCCCTATCTGCTTCACCCTCTGTCCCAGTGCCATGAAGTCACTCTTGATATGCTCAGAGGGATACCTAGCAGTATCATTTGTGCCAATATGGATGAGCAACATCTGGTAATAATCAGTAGGCTTGATGAGTCTCAGCAAACTATCCGTAAAACATCTTGGATTTTGGCACCTGGCAGACAAGTCTGGTTGGCAGATGGTTGCCTCAGTATCCCTCAGGTGAGAGTCACCAACAACCACTACCCTTCTCTTCCTAGTGGTCACTGATTCTGCAACTTTGGGGTGCTCGAGCTCTGGTTCTTCCCTTTCGTGGGATGCCTCCGCCTCCTCCGCTTCCAGGGCTGCATAATGGTTCTTCAGTTCAAGGGCTTGAGTAGTTGGATTGGTGATTCTGTAGGCCCTGGTTACTTGTGTCTAACCTTGGTCCTTCTGTAGTCTCCCATCCTCGCCTCTGCTGGCTAGCTTGGATGTTTCAAGAAGCATCTCATCAATGTACCTCTCACTGTCTTGAATGCTCCTCTGCCTTGCCACCTCTTCTCTGAGCTCCTCCACCTGTTTCCTGAGCGCATCAGCATGTAGGCATCCTGTGCATGGAACCAGTCCTTCAACTGGCATTGGGATCTATGTCTGGACAGAGGTAGAAGCTGTAACCGGGGCAACAGCTTTGGCAATACGGTTTTCCCCAGTCATTGTTCAGTTGGTGGAGCTTTGGTACCTTGCTTTGAAATGGAGAGACCCTGTTAGGAATGCCTTGGAAGGTTCTGAGGACTTTTATGCAATCCTCAATTCTTTCACAGGATAATCAGGGCCATTAACCCCTGGTGAGGTGTGAGTGACCAAAGAGTTGAGAAAAAGAGAAACTAACAGCTAAGTTACACCACTAAAAACCCCAAGTATTTCCCCTTTTAAAATAAAGCAGCATAAAGATTAACCCTTTCTAAAAATGGAACGGGTAAATGTAGATCGATTGTTTATCATCAGAATATAGAAAGACTAGGAGACATGCAATGAAGCTACAGGGTAACCTATTTAAGACTAATAAGAATTTTTTTTAACACTTAACGTGTAATCAAACTCTGGAATTTGTTACCAGAGGATGTAGTAAAAGTTGTTAGTGTAGCTGGGTTTAAAAAAGGTTTGGACAAGTTCCTGGAGGAAAGGTCCATAAACCATTATTAAAAGGGATCCAGGATATCACTGCTTGACCCAATACAAACATTGTGGAACCTGTGTCTTTTGGGGAAACTGCTGGGTACTCTTGACCTAGATTGGCCACTGTTGGAAACAGGATACTGGGCTTGATGGACCTTGGTCTGACCCAGTATGGCATACCTTATGTTCTTATAAAATGTGGACCAAAACCGATTTAAGAGCTCTCAGGCAGATAGCTAGTAATTAAAAGCTACATACTCTTACCTTGCTTTGAAATGGAGAGACCCTACATGATCTTCCCCTAGGAAAACCATGTAGCCTTGGATCATGCGATTTTGTGAAGAGATACCACATCAGCTCTTCTCCAGTCCTGTGGCATCTCTACTGTCTCCAAGGATCTATTAAAAACATCCTTTATTTAATCTTTATTAATTTTTTTTATTAATTTTTATTTTATTTAATCTTTATTAATTTTACAATACAAAGAAGCTAATAACACAAGCTTCATGGTAATTAGGACAATTGGTCTGAAAACTAACATTGATAGACCAATATAGTAGGACTTGGAATTGGTTTTTCTTCTTTTTTATTTCCTGTTTTTGTAAATATTGGTCTATCAAAAACATCCTTTAAAGGTCCTGCCAGAACCTCTATGAGCTCTTTCAGTATCTTGGGATGTATCCCATCTGGTCCCATGGCCTTGTCCACTTTCAGTTTTGCAAGCTGTTGAAAAATATCTTCTTCTGTGAATGGTGTGGAATTACTGTAACTCCATTCCCATTTGTATTTTTGTCAATCATATGTGATTCTTCCCCAGGATTTTTTTCATAACTACAGAACAGAAGTCTTTGTTCAGTATTTTTGCTTTTTCAATGTCACTTTCCGCAAATCTGTCCCCTGCACTTTTTAAACTTGCTGTTCCACCTCTGATTTTCCTCTTCTGAATATACTTGAAAAAGGTTTTGTCTCCACGCTTCACATCTTTAGCCATCGCTTCTTCCACCTTTGCTTTTGCTGTCCTTATTTCTTTCTGTTTCTTTTAGCTTTATCCTGTATTCTTTTCTGTGTTCTTTTTTTTTTTTTAGATCTTCTGAATTTTGTGAAAGCTGTTTTTTGCCTTTATTTGTGCAGTCACTTCATTGAACCATATAGTTTTATTTTTCCTCTTGTTTTTATTTACTTTCCTTTATATATATGCTGTGTGAACAAATGGGCCAAGATATTTCAGATACATTTCCCCAAGATCAAGGGATACGACAAGGCTCTGCTCTCTCAGCCTTACTTTTTAACTTATATTTACAACCCATTACAGACATATTCAGGAAATTCAACATTGATCATTACATTTATGCCGATGACATTATGCTGTCTCTTCCCATAGACACAAACAACCCCTACTACCACAACCTATCAGAATGCATACGAGAAACTGAATCCTAATACCGAAGCCATGTTTTTATCGAGGAACCAAGATGCTGTTCACCCTAAAACCATCACGATCAACAATATAGTCATCCCTGTTAAATAAGAAGTAAAATACCTAGGGGTAATATTAGATCACACCTTCAGCATGCTCCCCCATATAAAACAAACAGTAAAAAACATCTTCTTTAAACTGAAAACTGTGCAGCATCTAAGACCCCTCCTGGACACCTATGACTTTGTCAGTAGTCCATGTTCTAATTACCTCTCACTTCGACTATTGTAATAGTCTACTACACGGACTCCCTCTCAAAAACATAAACATACTCCAGAGGGCCCAAAACATCACTGCCAGAGTTGTTTCCAAAGCTCGCCTAATCGAACATATAACCCCTATCCTACAAGACCTACACTGGCTCCCAGTACAGAGCCGGATAAAATAGAAAATACTTATAACAACATTCAAATTGCTTAATAACATTTTCTCCTTCTACCTAACCACCCTCCTACACACACTACCAGAATCCAGAACATGCCGACTAAATGCAAACCACTCCCTTTGTAATACCCAAAGCCATCTGCAGGACAAAACAAAACACAAGCTCCAGAGCCTTCTCATTCACTGCAGCAAGCCTCTGGAATGATCTGCCACTACCAATTTGCATGACCAAAGACCTACAGCTATTTAGAAAGGGACTCAAAACATTCCTATTCACCGAATATTTTGGAAACTCAATTATAACCCCCCCTCACAAACCGACATACAACACACTCAAGGAACAACCCCCCCCGCCACTCTCACTACCTCCTCTTCCTCTTTTAAACGCCACAAACAGTGAACTATGTAACTTTAAAAAGTAAGGTTCCTTTACACAACTATGATGCAACAGTTGATCCACACCTCATAAAACTACAGAATACACTTTGTACCTATGTAAATAGAAAATAGTGTGGGGGGGGGGGGGGCTGTGACCAGCTGATAAGCGGACCTTGAGCAGACCTTGAAATGCAGACCTTGTTGAAATACCAACTGTTTGGTGATAAACATAGGAGGGTCCTGAGGGAAGAGCATTTTTTGCAGAAGTTCTTCTGACCTTCTGAACCTGTAGGTTTTTTACAAGTTTTTTTTTCATTTTCAAATGACGTCAGTAATTCAAGCAGAATTCACTGGAACTTTGGGACAGAGAACGTATATAAGAGAGTGCCTATAGAACTTCAGGGGGCAGCCTTCTTTTCCCCACTGTACCGTAGGGTTAAGAACGTTGCCTGTACCTGGGTCCCTCAGACAGACACTCGTGTATCTGTGCTTGCAGTTTTTGCTTGTACTGAATAAAGGAATTTTGCTGACAAGTGACTGTGATCTGAATTCTTTTATTTTCCTGGTGTACGGCTCCCATGTACCCAGGCAATCTTGGTGAAAATTAGAGATCTTTTGTAGGTGGACCTGGCCTACAGAACCTGTGAGGCATGTTTGGACAACCCTAATTTAAACGGGCGAGATGTACAGCCAACATACTTAATACCACAGAGACACTGCAATAAATACACCACAAAAGAGGCATCACAAGTAGTGTGGTGTTTGAAATGCCAGGTCCTTTTTGTTGTCGGATCAAGCCACGTGTCACCCACCAGAGATCCCGAGCAGTATATGTACTGCCGTTAAGGGAACTGCCCAGCCTGCTCTATCACACTCTGGGTCCTGGGATTGGCTTGTACTAACCAATCTCGTAGATTCTTACCACGAGTGTAAGCCAAGGAAAGGCGGTCATCATCCGACAAAAATATTTTGAGGGAGCTGTTACATATTTTGGAATCTGCCACCTTTGTTTTTGTGATTATGTAGTGGCACATTAAGGGACTGATTCACTAAACTTTATTTTACTATGGATGCAGAATGGGAAATGAGCCTTAATCGGTTTCTAATAGTGGCTGCAGACCTTGGAAGAGATTCCCTTTCCCTTTTCTTGAACTTAAGTGGATGAAGGGGGGGAAGAGAGATCTCAGCTGCTGGCCGTCAAGTTTTGTCTGTCTTGATACATGTAGTTATATTAGCTCTTTTATGCTTATACACAGCTTAATTACAGTGGGCCTAAATTTAGGCTCCCAAGTAAGGCTGTTAAACTTAGGAGCTTATGTTTTTCAGCAGAAAATTCATCTTAATTTAGGATTTTTACAGATGCTTATAAATTTAGGACTGTCATTCATTTGCCTAGAATTTGAGTCTACTTTGAGTCTAGTGCTAAAAATCGGTGCTAGTTGCCTAACTTTGGTTTTCCCCCTCCACCTTAAATACTCTGGTTATCAGGGGTGGTGCAAGGATTAGAGGACGCCCTAGGCGAGCCCTCCATGCTACTGCCACCCCTGGCCTCATTGCTGCCACTGTCGCCCCTCTCTGGGGCCTGCAGTGGTGGCAGTGACACTGAAACCGCAATACAGTGCTTGCCTCAGCTCTGCTGCTGCCTTGTAGTTCCTGCCACTTATGCCCCCTTCCAACTCGGACTTCTAACGCTCTAGGCCCTAGTTCTAGTGCTAGCCCTGCCTTTTGCGACCTACTTTTTATTCTAACTGAACAGTATAGTGAAATTTTAAGTATAAATGTAAGCACTCTGTCCTAATTGATTTTCTGAGACCAATTTAGGAGCATAATGCAAAACATAGGAGCATAAATCATATTGGCCTCATTGTGGCAAGCATATATAAAATGAATAAATGGAAACGGAATTCAAAGAGAATTTGCAGAGCCTGCATTAAGGACTGACAACTGTTGAAGCTTCAACCTCCCAATGAAAGATGTGCTCTGTTGTCAGTTTAATTTTGGGGTCCTTTGTCCTTTTTTTTTTTCCTTGTTACAAGAATACAGAAAATTGATACATACAGGGAGACAGTCAGCTGTAAAGTGACAGGGAGGAAGACAGTCTGAGCGGGGCGACACGATAGCCGCACATGCCTCTGGACTAATGCACGTGAAAATGAAAATAAAAATAGTAAATTTATATGTTTGGCACTTAATCAGCAAAAGAGGAAGAAAACACACTCTAATTAGATCAGAGGATACAACCATGGATATCACTTTGGCTTTTAAAAATGAGTGAGGTTTTGATTCTCCGTGAGACTATGCTGTTTGATTATATTGGTGAGGGCGTAACTAGTCTCTGTGAAACAGATCTGTTGGGCATTTTCAAGGAGTGGCTTTGGGACTTACTGTATAAAAATGTCTGTAGGAAGCACTACTGCTTTAGATATATTGAACACAAAATACAGCTTTGCGAATGTGGTGGTAAGTACTATTATCCATGCCAGCAAACCCTCAACTCTTATCAGTATACAAGTGTTGCATGTGGACAAACACTTTCTTATGGCATTACCATAGAGCTAACAAAATGATATCAAGGCGGTTTACATTGAACAAACTGAAATTACATTGAACAGGGCATTATAACTTGGAGATAACATTTTACAGGGAACATGGGCAATGGAGGGTTAAGTGGCTTGCCCAAGACCACAAGGAGCACCTGTGGGACTAGAAACCCCAGTCCTTCCGGCCCAAGGTTGCTGTCCTCTAGTGGGATTTGAACCCCCGACCTTCCGGCTGGAGGTACCTTGCCCCAACCACTAGGCCACTCCTCCACTTTACACTTTACGTTGAAAGGTATTCTGTGTATCAAAGTGGTTTACAAAAAAACACATAGGCACCTATTTTGCCTATAAAATACGAGTCTAGTGGAAATTGTGTCCAGATTGACGTCTTGGGTAGTACTGTTTTTTTTTTTTTTTTTTAAAGTTTCTGGTTGTAAATTAAGTTGAGCTTTTGTACTTTAACACTGCTCTCTGAAAGTAAAGCCCTTGGGCATGGTGTTTCTTTAAAATAGATCTAAAAGGAGAGCATTCGTCTGTCACTATACAGATCATGGCATTAGGGGAGAAGGTGACTTTGGATGCATCTCAGTCAATTTGCATCTATGCACAATCCTTCTCGAGCTTTCCTTCCAAAGTATTGAATGTTAATTTACTGTTTTTAAAAAGTACTAGGGACTTAAAGGCTGAGAGTGTTGCGGCAGGAAGGCCAAGAGAGTGACATGTTTGGTGGCTTGCAATTGCAGTTTTCTAAAACTGTATCTGTAGTTCAGACAAAGTCTTAGTAGGACGTTTTCATTGTTCAAGCTATTCAGCCCATGAAGCACTAACTTCAGAGCAAGGGATGTGATTTACAAGCAAAAGGTTTCATTTCATTTGCTGAAAGACTTGCTGTTTGTACCGTGTAGACAGGTAGGGTGCTCCTGGTCCAGTGCCTGTGATTTCAGTGCTGGACCTCAATTGTTTGTGTGGTGCCAAATGCTCATTGGCATCAGGAAAATGTGGGTAGTACAGAAGTTACTCTATTAACAGGCAGGGGGAAGGTAGTCACCCTGGATGGTATGTTCCTTCAGGCAGAACCAATGTGTGTGGTATATTTATCTAGCTTAAAGTCTCAGAGCATGCTCAGGCTCACTATAGAAGCTGTGGCCCCTTCCCCCTCCTCCCATTCAGTCCTTTCTCCACTGGACTACCCACAGATCTCTTCCTTATCAGGGATAGCAAGATATTTGAAAGGACCAAAAATGAAGGATGATAAATGCTCAAATGGCAGAGGGGCATATCCATTTCAGCTGCAACCTTCTCTCTATGACTGATTCAGGTACCCACAGAGCCTCTCCCCCATCAGGCCAGGAAAAGGAACCAGTGGGGGAGAAGGGTAAGAAAAAAATTGAAATTGTCTGGCCATTCAGGTGCTCACACCATACCAATGGCAGCTCAGATAGTTGGAGCACATGGCCTGCTGAATTGGGATTGCTTCTCCATGTTGACACCACTGCACAGTTCTCCCCAACCCCCTTCCCCTCCCAGTGCTGAGGCTGGGCACAGACAACTTAAAAGCTCCTTAGAGAGAGACCTCGAGATTTGCACAGGGTATTCCAAGTAGATTTCAGAAACAGAAAATCCCCTGCTCAGCAAGTCAGCAGATCTCTAGCAGCAGGACGTAGTTACACAGTGGTAAAGGGCTGTCCATCCCTCCAGAGGTTCCTCCCTTAACTCAGGAACTTGCTAGGATCCATAGAAGCTCTCCATTAAGGCCAAACTTTAAGTCTGTACCCTGTCAGTACCTGTTGTCTTGGCACAAGCAATGGGTAATCCAAATAATTCTCTTTTATGCCTCCTGCAGAGGTTTCTTAAACTACTGTTCTGCTTTTGTCCAGGCAGGACCTGATACAAGTGACTCAACTTTTCAGGCAATGGGGAGAGGGGGCCCATGGGGTATGGAGATGAACCCTGAACTGAACTCTAACTTTTGACCTCTCCTTCTCCTTGTTTGAAGATATTGGGTTATCGTCCCTGGATCTTGCTTGCCACCCTCTGGAACCCTTAGGAGATTAGCACAACCAGTAGCACCAACTATCGTTAGAAACCTGAAGCTTATCTGCCAGATGATTGGGACTCAACTTGGGATCCCCCAGTTGAGCAGCTTGTTCCAGAAGAATAGTGCGTGTAGAATTTGTGGCCTCAGTTGTTCCCAATTCAGAGGGGACTTCCACGCAATCCTGTAGGCTATGGTAGTACCTAAGGAGGCACTAACACTTCTTGTGCGTCAAATCTTACAAAACATCCTGCTCAGCATATGGAGAATAAGAACAAAGGAGGAGCGTGACTCTTGCAGGTGTAGAGGGGAACAAACGGAGCAAGAGAATAGAGCAGGTTTGGAACAGACTATGTGTTGATAGCACCATATCTGTTGAACTTGTCTCTTAAAGACAATTAGGTCATAGCACTATATAATAGTTGCTGATTGAGCAGGCAAATGTAAATGATGTACAAATACGAAAAATCACAGCATGCCGGATCTTGCAATCAAACCATTGCTATGGTTTGATTGCAAGATCCGGCATGCTGTGATTTTTCGTATTTGTACATCATTTACATTTGCCTGCTCAATCAGCAACTATTATATAGTGCTACGACCTAATTGTCTTTAAGAGACAAGTTCAACAGATATGGCGCTATCAACACATAGTGCTTTCACCAAACTGTCTTTATGAGACACTCCATCTTATACAACATTGCTGTATGTCCCCCGAAGAAGGCACAAGCCGAAACGCGTAGGGACCATCTTCAATAAAGCAGTCTGTTCCAAACCTGCTCTATTCTCTTGCTCCGTTTGTTCCCCTCCCAGCATATGGAGAATGCCTTGAATCTAAATATAAAACCAGTGTGGAAGAGGCCACAACTGTTCCCAGTTTCTTCACCAGTCAGTAGTCTCTGAGGCAGCTCTCAAGAGATGCAAAATAGCGAAGCCAAACAGTAGTACTCGTCCTGGGCAAGGATTTCCTGGTAGATAGGAAGGTTTACCAGAATGTATTGTTAGCCATCTAGATTTTGGCTCATCGGTTGCACATTTCATCTTGTCAAGACCATGTATGATGCCTTTGATACAACTTCTTATACTTTGATAACAACACAATCTTTTGTGCCCTGATGGTTATGGGTATTGGGCTTAAAGATCTACATGGTCGCCTAGCAGATGCACTGTGTTTAAGAGAGATTCTTTTCAGGGATAGTGTGATGTCATTTTACAAATCGAGGATAATTTTTATATTCCATGGTCCAAGAGCTCTTCTATCAATAAACAGATGCAGAGTCTCAGTAGCAGAGGACAACAAGCCATTTTTAGGAAACAATACCAACAGCAATTTTTCAACACTTCTACACCTGGAAATGCTACCAGCCATACTCTAGTCCACCACCAAAGTGACAGATGGACTTGGCGAGGCTGGCCCAACCACCAGGCGAACTAGGCAGGATATCCAAATATGTGTTTTTATAGGATTGTTCTGGGAGGAATGGTGTTGAGATGATCTACAATTGAGTTTAATAATCAAAATCTTGGGGGGGTCACAAAGCTGAAGTTTTGCGTAGGATGCCTAAACTTCTTGCACCAGCTCTGGACTCATGGGTGACAAAGACCACGGGAAAGGAAGCAGCAATTTACTTATGTGACAAACCCCTTAAAATTCAATCATTCACTCAGTAACTATGGACTCGCCGTATGAGCATATTGCTCAAGCATATCTATTACAGTCTACAGCAACAATCTCAATTAAACCCCCCCTTGGACGTATCCTCAACCCATGTATAACTATCTCATATATAAACCTCACTGCCTTCATGTAAATAGTTGTTAATTAACACACCCTTTGAACCAAGTTCTACACCTTTTTCTGTGTAAAGTTGATTTTGTTGACATGTTTTCTGTAAACTGCCCTGAATTAATGATAGGGCGGTATAAACCCCCCCCTGTTAAATAAATAAGTTTCCTTTTGACAGGTACCTAGTGGGGGCAGATTTCAGCTCTTCAGAGAGGAATGGTCAGAATTCTGTGCTTCCCATGGGTCATCCAGATCCTCATCAGGGCTACAAACAACCTCATAACTTCATAAGTGTCCTGCTAGCAAGAGGGCGAGAGTCTATCTGTTTACAAAGATTCCAATTCACCACATCCCTGTCCTGGCCAGGGAACTAGCATCCTCTTGAAAAATTGTGCAGTGGCTTATGTCCTGCTTCCAATTTCTTGTTATCCTCCAAAACATCAGGAGGCCTTTGACCCATTGTTGATCTGCAGGCTCTGTATCAATCAGAAAGGAAAATTTCAAAATGAACACCCTGGCCACTATCCTTTCACTCCTCAACCAAAACAATTGGCTCTCCTCCCTGGACCTTCAAGGATGCCTACTTCTATATCCATTCATTCCAATCATTGGCATTTCCTAAGTGTTACATTTATAAACCTCCCTTTTTGGCATCAAGCGCTACTATCTGGCTTTTCTTCTTCACCCATGGCCTTCACAACATGTCTGCCTATAGTAGCAGCCCATCTCCAGAGGAATGGTCTGCTCTCTAGCCTTACTTCAACACCTGGCTTGTATCTGGCCCAATACCAGTGGAAGTAATTCACAAGATTTCACTCCAGTTCCCCTCTAAATTGACTTTATCCCCTCTTCCCCCTCTTCAATATCACATTTTCCCCTCAATCTCTGTTACCCTTTCATCCTTTTATAAGATCTCCATTGAGGAAACCTCTTAGCTTCTTTCCTTCTTTAAACTTACTGCCTGTTCCTTTGATCCTATCCCCACCCATCTGCTTAATTCCATCTCCTCCTCTGTCATCCCTTCCATCTCACATATTCTTAACCTTTCGTTCTCCACTGCAACTGTCCCTGCTGCCTTCAATGTGCTGTGGTCACACCTCTCCTCCAGAAACCTTCACTTGACCCTACTTGTCCTTCTAATTATCAACTCGCCTCCCTTCTTCCCTTCATTTCCAAAATTTTGAACATGCTGTTCTTCACTGTTGCCTTGAATTTCTCTCCTCTCAAGCCTTGCTAGATCCTCTTCAATCTGGCTTTCATCCCTTACACTGTACTGAGACTGCTTTTGCTAAAGTCTCCAATGATTTGTTCCTGGCTAAATCCAAGGGCTTCTACTCTATCTTCATTCTTCTTGAACTTTCTGCTGCTTTTGACACTGTTGATTACCACCACCTTCTCCTCAACACATTGTCCTCGCTTGGTTTTGGGGACTCTGTGCTGTCCTGGCTCTCGTCTTATCTCTCCCATCACTCTTTCAGTGTTTGTTCTCGTGGTTCCTCCTCTACTGCTATCCCATTCTTAGTTGGTGTACTCCAGGGCTCTCTTCTGGGCCCTCTTCTTTTCTCTCTATACCCAATCCCTTGGTGTGTTCATGTCCTTCCATGGCTTTCAAAATCATTTTTATGTTGATGACTCTCAAATCTGTCTATCTACACCTAATGTTTCTCTGTCACTCCAGTCTCGCATCTCTGCTTTCCTATCTGACATTCCTGCCTGGATGTCTCACCGCCATTTCAAATTGAACGTGGCCAAAACCTACCTACCTTATCTTTCCTCCTAAACCTTCTTCCCCCTTCCTCCTTTATCTCTTTTAACACAGTTTTACTTTCTGTTTCCTCTGCTTGCAACCTTGGTGTCGCCTTTGACTCCTCCCTGTCTTTCTCACACATATCCAACAAATAACTAAAACTTGTTGCTTCTTTCTCTACAACATTAGCAAAAGTTGCCCCTTCCTTTCTGAACACACTATTAATACACTTTAGTCACCTCCTGTTTAGACTATTGCAACCTCCTCCTTGCTGGTCTCCCTCTATCTTCTCTTTCCCTTCAGTCTGTTCAGAACTCAGCTGTGTGACTAATCTTCTGCCACCCCCGTTATGCTCCTATAACCCTTCTTCTCCAGTCACTTCATTGGCTCCCCTTCTGTTTCTGTATCCAGTTCAGACTTCTCCTTCTGGCCTATAAATGCATTCATTCTACTGCTCCTCACTACTTTTCTTTTCTCATCTCTCCCTACACCCCTCCTCGTGAACTCCGCTCTGCTACTGGCCTGCTTATCTTTGCCCTTTTCTCTACTGCCAACTCCAGGTTCCACTCCTCTCACCTTGCTGCTTCTGGAACAAACTGCCTCCATTGATGTCAGGCTTCCTCTCTTCCTCTTTTCAAATCCATGTTAAAAGCTCACCTCTTTGAGACTGCCTTTGGATCCTAATCTCCTGTTTTCCTTGTGATTCCTCACCGTCTTTTTGTACCCTCATCCTCATCTATTGTACTGTCCAGTGCTGTTTATGCCTTGTAGCACTATATAAATGATTATTAGTATGTCAGACACTCTGGGAATGACCATCTTTACTTTTTTTTGAAGTTTAGGATTTCTCATCGATGATGCAAGGTCCAAGCTTCAGTTGGCACAGAGCATCCTCTGCATAGAGGCAAGCATAGACACGGTGGCAGCTAAAGCCTATTTATTTTTTTATTTATTAGTATTTATCTTTTACCATTCCAGTAGCAGTTAAAGGTGAGTTATAGTCAAGTACCTAGGTATTTCCCTGTCCTCAGAGAACTTACAATCTGTTTGTACCTGAGGCAATGCAGGGTTAAATGGCTTGCCCAAGGCGTGTCATGGAATTCAAACCCTGGTCTTTCCAGTTCCAAGCTACTGCTCTAATCACTAGGCGACTACTTCACTTCACTACACTCCACCTTCCAGAAGAGAGATTGCAGAATCTTATATTACTTTATGACAGAATTTTCAAGACCAAGTCATCTTCAGCCTGAAGCATTTTAAGACTACTCGGGTACATGGCTGCAACTATATATGTGGCTCTCTTCACAAGGTGGTGCATGAGACACCTTCAGTGACTTCTCAAGCATAATGAAACCAATGCATGCCAACACTTTCCAAACACATACTGGTACCTTTTTCAATAAAGAAAACTCTTCTCTGGTGGGAAGATCCTTGCAACCTAAAGACAGGCACCACAACCTCAAGTCACACTTGTGACAGTTGCATCCCCCTGTGGTTTCTGGCACGTCTAGCCTACTTGTGTACCCAGGCAGCATGGAAGTGGGAAGAAGGTGGTGTGGATATCAACTGTTAGATCTTTGTGCAATTTTTTTGTTCCTTGCAAGCTTTTAGGAGGTAGCTTGGGGGGGGGGGGAAATTTATTTATTCTAATGGACAACCAAGTAGTCATGTCTTAAATAAACAAGCAAGAGGGGTGGGGGTGCTGGGGTTTATTAGTCTGTCATGAAGTTCTGAGAATTTGGAATGCACTCCCAAAGAAGCTACGATCCACAACTTACTCCGCAAGTTACTCAAGACTACCTTATTCATTGAACATTATAACGAAGACCAACAATCACACCAATCTCAATATTAATAAGGGAAGTTACAAGACTGTGTACGTTTGAAATGCAATGCCACAATTTACAGTTGAACACGCCTAGTAAAAGGAGCATGAAGTCACAAGCATGCTTAAATTGTTAACATATGATTTTAATGTTTACAATTGAAAGTTCTTTGTAGAAGCTATTGTTATTGTGTAAAATTGATGTCCTTGTATAGGTTAATATTAAGTTATTTTCTGAAAGACCCCCAAATGTATAAGTTAATATTAAGGACCCCCAATGTATAAGTTAATATTATAAGTTAACATTAAGTCATTGTTTGAAAAACCCCAATGTACCCCCTCCCCTCCCTGTATATAACCACTTGTACATAGCTCATCCTGTAAATAGCACACCAAGAAATCATCACCTCCACTCCGTGTTAACACAGCATGCCAACCCCTACTGACAGTGATTTTTGATTGTTTGAAGCGTAAACCACTTTGATTTCAGGACAAAGCGGTATATAAATCCTTTTAAATAAATAAATAAATCTGGGACCCTGCTCAAGACATGCATGCTTTCCTATAGGTAGTATACCTACCAAGCAACTATAATCAAACTAGACTTGTTAAACCAAAGTTTTGGTCCTCACAAATGGTCTTTAGGCTGTCCTCTGGCAAACTTTGACACAATGCCTCAGAGCTCCAGCCACCTCTGTTGCTAACTGTTGCTCCACCCCTATTATGGAAATCTGATAAGCATGGGTGTAGTTTGGGAGGGCGAAGGGGGTCATTGCCCTCCCCCAAGTTGCCCCGATGGCTGCGACCTCTTATGTCTGCTATGGGAGATCGGATTCCTGTGGGCAGAAGAGGAGGCTGAAAGCCTGCAGCAAATAAATTTGTGTGGGGGGGAGGGGAGAAGTAAGGTAGGGAAGGCAGGGACAATGTAAAGTGGCAATGAGCTTATTAAAAAAGAGGATGGGGTTTTAGGGCAGGGATGGGAGTGCTAGGGAGAGGTTGGAAGAGTAACAGAGAAGAGTGTTTGGAGGGGAAGAAAAGAGTGCAGAGTGTTGCCAAAAGGTGCATCACACAAACTCATACATGCAGGCACCCCCACATCTTCACCTCACAAAGGGAGCCTCCCCAGTTTGCAGCATACACACACATGCACCACAGCCCTGCACCCCTCCTACACAAAGGCACCCATCGCCCCATCCCATGCAGAGACAGGCACACCACCATTGCATCACACACACGTGCAGACAAGTGATATCTGAAGCTATAGCTGTTATCCATATTTCTGTCTAAAGATGCTGTGCGGTAAAGAAATTCTGGTGCTGGTCTTGTGAGACTTGCACTTGTCTCATGTTCTCGAGAGACAATGGTGGGGGGTTGGGACATGAGAAGGTAACAGGCACTGGCTCCTAAGATTTTGCCCTGGATCCTAAATCCACACAAAATTTTCCAAGACCTGCAATAGAGGCACAGCACATTTTGAAATTTTGGCTCCAGCACAAATAGCCTCGTCACTATTGGTACCTCTCATAGCTGCTGCTTCTAAGTTTTCGGAGTAGTAACATGAGGCACAATTTTCTCTGATCCCACATGCAGGCAACACTACCTGTCCCCTCCCCTGATCCAGTACTGCACCTAATTGGCGACGCGGCCACCTCTGAGCAAGAGGCACTGAGATTGATGGAGGGGGAAATACTGGGGAGAGGCTTCACCGCCTGCATGTGGGATCAGAAATGCCTGTGTGTCTCATGCTACTGCTCAGCAGAAGTTAGGTAAAGTGTCGTCAGCCTCCTCTATTTCTGATTGATAGTAGTAGTAGTAGTGTTGCAATGCATGCAGAGCCTGGCTTGTTGGCGTTTTAGTTTTTGTCTACATATTTCTACTTGGAGTTTGTTTATAATTTATTCTGTACTTGGTGAGGGTCTAACCGTATTCTGCCTGTTTGACTGTGACCAAGTGTTCTGTTAGCATGGAGTTTCTGTGTACAGGTACTATAGTAAACAGGCTTGTTCAGTTTTCTGAATAGGTGTAAGGATGATCTCCAGGAACAAGCAGGAATGAGTCTTCACATATGGGTACGTCGGTACCGACGGAGCCTGCGTGGGAACACTCCCCAGCGTCCAGGAAGAAAGCCTTTGGGAGCATCCCACACGCATGCGCGCTGCCTTCCCGCCTATTCACTTCCCTCTCATCAGTTTTTCATTTTCCGCGGAGCCGACAGGACATATTCCTGTCACCGCAGAAAATTCTTCTTTTTTATTCTTATTTTTTGTGGTCGCGCCTGCCTTCATTCGACGCCCACTGGTATCGCCGGTGCTTTTCTTTCTTTTCTTGAGAAATCTTTTCTTTTTCTAGGAAATATTTCCTGTTTAGTGCCTGATGTTCTTTTGGCCACTAGGCCTCTATCCTTTCCATTATGGAAAAGCCAGCCACTATCCTTAAGAAATGCCCAAAGTGTGGCGGTACAAATATATTTTTAGACACTCATACTTGGTGTCTAAAATGTTTAGGTCCTGACCATTGCCCTTTTGAGTGTCTTTCCTGCAGGAATTTAGATAGAAGAAGTCTTCAGAATCGAGTACAACTCGATACCCGGTCCACATCGGACTCGATGTCACCAGCCAGAATATCTTCTTCCTTCCAGGATCAGGTAACCAAACAAAAGTCTGTTAAGACTAGCCAGTCCTCGAGTTGTAGATCTCCTTCCAAGTATCGAGATGCCTCTGGCATTGCCCTCGAGGACATTTTGGCAATAAAGCCCCGGCGGGAGTCCTCGGGCTCCAAAGCATTAACGGGGCTCCAGGTTGTTCCCGAGGTTCTTACCTCCATGGACATACCTGGGCCATTCTTGGTGGTTCTGGCCGCTTTGAGCGGTACCGACACCCCGGCATCGGCTATGGTGATGGATGAAACACTCCTCACCGATGAACATAGTCTACCGCTCTCAGCTACTTCGGTACCGCTAGAGTCACTGCAGACCGTTCCCCGAGTATTGGTATCGGCTTTGGTACCGGTACCGACATCGTCTTCTTCGACAGACTCGCTTCCTTCGATGCCGAGCCTGGAATCGCTCTCTAGCATAGAGGTTTCGGTACCGACTCGTCTCGGAACCGGCCTCGAGCGGTACCGAAGACATCTCTTTAAGGAAAATCCGATGCTTCACCCTTTCAAGTCTTCCGATTCCGATGACTGGGATGAATCCATCGGTACCAAGGCTGAACTTTCAACAGTTCCAGCTTTTACCCCTCATTTCAGAGGGTCCTCCTCAGGAGAGATTTCTTTTCAAGCTTTTCTGCTTGATATGCCAAGGTTACTTGCCATTTCTATACCTGGTAAACAATCTATACCAAGGGATTCAGAAACCTTGCAATTCCCCTGGATTCCAAAGGAGGTGATCATGCTTCCTTTGCATCAGATCTTACAGGATCTATTATTAAGAATGTGGGAAACTCCCTTAACGGTACCCCCACATTCTAAAACACTTGACACTATGTACAAGGTGCCACCTTCTCCAGGTTTTCAAAAGACTCAACTTCCTCATCATTCTATTGTTGTGGAATCAGCAATGAGGCGTATTAAGAGTGCAAAGAAGCACTCCTCTTATCCGCCAGGTCGTGAGTCTAAGACTTTTTAGATGCCTTTGGACGTCGATGCTTCCAGGCATCCATGCTTTCAGCAAGAATTATCACATATATATTCTATATGGAATTCTCTCTTGAAGAGGTCACAAAGAACTTAAAACTTTTGAACCCTTTTCTTCAAGACCATAAAAGAGCAGACTATTCCTTATTAGTCAATCATGCACAAGATATCTCTAGGTTCCTTAATCGTGCTTCCCTGGACTGTTTTGAGTCTATTAGCAGAACTTCTGCTATACCCATAGGAGCACGACGCATGGCTTGGCTCCAAGCTTCAGACTTGGACAAATGGGTACAAGAAAGGCTGTGAAATACTCCTTGTACTGGTGAGAATCTCTTTAACAAGGATGCTTTATTTCAAGCTAATCAGTTAAGCACTGATAATGTTACTTTTAGAGGATTGTAAAAACTTTCCTCTATCTCCGCTATCCCAGCTAATAAAAAATCTCCTAAGAAGCTTTATCCCCCTAGGGGAAAGAAGTTTTATCCATCTTCTACCCATCATACAGATGTTTCCCAAAAAGGGCAACATCAAACCAGGCTAAGAAAATCAAACCCTCAACAGGCTCAGCAAACCCAGCAGTTGCAGGGTTTCTGATATTTTATTTACTAAATCTTTCTTTCCTGTTTGAGTTTTAGAACCTGTATATCTACTTCTTATCAACAGAAGCATCTACAGTTCATCTCATCCATGCTGAGATATCAGTGATACACTGAATCAATCCTCGACTCTAGGCATGAATCTCTTGCCATAAGAGAAATCCACTCTTCTAGCTCCAAGAGCTATTGAGGACAATCATGCCCTAAAGGTAACAGGTTTCTGCTCTCCTTTTTGAAGGAAAAAGTGGAGTAACAACTAACAACAAGGTGAGCTATGCCCTTCACCTTGGCAATCTCCTGTACGAGGATATCTCATAATTTGACTGCAAGGGGGTTCTCCCCTTTGCGATCTTCTTTTTCTGCATTATTACAAAATGCAGAACAGCATTCTAGAAATCCTTACCAGATTTATTCTGTTCATTTGAGTATAGTCAGCTCAAATGCTTACGAAACCTATAAAAAAAAAAAAACACCCCACCATGTGGGTTATATGAGCTCGCTTAAGCATATAGCTCACAAAGGTTTCTGCCTAATCTACGCTGCTTGCGTATCTTCCAGCTGACCTTCTCAGATACTTCTTTTAAGACAGCTTATCAGACAAAAATGAAGTATTACCACTCCTAATTATGTCTGCCGGTCCTTTTCCAGTTTATAGGATCTAACTTTTCTGCTGCCTTAATAACAGATAACTCCAAGAAAGGTTCCAGAACCCACTTGGACAACTTATCATTGCAAAGCAACAGGCCTGTCTACTATTCTTAGCCATCTTCAATTCTTTTTGGCTCCAGCAGAATAGACTAGGTTGCACTCTGGCAATCAAACAGCCAGATCTCACCTAAGCAACCTATAACATGCTCTCTGCAACTATACAACAAATCTCTGTAACTAAGGGCCTTTGACAGAGAGCGTCAGAGCCACCCCTAGTAGGTAGCTCCCAGATGGTTAAAAAGGCTTCAGATGGTAGACTCTACCCAGTCATGCTCCTACCTGACTGGTTCTCCTATTACCATCTTCCTTAAATTTTTCCTTTTAAGGAAAGGAAACCAGTGCTTAGACCACGTGAAAGTTTAAGGAATTGCACAATTCCCTAGGTTGTTCCACATCTCCAGTGGAACTCTTACAAAAGGAATGCATTCCTTTTTCACTGCAGTCGGTCTTTATTTTGTGTATTCCTTCTAATTCCAAATACTTCTTTGAAGCTTATAATGAACAAAGAACGCATGATACTGATATTGCCCTCATAGAGAGGCATTGCGTCTTTTTCTCCAGCTACTACACTGAAGTTATAGAAGGATCCAGACTTGCTGTCTTAAGACTCAGGATCTCCTCTGCACTCCTTCACGTACGTCTCAAGACCTGGTTATTCAAGGGCTAGGTTTTTTTTAAAGAAACCTAGACTTCCCGTTATAAGTAAAGAACATCCTACCGGTTTCCATGAAACCTTTCTCTATGGTTATTTCACTTTAACCAGAAAGAGATTCTCCATCAATATTCTCAAGTAGGTCTTAACCCTTCTTGTTATTAGATGAATCTCTTTTTAATGTCTGACTCTGAAAGATTTGTTACTGTCCATATTAATGCTGTTACAGCAAACCATAAGGTTTAAATGGACAACCAATTTCTATGGTAAATTA
Organism: Ichthyophis bannanicus; assembly: GCA_033557465.1. NCBI lineage: Eukaryota > Metazoa > Chordata > Amphibia > Gymnophiona > Ichthyophiidae > Ichthyophis > Ichthyophis bannanicus. The sequence goes on from CM066031.1 coordinate 1,000,605,720, forward strand.
GGAAATACCTTCTTTTACCGTAACCTTTCTGGTTACATCACATCTGAAGCTTTACATGTAAAGTCATTATCTTAAGTGACGTCACTTATGAAAGACATTAATTTAATTTAATTTAATTAGCAGGTTTTTATATACCGCAACTTCCATGGATCAGCTGCGGTTTACAAAGAACAACAATGAACAAGCAAGGCTGTTTTACAAGGAACGGCAGTAAACATCATGCTGTTTTTACATATAACAGTGTTAACAGTAATAACATTACTGATCTTCAGAAATTAAGACCCATCCTATTTTCTGCAAAAGGTATCTCTACCTTTTCATCCAAATCAGTCAGATTTCTCTTTTCTTTCCTAGGGCCTTATTCTGCTCCAAGGAAAAAGAGTTTTAAACTTTGGACTTTACAGAAGCTTTAGCTTTTCTCCAAAGTCCAACCTCATTTAAACTCCCCCAGTTTTTTCTCCTGGGATTGGTTTTAGCCATTAAGGCTTCTTATCTCTACCTCTACCTTTGCAGAATTTATTTTCCTATACTTCACAGTAAGGGAATTTATTTGAGGATACTGTAATGGCTCTTAACATCAGACCCATATTAGCCTCAACAAATACTTCACAATACTTCTGAGTAAGGTCCACATTAGAAAATTGGGACTCATTTTTCAGTTATTAGCAATTATGGTCTACACAAGGACTCCCCCTGGATACCTTGTTTAGTCAAGCTGTTCCACAGCACCCCCTTTTTTCTTTCTTTTAATTCAACTCCTACCCTCCATGCCTTGGATGCCTGAGGTCTGGGAAGTAGCATGGCCCATCCATTAGATTTGCAACATGCTGGGACCTCCTCCAGGCATCTCTAGCTTGGGAGTCCCCATATGTGAAGACTCATTCCTGCTTGTTCCTGGAGATAGCACAGTTACTTACCTGTAACAGGTGATCTCTGGGAACAGCAGGAATAAGTCTTCACAACCCACCCACCTCCCCTAGGAGTTGTTCTCTCTCTCTCTCTCTCTTTCTAATTTGTCTACTTCCCTCCTTCAGTCTCAGCTACAAACCCAGCTGATGAGAGGGAAGTGAATGGGCGGGAAGGCAGCGTGCATGCGTGTGGGATGCTCCCAAAGGCTTTCTTCCTGGACGCTGGGGAGCGGTCCCGTGCAGGCTCCGTCGGTACTGACGTACCCATATGTGAAGACTTATTCCTGCTGTTCCCAGAGATCACCTGTTACAGGTAAGTAACTGTGCTTTCTAAGGCTCCTTGCAATATTTATGGTGCTGCTCTTTTTTCTGGGTAGGCCCCTATTTGGGTTAATTTTAGACGCTTGTGTTTTTATGGTATGGTAGATTTGCATATAGGTTTTCAGTATCTTTCGTAGGGTTTTTGTGTTAGTTCACAATCTGCCTGGTACTGGAGAGGTTGTAAATGAGAACGCTGGAATCAATTTTTTTTTTCTTGTATGTTGGATTCTATAGTGATATGTCTTAGTTCTGCTCTGAACCTACTATTGGAGGAGGAGTTTCGTTGGATGCAAAATAATGTTTGAAAAGAGAGAAACATAGCATAGTTTCTAATGCCAAAATATTTATTTATTTAATAGGGTATTGTATACTGCTTTATCATTTCAATCAAAATGGTTTACATTGTAACTTAAACTTGGTAATGTACATTAAACAGGGATATCGATAACTTGGATTTTTCTGAGGCAATGGAGGGTTAAATGATTTCCCCAGGGCCACAAGGAGTGCTAATTTCTTTTGGTATTGAGAGAACCACAGTGCTGTTTCTAACACCAAAATAAATTATAACTAATTATATTTTGGCATTAGCAACTGTGCTGTGATTTTGTTTTTTTTGTGTTTTTTTTCCTTTTTGTCCCTTCGCATGTTGAGCACCTTATATCTCCTTTGTTTTTTTCTAGAATATATGTTTATGGCTGTCCGTATCTTTTTTTTAATCTTAGAGTGGCAGGCTAAATAATTAAACAGCTACAATTTTTGCTGCATTTTAATTTTATAGCCTGGGAACATGTTAACAAAAGTTACAATACAGTAATAATGGGTGATTTCAATTACCCGGTATCGATTGGGTCAGCATCACAGCAGGACATGCTAGAGAGTCAGTTTTTAGATGAAATAAATGACTGCTTCTTGGAGCAGCAGGTTCATGAACTGACAAGAGGGGAAGCTATTTTGGACCTAGTCCTTAGATGGAGCACTATTTATTTATTTACAATTTCTTCTATACCGCACTATTCGGCATCAGCGCGGTTTGCATGGAACATAACAATCAGACAGGTACATAAGTCTGAGTATACAATTAACAGGAGAACCAACTTGGATAACTAAAGATAACTATTTACAAAAACAGTGTCATAGAAAAACAAAGAGTGAGATTTAATAGATCTGATGCAACAGATAAGATGCTCAGAAGCTTTCTGAGGAAAGACTCTCTAAGCTAGAGGAAAATGCCACACACCCAGGGGCAAGCAGGGGACCCGGGAAATCCACTGCTTGCCCCAATACAAGCATTGTGGAACTTGAGTCTTTTGGGGAAACTGCTAGGTACTTGTGACCTAGATTGGCCAATGTTGGAAACAGGACACTGGGCTTGATGGACCTTGGTCTGACCCAGTATGGCATATCTTATGTTCTTATATACTGGTTCCACCTGGAGGACAATGCCATCAAGTGTGACTGCATTCCCCTGCTGTCCATGGAGATCTCCTGTTATAAGTATGCAGCTCTCCTTTTTATGCAGTACTGTTACTATATGGCTTTTGTGGCCTGACAATTCCTCTCTTGTGATGGCCTTCACATGACTTGGTTCAGTAATAGAAGTAATATGTTGTCTGCCTCCCTCAGCTGTAGCATTGCTGCTGTCGTACTGCAGGAGTAGATGAGGGAGCGTGGCCTGAGCTTGCTTTATTTTCTCTGCAGGAGTTCCAGAGATGAATCTTGTTGGACGCTTGGTGAACACGCTGAGTAGCGTGACCAACCTGCTGTCGAACCCATACCGCGTGCGGGATGTCCCTCTTTCGGATTACACTTCGTGCCTACAGGTGAAACAAGAGGGTAGAGTGATACTGTACCAGAATAACTCATCTCGCTCCTGGGACTGTGTGCTGGTGAATCCACAGTCCCCGCAGAATGCCTTCCGGTGAGTCCCTCTTCTGGGTTTTTTCTTTTTTTTCTTTTCGTTTTTATTGCTGACTCAAAGGAAAGATGAAGCTGTGTGAGCTTTCTGCCATCAGGACTGCATGGAAAAGCCATACACAAATGTAAGCCCTCGTCTCCCCCCAGAGCCACTGCTCTGTGCAAGTGTACCACTTGCATAGCGGGTCACGCCAGCCCTGAATTTAGGTGCAGGGTTGGTGCAAGGATATGAGGCGCTGCAGATGAACTCTTATTCTTGCAGTCCCTCGCCGCTCTGACACCACTGCTACTGTACCTCTCCCAGACCTGCTGCGACAGCAACCTTGGGCCGGAAGGACTGGGGTTTCTAGTCCCACGGGTACTCCTTGTGGCCTGAGGCAAGCCACTTAAACCTCCGTTGCCTCAGGTACAAAAACATAGATTGTGAGCACTTCGGGGACAAGGGAAAAATATATATACAGTACCTGAATGTACACTGCTTTGACTGGTAGAAAAAGCGATATATAAGCCTAGTTAGTTAAATAAATGGGCAATGATAAACAACAAAGAAGTGCTTAGCAGATCCTGAACCGCTGTCTTTGGTACTGTGCTCTGAAAGGCCAACCATTTCCACCCTCATGCAAACAAGAAGTCTGCCATTTATTTGTCTAGATTGAGTTTCAGTACTAAGCTAATAAATGCTTAAGCTCCTAACTTTTTTCCCTACCCTAAATCCACCCCTGTTGCACCCACTTTTTATGCGCCTAAAGTAAGGCATTTGCCTAAATTTATGCTCAAACTTTTACTAATCAGTTGTAGTAAATTTTCAGAGGCCAATTTAGGTGTACACCTCAAAGTTAGGAGCATAAATCCTTTGAATATCTGACTCTTGGCTCTTATTGTTAAAAAGTATCCTGAAATAACTAGATTTGTAAGCTTGTTAAAAGGTTTGGTGAGAAAATGTTGGGTTTTAGAGGACCTGTCTTGGATAAAGGATGGGAGACCGTGTGTTGATATGCACAGGGATCTGCAGAAAGAGAAGGATAAGAAAAACCTTTTATTTTTTTAAATAAAGGGCAGTATCCTGATTGGTTAGTCTCTTTTTCTGGCATCTGCTGTGATAAGGAAAGGTTGTATTTTTTTCTTTTAATAATTAAAATAAATGCTTTCTCTCACAGGCTTTTCCAGCTCAGCTCAGAATCAGAAGCTGTTCAGCGCTTCCTTGAATACTCCCAGAAACTCCGTCCATTTTATGAATGTTCACGAGAGGTCTTAAAAGTCGATGCTCTCCAGCAACTGACTGAGTGTTTCCGAAATCACCCCAGTTGGTCCCTGGCCCATATTGCTGTGGAACTGGGCCTACGGGATAGCTTCAAACATAACTATATTCTGAGGTAAGAAACCTTGTATTGTTAGTAATAAGAATGACTGACTGACTAATTATCAGAATTAAAAATTGGATTTTGTATCTGCTTAATTTAAAATTTGAAAAAGCCATCTTTTGTTTAGGTCTTCAGAAATTGGGGGCTGCCTCTGGCAGGGTGAAAGGGGATAGGTTCAGGAGTGATATGTGGAAATATTTCTTTACAGAAAGAGTAGTGGATCCGTGGAATAGTCTCCCAGTGGAGGTGGTAGAGATGAGGATGGTATCTGAATTCAAAGAAGCATGGGACAAACACAGGGGATCTCTAAAGGAAAAAAGGGGACTGTTGTAGTTGTTGATATGGAAGGACAGACTAGATAGGCCATGTGGTCTTTTTGTGTCATCATATTTCTATGTTTCTTTTAGCAGGCCACATGGCTTGATGGCAGTGCTGAGTTTGGGTTTCTTCTATAGCAGAATAGGCAGGGGTTGGGCCACATGTTGAATGTGGTTGCAAGGAGAGCGAAGTGGGATGTTATCTGAAGTTGGAATCTGTATGGTCTCAAACAAGTGATGAAAGCATATGGAGTATGGCTCATTGAATTCTCTCCAACCCCTCCACTTGCGTGAGTATGTGTTTTTGACTCATAGGGGGAAAAGCGGCTGTTTATGGGAGGGGGGGATGGAGAGATCAGTTGGGTGGTGGGGGAGGTAAGGGGGAACTTTAAGTTATTTTTTCATTTGCTGGGTAAAAGTTATGGCAGCCTGCAATGTGTCCAGTTTAGACAACAAAAAAAAGTGATAGCACAAAGACTGATTTCTAGGGAACCTATACAGCAGCCTTTCCTTACTCCCTGCTCCCCGTCTGGCCAATGCATTTTATATTTGCTCTGTGGTCGGACTGTCATGAAAGGAAATTTGTCTACATGCAACTCTTGTATATTGATCTAGCTGAGGATTTGCTGGCATGGTTAGTAGTACTTATCACCACATTCTGTAAGCTGTGGTGTGCGTTTTTATTATTCCTAAAGCATTAATGCTTCCTAGAGACATTGGTACATATTTAAAATGTTTGTCCTCTATTCCCCCCTGGTTTTATTTACATTGGGTTTTTTTTTAATGTTGAGGTCTCTCTTTTTCGCTATTTGGCCCCACTGAGGTCCAGGGCCACCATATTTCTTTCCCTGGTTCTCTGCTTCTCTTTCATCCTCATCCTTTCTGGTCTCGTGTTCCTCAACAAAGGAAAGGCATGGCTACATGCTTAGAAGTCTCTGAAATGTTTGCTGGTGGCCATATTTCTCTTTGATCTCCAGTTCTTAAAAATACCTTTTCAGGACTAGCCTAGTAACTCAAGGGCAGTTTTCTGTAGGGTCATGAAGAGAGTCCCCAGTTCAAACTCCGTTAGGTTTTCCACTTCCTGGGTCAGTTGGAGCTGCAGAGGTACTGTTCACAGCTGAAGGGGGGAGGGGGTGACTATGCCATGGTCCTTGCTTAAGATTCATGACCCATGATTGCGGTGTTCCGCTAGGCGCTGTGTTGATCCTTGGCCGAGAACCCTCTCTGCTATGATTAATCCAGACTTGGTGTTGTAGAGGCCATAAAATATGGGACAAAAAAAATCCCTGGGAAGCTGCAAAGGAAGGCTGAGGGCATCCAGATCGTAGCTTTGGTTCCAATTGAACCGAAAGACCTAAGCAGCGGAGGAAATTGCTGTATCAAAATATATATAACCCTTTTTTCTTCTACTATTTCTGAGTAGAATTAGGTTGCAGGATTTGTTTGTGTTTCATTGTCAGTGGGGTAGATTGCTCCTGTGTTGCTTATTTAAGGTATGTGTAGTGCTCAGTGCATGGAAAGTGCTGCCACTTTAGCAGACTGATTAAATCGTTTTCGTATTTGTCAGAATAAACTAGTATTTCACCCCTCCCCTATAATGATTTTCTAAGTAGGTTTGTACATTGAACAAATATTCCATTTATTGAAAGATACAATCACTTTTGATTTTGCAAATTTTTGTACTTGATTACTTTATGGTGGGATGGAAGAAACATATTTTAAAAAAGTTGGACATAAGGCAAAATTTGAGGAGCCAATAGATTTTTTTTTAATGCTTTTAATTTAAATTGTTTTAATATTTTTTAAACTTGTATTTAATTTTTAAATTTTAACATCTATAGCTTAATGCTGCTGCAACAATAGATCCCTAATTGCTGATCAAATTTCATAGATCATATCCCCACTGAACCTTCCATTGGGTTCAGCCATAGTGGACCCTTACCACAACGAGGAGCTTATCAGATCCTTTCCTTTCCTTTCCTTTCCTCCAATGCATAATTTTAGTGTCTGAACCTGTTGCATTAGTATAAAATTGCAGCTGTCATAGGGGCCTATCTAGCACAAAATCTATGTGGAGGGTAACTTATAAAGGTATAAGTGGTCAAGCGTGTAAATCTAGAAGCAAGCACTTATACCTGCTGAATGGCTAGTGTAAATGTCTGCACCTGGAATTGTTTTAAGCATGCGCATAAGTTATAGTGTGTTGCAATTTATATGCGTATATTTGCATTCTGCTCATGCTCCTCCTATGTGCATACCCACAATGAAACTACGCGCCATCGTTTCCACAAGTGTACTTACAAAATAGAGACCAACTATATTATGTGCATAAATGTAGGAGACTCTTATAGATGTACTCTCATAAAGTCTAAATGAAGACAGAAAAAAACTGAGCATTGGTGGTATGGACTCTAAAGTGAATGAATTGGTTAGAGCCTGGTTGAGAAGGAGGCAACAAAGGGTGGTGGTATGAGCGAGGGGGGTTGATAAGTCTCTGGCCTTGTAATGAAACTGAAAGCTACGGCACATTTCAGTTGCAGAGGTCCGAACGATCTCGCTGCAGTTTCGTTTTATTTGGTACCTGTAGCTTTCTGCTTTGTTACAAAGCCAGAGACTTATCAGCACCCTCTCCCACCCCTCGTAAATGGAGATCACTCTGAGGGTGTGCTACAGGAATCTTTTTTTTTTTTTTTTCTCTTGTTTCATTCCATAACTGTTTTTTAAATGATATTGTGGAAGGTCTGTTGGGAAACGTATGCCTCTTTGCGGGTAATATCAAAATCTGCAGTAGATACCCTGGACACCAGGCTGGCCTAGTCCACTAGGTGAGCTAGGTGGCTGCTTAGGGTGGCCAGCCCAGGTGAGTGGCTTTATGCCGCCGTTTTGGTGCCCATGGCAGGCCATGTGCTTTGGCACAGGTGGCTTGCCACTTCTGATCCCCCCTCCAATGCAACTTACTGTCAGAGGGGGGTCAGAAGTGGCAGGTCACGTGTGACGAAGCACATGGCCTGCCATGGCAACAAAGCAGCAGCACAAAGCCACCGCTTTTAAAAGACTATTGCTGCCTGTCTCCCCCCACCCCCAGGACTGAATCGGCAGAAGTGAGGGATGGCAGGGGAGGGGTGTGTGGCTGGGTTTTTTGCCTAGGGTGGCAGAAACCCTTGGGTCGACCCTGTCTGGAAAGTATGGTAACATGAAGAGGGATCTAGTGAAGCTTGAATGCTATAGAATTTGGTAACTAGGATTTAACACAGAAAATGCAGGTCATGCATTTGAGCTGCAAAACCCCGAGGGAGTGAAGTACTTCTGTGAACAAAAAGAGTTGGACCTGGGGTGGTGGTATCTGATGAACCAAACAGGTAGAAGAGGTGACAATAGAAGCAGAAGGATACGTAGTAAATAGGGAGAAGGAAAGATGAGGCAATAGTGCTTCTGTATAAGTCTCTAGTAAGACTTCATTTGGAGTAGTATGCAGTTCTGGAGACTGCACCTTCAAAAAGATATAAACAGAATGAAGTCAGTGCTAAAATGGTCAGTGCTCTGTCATAAAGTATATGGGGACAGTTTTAAAATCTTAATGGGAAAAGATGCAGGAGAGGAGAGAGAGAGAGACATTTAAATATCTCTGTGGCATAAATGCACAAAAAGCAGGCCTTTTTTACTTGAAAGGAAGCCCTGGAACGAGAGGCATAGGAAGAAGGTGAAAGAGGATAGACTTTTGAAGTAAGCTAAGGAAATGTTTCTTTATGGAAAGAGTGGTTAATGCATAGAATAGCCTCATATTGGAAGTGGTGAAGAATGAGGACCGCATCTTAATTCAAGAAAGCATAGACATGCATAGGGTCTCTTAAGGGAGAGGAAGGGATTGTAATTGGTGTGCATGGGCAGATGGGATGGGCTGTGTGGTCTTTATCTGCCATCATTTCCTATTTTTCTATATAAGTGTCCTTGAAGTAATCCAGTTCTCATCTTGAAAGGGGTAGTAAGTTGCTCCATTTCATAAATTTGCCAATCTCCTTTGCACCAGTACTCGAGGGCAGAGAGAGATGGCTTTTTTTTCAATTTGCTGCAATGATGAGGTATGCCACTAAAAGCAAAAAGTTGGTTGCCTCCAACCTATTAAATTTGCCCCCATCACCCAATGCACCATATCCCAACAACCGTAATATATAATTAAATGAGGCCTATACCTGTGGTGATAAATCTCATCAAAGATTACCTGCCAAAAAAGACTGCACCTTGGGACAGTCCCACCACATATGTTTAAAAGAGCCTACCTCAGTACAGCTTCTTCAGCAGTTACTTGGGAGCACAGAGTTCATTTTACTAAGGCAAGATGGAGACATGTGTATCTGAAATAGAATCTTGTATTGGGTGTCTAGGTGTGCTGTCCTTACTGGAAATTTTCCATACATTCTCCCACCCTGCTATCCAGTGAGTCATCAAAAGCTGACCCAGTGTTAAGGGCCTACTCTGGGCACACATGTGAGTGGAGAGATTAGGCCCAGAGCAGTGTGGAGCAGTACAAGAGGTAGCATGGCAGAACAGGAACTGGAACTAGATGTGGAACAGGTGCTAACCTTAGTAACTGTGGCAATTGGAGCAGGAACTGGACATGGTTCAGGAGCTGGAGGTCTTAGTAGAAAGCAGGGGAGATGAAAGCACTTCACTAGGGAGTGAAGAGAAGCTGGGTGACAGTAAACCTAGCTCAAGTCGACAGAGAACTGCTGAACCAGCAAAGGTGTGTCTGGCTAGGCTTCCTTTATATACTGTGTCACATAAGACTCCTCTTGCTGGTCCAGTGGGCTCCTCTGGGGGATTGGTGTCTCCTTCTGCCACCAGCGGTCTTATTACCAGGACTATAAAGGAAACAAGCTCTGCATTCAAAGTGAATGCAGAGCTTGTTTCCTTTATAGTTCATATTATTGCTCTGACGATAATAGACCACCAATCGTTTTGTATTATTACCAGGACTTACACACGATCTTTGTAGCTCTTAAGGCTCCTGCTGTATGACTGTGGCCTCTGGTACCCAAGGTCACTGATTCGATCCCTGGCACGCCTTACAGAATACCCACCTCTCTTCTGGCACCTCTAGGGCAGGACCTGGCTTTTCTGGGTGTTCTAATGAAAATGGGCAAACAGATTATTGGCGTGGACATTGTCAGTGGGTTCCCAACTTTCCAATCCACAAGATAATGTTGTCGGCCCTGGAGATCTTTAGAGTCTGCTTTGTCTTGAACAAGAAATTCTTGATGGACCCCTCTTGGTTATTCGCTGTGGAGACAGGGGCTGCCTGTCAGGAAATGCGTTCTACTTATGTGGCTTCAAGAGAGCCACATGAAATACTGGGTGGATGCAGAGATTTGCTGGGAGCTTCAGTTGATATGTCACTAGATTTATTTACTCTTGGATCATGAAGGGTCCATGAACCTCTGCTCAAGTGTTTTTAACTCAGTCTGGGTCTCCACTAAGCATTTATCTCCTACAGCAAATTGAGAAGTTTTCTGATGTCTTTTGTCAACCTATCTTTTCTGGACATCCTTTTGCTTTTTCTAGCTCCTGTTGCACTTGAGTATGCTGACACTAGAATTTTAGCCCAGTCTGCTGCCACTAGAATTCTGGACTTCTACAATGTCTCAAGTGAAATGAGGATGGTAGCCATAGTTGTAAAGACTGGCATACACTTGGTTGACGAATGTTCCAATGGCAGAATTTGCATAGAATTCAGAAGTAACTGGGTTCAGTTTTGGTGATAACTACAGAAGCATCATAGATACTATTCTGAGGTCTGGTTCACATGTTCCATTTACCCATTGGATTGTAGATGATAGGCTAAAGACCAGTGGATCTGGCTGTTCAGAAGCTTCATAACTTCTCCCCAAAATTATGCAGTAAAACTGGCTACCTCTGTCTAAAACTGTTGGAAAGCCAGACTGACCACCTCCCACACCAGATGTCCGCTGTTTCATGTGCAGATAGGGAGGCTGGCGGCAATGATGAAATGTGCCATCTTAGAGTCTAGGACTACCAAGATGCTAGATTTTTCTTGCAACATAAGTTAATAATGAAGTCCATGGAAATCTGTTCCCAGGGTTTAGAGGGCATGGGTAGTGGCATTGACTATTTACGGGGGCTCTCCTTTGGAACCCTGTTTCAGGCACAGTTTTGCAGGAGGTACTTTATTCCTTTGTCAGCCTGATCCTGGCCACCAGACGTTTAGCCTACGAGCCACCTAGTCCTTCAAATGCTGGGGTAGCCTGCCAGTAAGGCATCATGGCAGCTGCGAAGCACTTCCAGGTGTAACTTAACTTTTGAATATGTACAGCTTGTCCCTCATGTACAAGAATCCTTGAAGCCAGATCCAACCTGTCTCCTCCCCAGGTCTTGCACTACTTGTTAGTGTGCAAACTCACTTTTCTATCTCTTGAATTCTCAGGATAAAGTTCTCTGAGTGGAGGACTGTGGAGGAAACCCTTTGGCTCTGACAACTCATCCATCTCCCTCCAGGAGAGGGCATCACCCTTGTTCTGGATGCTTGATTTGGTAGGTCAGGACAAAGTTGAAGCAGGAAAAGGAAAGCCAGCAGCATACATCTCTAGAATTCATTTTGTGAGGTCTTAAATTTCAAATTCTTAAGCTCTGTGTAGACTTGGACTTGGTGCCACTCTTTAAAATCAGCCTTAATAGCCAATAACGCCTTATCATAGATATGGTATTTTCTCTGCCGCAATTAGTTTTCAGAAGTAGAAGACACATGGATGGAGGAGGTTCCCTGGTGCTTTCTTCTGGATGCATCAGCTGCCACTATAAATGGCCTTTCTGGATCAGAATGGGGGGTGGATGTGAAATTATGTCTTGAGACTTTCAAATGTTTGCTGTTGCTCTCGGCGCTATTTGAATGGAGTACCCCTTCTTTCTGTCAGGGGAGCAGTTACTTTGGAAAATCCTTGGATAAAACATAGATAAAAGTTAGCAAATCCTAAAAACCACTGGATGCCCTTGATATCTTTTGGAATTGGCTACACACTTGCCAAAGAGATCATCTGGGAATCCATCTGGTTGCCTTCAGGTGAAATATATCCCAGAAATGTTATGAATCTTTGCTTTAATTCACATTTTCAGGCTTAGCATACAGTTTATGCTTCTTTAGATACTCTAATGCTTGACAGATTTGGTGGTTGAGATAGGCCAGGTTTTTAGAAAATACCAGGATGTCATCTAAATATATTACCACACATTGGTCCAAAAATCTCAGAATATCTAATTGATCAGGGTTGAAAAGTAGCAGATGCATTTCTTAAAAACCAAAGGGCATCACTAAATACTCAAAATGTCCATATTTGGGGTTTATGTCGTTTTTAGCCTGGGCATCACCAGGATTTTGGCAAAATGTGGTACGTGAATCCAACCAAAGTGTATCATCTCCTGATAATCTTGGATCATAGTCACTAAGGTTCAGTATCTAGGGTTACAGGGCCTGATGACAGGGGTGAGCTGTCAGTAGTTTCCATGGCTACACTCTCTATCCCCCTTTTCTCATACCGGAACTTGATACTGCTATGCGAAGATAGGGGCCATGAAGAACATAGAGGCTCCTGATTGAATCATGGCATATGCTGACAGTTTTGTGATCTTCTATAGCTTACAAAGTGAAGAAAAGATATGCAGCTGAATCCAACTATTGATAAAATTCCATAGAGAGCAAAAAATGGGTTCTAGCATCAAAAAATTAGAAAAATTAGAATGAGGATTAAAACAGGCCTTAAAGAGGACTGCTTTTATCACCGGTCCCCAATGGCCGAAAAGTCATCACTTGCCTCCACTACCCCACAAATATAATATGTCTTTTTAGCTTGCAATATTTTTATTTTTTTATAAAACTTTTTAGGTTTTTTTTATATAATAAACCACGGCCAAACACTATATGATAATCAGAAAAATCTTTATTGAAGACCCAATTAAGCAAGTTTCGGCCCTAGGCCTTTGTCAGGGGTCTAAAATCAGACACAGTTAAAATATGTGAGGTGTAATTCTCATATACAAACAAAGATGTTTAAAAGAGAACAAAATAAAATACATTACCAAAAGGGTACAAAAGGCTGAGCGTAGAGACCGTCCGGAAGGGCGGAACAATATCACTCTTTCCCAATCTAAAACAGACAAATAAAGGTGGTACATAGGAGGACAACCAGTATCAAGACTGATAATGCTTAGTGTTGGGTCTTCAATAAAGATTTTTCTGATTATTATATAGTGTTTGGCTGTGGTTTTTGCTGTTGATTAGATTGCTTTATAATGGTTTCTACTATTCTCCAGGAACAAGTCATTCCTCACTTATGGGTGACGTCGACACTGATGGAGCCCATGCGGAGCGATTCCCCAGCTTTCAAAGACAGCTTTTGGAATTGCTGCCATGCATGGGTGCTCCTCTTACCGCCCAAGGATGCCATCTTGCTCAGGCTCCCTTTTTCCGCAGAGCCCTTCGGATGCACGTCTTCGTCCCTCGGAAAATGTTTTTTCTCCTTCGGCCTTTTGGGCCTTTTTTCCGGTTGCACCGGTCCTCCCCGACACCCCCGCTTCGGCTGTGGGGGAGGGGATCTCTATTTTTCCCCTTCCCTTTTTTTTTAACTTCGCCCTTTTTCTAACCACTGGCCTCGAGGGTTTTCGACCTCACAGTAGCTCTTTTTGTCCCCATGGCCACCAGCTTCAAAAAATGTGACAGATGCTTCAAAAGCATGTTGCTCACTGACAACCACTACTGTTGTCTGCGGTGTCTGGGGGCTTACCACAACCTGGAGCTCTGTTCGTTTTGCAAGAAAATGTCTGCTAAGGCCTTACAAAGCCGTAAGCAGACGTTTGATGACATTTTCTGTCAGTCAACACTGGAGTACCCGGTGGCGCCCCGCTCCACTGAACCACCACTTGCGGGGTCCCCCACAGTGACTCCGCATCCCAGGTGTCACTCTGACCAGGGTTCGCCCGAGGTGGAATGGCAGAAAAAGAAGACGACCTTGAAGACGGTGGGTTCTCCAGTATCTCCTCCACCTCTCGCAGGTGGGCTAAAATCCAATTCATTCAGGGTTCATCTCGGCGCCATTTCAGCCAACCATTTTTCTGTTGAGGGTAAACCCCACTCGAGCCAGCCATTGGTCTCGAGTTTCATGCGGGACCTTTTATTTGCCAAGCCCCCCCCCCCCCCCGTCTGGCCTCCGCCGACAGAACGGGACCTTAACATCGTGCTCATGCAGCTGACACAGCCGCCCTTCGAGCCGATGGCGATGCGCTCGCTTCAGCACCTCTCCTGGAAGATAGTCTTCCTGGTGGCACTAACCTCTGCTCGGTGAGTCAGCGAACTTCAAGCCCTCATGGCCGTGGCCCCCTACAGCAAGTTCTATGGGAACAGGGTGGTCCTTCGCACCCACCCCAAGTTCCTACCGAAAGTTGTCTCAGATTTCCATCTCAACCAAGAGATAGTCTTACCGACTATCTCCAGGAACAAGCAGGAATGAGTCTTCACATATGGGTACGTCAGTACCGACGGAGTCTGCGCGGGAACGCTTCCCAGCGTCCAATCAAGAGCTTTTGGAAGCATCCCAGCACGCCTGCGTGCTGCCTTCCCGCCTTTCCCAACTGCCTCTCCTCAGTGTTCGTTTTTCCGCGGAGCCGGCAGGACGTCCTCCTGTCACCGCAGAAAATTCTTGTTTTATTTCTTTAGTTTTCTTGTGGTCGCGGCTGTCTTCCCGACGCCACCAGTACCGCCGGTGTTTTCTTTTCTTTTCTTGTAAAATCTTCCTTTTCCACGGGATATTTTTTCTTCATAGTGTCCCACGGTCTCTTAGGCCTTTTAGGCCTCTTCTTTTTCCTTCATGGAACCGCCAAACACTTTCTCCAAGAAATGGATACTCTCCAGATTCACTTTCCATTATCGGTTCCAACACCGATACTACCACCGACGTCGGTACCCTCCAGACGTGCATCGATAGCCTCGCTTCCTTCGATGCCGAGTCTGGAATTGATCTCCAGTCTGGAGGACTGGGTACCGGCTCTCGGCGGTACCGAAGGCTCGGTTCCGATGATTCGGATCCGCAACTCTCGGTTCCCCCGAGGCCGATTGAGTTGCCACTGGTTGACCTTCCTTCACTGGTATCAGACATGGTACCGAAGTCAGTACCACTGTCCTCATTACCCTTACGGTTGGTGCCTTCCATGCTTCGCTTATCAGGCTCTCTGCCCTCGATGCCGAGTTTGGAATCGATCTCTAGTCTAGAAGACTGGGTACCAATAGCTTTTGGTACCCACACCGATCGATACTGGTGCTTCGGTACCGAGTATAGTGGCCAGAGGTCTTCGGTTACCTCGGTACCGATTGAACTGTCACCGATGACTGCTCCGATGTCTTTGTCAGGCTCGACTCCGACATCGGTACCGGTATCGGCATCGGTACCGGTATCCACAGTAGCATCGTGGCCAACTCCTGCCATGCTTTTTTCAACAGGATCGCTCCATTCTATACCAAGCTTGGAGTCGATACCTGGCATGGACAATGTGGTAAGGACGGTTGCTGCTCCTGACAGCCAGTACCAGCAACCATCCCTTAAGCATTCCACACTGCACTCTGCAGGATCTTCTATTCCTATATATTTGGATAACTCTGTGGGTGCTCAGGCTAGTTCTTTAGATCTAACCTGTCCAAGGGAGATTCCTGTTTGGGATCCCTCTTTTCAGAGTTTCCTCCTGGATATAACAAGATCTCTTGCCATTCCTATTCCAGGACATGATCCTGCACAAGGCTCTGTTTCTTCCAAAGCAAAGGACAACATAATGCTTCCTTTGCATCATTCCTTGCAGGATCTCCTTCTAGGAATGTGGGAAACACCTTTAAGGGTACCCCCACCTCCCAGGGCAACTGATCTTATATCAGGTGCCCCCCTCTCCAGGGTTTCAAAAGACTCAACTTCCTCATCATTCCATAGTTGTGGAATCAGCAATGAGGCGGGTAAAGAGTAAGAAAAAGCACTCTTCTTATCCGCCAGGTCGTGAGTCTAAGACACTAGATGACTTTGGACGTCAAACCTTCCAGACATCTATGCTTTCTGCAAGAATTCTCTCATATATTTTTTATATGAGTCTTTCTCTTGAGGAGGTCACAAAGCAATTACATCTTTTGACTCCTTTCCTTCCAGATTCCAGGAGTACAGACTATTCCTCACTGCTTAAGCATATCCAGAATATCTCTTGGTTTCTTTCTCGTGCTTCCCTAGACTCTTTTGAGTCTGTTAGCAGGACTTCTGCTATAGCTATAGGGGCACAACGTAGAGCCTGGCTCCAAGCTTCAGACTTGGACAAATGGGCACAACAACGGCTGGGACATACTCCTTGCACTGGAGAAAATCTTTTCAACAAGGAGTCTTTACGTCAGGTTACTCAGTTGCCCACTGATTTACCTGTTCCTAAGGGTTGTTCTACACCTTCTTCTGTCCCAGTAGGTAGGAAATGTCCTACCAAACTTTCTTCCCACAGGAGAGGAAGGTTTTATTCCTCACTTGCCCATCATACAGATGTTTCCCAACAGGGGAGGCATCGTCCTGGTCTGAAGAATCCAACCTCTCACCAGGCTCAGCAAACCCAGCACCTGCAGGGTTTCTGATCAATCATCATCAGATGCTTTTGACTTGGGGTTAGAATCTACTGTGGCACTGCAGACCCTCTGCAGGCAGAAGAAAATGTTTTAAACTCAGAAAAAAGAGGCAGACACCGGCTGCAGCATCACGAGGAGCCATATAGGGGGAGCAAGAGGGACCTCTGGAAGACTGAGGAACCACGCCCTAGAGCCAATGATGCAATACCGGCCTGCACCCAATCCAGAAAGGGAAGGATTCCTTTTAAAAGTCCAGATGACTGGAGAAAGTCAGACTGGCAGGGAGTTGTGCAAGGAGTTCCAGTTCCAGATTCGCATGGAGATCCAGATCCAGGAAGGAAGCTAACTTTGGAAGGAGAAAGGAGAGCTTTCCTGGAAGGAGAGGAGGACCCAGGAATAGGAGTCCTAACAGATGGAACCGGCCTAGCAGACTCAGCAGAGCCAGGTGAAGAAACTTGCTTTAGATATCTCAAAAGGGGAGAGGACACACTTTCCAGGAGGGAAAGATACCGTGTGGAAGCTAACCCTGGAAGGAGAAGGAATGTACCAGAGAGTCCAAGGCCTGAGTTTGGCAAGGGCCAGCAACTGTTGAAAGGCGCAACAGGGAGTAACCAGGAAAGAGGTGAAAGAGGAATTTTGAAAGGCAACTTTCAAGGCCCTGGGAGAAAGAAGCTGTGGTGTACGTGCGGCTTAACCCCAGCTGAAGGCCGACCTGAGAACCGGAGGCCTACCTGGGTGCCAGAGAAGCCAAGCCCCAGCAGGAACAGGCCTCAGCCCTCACCTCACTGTGCTAACCTTAGGAGAAAAGGTAATTACTATTTTACTGACTATGATTGTACGAATGCTGTGAAGCAGAAGGAGCAAGGCACTGGAGAATGCTGTCCTTCTAGATGCATTCATGATACAAAATACAAACCTGTACCAAACAGGAGACTTTCTAGAGAAGGAACAGTGTGCAGGAGAGACTGTCCACATGCTAAAAGTGTACAAAGCAAAGGCTTACCTTTAGATGCTGAACATTGGGGCATCATACAAGCATTATACAAAAAGCCTGAAGGCGAGACCCTAGACATTCCAGACTGCGAGCCAATGCAGGTGGAATTCCCGGATGATCCCTTGGACCTCACGATGGATTGTAGCTATTGCCTGGCCGAAAGAATTGAGCCCTTAGCGGAGGAATAGCTGTGGTCTGGGGTAAAAGTTTGATTCTGTATTCCGTTTGGTATTGCTGTGAAGTTAACAGGTTTTCTTCAGTTCATGTTTCCTTTTAACCTGGAGCAAGGACATTCTTTTGTGTTGATGTAATCTGTGCTATTTGAACCTATTTGCAACACGGGAAATAAAAGCCTTAATTTTTCCCTACCCTCGGACTGTGATATTCTTGGGAGCTTTTAGTTACACAGAAGGCTACCAGGACTATAAAAACCTGGGCCCTGTAATTGAGCTAAACTCCTCCACAAACAAACTTTGCATGTCCACCCCCTTTCTGCTGTGACCCGCCATTGCCACCAGGGGGGCGGTGTGACACTACATCTGCTTCTTCTCAATAGAGGCAATCCACTGCTTCATTCTAACCCCTACACATGGATCTCTTTCCAAAAGACATCCATTTTTTCTATATTTCTATGAGCTGTCAGGAGGTTCATGCCTATAGGTCACAGGTTGCTCCTCTTTTTCCTGCTAGGGAAAGAGGTCTAACCACTATCAAATGATAGTTCCTGTGCCAGCATGTATTTTTCTTAGACTTCCTACTTCGTAAGTCTTCTTCAGCTCCATTCTCTTCACCCTCTTATCAAGTTTTTCCTCTGTAAGAGCGGAATTACTTACTGGGAGGCTTTTTCTTCAGCCTCTCTAGTTTTCTCACTTTCCAGTGCGGAGTTTTCCTCTCTGAGTTACCTCCTCTATTTCAATCTTAATTTGGGGCAGCTTATCAGACATGTCCAAAGTTTCCTACTCCTGTTCTGTCTGTTCTTTCTGTTTTGAACAGTAAGATTCTTTCTGCTGTCTTGCTAGCAGTTGCCTATGCAGGAGCCTTAATGTTTGGACCACTGGTTCTTCTCCACAAACAACCAGATTTGTCCTCCACTAACATTCTGTCTAGCCTTAGTAGTGGCTCCAAGTCAGTGCTTTCATCTCTCTTGAAGATTATCTCACTACAAGCTTTCTGGATTGTCTTCTATTTCTGCCATCTCCATTCTCCTGGGTTTGGCAGCATAGTTGGCAGAGATACTGGCTCTCTAGCAGCCAGTTCTATCTCCTCATTCTCCTGCATCATGCTCTCTGCAATTACAGAGAAGCTTTCCACTATGGGCCCTTGCTAGAGAGCATGGGGTTTTTTTTCTCCAACAGCTATCCTAGCTGGTTAGAAAAGGCTTTTCAGTCATGTCTCCCATGACTAGAAGGTTCTCCCTTCTTTTACTATCTCCTTTTTGATATAAAGGACATAGGCCTTCTCTTACATGAAAGCTCAAGGAGTTGCCAGTTCCCTGCCTTGGTCCATAGCATTCCCAATCGGGGATAGGCTCGTCCTCATGGTAAGAACGCATGATACTTTTGCCCTTCAGCAGGTCAACATGGTATCTCATCTCTAGGCGTCTTCTGTCTACTTACCATGCTAGAGTCCTGGAAGACTCCGGACTTGCTGGCTGCACATTGATATTATCCTCTGTTTTTCACGTAACAGTCCTGGTTATTTTTCACTAGCTAGTATTCTTGCAGATCATGACCAGGAGGAATAGATTCTCTATATGTCTTCTCAAGTAGGTTCCACCTCCTTGTTATTAGATGAATCTTTCCTCTCCACATATCCTATGTGAATACCGTGCTGTAGGCATATCTCTGTCTGTTTAATTGCAGACACCCATATGTACGCCTACATATCCACATTTATTTTTTGGTGTGTATTTTGTGCCCTTCCATATCTCACTATAGATATATTCTTATATGTCTGTCTATATGTATATGTATATGTATATAGACAGACATATAAGAAAATATCTCGACAGATACATATATATCTATATATATGTATCTGTCGAGATATTTTATTATAGATAGCTTTGTATCCACATACTTATCTATATCACTGTCTATCCTCATATAGCTATATGATTCTGACAGAGGGGCTTTACCCATACCTATGCTATCTAGCAGGTTTGGGGTTCTACACACACAACCACTCCTGTGGTAGTCAACAATTTTTATACCATAACCTACGGGTTTAGGTACCTCTGAAGCTCTCCCTGCTCCAATATCTCTCCTAGCTTACCCCAGTTAGGAGAGACATTGTGGATCTTCAGTTAATCACAGGCTTAACGCCTCAGGCATTTGTCCTCTCCTTTTGGGATACAAGGGGTTCCCATATCCTTTCTCCCCACAAGGACTCTGCCTGTTTGTCCAAATCGGTTAGCTTTTCTCTTTTTGTTCCTAAGAGTGAGCCACTCTGTCGCCAAAAGAGTTCAGTTTTTGTCTTAAAGCCTTCCGCTGAAGGCCCACCATTTTTGTACTACCCCAGTTTTTTCCTACTGGGCTTACCTGTTACCTTTCAGGATTCTGACCTCCACTGTTTTTCCTATAGGTTTATTACCTCCACTTACAGTGAGGTCCTCTTCAAGGTTCCTCTACTGGGTTCCCCAGTAGATCCATGAACCTCTATACTTCTGTGAATTCCTGTCAGGGGAGGTCCATATTGCAATCTTCTTTGCAATATCATTGATTACAATCATCATCCACACATGGACGACTCCTCCGCAGTCCTATGCTAGGTTAGCTGTTCCACAGCATCCTTCTTTTTCTCAACTCCTACCCTCCATCCTCAGGATGCCTGGTGTTCTGGGAGAAAAAAATCACAGTCTTTATGATAGATATAGAGTGGTGATTATGGGTAACAAGAGTAGCGCTCTGAGAGTTGACCATTAATTAGGAGTTTCTAGAACCATTGCCAACCCAGCTAAGAAGAAAGCAGCTGCAAAAAAACCTTTTTTTCAATAAGAAGTATTTTACCTTTCTTATATCCCTGCTTCGCAATACCAACCTCGGTGTGCTCAGAAGAGACAGCAGCCTCCCAAACATCAAAGGACGCCACAGGTTCCTAAGAACCAACTAGCTATGCAGGCTCAATCTGCTCCTGGTTTTTTACTTTTTCCTAGAGAACATAGCCACTCTGCCTCTGGAGACCCCCCCCCCCCCTCCCCAAACATTGCTGGCAGACTGTCACTATGCCCACAGGTGGCATCTCATCACTTCAGAGCACTGGACTCTGACCATAGTGACAGAAGGCTACAGTCTTCACCTGGCCTCCTTGGCCACCTTTCACCCGCACCGCTAACTCCCAACTTCGCTCCTTTCACCTTGCTGCACCTCAAGCCTGGAACAGCCTACCTGTGTCTATACACCAAGCACCCTCCCTGGCCCTCTTCAAAACCACCAAAACGCTTATCCACTCCTTAATCTTCTCTCGCCTCAATTATTGCAACCTACTCCTTGCTGGTCTCCTCGTCAGCCACCTCCTTCCCCTTCAATCTATACAAAATCACGCTGCTCGACTAATCTTCCGCCAGTCTCACCATGCCCACATTACTGCTCTTCTCAAGTCGCTTCACTGGCTCCCTGTCCAATTCCGCATCCAATTCAAACTTCTCCTACTGACCTATAAATGCATTCACTCTACGGTCCCTCATTACCTCTCATCCCTTATCTCTCTCTACATCCCCTCTCGGAACCTGCACTCCGCTAGCAAATTACTTCTATCTGTACCTTTCACCCGCACCGCTAACTCCCAACTTCGCTCCTTTCACCTTGCTGCACCTCAAGCCTGGAACAGCCTACCTGTGTCTATACACCAGGCACCCTCCTGGCCCTCTTCAAATCCAGGTTGAAGACCCACTTTTTCACCGTCGCCTTCAGATCCTGACTTCTAACCTTATCCTACCTCCCGTCAACTCTCATGACCAAATTGTATAGACCATACCGTGCCTTGCACTAAACCGACCAATGCTCTGTAATGTTCTGGCTAGATTG
Organism: Ichthyophis bannanicus; assembly: GCA_033557465.1. Taxonomy (NCBI): domain Eukaryota; kingdom Metazoa; phylum Chordata; class Amphibia; order Gymnophiona; family Ichthyophiidae; genus Ichthyophis; species Ichthyophis bannanicus. The sequence goes on from CM066031.1 coordinate 1,000,627,201, forward strand.
TAAGCTCCGATGAGCATGATACTGACGGGCAGGGGCTGTCTCTTGTATTTTGGCTGCCTCTTGTAGGTTAGCTGTACAGCGCTGCGTGCGTGGCGCTCTATAAGTGGTAAATAGTAGTAGTAGTAGTAATATGGCCTCAACAGTACATGTAGTACCATATGCCCGCCTGCATATACGCACAGCCCAATAGGTTTTGGCCACCCAGTGGACAGGCCTCAGGCTGTCTCATGGACAAAATCTAAGTGTCTGCCCCTCTGCCACATCTCTCCCATGGTGGTGTTCCCCAGAGAATCTCCTCGTCAGGTCACCTTTTCGGATGCCTCCATATCAATGTTCCCTGACTCTGCCCCCCTCCACACTGGTAGGGGAATATCCTTCTTGGCCTCCTCTCACTGCTCTTCTGCTACAAGAGGTGACTTCTCTTCTATCAGAAGGCTCCATAGAGGAAGTCCCAACTTCTCAACAAGGAAGGGGTTTCTATTCTCTGTACTTTCTCTTCTCTGTACTTTCTCATATCAAAGAAAACCGGAGGATACAGACCCATTCTGGACCTCAGAAACCTCAACAAGATTTTCATCCGTGAGAAGTTCGATGGTCTCTCTCGGGACCCTCCTACCCTATCTCCAGAGTCAGGACTGGCTCTGTTCTCTAGATCTAAAAGAAGTGTATACACATATCCTCATTCATCCAGAACACAGGAAATATCTATGTTTCAAGTTTCAGGGAAGACATTATCAATACAGAGTCCTGCCCTTTGGACTCGCCTCTGCCCCAAGAGTCTTCACAAAATGCATGGCGGTCGTGGCCACATTTCTAAAATCTCTAGGGACATTTGTCTTCCCTTACTTAGACGACTGACTCATAAAGGCGGGTACCACCTAAGAGGTCCACCTGTCTGTCTCCCCATATCATGCTCCTACTCAAATACTAGAGTTCATAGGAGCTCTCTTAAACATTCAACAATCAAGGGCATTTCTACCTCAGCCCCACTGTTCTCTTCTCATTCAGCTGACATCTCAGGTACGTCTCAAAGACCACCTGACTGCCCGAGAAATGCTGCAGCTTCTAGGCGCTGCACATGCCGCCAATGGAGGAGAGGGCAGTTGGCCCTTTAAAGCGGCGTGCTCCATCGGGCGCATCAGCGCTGCACATGCCGCCAACGGAGGAGAGGGCAGTCGGCCCTTTAAAGCGGCGTGCTCCATCGGGCGCATCAGCGCTGCACATGCCGCCAACGGAGGAGAGGGCAGTCGGCCCTTTAAAGCAGTGTGCTCCATCAGGCGCATCAGCGCTGCACACGCCGCCAACGGAGGAGAGAGCAGTCAGCCCTTTAAAGCGGCGTGCTCCATCGGGCGCGCCCGCGCCTGGTGGAGCTGCACCTGAGGGCCTCGCCAGAGGGCCCTTTGGCATGGCCCTTAGGCGCAGGCCCGAGGGGTGCTCCGGCATGAGCCGTTAACCCTGCTCTTCCAAATCTCCGTAGCTGCCGGGGGCCAAGCAGGCACGGATCGCTCTTCCACACTTCGCCTTCCGACCCCAACCATCTCACAAACTCCACCCCATTACCTTCAAGTATCTCTGCTTTAGACTTGCTTCCCACTGTTGGCATTGATCGTCCTTTCCACTACCCGCTTAGAACTTGCTACCCACTGCCTGCATAGAGCCGCTACCCATTGTGTGCATAGAACTGCTACCCATTGCGTGCATAGAACTGCTGCTACCCATTGCCTGCATAGATCTTGCTACCCACTGCCTGCTAGAACTTGTTACCCACTGCTTGCATAGAAATTGTTGCCCATTGCCATTGCCATGGCCCCACATCACATTGTCCTTCTCTTCCTCATCCTCCCCAACTGTCTCCCCTCCTACCAGCACCCTCCCTCCTCTCCCCCCACCTTCCTCACATCTCCCTCCATTCTGTCCTCTCACCTAGCATCTGCTCTTGAGCTTCAGCACACCATCTCCTGCATTCAACCAACCCCTCTCTCTCTAAGGCAACCCCACCCTCGCTTCTGCCATACCGTCTCCGCTTTACCACGCTCTCTACTACTCCTTCTCCTTCTCTCATCAGGTAACATCAACCCCAACCCTGGCCCCCCTCGATTTCTTTCTCACACTAAAAAGTGTTCCTCACGTACCTTATCTAATCTCATCCACATCCCACCCCTCCCTCACTCATCCTCCATTCACTCATACAGAGATATCAACCCCAACCTTATCTCCAAAAAGAAATCCTCACATAGCCTATCTGATGCCATCAACATCACCCCTCTCTCACCCCTCACCTCCCTTCTCTCAAGTCCCTCTTGGAGGGCACACTCACCCAGACATATCCACCCGCACTCTGCTACCTCTAAATCTCTGCACTTCTCTAGAAATAAAGCCTCACGTTACTCTGATAAGAAATCCCCATGTAACTTATCCATATCCCTCTCCTTCCCCCCTACGCTCTCCCGTTTTCATGTGTCCTATGAAACGCATGCTCAGTCACTAACAAACTTCCTTTTACTCATGATCTCTTTATCTCTAATGCCCTACACCTTCTTGCCCTGACTGAGACCTGGCTCCCCCCAGATGACACCGTATCCATTGCTTCTCTCTGCTATGGGGGCTACCAGTTCTCTCCCATACACCTTGATCTACTGGTCGTGGTGGTGGTGTTGGTCTCCTACTTTCTCTCTCCTGCCAATTCCAACCTCTCCTGCTACCTCAGTCACCCTCCCCCCCTCTCCTTTGAAGTCTACTCCATTCGCCTCCTCATACCACTTCCCCTCCGTGTTGCTGTTATTTATCGCCCACCCGACAAATCCCAATCAACCTTCCTCACGGACTTTGACTCCTGGTTCTCCGTCTTTCTGGATCCCTCCTCCCCCACTTTTATTCTTGGCGACTTGAACATTCATGTCGACAACCCATCCGACCCCCATGCCTCGAAGTTCCTCGCCCTCATCTCCTAGTACGACCTCCAACTTTGCTACACCGCCCCCACCCACCTACACGGCCACTGCCTTGACCTAATACTCTTCTCTAATTCCTCTCCCTCAAACTTCCGCAACTCAATCCTTCCCTCATCTGACCATCACCTATTAACCTTTACTCTTCAGCTTCTGCCGTCTCAACCTCATCCTGTCTCCTCTGACCTATTTAGAAACCTCCATAATATTGATCTCCTAACTCTCTCCTCCACCATTTCTCCATCTCTTTCCTCCATTATAGTGCCTCGTCGACGGACTTGGAGGCTATCTTCCTACAATGCTATACTATCCTCAGCTCTTGACACTCTTGCCCCACCCACCCCACGTCCAGTCAAACAATCTACTCCCCAGCCCTGGCTTTCTCCCACAATCCGCTATCTACGCACCTGTGCACTTTCCGCCGAGTGTGCTTGGCCCAAATCCCGCTCCCTGGAGGACCTTCTACACTTCAAATTCATGCTTGGCTCCTTCCAGTCAGCCATAGCACTTGCCAAGCAAGACTACTACATCCACCTGACCAACTCCTTCGCCTCTGATCCTTGCCGTCTCTTTAATACCCTCAATTCTCTCCTCAAGGTCCCCCCGCCCCCGATCCCGCCTTCCCTTTCTGCCCAAACCCTAGCTGACTACTTCCATGACAAAATCCATAAGATTAACCTCCAATTCCACACACCCTCATCTACCTCCCCCCCCAAGTCTCCCCCCCCCAAGTCTCCCCCCCATCTGTACTTCCTCCGCTACCCTCTCATCCTTCTCTCCGATCTCTGAAGAAGAAACCACACTCCTTCTTACCTCCTCCAAACCCACCACCTGTTCATCTGACCCTATCCCCACCCATCTGTTACACCCCATCTCCCCCACCATTGTGGGGGAGATGGGGTGTAACAGATTGTACCCCCCATCTCTCATATCCTCAACCTTTCACTCTCCACTGCAACTGTCCCCATTGACTTAAAACACGCTGTTGTCACACCACTCCTCAAGAAACCCTCACTCGATCCCACATGCCCTTCTAACTATCGATCCATTTCCCTCCTTCCCTTCCTATCCAAACTACTAGAACGAGCTGTCCACCGCCGCTGCCTCGACTTCCTCACCTCCCAGGCCCTCCTGGACCCACTACAATCCGGCTTCCGTCCCTTACACTCCACTGAAACGGCTCTCGCAAGATTCTCCAATGTCCTGTTCCTGTCTAAATCTAAGGGCCTCTATTCTATCCTCATCCTTCTTGATCTCTCCGCTGCTTTTGACACTGTTGACCACCATCTTCTCCTCACCACCCTCTCCTCCCTTGGCTTCAAGGACCTGGTACTATCCTGGTTCTCCTCCTACCTCTCCCATTGCTCATTCAGTGTGTGCTCTGGCAGCTCCTCTTCCTCCCCTACCCTGCTCCACGTAGGTGTTCCCCAGGGATCCGTCTTGGGCCCCCTCCTTTTCTCTCTCTACACCCAAGCACTTGGCGCGCTTATCTCCTCCCACGGCTTTCAGTGCCATCTTTATGCCGATGACTCCCAAATCTACCTCTCTACACCTAATATTTCTCCAGCAACTCAGTCCAAGATCTCTGCCTGCCTCTCCAACATCGCTGCCTGGATGTCTCATCGCCGATTGAAATTGAACATGGCCAAGACTGAACTCCTTGTCTTTCCCCCCAACTCCTCCCCTCCTCTTCCCCCTTTCTCAGTCTATGTGGACAGAGCTACTATCCTTCCTGTTCCCTCGGCCCGCAACCTAGGGGTTATCTTTGACACCTCTCTCTCCTTCTCCGCACATATCCAGCTTGTAGTCAAGACCTGACGCTTCTTTCTCTACAACATTGGCAAAATCTGCCCCTTCCTCTCTGAACACACCACCAAAACGCTTATCCACTCCTTAATCTTCTCTCGCCTCAATTATTGCAACCTACTCCTTGCTGGTCTCCTCGTCAGCCACCTCCTTCCCCTTCAATCTATACAAAATCACGCTGCTCGACTAATCTTCCGCCAGTCTCACCATGCCCACATTACTGCTCTTCTCAAGTCGCTTCACTGGCTCCCTGTCCAATTCCGCATCCAATTCAAACTTCTCCTACTGACCTATAAATGCATTCACTCTACGGTCCCTCATTACCTCTCATCCCTTATCTCTCTCTACATCCCCTCTCGGAACCTGCACTCCGCTAGCAAATTACTTCTATCTGTACCTTTCACCCGCACCGCTAACTCCCAACTTCGCTCCTTTCACCTTGCTGCACCTCAAGCCTGGAACAGCCTACCTGTGTCTATACACCAGGCACCCTCCCTGGCCCTCTTCAAATCCAGGTTGAAGACCCACTTTTTCACCGTCGCCTTCAGATCCTGACTTCTAACCTTATCCTACCTCCCGTCAACTCTCATGACCAAATTGTATAGACCATACCGTGCCTTGCACTAAACTGACCAATGCTCTGTAATGTTCTGGCTAGATTGTAAGCTCCGATGAGCATGATACTGACGGGCAGGGGCTGTCTCTTGTATTTTGGCTGCCTCTTGTAGGTTAGCTGTACAGCGCTGCGTGCGTGGCGGTCTATAAGTGGTAAATAGTAGTAGTAGTAGTAATATGGCCTCAACAGTACATGTAGTACCATATGCCCGCCTGCATATATGCACAGCCCAATAGGTTTTGGCCACCCAGTGGACAGGCCTCAGGCTGTCTCATGGACAAAATCTGTCTGCCCCTCTGCCACATCTCTCCCATGGTGGTGTTCCCCAGAGAATCTCCTCGTCAGGTCACCTTTTCGGATGCCTCCATATCAATGTTCCCTGACGACGGATGCCTCCAAACTAGGGTATGGAGCTCATCTGGGGGCTCTCTCCACTCAGGGCCTCTGGATGGAAGAGGAGTCCAAGCTCCAGATAAACTTACTGGAACTTCGGGCAATCTTCAATACCCTCAAAGCCTTTCAGGGGCATTGAAGCTCCCAGAGGGTCCTGGTCCAGATGGACAATCAAGTAGCCATGTTCTTTGTGAACAAACAGGGAGGAACAGGGTCTTAGCCTCTCTGCAGAGAGGCCCTCCATTTCTGGTCTTTTGCCATAATTCATCAGATACACCTCCAAGCGGTATATCTCCCAGGGGAGCAAAATGTCTTAGCAGACAGATTAAGTCGCATCCTCCTTTCCCACGAATGGTCTGTCCACACGGAGACAGCATCCTTCATCTTTCAGGCCTCCATAGATAGACTTGTTTGCCACTCCAAGAATGCCAAACTTCCTTGATTTTGCTCAAGGAATCCCATGTCGGGCAACCAGGAGGTGGATGATTTTCACCTCCACTGGGGTCGGGAATTCCTGTATGCCTTTCCTCCCATTCTCCTGATTCCCAAGACTCTTTTCAAGCTTCAAGCAGATAGGGGCTTCATGATACTCAAAGCCCTGCGTTGGCCACGTCATCCGTGGTTTCCTCTCCTACTATGTCTGTCTCAGACTCAACTCCTACATTTTGGATCTGTTTCCAGATCTCCTCTCTCAAGAGGAGGGGGATGCTGCTCTATCCCAATCTGCAGTCTCTCCACCTAGCGGCATGGCTGCTGAAAGCATAGTATTTCAGGATCTTAACCTTACCCAGGAGGTTAAAGAGATCCTGTTGGCCTCTAGAAAGCCATCCACCAGACATTCTTATGCTTTCAAGTGGCATCGATTTTTCTCTGGTGTTCCCAGAAGGAGCTTAATCCCTTCTCGGCCCTAGTGGAGGTGCTCCTCCAGAATCTCCTCCACTTAATCTCATCTGGTCTCAAGACCAACTCGCTACGAGTTCACCTCGGTGCAATTGTAGCCTCTTATCATCCCTTGGATGGACAGCCCATTTCCTCACAGCTGCTCGTAGCACGCTTCATGAGAGGCCTCTTGCTCATCAAACCTCCCATCAGACCACCACCAGTGGCGTGGGATCTCAATGTGGTTCTGGGGCAACTTCTTAAGCCGCCCTTTGAACCTTTAGCCACTACCTCGCTAAAGTTTCTAATATGGAAGGTCATCTTCCCCTTTTGCCCTCATTTCGGCTAGACGCATTAGTGAGCTTCAAGCTTTGGTGGCAGACCCACCTTACACACAGTTCCACCATGACAAGATTGCCCTAAGGACTCGCCCCCACTTCATGCCAAAGATGGTGTCTCCTTTTCATTTGAATAGGTCAGTTTATCTTCCTGTTTGTTTTCCTAGACCACATTTGTCTAGGGAAGAGGCAAACCTCCATGCCCTTGACTGCAAATGTGTCTTAACATTCTATCTTCAAAGGACTGCAGACCACCATAAAGCTTCTCAGTTGTTCATCTCCTTTGATCCTAGTCATTTGGGGTTGCCAGTATTCAAATGTACTATTTCTAAATGGATAGCAGATTGCATCTCGTTTGCCTATGATAAAGCAGGACTATCCCTTGTGGGTCATGTCACTGCCCATAATGTTTGTGCCATGGCTACCTCGATGGCAAATCTACGCTCCGTAGCCATTGCCAAAATTTGCGGAGCAGCAACTTGGTCTTCAGTATATACCCTTGCTGCTCTCTACTGTCTGGACAAGGACTCCTGCCGGGATGCCATGTTTGGTCAAGCTGTTCTCCAGCACCTTTTTCACCTTAAGGGCAACTTCTACCCTCCATCCCGGAATCTAACGATACCAGACATTTATGAAGGATTCATGACCTCTTCTGCTCTGCTCTGAGGCAAACCTGCCTGTTCTAAGGTCATTCTCTCTGGCATCTGGGAGCTAGGGAGTCCCATTTGTGAAGACTACATTCCTGCTTGCTCCTGGAGATAGCATAATTACTCACCTGTAACAGGTGATCTCCAGGAACAGCAGGAATTTAGTCTTCACAATCCTTCCCTAGGAGTTGTAGGTTTTCTTTTCTATCGGCTACAAACACAACCGAAGATGGAGAGTTGGGAAGGCAGCAACACAGGCACAGTGGGATGCTCCCAAAAGCCTTCCTATTAGAAGCTGGGGAGCGTTCCTGCGCGGGCTCCGTCAGTACCGATGTCACCCATATGTGAAGACTAAATTTCTGTTGTTCCTGGAGATCATCTGTTACAGGTGAGTAACTATGCTTTACAGACCTCTAAATACTTAAGGAGTATTAATGAACAAACAAACCTTTTTCAAAGACGTGGAAGCTGCAAAACTAGAGGACATAACATGAAACTGCAAGGGGGTAAACTGAAAGACAAAGTCAGGAAATACATTTTCACTGAAAGGGTGGTGGATGCTTGGAATGCCCTCCCAGTGGAAATGGTGGGGGCAAATACATTGACAGAATTCAAAATGGCATGGGGAAGACACAGTGGAACCCTTTATAGCAACAGGATAAAATCAAAATAACCTTAACTGTCTCTACTATCTCAACAAATAGGCGTGATCTGCCCCCAACTACCACCATTGCTGCTTCTCTGAATGAGTGGTGGCTTTAAACAAAAGAGGCAAGCAAAACCGTGGGGTCTTCTAACTCCAGTGTGCTTGTAAGTCTTTGCTGGCACTGTCCCCCTCTGATATGAGTATGCATGAGAAGGGGACATGACCACTAGAGCCTTACAAGCATGCTGGAGTTGGGAAGACCCCCATGTTTTTGCTTGTATATTTTTTTAAGCTGCCACTTGTCAGGGGGGTGGGGGGATTGATGCTGCCAACACAGACCCAGGAGAAGTGGCGGCATTAGGTCAAAGGCAGAGTGACGTGTCGCAGCTGGGCTGTTTTGGTGGCATTTTTTGCCACCCCAAAAAACTTGGCCACCTGAGGCGACTGCCTTACTTTGCTTCATGATAGAGCCGCCCCTGCGTGGAGGAGAAAGCTGAGGAGCTGGAGAAGAAACAGTTGATTCTCACCAGGCTCTCCAGAAAGACTGCAGATCCCACGTGGAAGAAACATCAGGCCAGGGAGGTCTATCTGCGCCTGCATCAGTATTTCCTGGCCGAGCTACAGTCCCAGCCTAAGGTTCAGACTCCCCGCCCGCAGCTGAGGGAGAAGACCTCAAAGGCACAACTTGCCCCCGGCCTAAGCTGGGTGTGGGATTTTGATGGGTTCCTCAGGAGTTCATAACCTGCCGACCATTGTCCATTGAGGTCCCCCCGCAAGTCAGGGATGGCTCGTCCACTTTGCCCACCGGTAGACCCTCGTCACCTCAGACACCTGGTGCTGCAGATCTCCCAAAGCGGTTATTGGCTGCACATCACACAGCTGCTGCCTCCATACAACTCCGGGGAGTACCCCATGGACCCTGCACACTGGAGCCTTTTGCAGACTGAAGTTGCAGCCCTGAAGACTGGCCTCGCCATTGAACCTGGCTCAGATCAGGCAAGGCTTCTACTTAGGTACTTCCCAGTCTCCAAAAAGACCAGTAGGTTCCGTCCCATTCTGGATCTGCGAAATCTCAACCGGTTTCTGGTGCATGAAAAGTTCTAAATGGTCTTGTTGGGGACGCTGCTCCCATACCTTATACAGGACAATTTGACTATGCTCCTTGAATCTGAAAGATGCATATACGCATATTCTGATCCACCTACATAACAGGCAGTACCTTTGGTTTGTGCACTATCGATACTGAGTTGCCTCCCTTTGGGTTGGTCATGGTCCCAGGGTCTTCACAATCGTGGCCGTCTTCCTCCAGACCCAGAAGTTCTTTGTCTTCCCGTTCCTGGATGATTGGCTTATCAAAGGTCCATGCCAGCCAGTGTTTGGCAGTCCGCCATGCTCACAGTTCAGGTGCTTGAGGTACTCTGCTTCATGGTCAGCTACCTGAAGTCTCCCCTCCAACTAGCACAGTGGCTGGAGTTCATTGAGGACCTCCTCAATACCACTGAGGCATGGGCCTTTCTGCTGGCAGATCACCTGCAGCGCCTCATTGAGGTGGTGGGCACGTTGCAGTGCCAGAGTCACACCACGGCCCATAGGCTGTTGCGAGCCCTTGGACACATGGCTGCCACAGTGCATGTCATTCCTCAGGCCCGCCTCTTCATGCGGCAGGCCCAGTGGACCTTGTGCATGCAATGGAAGCAGGCATCAGGCCATCTGCGGGCCAGGATAGTGTTCACCATACCATTGGCACAGTCCCTGGCATGGCATGGTGGCTCGAGCCAGACAACCTGCTTTGGGGCCTCCCATTCCAGCTGGCGCCCCCCCCCCCCCTGTAAGAAGATGCTCATGATGGATGTGTCTAAGCTTGGCTGGGGTGCTTACCTAGATGGCCTGCGCACCCAGGATCTGTGGTCTGAGCAGGAGAGTCTCCTTCAAATAAACTTCCTCGAGTTTTGGGCCATAGCGAATGCCCTCTGCGCTTTTTGTGTGTACCTGGCAAATCAGGTGATCCTGATTCAAACAGACAATCAGGTGGCAATGTTCTATGTGAATAAGCAGGGGGGCTGTTTGCTTCTGGAAGTTCTCCCTGCTTCATAGCATGGACCTCAGTGCGACATTTCTGCCTGACGAGCTCAAAAGCTTGGCGGATTGCCTCAGCTGGGTGCTTCAACCACAGGCGAGGACCTTCGAGGGAGATCGTGGACCAGATCTTCTGAGAGTGGGGTACCCCTGTGGTGGATTTTTTTCACTACAGCATAGAATACTCAGCCTGGTTCTGCTCTCAGAAGCCGGCCAGCTTTCTTCTCCATTGGGGGGAGGACCTGCTGTATGCCTACCCTCCAATAACATTTGTGATGAAAATTCTCCTGAAGCTCCAGGCCGAGGGGGGCTCCATGATTCTCTTTGCCCCTTGCTAGCCTCAGCAGCCGTAGGAGGGAGCCTGTTCACCTGGGCTCTGACCCAGACCTCATCTCACAAAAGGGCGGCTCCCTGCTGCACCTCGGTGTAACATAGTATATGACGGTAGATAAAGACCAGCATGATCCATCCAGTCTGCCCAGCAAGGTGGCAAGAATAGTGCAGGTCACCCCTCTCCCTGTCTTTGTTTAGGGGTGTACCCGCCGCTCCATGCAGGTCACCCCTATTTGTTGAGATATAAAAGAGAGAAGTTTTTATTTTGATTTTATCCTCATGATGCTCATGGTATGAATGCTGACAGGGTAGTCCTCATGGAGCTTGAGCTCCCCAACATCCTGCTGGCATCCTGCAAGGACTCGACATGTAAGACCTACACACTCAAGTGGTGGCAGTTTGCCATCTGGTGTGCAGGTAGGGCGCTGGACCCCTTTTCCTGCCCCATGGACCGTCTGCTGGAGTACCTCTTGCACCTCTTCAACTCTCGGAAGAAATATAACTGTGCGAGTTCACCTCAGTGTGATTGGGGTGTACCATCACAGCTGTGGGGGGTCCTTACCTTCGCAGTCCACTACTGTCTGGATGGGGATTCCTGATGGGACAGCAATTGTGACCAGGCCAGACTCTGGCATTTCTTCGGGTCTTAGTCAAATTCTGTCCAGTGGCCCTTCTGTCCATCCAGGCTACCTGCTCAAAATCCTCTCAGGTCGATGTCTGATGAAGATACTGAATCAGATGAGTTTCTTGGAGGGGCTACCTCTCTGGTCTTCCTGACTTCTTCAGTTCTACTGTAATTGCCTGGTTTGGGCTATCTCCTTAGGTTCCGGTAACCTATAGCTTGGGAGTCCCATACTTAAGGACATATTTTCTGCTTGTTCATGGAGAAAGTGTAGTTTCTCACCTATAGCAAGTGTTCTGTGTGAACAGCAGGAATAAGTCCTCACAACCCTCTCACCTCCGCGGGGAGTTGCCTTTTTGGCTCCTGCTATGTTATTGTACTGAAGAATATTGTGCTGTGGCGGGCGGGCAGGTGTGCATGCGCGGTGTACCTCCTAAAAGCTTCCTTTGGAAGCTGGGGAGCATTCCGTGCAGGGCTCTGTTGGTGACATTGCCCATATGTGAGGACTTATTCCTGCTGTTCACGGAGAACACCTGCTACAGGTGAGTAACTATGCTTTCTAGTTTTTCGATACTAGAACCCATTTTTTGCTGTTTATGGAATTTTGCCTTCTTCTATAGAAGGCAGATTAGGGTGACTATATGAGCAATTCAGGTACCCATCATGAAGCTGAGAGTTGGTTTGTATTTGCTCCTGACCCTTTACTGTCTGGAACTACTCACGATTTTATAGCTTTCTGCAGTTACTTTGCATGTGCCCAGGGAAGCCACATTAGAAATGGTCCTTCCCAGCATTTACTTTCCTTCTATTCTGCTGACCGGTGCAGCCTCCTCATACTATTACCATGGTCTCTTCTGGAGGTTGTGGCCTTTCTAAGGACATGGTACTGTGACTCTGTTCAGTCCTCTCGGCACATCTTTCTAGGATGTATTCTGATCATTGTCGCTCAGTGTGGAAACACAACATGAAGAGCTCCTTTAGGTGAGTCAAAGGATTCCACCATGCCAGTTTAAGAGCAGCAAAGTGCCATCGTAAACGGATATAGAGGGTGAGCTAATTCCAAGCAAGGTCATTAGCCTAGTGCCGGAATTCTGTAATGAACTCTGTTTCTGTTCTTTGACCCTGATGGAGGGTGGGCATGGGAAAGGGCAGCCAGAAAGTGTTCCAGATTGTTCATAACTAGTCCATCCTATTCCAGCAAGGGAGTAGCCCATATCAGGGTTGCTTTTGTGATGAAATTTTATAATTAGTCTAATTTCCCAAGTTGGAGGGATCTATTCTGTAACTGTGTGTCTTGTATTCAGTAAAGTTGATTGGGGTGGTGGGGGGGAAGTAGACATTTGAGAACGTTAGATCAGGTACATATATGGATGAAGTCAAAACCAAAGCTTGCATTGCTGTATGAACCCATGCAGTTCTCTCTGGGTGCAACAGTGGTGTACGCAGTTCTGGGGACAGGGCAACCCATAGTCTTTGCTCTTAACCCAAGGCTGGAGGGCTTCTATCCTTTGCTGAAGGGCCTGATGCTGATCCTGCATGCAGGGCTGGCCCATCCACTTGGCTGCCTCCTTGGACAGCAGATATATGTTGACGACGGGCCATGTGCTTCAACGCACATGGCCTGCAGTGCCGTGCTGCTGTCCCCTGCTGCTGCTGATTCCAGGGAGGGGGTGTGGTTTGGCTTGGTGGCAGCCCATGTGCTTTGGCAAACATGACCTGCTGTGTCTGACCCCCCAAAGTTATGTCGGAGGAGGGTCAGACGCGGCAGGCCATATTTACCAAAGCACATGGCCTGCTGCTGAGCCGAGCCATGCCTCCCCCCCCCCCCATGACCCTGCTGCTGCAACAGGGGGCGGTAGCGTGGCTCAGCACAGACGGGGGGGGGGCACAGCTTGCGCAGCGGGATAGCACAGCCAGGGTTTCTTCCTAAGGCGGCAGAAACCCTTGGGCTGCTCCTGCCTGCATGGCTTGCAAAGCCTTTGCAAGGTTTCTTTAGACTCTCTGCAGTTGGCTTCATTTTGACTTGGCCCTTGGTTTTGGGCTGGTTCAAACTGTTAGGGGCTTTACCCTGAGCAGGAGCATGAGTGAAGAGACAAGGTCTAGAGCAGGTTGGGGTAGTGCAAAGAGAAGAAATAACAGTGGCAGAACAGGAACTGGAACTAGACGTGGAGCAGGAGCTAACTAGAGTAACTGTGGCAACTGGGTGAAGTTCAGGAGCTGGAAGTCTTAATAGGAAGCAGGGGAGATAGAGGCACTTCACTAGGCAGTGAAAATAAACTGGGTGATGGTAAACCAAGCTTGGGCCCCCTGAACTGTTCAATTAGCAATGGAGTGTCTGTTTAGGCTTCTTTACTGTGGCTCATGATATGCCTCTTGCTGGCTCAATGGTCGGCTCCGAGGGACAGGCTTTTCCTTTTGCTGCTGATGACCCTATTACCGTTATTTGCACTCTGTGTCTGTAGCTCTTATGGCTTCAGCCGTATGGGCATGGCCAGGGCTGCCCCCAGGGTTTCTGCTGCCTTAGGCAGAATCCCCGACCGTGCTGCCCCCCCCCAAGCCCTGATGCTCTCCCTGTGTACCAAGCCACGCCCTCTGTGCCGAGGCACTCTACCGCTGATTCCGGTGGTGGGTTCCAGGAGGGGGCTTGGCTCTGCTTGGCAGCAGGCCATGTTCTTCATCACATATGGCCTGCTGCTTCTGACCCCCCCCCCTCCAATATAACTGGGTGTTCAGAAGTGGCAGGCCATATGTGCCAAAGCACATGGCCTACCGCCAAGCCTAGCCATCCTCCCTTGCTGCCGGAATCAGTGGCTCAGCACAGGAGGGGAAGGGCGGCATAATGCGTTGTGTGTGTGTGGGGGGGGGGCAGCAGGCCATGTGTGCCAAAGCACATGACCTGTCGCCCACAGAGATCTGCTGCCCTAGGCGGCCGCCTAGTGAACAGGCCAGCCCTATGCATGGCCTCTGCTGCCTGAGGTTGTGGGTTTGATCCTCAGCACTCCTTACACCTGACTTCTTTCCCACCCATTCAGATAAGCAAATCTACCAGAAGCATCACTATCTGCCATTTTCTGATAACATTTAGAAATCAAGCCTCTACTACCTTGAGTCTTCATCAGGATCAATTCCAGCTCATGAAATGGGCATAAAAAGAATACTGGGGGGAAGTAATTAAGATGGCGGCGGGATGCTGCCGGCTGTGAGACGTGTTTGCTGAGTCTTCGAGCACCCGGGGAGTCCCCCCCCCCCTTGCTTTGATGTGATGGGGCGGCGAAAACGGAAGCAGTTTCCTTTACCCCCTGTGGACCAGCTTTCCTCCTCGGGTCAACGTGTCCTCAGCGATTGTGGCTTTGTGGTCGGCAGTGGAGCAGCGTCTTCGGCAGGGGCGGTAGGAGAGGTATCGCCCCTGAGCACATCGGGTGTCTGGCTTTCACCTGAGCAGCACACCCCTCCACCGTGACCTGGAAGAATGTCCTCAGCCGTGCCTGTACTGCCTGCGGGGTTGCTGGTGAGCACTCCTGTGCGGCGGAACATGGGAGGAGGTTTGGCTGAGTTGGATGCTCTCCCCGGCGTGCAGGTGCAATGTGAGACGAGTGGAGTTGGAGGTACATCGGAGGTGACGTCTGTGGTTGTACCGTGCCTGGAGGAGAAGCCTCCGGGGATTCCTATTTTGGAGAGACCTGCGGTGTTTACTTTGGAATCGCTATGGGATGGTCTGGCAGCTCTGAACACCTCCTTATCTACATTCTTGGGGCTGTGAGTACTGATTTGCTGGAGGTGAAGTCGACTTGTGTAACTCTCTCTAATGCTTATGGAGAGCAAGCAGCGCGGATTTCCAGGTTGGAAGAAGATGTGGGACAGCTTCGGGACTTGATGACTGCCCAGTTTAAGGATAAATTGGTGTCCACTAAGAAATTGGAGTACTTGGAAAACCAGGCCCGTAGGTGCAACCTACGGTTTCTGAATTTTCCTAGGTCTTCTGTGTTGTCTGCTATGGACATGGTGCAAAAGTATTTCGGTGAAGTTTTAAAGATACCCCCCCCCCTCCCCGGGAACAGTTTCCGCCTATGTCTATGGCCCAATGCCTGTCGGTGGGTGTTAAGGGTCAGGTTCCAGGTAGTTCCCCCACTTCCCCTGGGTTAGGAGACCTCACTGGGTTTCTAGAAAACTCTTTGGAGGTTGTTACAGGGAAGGCTACCCTGCTTGTTACTATGGCTCTAGAGTCAGATAAATTTTATGTCCTTAAAATGTATTTCAGAAATATTACTGAGGTTTTTCTAGGTTCTAATGTTAGAATATTTCCTGATGTTTCACATGATACACAGTTGAGAAGGAAGGGTTTTTTGGCCCTTTGCCCTAGGGTTCTTACTCTAGGGGCTACTTTTCAACTAAAATTTCCTGCAAAGTGTTATGTATAAACAGAAAGTGTACTTGTTTTTTGAGCCTAGGCAGCTTCAAGAGTTTCTGGAAACTAGGGAGGAGGTGATAGTAGAAGTGGTTGGGCCACCTCATTTGGCTGACGTATAAGTCTACCTGCTGTTGTGTTATATGTTTTTTCCTGTTAAGACCATTGGTCTCTTTATTTTTCTTGGTACTTCCCCTTAGTTATACTTGTGGTCTAATTAGAAGGGGAAGAATACTGAACCTGAATCTAAAGAAAAAATGAATCTCCTCCAGACAGAGTCCCATATCATGAAACACCCATCTTTAATAAAATCATAGATCCAGCCTGACCCTCTCCATCCATTGAAACATTTCTGAGCCTTCCAGTTCTGTAGGGAAATTAAGGTTATAAATTCTGGTGGCAGAGCAGATTGCTCTGGCAGTCTTCCTATCTTAGTGAAATCCAAATGCCAGGTAAGAAAAGCCGAGGCTAGTAATGGTTGAAAGTGAATACGAGTCCTAATCTCATCCCCAACCCAAAAGAGCAAAGTCCCTGATATGGCAGGCCATACTGCTTCACTTTTCAGTTCCATCCATCCAGCTCTGGACTTTCCAATACCAGCCTGTGGCCACTCAACTGGGTTGCTAAATACAAGCACACAAAGAGCCATATTTACTAAACAGTAGCACATGCTACAGTGCTCGTGTTATTCCTGTGGAGATGATGGCAGATCACACACACTAATGTTTAGTAAACATGGCCCAGAATTCTAGAGGAACAAGGGGACACCCCACCTGCATTGTTACCAAGTGCAAAGAGAGCAGGACAAAAGCACACTGTGAAATTTAAGGACCCTTTATTGAGAAACAGTAGGTCAGCCTGACATGTGTTTTGGCAAATGGCCTTCCTCAGGGGACAATGACCTCAAAAATAACAATAAAAAAACAACAAAAATTAAATATGTATAAATCAATATTCACCATAGAAGTTCTGATAAAAACGAAATTGAAAAACAGACTTCACCAAAAAATCATATAGACATACTATAAATATGTATATAATGTAAGTAATGTGTGTGACAAAATTATATGCCACAATTACATATAAAATGATCACAGTGAACAGTTAAAACAATAAAATTATAACAGTAAGAATGTTAAAACAATAATTTATTTTATTTTTATTTATTTAAAAGTATTTATATTCCGCTTTATCCTTGAATCAAAGCGGATTTCACTACAAACCAATCAAGTAGGGTAGAGCCATAGTTAAAAAATGACTAAAAAATGATAAAACAAATATATAGGGACCAGCACCCCAAACTACTCACCACTCAATGAAAAAAGGGTAGTTTGTTATGATAGTCACCTAAATTGGTGGGAAAAAGGAAAGGGACCCAATTAAATTTGTGGAATAGGAATTATACCAAAAGGACAGTCTATAAAAATCTGTGTGAACTGTGATAATACCAAATGACAATAAGAAGGAAACAGTTCTGGACCCAATAGATTTTATACTTAAGAGAGTTGTATTGCAGAAAAGAATCCTGATCGGACAAGGATAATACACGTGCAGCCTAACAAGGAGATTGTATGTTGCCCAAACTGTAATAGAAGGGAAACAATTACAGGCCAACCCCAAGCAAAGTCAAGAGCTTGATTAATGAAACCTCTGAGATACTGTGAGTGCTCTGGAAGAATGCTGACATTATGGAGAGATGGCAGACACGTACGTAATGATGCATCCACCACCACTGACAAGAAGAAAGAGCCTTCACTGTGCCTGACTGCATTTGAGATGAATTACGATGACATCACTAATGATGTCATGATTTGCTAAACACATTGTTCAGTACTGTGGAAACCTCAATATACCAAAAAAAATGAAATTGAGAAAGCAAAAAAGCGGGGATAAGAATAAAAATAAAAGTAAAATAATAATAAAATTAAAAATAAACCAACTGACAAGGAGTAGTGGTAAAACCAGCATATGCAGAAATATATCATGTACTTGCATAAATTAGCATTAATGGCAGATGCCTTATTAAAATCATCAAGAGCAGTTGGTAAAAATTAAAACCATAGAAGTAATAAAAGCAAAGGAAAAAAGGCAGACCCAGCATTACCTGGATCTAAAACCATATGGGCAGCCCTGAAAGCTCTACATGCAATTGTGCTGCGGAAAATCAAAAGTAAAATCAAGAATAATGGATAAAAGTTAAGAACAGCCTTTCACATAGGAAAACATTGTATCAATTCTAAAAACGTCAAAGAAATCAACATAAAATATGTTGAACATAAAAAAATTTAAAATATGATAAGAAATGTGAGGAATACATACTAAAATATAAAAAGGTAAGATAATAAAATAATAAATGTGTGTGGGTATGTCATATATATATATATATATATATACTCTAAAAATACAGAATTAGTGTATATAAAACATATAAAAAGGAAGCAGGAGAGAAGAGCAAAGTTGATTGCAGAGAAGTGGTACCTCAACATAGGGAACTTATAAAACTTAAAATCCTAAAATATTGAGTCCTAGGACCATGTTACCCCACAAAAAGAGGAGGGACGAGGAGGGGGAACCATGAAATAGACATGTAAACACCATGAGGAGGAGGGCGAATAACATGTCATAAAAATACTGTTAAATCTGTATCCTGATTGAGGCCAGAGAGATGTAGAGTGTCCATCTTAAAAATAAACCTTTGTTCCAGCCGAAGTAATGTCTTGTTCACGTCACCGCCACGCCAATGGGGATGCACCTGCTTTAAAACCAAGAACTTAAAATCTGAAGGACCATGCAAAGCTTCCAGCCAATGGCTCACCAGAGGTTTCTGTGGAAGGGCGCAAAATACAACTGCGGTGTTCAATGATGCATGTCCTGATATTGCGATGTGTCTTCCCAACGTAGAGGAGATCACAGGGACATTTGATCACATAAATAACATTTTCAGAGTTGCAATTGGTAAAACTGTTGAATGGAAATTGTGATAGAGTCCTTTGGTGTACGAACCCTCCCTTTGCAATGACATGCATACAGACAGAACAAGAACCACACTTGAAGTGTCTCATTATTTTAGGTTTAAGGAAGGAAACTGGTAAGGCAGAGGGCACCAGAAGATTGGACAAATTAGGATTTATTTTGTATGCAATGGTCAAACCTTGAAATGCAAATGTAGGAATATTTTGGATAATGTTCCATTCTTGTTTGATAATTTTTGAGATTTGCCTTGAATGCGTAGAAAACAGCATTGGGAAAATCATTTTTTTGTTTGGTTTCCTCTCCTTCTTGAGTAGGGGAGGTCTGCTCAGTATTTCTGGCCCTATCATGGGTCTGCTTAATAAATTTATTTGGATAACATATATTAATAAATCTGTCATAAAGTACATGGGCATTCCTATCGAAATTACATTGGTCTGAACAAATACGTCTAGCCCGTAAATATTGACTTACAGGAAGGTTGTTCCTCAGGGAACTGTGGTGAACACTCTGGTAGTACAGGAAGTGACTGCGATCTGTGGGTTTACAGTATAAATCAGTCTTAAAACCATGATCAGCCTTGATAATCCTGATATCCAAATATGCAATCTTCTTCATAGCAAAGTATGCCTGAAATTGAAGATTAATGTCCAAAGTGTTGATCCACTGTAGGGAATGATCCAAACTAGACTGGTCCCCCCTCCCAAATGAGGAACACATCAACAATATAGCGTTGCCATAATTTGACATGGTTCTTGAATGCATGGTTGGTCAAAAGGTTGGACTAAAATTCCGCTACATATAGGTTGGCTATATCTGGCGCCATCGATGACCCCATGGTCACACCTTTTGTCTGTTTGTAAAACAGGCCATTGAACCAAAAAAAAATTCTCAGTTAATGCCAATGTGGCTAATTGCATAAGGTTGGAATACGTTTGTGTTCCGTGCGGTTTAGTAAAACTTGTTCAGCAATCTGAATAGTCTCTTTCTGTGGAACATTAGTATATAATGAGGCAATGTCTAAAGTGACGAAAATCAAATTGTTGTGATATCCCTAAAAAGCATGTTAAATCTGGATTACATGTGCTGAGTCCTTAGTGTCAGCGGGAACTGATGCAACAAATGGTCATAATAAAATGTCTAAAAATTGTGATTATAGGCTCAAATAATGAGGTTTCCACGGTTCCGAACAATGTGTTTAGCAAATCGTGAGTTTATTAGTGATGTCATCATGATTCAGCTCAAATGCAGTCAAGCACGGTGATGGCTCGCTCTTCTTGTTAGCGTTGGTGGATTAGGTATGTGCCTGCCTTCTCTCTCCATAATATCGGCATTCTTCCAGAGCACTCTCGGTATCTCAGAGGTATCATTAATCAAGCTCTTGATTTCGCTTTAACAAACTACTGCATAATTCTCATTAAATTTGTTTCTGTGTGTTTACCTGATGTCTTGGGATTGGTTTAATGATCACTGTCCTTTTGTATTTTTATGCTGTTTATACATAATGTCCATTGTTTTACAAGTTTTAGTCTGTTGCCGTCGCCATCCTGCGGCTACTGGCATGATGTTCTGGATAAAATTCAACCTGATATTATATATGAGTGCATATGCACCAGCTTGGTTAAGTTTTATTTTCTATTCCTTCACGGTCTTGGGGTTGGCTTGTAATTGTTTCTCTTCTCTTACAGTTTGGGCAGCATACAGTTTCCTCGTTAGGTTGCACATGTATTATCCTTGATCAAGATTCTTTTCTGCAGTACAACTCTTAGCATACAGTCTATTGGGTTAGGAACTGTTTCCTCCTTATTGTCACTTAGTGTTATCACAGTTCACACAGATTTTTATGGACCGTCCTTTTGGTATAACTCATATTCCACAAATTTAATTGAGTCCCCTTCCCTTTTTCTACCAATTTAGGTGACTATCATAACAAACTACCCTTTTTTTGCAGAGTGTGGTAAGTAGTTTGGGGCGCTGGCTCCTATATATTTGTTTCATCGCTTTTTTCGTCATTTTTAACAATGGCTCTATTGTATTTATCAATCTTATTGTTACAATTTTATTGTTTAAACTGTACATGGTTTATGATCATTTTATATGTAATTATGACATAATTTTGACACATTACCTATTTCGTACATGTATGTATAGTATGTCTGTATGATTTTTTGGTGAAGTCTAGATTTTATCAGAATTTCTATGGTGAATATTGATTTATATATATTTAATTTTTATTGTTTTTTTTATTTGTTGTTTTTGAGGTCATTGTCCCCTGAGGAAGGCCATTGGCCGAAACACGTGTTGGCCTGACCTACTGTTTCTCAATAAAGGGTCCTTAAATTGCACAGAAATTTTGGAAGGACAGATTTCCGCTCCTTCCCCCAATCACCAGGGCAAAAGCCAAAGTCACCAGAAAAGTTCTAGGGCATGCATCCCTCCATGTTAACTGCTGGGGGTGTGACAAGCATGTTCCCAGCAGTTAATGCATGACTAAGTACCTTAACATGTGGAGCACTTAATGTGGGTATACTTACCACCCATAAAGGTGTTGCTAGATGCACCCACACCAATTGCCACATGAACTGCACCCATGTGTTAATGTGCTCCCCACACCCACATGCTGCCTCTAAGCCACCCATTCTCTATATTAGCATTCCAGTGCCAGATAATGCGCATTGTGGTGGTTGGCAGCTGGCATGGCCACACATTTGCATTTTACTTTGGCCAGTCACCAAACACTGTAACATATGTTAACTCATTAGCGTCTTTTAGTAAAAAGGCATCTTTGTTTATGCATCTCGGGAGTGAAATTGGGGAATAATATGATCCTAACATTGGCTAACTTCTTCACTTGTCTAGTCCTTTGCAGTAGCAGCTCATTAGGACACACATTCAACAGCCTCAGTAGTAGTTCACAGCTGTTTAGCTTGTCAGGCTGGGCGAGCAGGCACCCGATTGAGCCCTTTCAGTCACAAAATTCATGGGGAGCAGCGGTCCAGGAATGAATTGTGCCAGATCTTTTCAGCAAAGGTCTCTATCATCCCCTCCCCCTTCATTACCCTCTGTCATCATTGTTCACCTAAAAAGATTTTCTAGGTCATCCATCTTTTGTGAGAATTTCCTTAATAAAGCCCAGCTGTTGTAGTTTTCTCCTTTTGAGCACATGCACGTAGTCTTCAGTGGCTGGCCAACGCTGCTCTGCTCACCCAATTCAAAAAACTACCTCCGGCATCTCTGTTCTAGCAGCACGGAGGTCAGTCTGAATCTGTATCCTTTGTAAGTACACTTTGAATAATAAGGGAAGGTTGCCCCTTGGGTGGAGGAGACGTCCCTGCTGGCATGTGTGAGTTCATCATGACTACCTGCAATATTGTCTGTGCTATTTTGGAGCTCCGTACATTCCATTATTTTCTGTGACCTGTTCAACTGTGAGAGAGGTTCAGGGGGATTTATTCCTTTCCTTCTTAGTCAACATCAATGTTGCCTGCCTGTCAGAGGTATGCCACTGATCAGCAATGCACCAGAATTGCTCAGTAGCAAGCATTTGAGAACAAATGGGGGGAGCAGGAGTTCAATTGGACACATCTGCTCTCTGAGCTGTCATCACGTGACCCCCTCCCCCTCCAGTTTTGATGTTTCCAAAATTTTAAATGCAGCAAAAAGAAAGGAAAATGCAAATGTGTTTTTACTTTGATGCGGCTGTCACAGGAGCTGTCCAGAGCCTGGTGCTGCACATTTATAATCCACCCATCAGACATTTCTTGTTTTTCATTCTTCATGCTTGTTTTACTCTCTTGGATGGAGTGTGGTTTGCTCTCTTGGGAGATTCATGCTCTTTGTATTCCTCTGCTTTCTCCCCACTTTTTGACCCCCTCCTCCACTTCATCTCTTCTATTTTTTCCTTGCTCATCATCCTTTCCTCTCGCTTTATTTTAACATTTTCTCTGGCTTTTCCTGCTCTGTGTGGTCTGGTGCAATTGTGGGTACCAGCATTTACATTTTGGTTTATCAGGCATTCAGGATTTTTCTCACCCAGGATTATGACTGTTTACAACATGCTCAATTTCTTACATGTGCTGCAGCCTGTAGACAATTGTCACATAATAAAGGGCAATGTTTTTGAAAGATTTCTGTGGTGTGAACAGGTTTTCATAGAAAACCGTGAAGGTGAACATTTTCCCTTATTTATTTATTATTTATTTATTTATTACAGGCTCTTATATACCGCTCTATTCAGAATCAGCGCGGTTCACAATATAACAACATACCATAACAACAAACTGTTAGGTTTTACAGAGAACAAGGTCAGAGAACTTGGATAAAACATGGGACGTCATTACTGCAACTATTTACAAGAGTATTTACAAGTATACATAACAGGATTTGTTCTTAGTTTGGGTAGTGAATACGATTGGTTAGTTGGTCAAGTAATATTGGGGGAAGAGGTGGGATTTGAGTGCCTTTCTGAAAAGGGATAGATCAGTGATAGCACGAATCTCTGGGGGTAGAGCGTTCCAGTACTTAGGGGCATAGAATCTGAAGGCCCTGTTAGATGTCACTGATAGGCATTTTGTCGCTGCTTTTGGGATGATTAGAGTATTTGTTGATATCGTTCTTCTGGATCTGTTATGGATAAAACGGCATGCATTGTTCACCTCCTCACTCCAGAAAAGAGGTGGCTGGCCACGTTTGCAAAGGGAAATCTCCTGGAGATTTGAAAGTTGCCCCCATAGGTCGTAATTTGCTAAAGTCATTTTCATGAATAACCCTCAGATCATTGAGGTGAGAAGGGAGGTCAGCCACTTCTGGCTCAGGGCATGGAGGAGTAAGTAGAGCATGTACATTGGTGTCATAAAAATATGTTCAGAAGGTGTATGTTCATAACTACATGTGATTTTTGGGCTGTAGTTTTTTTGGCCAGATAATTATTACCCCCTCCTGAATGTTGTTGAAATTTTTGCTAAAGTCATTTTCATGAGGGAGGAGTAGCCTAGTGGTTGGGGCAAGGTACTTCAGGCCGGAAGGTCGGGGGTTCAAATCCCACTAGAGGACAGCAACCTTGGGCCTGAAGGACTGGGGTTTCTAGTCCCACAGATGCTCCTTGTGGTCTTGGGCAAGCCACTTAACCCTCCATTGCCCATGTTCCCTGTAAGTATTAGTGTATGTGTCTCATATCCCCGCGTGTTAAATGTATCCCCCAATTGTGTTGTGACCCCTTTGATTGAAGGATAAGGCGGTATACAAAACTGTCTAAATAAATAAAATAAATAAATAAATGTTGCATGAACATGCATATATTGCTGATAGGCCCAGCTGGGGCCGTGATCTGCATGAAGTGTGGGTGGAGTTCGCAGATATGTGTTTCATAAAGGCAAATACTTGTCTTTATAAAATACACTTAAAATAGCTGCGTTTTGGCTGTCTTAACTTAGTGTACCCTGTTATAAAATACCATTGGAAGGTGATTTTATAAGGGGGCACTTAGGTTAAGCGTGTGTTAAGGTGCCCATTTTATAAGGACAAGTAGGAACCTACCTTTCTTTCTAAAATATTAGTGTAGATCGCAGAGACTGGTGCCTTAAGAGCTACTACTGCTTATTTATAAAGTGCTACAAGGCCTACGCAGAGCTGTACAAACACATACAAAGACAGTCCCTGCTCGACCAATACAATACAATACAATACAATACAATAATCCGCCTCAAAGAGGAAGGTTGTTCCAGGCATAAGGAGCAGCAAGGTGAAAGGAACAAAATCTGGAATGTGAATTAGAGGAAAAGGGCATAGAGAGAAGGAAACCAGAGGAGGAGCGAAGTTCACAAGGAGGGGTGTAGGGAAAGAGAAGAGAGGAAAGGTAATGAGGGGCAATAGAGTGAATGCATTTATAGAGGTTAGAAGTAGTTTGAAATGGATATGGAAATGAAAGGGGGGCCAGGGAAGTGATTTCAAAAGAGGGGTTATATGAGTGTATCGGGGCTGGCAGAAGATTAGCCGCGCAGCTGAGTTCTGGCTGGATTGAAGAATGCAGCTGCCAGAGTCTTGCACGGAGCCTTCAGGAGAGAGCACATAACCCCCATATTGAAACATCTGCACTGTCTGCCAGTATACTGTAGACTCGCCTTCAAAGTTCTTTTGATGACCTACAAAGCCATCAACAAGTGCTCCTCCACCTCCCTCACAGACCTCATCCAGACCACCCCCCTCAACAGAGCTAGGAGACCAGCCGCCGCCAATACGCTGATACTCCCAAAGGCGATTACGAAATGTTCACAGGCAACAAGAAACAGAGCCTTTGCATTGTATGCACCCAAATGCTGGAACGCCTTCCCCCGGCCATCCGTGCCATCACCGACCTGGTCCAGTTTAGGAAGTCACTGAAGCACTATCTTTTCCTCCAGCACTTCACTGACCCAGAGGCCTTCTCACAGCCTGTCACACTCATTAACCAGGCTGACATCCCCAAAGCATCCACTATGCCCACTTGCAGCCCCGCCCCCTAGACTCCAATACCCCGGCAGGAACAACGTATACCTACTCTAACCTGCCAATCTATATATAGCTAGGCCAACCTGTAAATAGTTATGAGCTGCCCACGTAGCCAGTGACAGACGGTTTTTTGTCTGTACATAGTTACCCTGTTAGCCTTGTTAGAAACCCCTGTTCATTGTAAGTCCAGTGTAGGTCCTGCCTGCACTGCACAAATTTGTTTTCTGTAAACCGCACTGATTTTAAAGAGCACGGTATAAAAGAGACATTAAATAAATATATAAATGACGGACTCTGAGGGAGTCCAGCAAGGAGGAGGTTGCAGTAGTCAAGACGGAAGGTAACTAAAGAGTGGATAAGAGTTTTAGTTGTATGTTCAGAGAGGAAGGGGCAGATTTCTCTAATGTTATAGAGAAAGAAGCGATGTGTTTTAGCAGTGTTTGAGGTCTTGGCCTGCATGCTTTAGTGTAGTCTTTTTGGGCAAATGTTCTTCAGTACTTTTTGCAGATGTTCATATTTACACAATGACTCCTGTTTCATGCCTTGAGAGTGGTTGGTCATGTTTGTCATAGCTCTTCCTGTGTATTTACCTGTTCTGCGTGTTGCAGGTGTGTGAATAGTACCGAGAATGAGGATGGATGTACCCCACTGCACATAGCATGCAGGAAAGGTGATGTGGAGTGCCTCCGTGAGCTGGTGGAAGAGTGCCAAGCCCGACAGGACATTGCCGACAAGAAGGGAGAGACTGTCTTCCACTATGCTGCCAAGCAGAATAACCCTCAGATCATTGAGGTGAGAAGGGAGGTCAGCCACTTCTGGCTTAGGGCATGGAGGAGTAAGTAGAGCATGTACATTGGTGTCATAAAAATATGTTCAGAAGGTGTATGTTCATAACTACATGTGATTTTTGGGCTGTAGTTCTTTTGGCCAGATAATTATTACCCCCTCCTGAATGTTGTTGAAATTTTTATTATTAATGCAAAATGTACACATGCAATTCTAGATATAGCCTTTGATATCCCTTGAGGCAATCTATCCCTTCCAATGGAATTTCCTGGTTTCCTCTGAATCTTTATGGTAGACCAGGAACAGGACAAGCTAGGTTAAGAAGCCAAAAGGCTGGCTGTCCAATAGCAATGACATGTTCCCAACTAGTGCTATCCCCCTTGACCCCATGCTAATCGCACGACTAAAGGAAGAGGAAGAGAGCAGCTGCACATCAGGCTGAAGCCTCCCCCTCTGCTGCCTGGGACCTGGCTGCTGATTTGAACCATGCAAATGTACAGTGTCCCACACTGTTTAAATCAGCAGTCAGGTCCCAGGCAGAGGACATAGCCTGACATGCTGCTGCTCATCACCAGTTCTTGCCACATTATCAGAGTAGGGAGGAAGTCAAGGAAGGGAACTGAAGGGACAAAATTGGGGTGGAAGGGGTATCTGATAGGCTGGGATGGTCCATGTGATGGAAGAGGAGAGAGAT
The DNA here is from genome assembly GCA_033557465.1 of Ichthyophis bannanicus. Lineage (NCBI taxonomy): Eukaryota > Metazoa > Chordata > Amphibia > Gymnophiona > Ichthyophiidae > Ichthyophis > Ichthyophis bannanicus. Next base: position 1,000,653,846 of record CM066031.1, read on the forward strand.
GTGAAACATATGCCGGAGGGAGTTGTGTATGGGCACCTGGGATGGGGATAGAAAAAGTACTGGGGGTGGAGAGCAAAGAGGAATTTAAAGGAGGGGTGTGAGGAGAAGCAGAACTGGACACCTCTTTTTTTTTTTTTTTTTTTTTCTCCCTGCAACCTCTCCCCCAAGATTCTAGAATATCCTTCTCTCTCCCCCTTATCTCCCTATCTCTATCCCCCCCACCAGAATTTATTTAGTTAGTTAAGATTTCTAACCTATATTGTCTGATGTTCTGGGCGGGATACAACCAATATGCATAATCAAAATAATTTGATATTTTTTTTATAACCGTGATGTAGTTTTCTAGTCTTCTTTTGAAGATATATTGGGGTGGGAAATTAAGGTACAGTGGAACCTCGGTTTTCATGATTAATCCGTTTGAAAAAGTCTGACTAAAACCGAATATATGAAAACTGAAGCAATATTTCCCATAAGAAATAATGTAAATCCAATTAGTCTGTTCCAGACACCCAAAAATATTAACAAAAAATACATTTTATAGATAATAACTATATTTTTACATACAGAAAGCAATGAGAAATAAATATAAATGACTAATGAAATGGATAAATGAACATTTAACATCATTTTTACCTTTATTGAAAACTCTTGTTGGCATATGGAAGACAGTCAATCAGCAAGAGAATCAAAATAAACAAAATCCCACTTCTGGCCACAAGATGGTGCTCCATTTTCAACTGTATGAAAACCGAGACAATATACGAAAACTGGGACAAAATCTTGACGAAAAAAGTCAACACGAAAACTAGGGCATACAAAAACCGAGGTTTGACTGTATTGATATTTAGGCAGAGGGGATGGGGAGAAGGAGTGAGGATCAGGAATGGGACAAAGTGAAGGGACAAAGGAGGATTATAGATAAAGGTGGAATACTGAGAGAGAAATGAGGGAGGTTCTAAAATCTTGGAAGGGTGACCTAAACATTTGTTAGGGAGACTTTTACTCATGATGTTGTGAATGTTTTATGATTTTTATGTTGGTGTGATTTTATTTTTTGTTTACTTAGCATGCTAAATAATTCAGATATACAGATGTACCACCTAAATGTAGAAGATCTAAAAAGAATTTGCTGCAGAATCTATTCCTTATCTGTCTCGGGGAAACTGGGAGCTATATCTATGGGGGTGAGTGCTCCTGGGAGTTAGAGCAGACACTGCTGCTTCTCTTGTTTGTGCATTGTAGATAATTAACCTAAGAATTTCCAGCACCTTTCACAAGCACTTAAATTGGTAAATACGGGAGAGAGAAATATGTGGGAAGTGAGCAGCCCAACTTTAACTTTTTTTCATCCCCCCAGATCCTGGCCATGAATCCCTCCATTGGTGTGAACCACGTCAGTCAGAGTGGTGAGACACCACTACACGTGGCTTGCCGCTTGGGAAAAGAGGGTGCAGTCGAGGCCCTCCTCCGCTGTCAAGCCAAGCATGATGCTGTTGGTCGGCATGGTTATCCTATTCACACTGCCATGAAATACGTTCAGAAGGCGTACGTGGAGCTTTGTTTCTTTTATAGTAAAACAAAGTAGAAAAATCTGGTGATTATGAAACTCAAGATGTGCTTTTGCTGGAAACGTTTTGTCACAGAGACTCTTTGGTGTGGTTGTTTTCATAACAGCAAATATATAGTGAAGCGTTAAATAAACTACCCAAGGTCTGGCAAACCCCTGTGGATAATTTTAAACCACAGGATTTGCCTCAGTAATCAAAGTGAAAAGGAAAATTAAAAGGCGCATGTACTATATCTCCAGGAACAAGCAGGAATGCAGTCTTCACATATGAGTGACGTCGGCACTAACGGAGCCCGCATGGGAACGCTCCCCAGCGTCCTATAGGAAAGCTTTTGGGAGCATACCACTGCGCCTGCGTAGCTGCCTTCCTGCCTTTCCAACTCTCCCTCCTCAGTTTTTCATTTTCCGCAGAGCCAACAGGGAGCAATTCCTGTCACCGCAGAAAATTTACTTCTTTTGTGGTCGTGTCTGCCTTCCCGTCGACGCTAGCACCGGCATCGTCGGTGTTTCTTCTGTTTCTATTTCTTTCTTATAAAACAAAACAAAACTTCTGTTTTTCCCTGAGAGCTCTTCACCCTTCAGGTGCTTAGGCGCCATTTTGGCCTTAGGCCCCTTTTTCCTTTTAAGATGAATAAGCCAGCTAGCGGTTTCAAAAAGTGTTCCAAATGTAGCAGTACCATCTCTGCTACTGACATCCATGACTGGTGGCTCAAATGTCTGGGACCAATGTCTGCTGTCGGAATGCCTTCTCTGCAGGAAGATGACAAAGAGGGGCCTGCAGAATAGAGCTGCGAAACTCGGCACCCTCTTTGCCACCGATGCAGTGTCTGTTGCATCAATGTCTTCAAGAGCTTCATCTTCCTCCCATGGATCTCAGGTTTCAAAACTCAAGTCTTCCTTGAAGACTGGCCGGTCTTCCAAGGGTAGATCTCCTTCTAAACATCGAGATGCCTTAGGCGTTGCCCTGGAAGGGAATACACTGGCCAAACAACCCCGGCGGGAGGTCCTTGCCTCCAAAGTGTTAACGGGGTCCCAAGATGCTCCCGAGGCCTCCACCTCCAGAAAGCTTTTGGTGCCATGCTCTGGGGGTCGTGGCCCACTGTTTGGGTACCGATACCCAGGCATCGGCTGGCTCCATGGATCAACGTTTCCTGGCCATTGAGCAGAGTTTAGCGGCCTTGCTAGCAGCTTCGGTACCACTAAAGCCTCTGCAGTCTGTTCTGCAGCCATTGGTACTGACACCGGTACTGAATGTGTCTGCATTGACCATTGCGCCACTCTCCACGCTACCACCCACTCTGGCCCTAGAATCAGTGCCTCCCCATTACAGTGACCTCGAAGAAAGAACCGAGAGCTGAAGAACTTGAAATTCTTCAGTATCCAGCAGCCCTGAAGGAGGCTGCTACCCTCCCTATTCACCTGATATTGCATGACCTCATGCTTAGGATGTGGAAGACACCCTTAACTGTCTCTCCACATTCTCGGAGGCTCGATACCATGTAACGGGTACCGCAGTGTCCCGGTTTCCAGAAGACACAGTTACCACACCACTCCATGGTAGTGGAATCGGCAATGCGTCGAATCAAAAGTGCCAAGACCCATTCCTGAAATCCCCCGGGCCGGGAGGTGAGAACTCTCGATGCCTTCGGTCGTCAATGTTTTCAGGACTCCGTGTTATCTGCCAGAATAAGTTCTTACATACTCTGTATTTGTATGTTCCTTCGGGAGGTTGCTAAGGATTTAGAACTAATAGCTCCTCTTCTCCCTGATGACAAGAGGCCTCATTACTTGACACTTGTAAAACATGCCCAGAATGTTTCAAAATTTATGAACAGGGCAACCTTTGATTGCTTTGAGTGTATTAGCAGAACTTCTGGTATTTGCATCGGTGCACGTTGGATTGCTTGGTTACAAGCATCCGATCTTGAACAGTGGGTGTAAGATAAGATGGGGAACATTCTTTGCACAGGGGAAAACCTTTTTGGCAAGGACTGGCAGGACAAGGCTTCTCAGCTAGAATCCGAGAATACCACGCTCAATAGGCTTTCTAGAACCACTGCTAACCCAGCTAAGAAAAATGCTATAAAGAAGCCTTTTTTCAACAAGAAAAAGAGGTTTTACCCTTCTTATACCCACGCTGTGCACTGTCCGGTCCATGCTTCCCAGAAGGGACAGCAGCAATCGAAGCAACAAAGGAAGTTTCAGACCCCCCAGGGTTCAACCAACTCAACAGACCCAGCCTCCTCAAAGTCTTTGACTTCTTTCTAGGGAACTTGGCCGTCCTACCTCTGGAGATTCCAGAGCCAGTCAACATTCCAGGCAGACTATGTCACTTTGCCCAAAGGTGGCACCAGATAACATCAGAACATTGGACTCTCTCCATAGTAGCAGAGGGGTACAAACTTCACTTCCAAAGTATGCCCACTCCGTCTACTCCAAGAGAGTTCAGCTCTTGCCCTCCTCTCACCACTCTCTTGTTTCAGGAGATTACCACCCTTCTCACTCAGGGTGCGATAGAGTAGGTGCCACTCTCTCAGCAAGGCCCGGGTTTCTACTCCCCCTACTTCCTTATCCCAAAGAAGACAGGAGGATACAGGCCCATTCTGGACCTCAGAGAATTGAACAAGTATCTGCTCGGAGAGAAATTCAAGATGATCTCTCTCAGAACTCTTCTCCCTTATCTCCAGAGTCAGGACTGGCTTTCTTCTCTAGATCTAAAGGATGCATATACCCATATCCTTATTTACACAGAACACAGGAGGTTTCTATGATTCCTCTTTCAGGGAAGACATTACCAATACAGGGTTCTAACCTTCGGCCTGGCCTCTGCCCCAAGAGTCTTTCCAAAATGCATGTCTGTAGTGGCGGCATTCATAAGATCTCTAAGGATATTTGTCTTCCCTTACTTAGACGACTGGCTCATCTGAGCAATGACAGCTCTAGAGGCCAGCTCTGCTCTCTCCCGCACAATGCAGGTTCTTCAACACTTGGGATTTTGGAAGATTTATTACAAATCCCAATTCACCCATTCTCAAACCTAGACATGCAGCAGTCAAGGGTTTTTCTACCACAGGCCCGCTGTGCTCGAATTGTTCGGCTAGCTTCTCAGGCATGTATGAAATCTTTCCTAACGGCTTGAGAAATGCTTCAACTGCTGGCTTCCATTGTACATGTGATTCCCTTTGCTCATCTACATATGCATGCAGCTCAATGGACCCTGGCTTTGCAGTGGACTCAAGCATCAGGTCGTCTGGGGGACAGAATCATGGTCTCTGTACGTCTCATTTAGTCTCTCCAATGGTGGCAACCACCAGAAAACCTTCTTGTAGGGTCACCTTTTCAGAGACCACCACACCAATCTACCCTGATGACGTATGCGTCTAAATTGGGTTGGGGAGCTCATCTGGACAATTTCTCCACTCAGGGTCTTTGGACTCAGCAAGAGGCACGACTTCACATAAATCTGTTGGAACTCAGAGCCATCCACAATGCTCTCAGGGTGTTCCAAGACCACCTTCGCTCCCACACATTTCTAGTCCAGACAGACAATTAGGTAGCCATGTTCTATGTGAACAAGCAAGGTAGAACAGGTTCTCAAGCGTTGTGCAATGAAGCCCTACATCTGTGGTCTTGCCATACGCCATCAGATCCACCTACTAGCGGTATATCTCCCTGGCAAACAAAATATCCTGGCAGACAAACTCAGTCGAGTTTGCCTGCCTCACGAGTGGTCTCTCCATGAGGACCAGATTGCTCGAATTTTTCAAATCTGGGGAACCCCAGATATAGACCTGTTTGCAAGTCCTCAGAGTGCCAAACTCCCTGCTTCGGTTCCAGAACACCTGCTCAGAACAGTCAGGCGATGGATGCTTTCCACCTCCACTGGGGTCAGGACTTCCTATATGCCTACCCTCCCATTCCCCTTATCCCCAAGACTCTCTTCAAACTCCAGAGAGACAGGGGCTACATGATCCTCATAGCCCCGCGTTGGCCACGACAAACGTGGTATCCACTTCTTCTACGTCTCTCTCAAGCCAAACCTCTAGAGTTGGGATGTGCTCTGGATCTCCTATCACAGAAGAATGGGACGCTGCTGCATCCCCAAACCCGCAGTCCTTGCATCTGACAGCATGGCTGCTGAGAGCTTAGAACTCCAGGATATCAGCCTCTCTCAACAGGTTAGAGCTATCCTATTGGCTTCAAGGAAACCTTCCACAAGGCGTTCTTACGCCTTCAAGTGGCGAAGGTTTTCAATCTGGTGTTCAAAAAGGAATCTTAATCCTTTTTCCATTCCCGTGGAATCATTGCTTGAGTATCTCCTCCACCTCTCATCCTCTGGACTCTAAACTAATTTGGTAAGGGTACACCTAAGTGCCATTGCAGGTTCTCACATGCCCTTAGACAACCTGTCTCCTCTCAGCCGCTTGTAGCGTGCTTCATGAGGGGCCTACTCTTAACTAAGCCTCCCATTAGGCCACCACCAGTGGCATGGGGACCTCAGTGTTGTCCTCAGACAGCTTATGAAGACATCCTTCGAACCCCTAGCTACTACTTCTCTGAAGTTTCTTTCTTGGAAAGTCACCTTCCTAATTGCCCTCACTTCTGCAAGACGCATCAGTGAGCTCCAGGCTTTAGTGGCTGAGCCTCCTTATACACGGTTTCACCATGATAAAGTAGTCCTTAGGACTCATCCTCACTTTATGCCAAAGGTGGTTTTGCCTTTTCAAACCAGTCAGTTTACCTTCCTGTTTTCTTCCCTAGACCTAATTTCTCTAGTGTAGAAAAAAGCCTTCATACTCTGGATTGAAAACATGCCTTGGCCTTTTATCTACAGAGAACTAAGTAGCACAGGAAACCTTCACAGTTTTTGTTGCTTTTGATTCCAGTCATCTAGGTCTACCAGTTTCCAAGAGAACGCTCTCCAAATGGATTGCAGATTGTATATCTTTTGCATATGAGAGTGCAGGACTTTCCTTGAAGGTCATGTCACAGCACACAATGTGCGAGCAATGGCTGCCTCCATGGCAAATCTATGCTCAGTGGCGATTGATGAAATATGCAAAGCAGCAACCTGGTCCTTTGTCTACACCTTTTTGTGGCCCATTATTGCTTAGACAAGGGCTCCCGCCGGGATGCCATGTTTGGCCAGGCTGTTCTCCAGCATCTCTTTCAGACTTAGATCAACTCCTACCCCCCCGTCCCGGGTTTCGATACCAGACATCCTTGGAGGATACATGACCTACTTAGGCCTGTGTTTCACAGCTCTCTCTATGGTCATCTCCCTGGCATCTCCAAGCTAGGGAGTCCCATATTTGAAGACTACATTCCTGCTTGTCCCTGGAGATAGCGTAGTTACTCACCTGTAACAGGTGATCTCCGGGAACAGCAGGAATTGTCTTCACAACCCACCCTCCTCCCCTAGGATTTGTATTTCTCTCTCTCTCTCTCTCCTTTTATCTCAGCTACAAACTCTACTGAAGAGGGAGAGTTGGAAAAGCGGGAAGGCAGCTACGCAGGCGCAGTGGGATGCTCCCAAAAAGTTTCCTATAGGACGCTGGGGAGCATTCCTGCGCAGGCTCCGTCTGTGCTGACGTTACCCATATGTGAAGACTCGACTCCTGCTGTTTCTGGAGATCACCTGTTACAGGTGATTAACTACGCTTTCCCTCCTAATAACTAGTTGCAGAGATTTGTGTCTGCTTTTCCTATAGGTAAATTTTCTGATTATAGAGAACTGCATGTGTCCTTCCGCTGCTCCTGAGAGTGCCTATAAACAATTTTGGCAGAAATAATTATATTCTTCCACAGTGCAGGTACTTTTTCTGCAGTGAGAGTGAGCAATATTCCAAGCCCCCATTTCTGTTGGTTAAATGTTTTATCAGTAGAAATGACTTTGATTATTGGCAGTGAGACCTCAGCAGTCTTAGCAGTCACATTTTCCTTAACATCCCTTCAGTCCAGTCCCGACCTGTGGGTTGTCGCACATCACTAGAAGCTTGGAGACTGAGCATGTCAACTTTGATGACATCACCACACATAGGCAGCTGTCACAGTCTACTAACCTCAGTATTCAGTCTCCAAGCAGTTGGAGAGGTGTGATTCCCGGGGTGGATTCACTGAAGGGACATCTAAGAGGAGCAGTTTGTTGGGTTTTTTTTTTTTTTTGGATAAGCTTATTTTAAGGGTATCTTTCCTGGTACCAAGGCTCTGGCCCTTTAAAAGGTTGCTGTTCTCAGAGTTGCCTGACAATAAAAATATAAAAATAAAAAGTCGAAAGGGCAGAGTAGAGCACAGTTGGTGAAACAGGCAGTGAAGAGTGGTTCCCAATTCAGCTCTGTGAGGCTGGAGATTGGCAGTGGTACCTTCTTAGAGACTCCCAAACCCTTCAGTGTGTGAGGAGCTGTTACAGGAGAGAAAGGCCTGACACACTCAGAACCCCACTGGACTCCTGCCGATGCCGGTAAGAAAGGGCTGAGCACATGAGCAGGAGTGTGCTGATAGCCATCCCGTTCAGAGGGGGTTTGCTTCTCCTCTGTCAGGGCGCATGCAGTAGCATTTTTTCCTGCCCTCGGTCAGATGGACTGTGACTGTCTGGCAGTGCAAGGAGCCGGCCCACTGAGTGCGGAAATCTGTGACGTTTTCTGAGTAAAGTCTGACAGTGGGAAAGAAAGCTTGGCGGGCTCAAACGATAGGGCAGCTAAACTCCCCTTTTTGGTTTTTAATTTGCACTGTCTGCCGGTTCACCATAGTGTTCTTCCTTGGAAAAAAAAAAAGAAGAGGAATGAACAAGCAGAGATTATAAGCCATAATCAGGAAGACAAAAAAAAAAAAAAAAGCAAAACACAAAAGGAGATAAGGATTCTATGAGGCACGGCAGGGGTCTTGAGTGTAATGCAGCTGGCACTCTGCAGGATGGTTGCCAAGTCCACGTGCCTGGCATGCACATCCTTTTGGGGGCTCTGTCTATGTAGCTGGCTTTTGTCACGGCTGTGAAGCAGCGTCCTTCTTGGCGGAGGGGGCCTGGTTGTGATTGTCAGAGACGACTGGCAAGGGGGCAACCCCGGGGGGCTTCAGGCCCATTTCCAGCCATTGGGAAAGCGCCAGTCGTCCACAGCCGTGGTGGGATTGATGGCTGCTTTGTTGGGGAATGCCAGCCCTGCTTCATCCCTGTTGGGGGTGTGGGGCAGTGGTAGTGGTTCTCTCCGACCCTTTATGTCTTGTGATTCAGCCTCTGAGGAAGTTCAGGGGGTGTTTTCTCCTGAGTTTGTCTTTCTCATGCATTAAACCTTTTGTATGAAACAGCGTGGGTAGAAGGGCTTTTCAGGGGCTCAGGAGCGAGCAAAGAAGAGAGTTCTGCCTGATGCCCTTTTGGGCAAGTGGACTGACGGAGAGCACGGCCGTACCTGGAGGTGGTTAGATAGTGATCCTTGGGAGGACATGAGGTCACTCTACTTGTATGAGGAGGCAGATCCGTATGGGGAGGCTGATGTCAGAGCAGGGTCTACTGAGCTGGAAAAGGGTGAGATCCTGCAAGGGGACAACGCCAGGATTGTATGTGTCTTCCACCCAGAGGAGTTGCCAGCATTGATTGCCTATTCCTTGATGGCCCTTAATATGTTGGCGGAGGTGCTGCTGGAGGATGAACCCTTAGAGGACCCCCTTTTTCAGGTGATACGGAAGCCCCAGATGGTATTCCCTCTTCATTGGGTGATCAACCAGATGATACAGGATGAATGGGACTTCCAGAGGCAGGTCTTAAGGGGCCAGAGCTATAGCAAGGCACATGGCAGGCCTAAGAGTTTCTGCCCTAGCTGCCGCCAATTCTGTCTCGTGAGGGAGGTGTGGACAGCGGCAGTATTTCCAAAAACAGTGGCTCTTTGCCACTGCTTTTGGAAATACTGCCACTGCCCGCTCCCCCCTCCCAAAACTGAATCGGTGGCTGCTGGGGGGGTAGTGCGGCTGCCCATGTGTGCTGCTGTCACCCACCCGGGCCAGTCACCCTAGGCGTCTGCCTAGCTCGTCTAGTGGACAGGCCGGCCCTGGCGAGGCGGATCAGGAGAGGGAGCTCCTGCACTCACCCAAGGTGGATACAGTGGTTTCTTTCTTTATCTTTATCTTTATTTCGCAACTTAATATACCGCTTGAACCAGAGGCATAGAGCGGTTTACAATACAGGTAAAACCAAGGAGGTACTGCTAAGGAAAAGGAATGCCAAAATAAAGACAGGAAAGAGATAGTTGAGAAAAACGGGGGCAGCCATAGCCCAGCTCCAGCCTACCATTCCTTGCGAAAATCGTTGAAAAGACAGTGCAAAGGCAACTTCAGGACCATATTGACATGAAGGCCCCAATGGACATCCATCAGCATGGCTTTAAACCCCAGCACGGTGTGGAAATGCTACTCACTTCCCTCTTTGACAACCTTGTAAGAGGCATAGATAACATAAAGAATGGATTCATATTAGTGTTCATAGACATCTCGGCAGCTTTTGACACAGTGTCCCACGCCAGATTACTGCAGCGCCTGCAACAGATAGGACTACGCAAGAATACCCTGAAATGGTTCACATCCTACCTGGAAAATTGAACGCAAGAAGTCAAATGCGACCAAAAGAAATCATTGCAGTTCCCCGTCACAAGGTTCAGCCCTGTCATCAATGCTCTTTAATATTTACATCCAACCCATATGCAACATCATCAAACGACACAAACTCCACTATCGCATATATGCTGACGACGTCATGCTGTATGCTCCAATCAACCTACTAGCACTTAACACCATAACAGTAACCAAATGCCTTGAAGACATGAATGCCTGTCTCAGAGCTAATAACACGGTCAACTACGATAAAACTGAGGCAATGTTCGTCACCAGGAACCCCACCTTCATTCCACCACAGACTATCAGCATTCTAAACAAACTCATAGTAGTCAAAGATGAAGTTAAGTACCTGGGCATCACAATGGACAGAGCGCTGAACTTGAAATCTCATATCACCAAAACTGCAAGCAAGGCCTATCAATGTTTGAGGACCATAAGAAAGATCAAGCCATTACTCCACCAGGACCACTTCCGCACAGTGTGCCAAGCACTCATTACACCTCTACTTCATTATGGAAACTCGTTATATCAAGGCATCCCTCAGCGGTCCTTACACCCACTCCAAATGGTGCAAAACACTGCAGCATGCATCATTGCAGACACTCCAAGAGCTGAGCACATCACCCCCGTCTTACAGCAACTACACTGGCTCCCAGTGGTAGCCAGAGCAAAATTTAAAACAATCCTGATCATCTTCAAAATCATTCACCATCTTTCGGCAAATGCACTCCAAGATATCATAACAAGGGATATCAGTAATAGACCAAGAAGGACTAATAATGACAACATGATCGGCACACCTGCAGGATGCCACAAGACTAAACAGAATACTTCAAGAGGAGCTCCATCACTACTGGCATCCACACTATGGAACTCCCTCCCAACGAGCCTGAGGGCATTAGAAGACATCACAGACTTCCGCAAGGCCCTTAAAACACTGCTCTGTACAGAATCGTATGAGCAGACAGATAGTAGTCCCCGCCCAAACGGTATTGCAACTACTCCTGCCAACTCAATACCCAATCATCCCAACTACAGTGGTGTGCAAAAGTCTGGAATCGCTTGTAAATTTGACGTTTTTTCAACTTTATGACCTTATATCTTAATTTCTTTTTCCTCCCAGTGGCTTTTTCTGTGTATCTCATGATAAGTGATAGATTTGACTATTAGGGCCAACTTTTAGTATTGGTTTGGCCCTTATTTTCTCAGTTTGTTCCACATAGTTGTCCTATTGATAGATTTTTCTGTGAAAATCGCGTAATGTACATCGTTGGCCAATGATATATTATTGAAGTATGCTTTAAAAAATTAATGTATGTGGCCTTGCAAAAATGCCGTTTTTATGTGTCCGTGATGGCTCAGTATTTGATGGGCCACCCTTTGTTCTTGATCACCTGACTGCACCTTGTCGGCATTGAATGAACCAGTCTGACAAGGTGATCGTTGGTGACAACACGGTTCCAAACTGCAATGAGTGACTCAATCAGTTCACGCTTTGATGTCGGATGCCTCTTGGATATTTCCAAGGCCACCTTATGCCACAGGTTCTCGATTGGATTCAGATCTGGAGACTGGGCAGGCCAGTCCATTGACTTGATGTTGTCCCGCTGCTTCCAGCTGATCACCTGTCTGGAGCGATGGCAGGGTGCATTGTCATCTTGGAACAGGAACTGGTCAGGAAACAGCTGGTGTGTTGATGGCATCATGCACTTTTGCAGTATGTTGATGTACTTGGCCCCATTGACCATTCCATCGACGATGTGAAGACGTCCAACGCCACTGACAGCCATGCAGCCCCAGACCATGATCTTCAAAGGATGCTTCACAGTGAGGTTGAGACACTCAGGCTTGAATCCCTCTCCAGGAAATCTCCTCACATAGGTGTGGGCCTGGTTACCAAACAGGCAGAAGGTGCTTTCATAGCTGAATAGCACCTTTTCCCACATTTCATTCGACCAGGTTGAGTGCTTTCTCAACCACACTATCCGGTTGTGCCTTTGTATGTCAGTCATCAGTGGCTTATTCCGTGCTTTGCAGCCCCAGAGACCAAACTGCAGGCACCAGCGACGATGAACTGTTGATGAGCTGACACTGACTTCACTCTTGTCTGACCACTCTCGAAGTAGCTGAGGAGAGGTCAGCTTGCGATTAGTCAGTGAAATGCGTCGTAGTGTGCGGTACTGGCATGATGTTGATGCACATGGACGACCTGAACGAGGCTTGTCCACCACTGAACCCGTTTCTTTCTTCTTCTGTACAATCTTAACAACAGCGCTCTGACTGCAGCCAACTTTCCTGGCTATCTGACGGCTTGAAAATCCTTCCTCGTTCATAAAGGACACACAAACACGCTCCTCCAACGTCAGGGTCCGAATCATCTTCATGGTCGATCCAGAAAGCATATGAAATTCAAAAATTCCGTGCGTTTTTATAGCTGCATTGTTGGCTAGATATCTGTATTGTGATTGGTTAGAGAAACCAGCCTCCTGATTGGTGAGAAATAACATGTGCATATTGGATAATCTCGATCCAGTTTTGACGCAGGATCCACAAAAATTGCAGTAGCTATATCTCAGTGTCTGTAAAGTATTTAAATTGGAAGCAAGGAATGCAAAAAAGTCAACTCTAATAGCCAAATGTATCCCTTTTAACGTGGTAGAAAGATGAATATGCTGGGCTAACACAAAATTTAAAAAAAAAAAGTTAGAAAGTACGAAAAACGCAGAACTCGCAAGTGATTCCAGACTTTTGCACACCACTGTAGACTTAGGAGTTCATTGTATAGTGTTGTTAAGTACTCTCATGCTAATTGTAACCCACCAATTGTGCTGTCTAAATGTTGTTAAATACCCTCATGTTAAATGTTGTAAAGTACCCACATGTTAAATGTAACCCTCCAATGTGATGTAACCACTTTGATTGTAGGATAAGGTGGTATACAAATCTGTCTAAATAAACTAGCAGTGTAGAGACGTTGACTGGACATCAACGAGGGGGAGGAGATAGGGGGGGAAGGAGGAGGGGGAAGATCAAAGGCTGAACAGAAGAGATGGGTTTTTGGTCTAGCTTTGAATGCAGGAAATGAGGACTCTAAATGAAGTGCCAACGGAAGGGACTTCCAGAGACAAGGACCAAGAAAGTAGAAAGCAGAAGAGCGAGTAGATTCCAGATGAGCTTGGGAGGGAGATGGAAGAGACAGGCGGTTGGAGTGAATAGACCTAAAAATTCTAGGAGGACAGTGAAGACGGACCAAATCAGAAAGATATAACGGAGTGCCGGTATGAATCGATCTGTGAACAAAGATAAGAATTTTGTACTGAATTCTGAATGGGATGGGAAGCCAATGCAAGTGGATGAGGAGGAGAATGATGTGATCAAACCAGAAGACATGGGTTAGGATACGGGCTGCTGTATTGTGAACCAGTTGAAGTCTACCCAATTGGGTTTGGGGAAGGCCGGCCAGGGAGGCGTTGCAGTAATCTAAATGCGACACAACGAGGGACAGAAGCAGCGTGGTTAGAGAAGAAGAGGAAAGGAAGGGGCGGACTGCACGGAGTTGCCTTAGAGTATAAAAGGAATGCTGGACAATGGAGGAAATGTGATCTTTGAAGGAAAGGGCCGAGTCAAGGGTAACACCAAGATATTGTAACAATGTGACAATGGGGATGGGGGGGGGCAGGATTGCCAGTGGTAAACCAAATAGCAGAGGTTTTAGACAGATTAACGTGTAAGAAATTTGCAGACAACCAGGAAGCTACGGAGGAAAGGCAAGCATTAAGGGGGCCACTATCAGGAGCAGAAGAATTGGTGTGGTGGAGTAGAATGATATCATCTGCGTAATAGTACGTAGAGATGCCATGATGCTGAACTAAAAGAGAGAGGGGGGCCAAGAAAATATTGAAAAACAGTGGGGCCAGCACTGAACCCTGGGGGACACCACAGTGGAAGGAGGTTGGGAGGGAGGAATCGGGCCCAGAGAGGACCGAGAAAGACTAGTTGGAAAGAAAAGAGCGTAACCAGAGAAGAACTGTGCCGGAGTGACCAATGTTGTTGAGACATGAAAGAAGGGTATGGTGATCAACTACATCGAAGGCAGCAGAAAGATCAAGCGAGAAAGCAATAGATACAGAACCCCAGTCATGGGCGACGTGCAACTCATTGAGGAAAGAGATAAGGATGGATTCGGTGCTGTGACCAGGGTGGAAACCGGATTTGTGGGGGTGAAGAGCCAGGGAAACTTCGAGATGAGAGGAGAGTTGGGTGAAGACTAATCTTTCAAGGAACTTGGAGAGGAATGGGAGATTGGAGATGGGGTGCCAATTAGCAGGTACGGAGGGGTCCAAGGAAGCTTTCTTCAGAAGAGGCCGAATCAGAGCGTGTTTCCAGTGTGAGGGGAAAGAGCCAGATAGAAGGCTGGAGTTGGAGATGGAAAGGATCAAGAGGGACAGGGCCAGTGAGGGTTTGGGGAGCCAATGCGAGGGTATAGGGTCTGAGGGACAGGTAGTTTCTGTAGTTATGAAGAAGACTACTATTCCTGTGGAGGGCAGTACGGCTCTTAAGGATGTTCAGGACCAGAAGCTTGAGACTACTCAAACAGGCGTTTGACATTATTGCCCTGACCTTACAGACGTTGATCCGTTGGCCCTTCGTGGCCCAAGCTTGTTTGCTGGGCTCAAGGAATTTTGGAAGCGGTGGGAGATTCACAATCTCTGCCACCAGAGGCTAAGTTAGAGTCTGGAGCGGCCTATTTGATGGATGCCTTTTATGACCTTATTCAAGACCTGTCCAAGGGCATGGCCTCTGTCGTGGCCGTGCGGCATTACTTGTGGCTGTAGAACTGGTCGGCGGTTGTCTTCTCCAAGTCCTGTTTTGAGTAAGCTTCCTTTCAAGGGTAAGCCTTTGTTTGGAGAAGCTCTGGATAAGTTGGTAAAGGACTTGGGGGAGTTAAAGGGGGTCATCTACCTGAGGATAAGCAAAAGCTGGTTAGATCTACAGCCCCAGTGCAGGGTCGTCATGAGACTTTCAGCGTTCTGCGCAGTGCGTTTTGTTCCGTACCAGAGAGGGAGGTTTCCATCCCGGGGATAGGCCTTTCAAGGGTTTAGAGGAAAGGGCAGATGTTTTTATACCTCTTCCTCTGCCATGACTAAGAAGCCACAGTGAAGTGAGGGGGCTTGGGCGGGGGTGGTTCCTGTAGGAGGACAGTTGCGTGACTTAACCTCGCCTGGGCCCAGATAAATACCGACCAGTGTGTACCAGAAATTATCTGAGAGGGGTACATGCTCTAATTTGTGCGACCTCTCCCAGAAGCATTCATCCGGTCTCCCTGCAAGGCTCCCCACAGTCAGGGCAGTGTGGAATACTTTACTACGTCTTCAAGCCTTACACGTGGTGGTGGAGGTCCCACAAGACCAATGCGGTTGTGGTCAGTACACCATTTACTTCGTGGTCCCCAAAAAGGAAGGCTTGTTCAGACCCATTTTGGATCTCAAGTATGTAAATCGTTGCTTAAAGGTTCCACATTTCCATATTTAAAACTCTCCAGTTGGTCATTTTGGCCATCAGGGAAGGCACATTTCTGATGACGCTTGATCTCACGGAGGCCTATTTGCATATTCCATTCGACCCAAGCATCAGAGGTTTCTGCGGTTCGTGGTGCCCATGGAGCACTTCCAGTTTTGGTTGCTGCCCTTTGGCCTGGCAACCGCTCCCCGTACCTTTACCAAGATCATGGTGTTGGCTGTGGCTGCGCTGCGTTGTGTCAGGAGGGTATTCTGGGGCATTCTTACCTGGATGATTGGCTCATGCGAGCGAAATCCAGAGGAGACTCAGCAGGCCACGAGAAGAGTCATAGGCTGTTTCCAGAGCTTCGGCTGGGTCGTTAACTTTACCAAGAGTTGCCTGCAGCCATCTCAGGATGTGGTGTATTTGGGGGCCTGGTTCCAGATGGACAAGGGCTGGGTTTTTTTGCTGGCGGACACGGCGCGCTCCCTACAATGGCAGGTCAGATGATTTCTCAAAATGAAGACATCAAATGCGTGGCATTATTTACAGGTGCTGGGTTGATGGTGGTCTCCATCGAGTTGGTGCCTTGGGCCTGGGCCCACCTGCGGCCCTTGCAGACAGCACTTTTGTGGAGAAGTCAGCTCAGCGCCACCTGCTAATGCAGCTGCTTCCCTGCCTGGTAGCTACCAAGACAGCCCTGCAGTGGTGGCTCAGGCTGGACAAACTCTCATCAGGGATCCCCCTAGAGGCTCAACGATGGGTGCCAGTGATAACAGATGCCAGTCTCACAAGCTGGGGAGTGTATTGCGAAGCCCAGATAGTGCAGGGCCATTGGTCAGCGGAGGAGAGCAGTTGGCTCATCAATCGGTTGGAGATGAGAGTGATTATTCCTGGTGCTGCAAGCATTTCGGGGTTTTCTGCAGGGCAAGATGGTGAGAGTGTTCTCTGATAATGCCACCATCGTTGCTTACATCAGTCGGCAGTGATACACTGGCAGCATTCAGCTAGAGAACGAGATTGTTCTACTGATGGACTGGGCAGAGGACAACTTCCAGGAGCTCTCGGCAGCTCACAGTGGCAGGCAAGGAGAACGTGGCAGCTGACTACCTCAGTCGATTTTGCCTGGAGCCCGGTAAATGGAAGCTCAACACGACAGTCTTTGCTCAGCTGGTACAGCACTGGGGTGAGCCCATCATGGACCTGATGATGAATTTTGGGACCACGAAGGTGGCAAGGTTCTACAGAAGGAGAAGAGAACACATGTCAGAAGGGCTTGATGCTTTAGTAGAGTGCTGGCCCATGGAGGAGGCTGCTTTGTGTTACCCCTGTGGGCGCTCATAGGTCAAGTGGTACAAAGGATTGAGGCACATCGGGGTCTGGTAGTCCTGGTTGCTCCCAGTTGACCGAGGAGGCCATGGTACATGGATCTAATCCAGCTGACGGTGAATCGTCCTTGGTGCCTACTGGCTTGGGATGACCTCCTATCACAGAGACCAGGGCTGATGCCTCAGGTGGATCTTACAGCCTGGCTCTTGAGAGGGCATGGTTATGAAAACCCGGCTACTCTTCCTCGGTAATTGCCATCCTGTTGAAGGTCCAGAAGCACTCCTCCATTCTCTCTTATGTGCATGTATGGCAGGTTTTCGAGAGCTGGTGTGAGGAACGGGACAGTCGGGCCCTGTCGGCATCTGTTCCAGAAGTTCTGGTGTTCCTACAAGCAGGATTGGAAAAGGGTCTGGCTTGCAGTTCACTGTGGGTGCAGGTGGCAGCCTTAACATGTTACCATAGAAGAATCCAGGGGGTGTCCCTGGCTGCCCATCTGGACGTGGTCCATTTCCTCCATGCTGTGAAGTAGGTTCGACCGCTGATGACAGCAATTGTGCCTTCCTGGGACCTCAGTCTCGTTTTGTCTGTGTTGACAGAGGTGCCTTTCGAGCTGTTGAAAGGTTGTACCTTGAAGGATTTGAAGTTGAAGACCGTCGTTTCGCGAGCCTTTTCTCTCCATATCCAAGGAAAAAGTAGTGTTGAGGCCGGTATCTTCTTTTCTGCCTGAGGTGGTCTCAGTCTTTCACCTGAATCAACCAATAGCATTTCTGGTCTTCTCGGGGGGCGAGAGCAGCAAGCAAGAATGCCTAGCTTCGCCTCCTGCTTTTATGCCAGATGCTAAAGCATTATTTAAAACGAACGGGCCCATTTCTGAAGTCGGACCAGTTGTTTGTTCTATTTGGTGGCCCACGCAAAAGGGCGGCAGCTTCCAAAGCTTCCATATCTGGGTGGGTGAAGGAAACCATTTCCTCACCTATCTCTTGAGGCGGCAAACGTTGCCCAAGAGGTTGCGGGCTCATTTGACCCATGCGCAGGCTGCATTGTGGGCAGAGGCTAGCCTGGTTCCACTGGTGGACACCTGCAGGGTGGCGACTTGGTCGTCCTTACATACCTTCGTGAGACATTATTGCCTAGACATGCAGGTGACAGGGCACACGAGGTTCAGTGCCGCAGTGGTTCAAGCAGTGTTCGCAGGTCCCTCCCAAGGTTAGTACTGCTATGGTACATCCCACAGGTTGGGACTGGACTTGGAGGGGCGATAAGGAAGGTGAAGTTAGGACTGATTTGCTAATTGGCTTTTCTTGAGTACCTCCAGTTCAGTCCCGGACCCTTCCTGGATTGTGCAGCACAGTATGCGATGGCAAACCAGAACTTGAAGTCATCTAAACCTGGAGGTCTGGGCTGGATAGAGAAGCCATCTGTGGCGTGGGACCCCTTTGGAGGTGTCGTGTTGGTGGTTGTGGTGCAGGTCAAAAAAAAACAAAACAGCATAACGTACTGCAAGGCAGTACTGGGTGACACGGTCACCTAGAGTTGATGTTCATTACAGTATTGCTATCTCTTGCATAGGGGTGGAGGGTGTCTGCCTGTTTTGGGGAAAACTAGTTCTTGTCAGCTTTTCCTTTTTTTTTTATGAGGCTTTTCTTATTTGTTGCACCCGTTAGTCTGCTTTGTCAGTAGGATACTGGGGTTAGTAGGCGGTGACAGCTGCCTATGTGTGGTGATGTCATCAAAGTTGACATGCTCAGTCTCCAAGCTGCTGGTGAGGCGTGACACCCCGCAGGTTGGACCTGGACTCGTGGTACTCAAGGAAAGCCAATTAACAGGTGTCCTAGTTTCACCTTGTTTGTGCCCAGTTCCTGTGTGATAAATTAGTTTAGTTTGGCTTATTAAAAAACTTGGAAGATCGGCTTTTGACAGCAAAGGAACAAAGTGCTGTACAAAAATAAAAATAAAAGAAATGAAAATGAGGGAAAGAAAGGAGGACAGGGAAGAGACAAAAAGGCTACAGAGTACCTGGACCCTCCATCTCCCACAAACTCTACATCAGCAAAGCCACAGAGACCACCTGATTCAGTCTGATTTTGAAGGTCTAGATAAAATATTTAGCCCAGGGCTCGACAAATCCCGGGTGCCAGTTTTCCTAGAAATCGTACCCTGGTGCTTTGGATTTCATGCCCCTGAAAGTCTTTTAAGGACAGATGCTGCCTCACTCCTCTACCGTGCTCAGCTGCATGTAAGGAGTTTGAGCCAAGCAGTGGAGGAAGTTTAGGCTGATCTTGCTTTTCAAGTAACCGCAAGATCAGCTTAAGCTCTTGCAGAGAGCTGTTCACGGTGAGAAAGCAGTGTGGCCATTTTGGTGCAGCAATGCAGCAGGAATAGTGAGAGAGACTGGATGATAGTTGAGAGGGGGTTAGCAGTGAGAGAGGGAGAGAGAGACTCTGGTTGATAGTGAGTGGGAGGGGGCTACTGTAAGAGAGAGAGAGAGAGAGACACTCTGGGTGATGGCAGGGGAGGGCTGGGAGAACTTTTGCTTTACGTATTACCAGACCATGATATGAGAAGCAGAAAAGGAAGTTGCCTCAGATGCAGCTAGAAGGGATCACCAATATGCTGCTGACGACATTCTCATTGGGGTTGGTGGGAGGGAGAGGAGAAGGGTTGCTGCCTTCTGTTGGCACTGTGTAATGGCACCGTTAAGAGACTAATTTATAAAGATTACCTTTCCTATAAAAAATGGGAAAAAAGTAAATCAGTCCATTAAAAACAGAGCTGGGATATACCTTTTGCGGGAGGTGGGTGGGGGGAGGCATTGTGACTGATGTCTCAGCGGCCGGCTCCTACATTTTTAAGCTGATTTTTAAATTTATCAAAGCCTGATTTTAGCCCATGGTGTTAGTGTGTTTAAACACTGGCTGTTGGTAAAAAAAAAAAAAAGAGAAAATCCATATATTCAGTGCCAGTATCCGGATACTGGTCATTGCTAAATATCTGGATTTAGTGGTCAGCACTAGAACTATATGAATACTGGCAATATTCAGCTGTTTATTTTTATTTTTTGCTGTCCTAAGTTATGCAGCTTGTTATCCAGATAGTGGCAGTGAAAGTGTTACTATTCAGAGAAGTGCTAGCTCTGCCTATAGACCACCACGGCACTATCCAGGTAGTGCTCACACATTTCCCTCTCACTGAGATTTAGCCAGCTAGCAGGTCCCGGTAATTGGATAAGTCCTTTTTGAATATTGACTCTCAGGTTTTTAGGTTGGATTCAATATACTAACTGAACTAAAATATAGATGTACATATAGAGTGAATGGAAACCAAAAACAAAGGAGTGACAGGTTCACACACAATATGTTTATTAAATGATAAATGAGTGGCCTAAACCCAACACAGGACCGTGTTTCGTGTTGTACTTCATCAGGGGTTATCAGGGCACACTAAAAAACATATAAAAGCAATAAATAAAATTAAAATAATATTGAAAGGCTAAGACAATCAATATATGTCTAAAAGCTAAACCATAAAATATAAAATAATAAAAAATTAAAAATTAAAAACATAAATAAATCATTGCATCATATCATACACATAATTACTTTAAAACAAGATTTCAATAAATTAAATAAATACATACATAAAGTGTCTTAAAGAATATTAACCTTAAAAATTATTGACCATTAAATCATATAATCAACACGGACCAGAAAAGAAGAATAACAAATTACTCAATCATATACTTTAATAATGCATATAAAGATGAGGAGTGAACCAAAGGAATGAGGAGGACCAATGGGAAGCTGGAGTGAGTTGAAATGTGGACATTACCTGATTACCTGATTAGTGTGTGTTGGTTTATATTTTATGGTTTAGCTTTTAGACATATATTGATTGTCTTAGCCTTTCCATATTATTTTAATTTTATTTATTGCTTTTATATGTTTTTTAGTGTGCCCTGATAACCCCTGATGAAGTACAACACGAAACACGGTCCTGTGTTGGGTTTAGGCCACTCATTTATCATTTAATAAACATATTGTGTGTGAACCTGTCACTCCTTTGTTTTTGGTTTTGTTCTGCCTTGAGTGGCGGTTGCTGTTTTCTTGTTGGTCATATAGAGTGAATGGGCCATAATTATGTGCAGGGTCCATGGCATATTGAAGTTTGGAACCCAAATATACTGTCTCCTTGTCTTTTCATCTGAACACTAGAACAGGCTATAGGTATAAAATACATACCTATGTACGTACTTGAGCCATCTGCATTAACACTTGTTCCCAAACTGGTGTAAATACTGTATATGCAGCCGCTTTGTAGCTATGATGATCAGTAAATTTGTGCTAGTATGTTTGTTCATTTATCTATCTATCTATATCTAAAATAGGCATGTCTGTACAGTTCTGTGTATAGCATCTTGTAGCATTGTTAAAGTATTTAAGTTCATATGTAAAATATGGAGTTTTTTTCCTTCATATTTTCTGTCATTTTTCCAGATGCGCTGAAGCCATCCTTGATGTGGTCCACAGCCAGGTGCAGGCAGAGGATCCCTGTTACGGAGGGACCCCCCTCCATTGGACAAAGAGTGCAGAGGTAGTAATAACTTGGTTCTTAAACAGGAATACTTCTAGCTCATAAACCTATCCCTTGCAGTCACAATTCACACTGGTGCTCTAGGATGAAACTCACTAGGGTATCCATTTAATTAATTAGTTTATTTAATTTATTTAGCAATGTTTATATACCACTTTTAGAGTTAGACACTTAACGTACAATTCCAGACTTTCTGAAAATTGACTGAAGCTGAATTCTTAAATTTAGGAAGTTCGTTAGGTGTTTACATTTAGGTCCCTAAATAGTGGGTGGAGGCTGGGATGAGGTCAGATTGCGAGAACTAAGTTAAGCATCTAACATATAGCACGAGGAACTTAATTCAAGTTCCTAAATATAAACAAATAGATGCCCTAAATTTAGGATCCTCAGATTTTATTTATTCAAAGCCATTTATACAGTTAACCTTGGGAGAGATAAAGAGATAAATGGCTTGTGCTAAAAAATTTCTCCCCCCCCCCCCTTCATTGCAGAGCTTTAAATTTTGGCCAAATAATCAGTGTCCACCCAAAATGTAACTACTTAGAGGGAGGTCTGGAAGGTGTGTCAGGAGCAGATCTGATGAGAGCCAAATCTCTCATTTGATATCTTATCTGCTTATCCTTAACTGGATATTGGCATATCTGGCAATTTAGCCCTCACTTTTATGAACCTAAAATTAGAATTTTGAACCCAAAATTCAGGGGCATAATTTGGGCTGAATTTGCAAATCTTTAAGCACATCAAACTGAGGTGCCTAAGTCTAGGTTAGGTGCTTGGCTTTGTGTGCTGCCCTCCTGTATATAAATGAGACGTCTCTTCATATTATCTTGGTGTGTGTCTGTTCTGTGACTTGGTGTTCTGTTGAAGGCCCTTTTTTATTCACTCTGTTACTGCAAAGTGGAAGCAGAACGTGAAGGTTAAAGTATGTCCTTTTTTGGGCCTGTCATAGGACAGTTGTCTGTCTTTTCTCTCTAATAAAGATGACTAGTCATCCGTTCACATCGTCTCGGAGTAGAGTCTAGTCCTTTTATTAAGTCTTTTTCTGAATAGTAAATGGATGTAACAATGAATTATTTTTTAACTGCTGGCCACAGAGTTTCAGGTTGCTGCATCCTGCCCTCTGCCAGAACATGTCTGGAAAAGAGCAGGACAGAGAAATGGGAGAATGAGGTCCTACGTGAAAGCATCTTCAGAACAGGAGGGATGCCTTAAAGAGGAGAACAAATCAAGCAGTGTGGAGGATGTAGCCTATTGGTTAGAGTATCAGACCAAGAATCAAGGAAACCAGGGTTCACCTCCATGTGACCTTGGGCAAGTCACTTAACCTGCCATTGCCTCAGGTACAAATTTAGGGGACAAGTCGCATAACCTAACACTTCAGACATCTTTTTTTGCTGTCCTATGTAGATTGCCTGTCTAGATAGCGGCTGAATATCGCCGCTATCCGGATAGTCAACATCAATTAGTATCCAGATACTGGTGCTAAATATCAGTATTTTTTTTACATGTGTGGCTGTATTTAAGATAAAAAAAAATCCCCACTGATCTCCATGGAGTGAATATTATCCTTTTAGATGGAACTGCCTACAGGGCAGTTCCATCTAAAAGGATAGAGGGAAATACATTCAGGTACAGTCTGTAACTTGTGAGCTGCATCCAAAAAATAAGTTATTTCAGATAAGAGCATGTCATGATATAGGAAACGTCTACCAGCATAGCCAGGCTTCCCTGTACAGTAGAAGAGTGACTAGAAGCAACCTTTTTTTAAAATAATTTATATATTTATTAAATTTTGCTTCAAAATTACAACATAAATAAAATCACATAGCACTTCCAATACAGAAGCAACCACATATAAGGAGAGAAGAAACCACTCTCTCCAGTATTAAGAAAAATAAAGCTGGGAGGAGCCAAAACAAAAATTTAAATAAAATAAAACACAATCCTGCCAGGAAATAACCCAATTACCTGGCCACATACTAACTCCCAAATTCAAATACCCCTATAACCCCCCAGCTAGCTATAAATTGGATAGAGAAACATTGTCTACATGACATTATCCACAATAATACTGGCAGCCCCTTCATGGGTACTATAGGTGCTAAAAGTTGAGAGGGGTCTATAAACTCAATCTTTACCCAAAAACTTTATACATCATTGATGTGAATATTTAAAAAAACCACAGGTCATTCCCAAAGACAAAGCATGAGGCTTTAACTGTAGGAAGGCCCTACAAAATTGTTGGGTCTTTGGAGAAACATCAGGAACAACATTAATTACATTCCCATGAAAGGGCATCAGCCTTTCTTTAAGGAAAGCCAAAAATATCTTCTCCTTATCTAGAGTCGCGGAAGGTTACCATCAGGGTGCCCCTATTGGCGGTCTCCTCCACCGACTTCTTTAGGAGAGTTGTTTGTTTAGGCCCTTGGAGGGCGATCAAACTACCACCCATAATATTTTTAATAGTAGACAATATAATAAACACTTGTCAATTCAGGTAGTTTGTTGGCCTTGAGGTGCAAAATATTGACAAAATAAGCTTTAAGCATTTCAAAAATTGAATTAAAAATGGAAAATTAACAAAACGCAAATTCAGCACCTTAAGAGAGTTCTCAATCTGTTCAACTTTATTTTCTAACAATAAATTACCTTTCATCAATGCACTATTTGCCACTTCCAGGGCCAACACCTTGCTGGTGGCTACGTCAATCAACTCTCTCTGAGACCTGAAATCCCCCTCCAAGGAGGTCAACAGATTAACTGTCTCTCCTGAAAACTGACATAATTGGGCCAGGCAGTTAGACAGAGTGGATTCCATCTTTGCCATCTCCCACCATATCTCTAAATTAGTGACCTCCCTGGGAGGGATAGATGGAACGGAGGCCTCATTCCCCAAGGCCCCAGAAAAAGCAACAGACCTTAGAGAAGGGACTGTGGAGTGAACAACTCTGCGCCCAGCCAAGAGAGGCGATGAAGCCAATGGACTATAAACAGAAACATTTCCCATCTCTTGGCCCAGGGTTCCATCTTTGCCAGTCAGAGCAACTCCACTACCTTCCAGAGTGGACTTCAGATTGGCTACACCCTGTGGCACCACCAGAGGAAAAGGAGGGGGCCTGGAGTCTGGGTTCAGGGAATGGGCTTCAAGGCTAGTATTATTGGGAACCCCCAACATACTGCCATTTAAGCCTAAATTCCCCTGAGCTACCACAAAAGAGTCCATCGGGCCTTGCGTACCTCCTATCCTAACTTTAAACTTAGCTTTCCTCTTGCCCATATTACTACCTATAATATAACACAATTAAAATAATACCAATTAGGATTGCAGAAGAAACCAAGAATACAAAAGTCTGAAAATCTCCGGACTCCCTGGCTCCTAAGGGGCTCCAAAGGAACTTATCTGCCCCTTTGGTCATGTCCCCTAGGACACGAACCATGTACCATGACACAAAAAGCTATTTGTAGTTGCCAAACCAGAAGTGACACTGCTGATACTCTCTGGTGTCCTCCGTTGCAGGTGGGGTAGTTATGAAACAAGGCATGTCCCAAAAGGCTCCTCAATATGTCTCCACACTTGCCCGATAGTGTCCAAGATGTTCCACTCCTCCCAGTAGCAACCATTTTTACATTTGGGTAGGATGGTCCAGGCACAGGGAGACTATAATGACTTTTCCAAAGTCACTGAGTAGATGGCTGAGCCAGAAACAGTAATATCCTCAAGTTCTTGACTTCCAGTCCTTTGTTTGAATCGCAAGATTGCAATTCTTTTTGAAAGAGAGTAAATTTGGCTTTGCATTTTATCACTGGCCTTTTGCAAATCCTGAGCTTAAGGTTTGTTACATAGTCTGATGCCTTAATTATTCCTCTGCCCTAGTGTATTTACAATCAAAGTCCTAATGTGAGGCAGTGGCGGGTGAAGAGACTTGGCCAAGGTCACAAGGAGCATCAGTGGGATTTGAACCTTCACTTCTCTGGTTTCTATCCACAGCTCTGACCACTAGGTTACAGTACTCCACTTGTGGTACTGAGGAAAGAGAACTGAATCACCTTTGTCAGCTATACCTTGAAATACACTGTGATAAGGAAGCTTTTCATAGCTCAGGAAGGAGCTATAGAAAAGGTGAAGTGACGCTGAACAAGCAACCTGACAGTTCTGGTAGAAACAAGAAAACATAATTTTCCCATAAAAGACTACCAGTCCCAGAATGCACCAGGTTTCCAACAGCCATTAGAGGAGCTGAAGTGGGGAAACGTGTGTTCAATCAGGAGGGCTATGAGGTAATCCCTAAGCACTCATCTCAAAGGGCAGGGCCTGATTCAGCACAGCTGCGCTGTGTTAGGGAGGAGCACTCATCTAAGCAGAATAAAGGTAGAGTTTATTCTACAGAGAATCATCATCATCTTCATGATCAACTTGGATATCCTCATCCTCAGTTTCATCTGGAGGATCATTAGAAGCAGAAGCCAAGCCGGACGGACAGAGAGGGCAAGAAACCCTTTGGAAGAAAGAAGAGAAAAGCCTTTGGGAGATCTAGAGGAGTCCGGAGCAGTACGTATACTGAGAGGCATTCCAAGGGCCAGCATACACCATTGGACTGGGGAAAGCCAGAGGAATGGTGCTGCAGAGCTAGGAATCTCCAGACGGTACCTGTGAGGGAGACGGCTGCACGTGGAAGGGACCCTAAGACCCGGGCCAGAAGGTATGTGAAGAGAGACCCAGTGTCCAGGGATCTGGATTGGAAGGCTGGACATAGGAACTGGACTACATACTGGCCAGGCTATATAGAGAGGAACTCTAACAGCAATGGAAACTCAGGTATGAACACTGATCTATGCCCTAGCTATAACCTTGAAAGACAGCAGGGAAACAAGTATTCTCCTGAAAGTGCTCCATTGGGAGATTCATCTGTGCCAATCCATGATATTGAACCCATGATTGTTGAAGAAGGGGGAGGGATTGCAGATGAAGGCTGTGTTTACATGGACTGCTCTCTGTCTAAACTCCTTTGGTAATTGTCTGTTACAAAGTACAGCAACCATCACAAAGAAATACAAACTTGTTCTTTAATCTACTCAGAAAAGCTCCTGAGTAGGATTTTTAGCCACGCAGTAGAAAGCAAGCCAGCTAAGGGGTTTCAGCTGGGTAACTGCTAGCAATTGAACCTTACCTAATTGCTTGTGAGCTCTGAGGGAATCACTTCTGAATCTATGTGGGAAGATATAAGAAGTTAACCTGAAAAGAACAGTTTTTCTTTTCTTTGTGGATTTTGTTTGTTGTTTGATACATTGCTAAGAAAATATTAGCTAAAGCCTACAGAAAAGACCAGTTTGTTACCAACCAGGTCTTTGTTCTTTTGCTTTGATTGCCTGACAAGTTCAAATGTTGTTTTCCTGATTTTGTTTTCCAAGTTTAACACTGAAAGCAAGTAACCTGATTTATGTGCTACCAAGCATATTTGTGTTGGGAGAAATAACCCCATAAATAAATATCTTATTGGCTTTACCATCAAGCACAACTAATTATTGTGAGCAGCTGTGTCTGGTGTGAATGGACTGCATTGACCACAATCCCTTGTAAATCATATTGACATATGCACTTGCCAAGACTGTGTACATTCTCACCCAGGCAGCCGTCTGACAACACCCACAGATGCCGCCCCCTCATCTTTCTTCCTTCCTCCTCTTTGTTGCTATGCAGATGGCCCGGTTGATGATTGATCGTGGCTGCAGCGTTAACGCAGTTAGCAAGACAGCGGACACTGCCCTGCATATCATGGTGAAACGTGCGCGCTTTGAGTGCAGCATGGTGCTTCTTACCCACGGTGCAGATCCAAACATCAAGGGTGAGTGCGGGAACACTCCTCTGCACCTGGCCATGAAGGTAAGCGCTACAGACAATCTCTGCATTAGATGGGCCACCTAGGGCTGGATTAACTCTTTGAGTACATTGTAATATAAATACACTTTAAAACTCCCATAAACAGAGCCAGACTGCAGAGGAAGAAGCAGCAGGGACAGAGCACTGCTCATCAACAACTGCCAACTAGCAGGCCATGCATAGGAGGTGCAGAGAGAGGAACAAACTCTACATAAAATAAGAATATAGGATTCGCCATACTGGGTCAGACCAAAGGTCCATCAAGTCTAGTATCCTGTTTCCAGCAGTGGCCAATCCAGGTCACAAGTACCCAGCAGGATTTCAAAAGGTAGACAGATTCCAGGCTTTTTATCCCCAGGGGTAAGCAATGGGTTTCCCCCGAGTATACCTTAATAATGGTTTATGGACTTTTCCTCCAGGAGCTTGTCCAAACCTGTTTTTAATAAACTGAGCTATGCTACCTGTTTTTACCACCTGCTCTGGCAATGAATTCCAGAGCTTAATACATTGAGTTAGAAAGGTTTTTTACTATTTAAGTGTACTATTTAGTAACTTCATGATGTGTCCCCTAGTTTTTGTACTTTTTAAAAGGAGTAAACAATCAATTTGCATTTACCCTTTCCACCTTTTATTTTGAAAATTTTTAGGTCCACTCAGGATTTCCTCAAAGGATAGTCATGCCATCCCATTTTTCATTTTGGTCACTCAGTTTTTCTAATTTTGTATTTTTTTTTTTAGATGTTGCAACCAGTGTTACACATAGTCAAGGTGCAGTCACAAATTATGGAGTGATACAGAGGCACTCTGATATTAGTTTTATTCTCTAACATTCTGGTTTTTTTGGTGGCTGCCAAACTGAACATAAGATACTGATACTGGATGATGACTCCTAATGTGGAATCTGTCATTATGTAGCTATAATTTTTGGAATATTCTTCCCTATGTCCACCACTTTGCACTTGTCCACATTAAATTGCTTCTGCCATTTGGATTCCCAGTCTTGCAAGGTCCTCCTGAAATATCTCAGTCTGCATGCAATTTAATAACTTTGAATAATTTGCTGTCATCTGCAAATTTGATCATCTTTCTTGTTCCTATTTCCAGATCATTTATAAATATGTTAAAAGGAACTGGTCCCAGTAGAGATCCCTGAGATACATCACTTTGACCATTTAACCCTGCTCTGCTATGTATCTTTTAACCAGTTCCCAATCTACAGTAGGTCATTTCCTCCCACGGGTTGGTGAAAGGGACAGTTTAAGAGGGGGAGGTTCAGGACCAAGGGTATAGAGGAAAGAGAAGGTGAGATACTGTACCCATGGGGTAGGGGGGCAAGGGAAAGATGCTGGGCCATAAGGGGGGATAGTTTGAGAGGTGCTCTTTAAATTTATTATGATTAATCATGCATTTAAAATTTGTGGGCTTGATATTCCAAAAAAAGCCGGGCCCCTAAATTTCTGCCCTACTTTAAACCAAACTTAAGATGCAAAGCTGAAATTTAAACTTAATTTCCATATTGTCCTGCTAAACTAGTCCAGACAAGTGGGTTGTATTCCCCTACCAGCAGATTGGTGACAAAGAACTAATGAAAAGCTCAGGTTTCAATGACATCATTCCTATGCCTCTATTCGCCTCAGCCATCAGAGGTCTCTTCATATTATTTTTTCTCTAGCAGATGGTGGATGCATTATCTCCAGGAACAAGCAGGAATGTAGTCATCACATATGGGTATTGTCGGTACCGACGGAGCCTGCGCGGGAACGCTCCCCAGCGTCCAATTAGAAAGCTTTTGGGAGCATCCCACAGCGCCTGCGTGCTGCCTTCCCGCCTTTCCCAACTGCCTCTCTCCAGTTCTTCTTTTTCCGCGAAGCCAACAGGTCATGTTCCTGTCACCGCAGAAGTATTCTTTTTTATTTCTTTTTTGTGGTCGCGTCTGCCTTCCTCGACTCTTCACCAGTACCGCCGGTGTTTTTCTTCTTATTTCTGTCTAAAACAAAATATATATATTCTTTTTTTCTTTTTCTTCAGGTGCACGCGCCTTTTTGGGCCTATGTATCGAGTCCCTCCTTGTCCTGGTTTCCATAAGACTCAGCTTCCTCACCAGTCTATTGTAGTGGAATCAGCTATGAGAAGGATCAAGAGTGCAAAGAGGCATGCCTCTAATCCTCCAGGACGTGAGTGCAGAACCCTGGATGCTTTTGGACATCGGGTCTTCCAAGCTTCCATGCTTTCTGCCAGGATCAGTTCCTATAGTCTCTACATGGGAATGTTCCTGAAGGAGGTCACAGATGATTTAGAAGCTTTAAGTCCTATTCTTCCTGAGGATAGAAGACAGGATTTTCTCACTTTGGTCAAACATGCCCAAGATGTTTCTAAATTTTCCAACCGTGTAGCCTTTGACTGCTTTGAGTGCATAAGCAGAACCTCGGCTATTGCCATAGGTGCACGTAGAATTGCTTGGCTCCAGGCATCTGATCTAGAGCTCTGGGTACAAGACAAATTGGGAAATATCCCTTGTACTGGTGAGAACCTGCTTGCTAAGGATTGGCAAGAAAAGGCTAATGAAATGGATGCAGAAAATTCCACCTTGGATAGATTATCCAAGTCCACTGCTCTGATCCTGCTAGAAAGAAATTGTTCAAAAAAAACCATTCTTTTCTAAAAAGAAAAGATTTTATCCTGCTTATGTTCAGCAGGGACGTTCTGCAGGTCAGCTTGCCAGGAAAGGTCAGCAACCACCCAAACAGAAAAAAGCAAAGACTGCTAGGCCTCAGCCGGCCCAGCAGGCTCAGCCTCCACAGGGCCTTTGACTCTCAACTAGAGAACTTAGCCTTCCTGGCTCTCGAGGGACTGGAGCCTTCCACCATTCCAGGAAGGTTATGTCATTTTGCCCCCAGATGGTTCGGAAGAATGTATCCTTGAAGGATACTACCAAAAGCAGAGAGGTTCCAAAAAAGAGTAAAGTAGCCCAAATGCCCTCGAGTATGGAGCAGACAGAGCTTAAAGATCCCAAATTACCCATGTCTACCAACAGCCAAACTAATATGAATAAAATACAGTCTCTAAAATGCTTGTATGCAAATGCTAGAAGTCTAAAAAATAAGATGGGAGAGTTAGAATATATAGCACTAAATGAGAGGTTAGATATGACTGGGATATCAGAGACATGGTGGAAGGAGGACAACCAGTGGGACACTGTGATACCTGGATAAAAACGATATCATAATGATAGAGCTGATCAAATTGGTGGAGGGGTTGCGCTCTATGTTAGAGAGGGCATTGAGTCAGAAAGGATAAAAGTTTTGCAGGAAACAAAATTTGCTGTAGAATCTCTATGGATTGAAATTCCATGTAAAAAGGGGAAGGCGATGGCAGTGGGGGTGTACTATCGACCGCCTGGCCCGAATGAACAAATGGATAATGAAATGCTCAAAGAAATCAAGGAAGCTAACAAAAGTTATAGCACAGTAATAATAATGGGTGATTTCAATTACCCTGGTATCGACTGGGTCAGTGTCACGGCAGGACATGCTAGGGAGATAAAGTTCCTAGATGACATAAATGACTGCTTCTTGGAGCAGCTGGTTCATGAACCGACCAGAGGGGAAGCCATATTAGACCTAGTCCTTAGTGGAACACCAGATCTAGTGCAAGAGATAAGGGTGTTGGGGCCACTTGGCAATAGTGATCATAGCTTGATCACCTTTTATTTATTTATTTATTTATTTAACATCTCTTATATACCGCACTATTATCAGCGCGGTTTACATGGAACCAAACATATACATACAGAAAACTGTAGTGCATTTTACAAGTAACAGGGATTTGAACTTGGTAATAAAGGGAAACTATGTACTCTATATAACTATATACAATAGTCTATACACATTAGTCACAGTTGAAGTTGTCTTGACCTGATTATGGATGTAGTGGAGGAGGGATAGTAAGGAAATCCACAGTACTACCTTTTAACTTTCAAAAGGGAGACTATGATAAAATGAGGAAAATAGTTAAGAAAAAACTAAAAGGAGCAGTTGCAAAGGTTAAAGACTTACATCAAGCTTGGGTGTTGTTGAAAAATACTATCTTGGAAGCCCAGACCAGCTGTATTCCACGCTTTAAGAAAAGTGGAAGGAAGTCCAAAAAACTGCCAGCATGGTTTAAAGGGGAGGTCAGAGAGGCTGTTGCCAAAAAAGCATCTTTCAGGAAATGGAAAAAAGAGCCAAACGAAACCTGGAAACAGCACAAGCACTGGCAAGGCAAAAGCAGGCAAAGGGAGAATTTGAGAAGAAGCTTGCTGCGGAAGCAAAAATGCGAAATAAAGATTTTTTTCAAGTACATTCGTAGCAAAAAACCTGTGAGAGAGTCAGTTGGTCCATTAGATGATAGAGGAGTTAAAGGGGCACTAAGAGGCGACAAGGCGATAGCGGAGAGACTGAATGAATTCTTTGCTTCGGTCTTTACTGAGGAAGATGTAGGGATGTTACCCATGACTGAAGTGGTATTTAAAGGTGCGGAAGAATTGAAGGAAATATCGATACATCGGGAAGATGTATTACAACTATTAGATAAACTGAAGAGTTGCAAATCACCTGGGCCGGATGGCATACATCCAAGGGTGTTGAAAGAACTGAAATATGAGATTGCAGACCTGCTATTAGTAATCTGTGAATTTTCATTAAAATCATCTGTAATACCTGAAGATTGGAGGATCGCCAATTTAACGCTAATTTTTAAAAAGGGTTCCAGGGGTGATCCAGGAAACTACAGACCGGTGAGCCTCACGTCAGTACCAGGAAAAATGGTAGAAACCATCATAAAGAATAAAATTACTCAGCATGTAGATAGTCATGGCCTAATGGGAGACAGCCAACATTGTTTTAGACAAGGAAGATCTTGTCTTACTAATCTATTATGTTTTTTTGAAAGTGTGAATAAACAGGTGGACAAAGGTGAGTCGGTTGATATAGTGTATCTGGACTTTCTCCAGGACCAAGCAGGAAGTCAGTCCTCACTTATGGGTGACGTCGGCGCCGACGGAGCCCTCGCGGAGCAATTTTCCCCAGCTTTCAAAGAAAGCCTTTGGGAATTGCAGCGCGCATGCGCGGTCGTCTTCCCGCCCGAAGGTGCCATCTTAGCCAGTCTTCTTTTTTCCGCGGAGCCCTACAGACGTCCCCGTCTTGTCCCCGCGAAAAAGTTGATTTTCTTCTTTATTTTATCCTTGTTTTCTTTCGGTTCGACGCCGCGATCGTTTTTCCCGCCCGGACTCGCGACGCCGGTCTCGAGTCCTCTTACTTTTTTCGGTTTTTCTGACTTAGTCAGCTTTCGTTTTCGTTTTCCCTGGCAGCCCGGTCCTTTGACCTCGCAGGGGCCCTTTTTCCCCCGATGGCTGCCAGTGGGTTTAAGCGGTGTGGTCGGTGTGACCGAAATATGTCACTAACCGACACACACGACTTTTGCCTCCGCTGCCTGGGCCCGGATCATGAAGAACTGATCTGTGGGCCCTGCAGCAAACTGTCCTCAAAGGCGTTGAGAAGTCGGCGGCATCAGCGTGAGAGAATCTTCGCTGACCCCAGCCGTACCCGGACCTCGTCGGAGGCCTCCGTGTCAAAAGGCTCCAGCTCGGACCGTCGCCGGAGCTCCTCCGACCGGGGTTCTCCCTCCGGGGACCATCGTCGGAAGGAAAAAAAACCCCGCGAGGGCGGCGTCGGTGGACGCTCCTGGTTCCGCGAGGGCCAGGTCGCATAGCCCCGACAGCCGCCCCGGGTCCTTGGAGAAGGAACACGTCCCGAAGCGACCTCGCCTGGAGTCGGAGATGCCTGCCCGGGTAAGTCCTGTGGTCCTTCTGGACTCGCCTCCGCGACAGCCGACGTCGGGCCCGACGCCGTCGGGGCCCGAGTCGGGGACTGCTGGGTCACCTGAGCTCGGACTCAGGTTGACGGCCTTGGAGAGCAGACTGTCTGCCTTCATAGACCAGCAGAGGGCACTGCTCGCTGGCTTCGCTGGCGTCGCTGCCCCGACCGCCGGGACGTCGACGTCCAAGTCGACCCCGGAGACCAAGCCGATCCTCGAGTCGATGAGAACTCGAGTCGATCCTCGGTCGAGGTCGCCCTCGGCCTCCCGTTCGGGACCGAGGTCGCTGACGCCGACTCCCTCGGCGTCGGGGCGGCTGGCGCCGCACCCTGCCCGGGCCGACCCCACCGAGTCCTCGTCGGAGTCGGTCTGGGAGTCTGAGGAGGAAGAGTCACCTGATTCTTTCCGGACTCGGTGTGTCCCATCGGACTCACCGGAGTCCGAGCCTCGGAAGCAGTCCCCCCCGGAGGATGCCCGGTTCTCGGACTTCGTTAGGGATATAGCCAAGGCTTTGGCCTTCCCTGCGGATCCCGAGGAGGAGCCTCGAGCCGAAGAGCTCGACGCCCTCCAGTATGACTCTCCCGCGAGGGAACACTTTACTGTGCCGGTTCCTCCTATGCTGGAACGACTACTCTTCCGCATGTGGGAGAGTCCGGCCTCCTCGCCGGTCCTGAGCAAGCGGGTCGATTCTATCTATCGAGTCCGCAAGAGCCCTGGCTTTCAAAAGGCACAGCTGCCACACCATTCCATGGTAGTGGAATCGGCCATGCATCGTCTTAAGAGCCAGAAGATGCACTCCTCGGTGCCTCCTGGCAGGGAGGCCCGTAACCTGGATGGCCTTGGCAAGAAGTGCTTCCAGGGCTCTATGCTCGCTTGTCGTGTCCAGACTTACCAGCTATACATGGGCATGTATCTCCGGGATCTGGCTAAAGAGCTAGCCGGATTCTCCGCTGGTCTCTCCGAGGAGCCCTTGCGGAGGTTCCTTGCCTTGTCCACTGGCATTCGGGAATGCTCAAAGTTCATGTCCCGAGCAGCCTATGATGGCTTTGAAGCCTCGGCTCGAGTGGCCGCAGCCGGCATCGGTGCCCGCCGACAGGCTTGGCTTCAGTCGTCAGACCTTGAGCCCTGGGTGCAGGACAAGTTGGTCGATGTCCCCTGCCGAGGCGAAAACCTCTTTGGCAAGCCCATGGCGGAAAAGGCTGCGCAAATTGAGACTGAGACTCTCACCCGGACCAGGCTTTCTAGAAAGACCTCCGCCCCTTCCCAGAAAAAGAAGGGCTCGGGGAAAAAGTCCTTTTACCCGAGGAAGGCGGCTGCCTACAAACAATACCCCCATTATCAGGCCCCTGCAGCTCCCCAACAGGGCCAGCAGGCCAAGGGACGGGGTAACGGGTCCCGTAGGCAGCAGGCCCCCAAGCCTGCACCACCGGCCCTGCTCAGCAGGGTGGGGGTTTTTGACTCGCTCAGCATAGCCTCTCCCCCCCCGCTGGTCCCCCCCAGCACCGGAGGCCGGCTGGTTCACTTCGCCCACAGGTGGTCCAGCATCACCGCAGATGCCTGGGTGCTTCAGGTCGTGCGAGAAGGCTACCTTCTCCACTTCCATCAGGTCCCTCCCTCCTATTTTCCGGGGGAGCCTCCGCGCCCCCCTCTGCACAGGGAGTTGCTCCTTCAGGAGTTAGCAGGTCTTCTGCAGGATCAGGCGGTGGAACCGGTGCCACACCACCTGAGAGGTCAAGGCTTCTATTCAAGGTATTTTCTGATACCAAAGAGAACAGGGGGCCTCAGACCCATCCTGGACTTGCGCAACCTCAACAAGTTCCTTGTGCGGGAGAAGTTCAAAATGCTTACCCTTGGAATCCTTCTGCCCTACCTCCAGCAGGGAGATTGGCTATGCTCCTTGGATCTAAAGGATGCCTACACGCACATCCTCATCCACCCAAGCCACCGCCAATACCTAAGGTTTGGGGTGGCGGGAAATCATTACCAGTACAGAGTACTGCCCTTTGGCCTGTCCTCCGCACCGCGAGTCTTCACGAAATGTCTCGCGGTCGTGGCGGCCCATCTTCGGCTTCACGGCCTCTATGTCTTTCCGTACCTCGACGACTGGCTCATCAGAGCAGCGTCCGCTCAGGAGGTCACCAACGCCACGTGTCGCACGGTGGCTCTGCTGCAGCACTTGGGCTTTGTCATAAACTTCGCAAAGTCCACTTTGCTCCCCTCACAGGATCTCGAGTTCATCGGCGCAAGGCTGCACACTCCTCAGGCGCGAGCGTATCTACCGCTCGACAGGGCTCAGCGGCTCATGGACCTAGCCGACCGCTTTCGCAGCCAGCCCCTGGTCTCCGCCAGGCGCTTCCTGAGACTGCTCGGCCATATGGCTTCCACTGTCCATGTGACCCCCAAAGCCCGCCTGAATATGCGGTCTGCTCAATGGTGTCTCCGCCGGCAGTGGCGACAGGCCACGGGCGGCCTCGCAAACCTAGTGCGCGTTTCCGAGCCGCTGATCTCGTCTCTCCGGTGGTGGCTCCGGCAGCCGAACCTGACATGCGGTATGCCCTTCCAGTCACCTCAGCCAACCCGGGTGCTGACCACCGATGCATCCCTCCTGGGCTGGGGAGCGCATTGCCAAGAGGCGCGTACTCAGGGCCTCTGGACCACGTGGGAGTCTGCTCAGCAGATCAACTTCCTGGAGCTCCGGGCGATCCGCCTAGCTCTCCGGGCCTTCTCCCACCTGACTTCCCAACAGTCCGTCCTTGTCCAGACGGACAATCAAGTTGCCATGTTCTACGTGAACAAACAGGGGGGCACGGGCTCCTTTCTCCTCTGCCGGGAGGCTCAGAAGCTCTGCTCTTGGGCCGTCAGTCACGGCATTCTCCTCAAGGCAGTTTATCTCCCGGGCCGGGACAATTGCCTTGCGGACAAACTCAGCAGGGTCCTCCAGCCGCACGAGTGGCGTCTGGATCCCTTGGTAGTTCAGAAGCTCTTCCTCAAGTGGGGCCTCCCCACAATGGATCTCTTTGCCAGTCCTCGCAACCGGCAGCTTCCTCGCTTCTGCTCTCGTCTGCCACACCCCCTTCGGGTTGCGGCGGACGCCTTTCTGATCTCATGGTCGGGGAGCCTTCTGTATGCGTTCCCTCCCATCCCGCTAGTCTCTCGGACTCTTTTCAAGGTTCTCCGAGACAAAGCCTTCATGATCCTGGTGGCCCCTCGCTGGCCCAGGCAGCCGTGGTTTCCGCTCCTGCTGCAACTGGCGGTGGAGGATCCAATCCCTCTGGGGGTACAACCGGATCTCCTCACTCAGGATCAGGGGTCCCTCCTGCACCCCAACCTCAGGTCTCTCAACCTCATGGCCTGGCTGCTGAGAGGGTAGTCCTTGCTCCCCTTCTCCTGCCGGCAGAGGTGGAGGAGGTCGTCTTAGCTTCGCGACGGCCTTCTACCCGCAAATGCTACGCCCTTAAATGGCGTCGCTTTGCCGTCTGGTGTGCCCCACAGTCTCAGGATCCCTTCTCCTGCCCGGTGTCGGTGATCTTGCAGTACTTGCTACACCTCTCTAATCTGGGACTTAAGTCCAACTCCGTCAAAGTTCACCTCAGTGCTCTTTCGGCACATCATGTGCCGGTGGACGGTAGACCTCTCTCCAGCGACCCTCTCGTAGCGAGGTTTCTCCGAGGTCTCCTTCTACTTAAACCACCTCTGCGCCCGCCAGCGCCTGACTGGGACCTGAATGTGGTTTTGCAGCGGATCACCTGTCCGCCTTTTGAACCTATGGCTACCTGTTCTCTCCGTTTTCTGTCTTGGAAAACACTGTTCTTGATAGCCCTCACTTCCGCTAGACGCGTAAGTGAATTGCAGGCCCTCGTGTCTGATCCCCCTTACACTCGGTTCTACAAAAATAGGGTAGTCCTACGGACTCACCCAAAATTTCTTCCAAAAGTGGTCTCCCCTTTTCACATCAATCAGGAGGTGGTACTTCCAACCTTCTTTCCCAGACCACACTCCAGCCGAGCTGAAACGGTCCTCCATACCCTGGACTGTAGAAGGGCATTGAACTTCTACCTTGACCGTACGCGGGAGCACCGTAAAGCTGCTCAGCTTTTTGTGTCTTTTGACCCCAATAAATTGGGGCTCCCGGTCTCCAAGCGTACTCTGTCCATCTGGGTTGCGGACTGTATCTCTTGGGCTTATGGGGCAGCCGGACTCTCCTTAGAAAGTCGAGTCACGGCTCATTGCGTTCGGGCAAAGGCTACGTCAGTGGCTTACCTCCGCTCTGTTCCGCTGGCAGACATCTGCCGGGCCGCTACTTGGTCTTCGAGCCAGACTTTTGCGGTCCATTACTGTCTCGAGAGGGAGTCCCGAAGGGACAGTGCTTTCGGACAGGCAGTCCTCCGTAATCTCTTTGAGGTCTGAGCAACTCCTACCCTCCATCCCGGATGTGGGCTACCGGTGGGTGTTAATTCAGCGAAGATTCTTTCCTTCTGTGCTGCTGAGCTAGAGGGAGCTCATTTTTGTGCTTAGGGTCTCCGGTAGCCTTGAGCTTGGGAGTCCCATAAGTGAGGACTGACTTCCTGCTTGGTCCTGGAGAAAGCGTAGTTACTCACCTGTAACAGGTGTTCTCCAGGAGCAGCAGGAATCAGTCCTCACTACCCTCCCTCCTCCCCTTGGAGTTGCAATCGTCTGCTTATGTTCTTTTTGCAAATTTTTATGCTGTCTTTTTAGCTATGTCATCTGACTGGCTAAGATGGCACCTTCGGGCGGGAAGACGACCGCGCATGCGCGCTGCAATTCCCAAAGGCTTTCTTTGAAAGCTGGGGAAAATTGCTCCGCGAGGGCTCCGTCGGCGCCGACGTCACCCATAAGTGAGGACTGATTCCTGCTGCTCCTGGAGAACACCTGTTACAGGTGAGTAACTACGCTTTCAGAAAGCCTTTGACAAGGTCCCTCATCAGAGACTTTTGGCAAAACTAAAGAGTCATGGGATAGGAGGCAGTGTACTACTGTGGATCAAGAACTGGTTAAAAGATAGAAAGCAGAGGGTTGGGCTAAATGGCCAGTTTTCCCAATGGAGAAAAGTGAATAGTGGTGTACCCCAGGGATCTGTGCTGGGTCCGCTGCTTTTTGACATATTCATAAATGACCTGGAAAGTGGAATAATGAGTGAGGTTATCAAATTTGCAGATGACACAAAACTATTTAAAGTTGTTAAAACCCAAGAGGATTGTGGAAAATTGCAAGAGGATCTTGATAAATTGGAAGACTGGGCATCAAAATGGCAGATGAAATTTAATGTGGACAAGTGCAAAGTTATGCACCTAGGGAAGAACAACCCAAACTATGGTTACACGATGCAAGGTTCCACATTAGGAACCACCACCCAGGAAAAAGATTTAGGCGTCATTGTGGATAGCATGTTAAAACCCTCGGCCCAGTGTGCAGCAGCAGCCAAGAGAGCAAATAGAATGCTAGGTATCATAAGGAAAGGAATGGAAAATAAAACAAAAGATATTATAATGCCTCTATATCGTTCCATGGTGAGACCGCACCTTGAATATTGTGTGCAATTTTGGTCACCGTATCTTAAAAAGGATATAGCGTTATTAGAAAAGGTTCAGAGAAGAGCCACCAAAATGGTAAAGGGGATGGAAGGATACTCCTATGAAGAAAGGCTAAAAAGGTTAGGGCTCTTTAACCTGGAAAAGAGACGGCTAAGAGGAGATATGATAGAAGTCTATAAATTAATGAACGGAGTGGAACGGGTAAACGTAGATCGATTGTTTACGTTATCAGAATATAGAAAGACCAGGGGACATGCAATGAAGCTACAGGGTAAATTATTTAAAACTAATAAAAGAAAATATTTCTTCACTCAACGTGTAATCAAACTCTGGAATTTGTTACCGGAGGATGTAGTAAAGGCTGTTAGTGTAGCTGAGTTTAAAAAAGGTTTGGATAAGTTCCTGGAAGAAAGGTCCATAAACCATTATTAAGAAGGGACCCAGGATATCAATGCTTGACCAAGTGCAAGCACTGCGGAACCTGTGTCTTTTGGGGAAACTGCTAGGTACGTATGACCTAGATTGGCCACTGTTGGAAACAGGATACAGGGCTTGATGGACCTTGGTCTGACCCAGTATGGCATATCTTATGTCCTTATAAAGGAGGGGGGTACAAGCTTCATTTTTCAAGCATGCCCCCTCACACAATGGTAAAGCAGTTCAATTCTCCGACTTCTCTCATCAGCCTGTTAGGTCAGGATTTCACCATCCTTCTTGCCCAAGGGGCAATAGAAGAAGTACCCATTCATCAGCAGGGTACAGGGTTCTATTCCCCTTATTTTCTTATCCTAAAGAAAACAGGGGGTTACAGACCTATCTTAGACCTCAGAGAATTGAACAAATTCCTTGTCAAGGAGAAATTCAAGATGATTTCTCTCGGATCTCTGCTGCCATACCTTCAGAGTCAGGATTGGCTTTGTTCTCTAGATCTCAAGGACGCGTACACTCATGTCTCATCCATCCAACCCACAAAAGGTTCCTTCAGTTCCTTTTTCAGCAGAAGCACTACCAATACAGGGTTCTTCCTTTTGGCCTGGCCTCAGCACCAAGGGTGTTCACGAAATGCATGGCTGTAGTAGCAGCATTTCTACGCACTCTAGGAATATTCGTCTTCCCTTACTTAGACGATTGGCTCATTCGAGCACCAACAGAGTCAGAGGTCAGAACTTCTCTATCCTGCACGATGCGTGTCCTTCAGTATTTAGGGCTGGTAATAAACATCCCAAAATCCAGTTTAACTCCTACTCAGTCTCTGGAGTTCATAGGAGCTTTGCTGGATACCACAAGGGCAAGGGCCTATCTCCCCCAGGCTCGTTGCCTTCGCATGGTGCAGTTAGCTTCTCAAGCAGTGCTAAAGTCTCATCTAACTGCTCGAGAAATGTTACAACTACTAGGCCACATGGCATCTACGGTGCATGTGGTTCCCTATGCTCGCCTCCACATGAGGGCAGCTCAGTGGACTTTATCCACCCAATGGACCCAGGCATCAGGGTGCCTGTCAGACAAAATAGCAAACACAAGTCGCCTTATTTTGTCCCTCCAGTGGTGGAAGTCCACTCAAAACCTGTTGCTGGGGTCCCCTTTTCAACAACCTCTACCCCAAGCAGCTCTCACAACAGATGCTTTTCCGATGGGTTGGGGAGCTCATCTGCAAGACCTCTCCACCCAAGGCACCTGGTCTCCACAGGAGACTCATCTACATATCAGTCTTCTGGAACTCAGAGCAATCTTCCTTGCTCTTCGAGTGTTCCATACCCTGCTCAGCTACAAGACAGTCCTCATCCATACGGACAATCAAGTAGCCATGTTTTATGTGAACAAGCAGGGGGGAACAGGCTCTCTGTCGCTTTGCAACAAAGCTTTGCGACTATGGGCCCTCGCCAGAGAGCATCAGATTCATCTCCTGGCAGTGTATCTTCCAGGCATACAAAACTCTTGGGCAGACAGACTCAGTCGAGTTCTGCTTCCACACGAGTGGTCTCTGCATGCAGACCAGGTGGCCAAGATTTTTCAAATTTGGGGAACCCCGGACATAGACCTCTTTGCAAGTCCGTGGAATGCCAAACTTCCCCGGTTCTGTTCCAGAACTCCGGCTCAGGGGGCTCAGGCCGGGGATGCTTTCCTCCTCTATTGGTGTCAAGACTTCCTGTATGCCTTTCCACCCATTCCCCTAATTCCCAAAACCCTGTTCAAGCTTCAGAGAGACAGAGGCCATATGATTCTCATAGTTCCACATTGGCCATGGTAAGTGTGGTACCCTCTGCTTCTACATCTCTCTCAAGCTCCCTCCCTGGAGTTAGGGTCTTCTCCAGATCTCCTATCTCAGGAGGACGGAATGTTGTAGCATCCTAATCCCCAGTCTCTGCATCTCGGGGCTTGGTTGCGTAAGGCCTAGATCTCCATGATCTCAATCTCCCTCAGCAAGTAAAAGATATTCATTTTGTTTCCAGGAAACCTTCCACGAGACGCTCTTATGCTTTCAAGTGGAAAAGGTTTACCATATGGTGTTCGCAAAAGGGTCTTAACCACCTTGCGATACCTCTGGAATCCTTGCTGGAATATCTCCTTCATTTATCCAATGCAGGACTTAAGACTAACTCAGTAAGGGTCCATTTGAGTGCTATTACAGCTTTCTTTAAGCCTCTAAATGGACAGCCTATTTCCTCTCATAGCAAGATTTATGAGAGGCCTTCTTCTAACTAAGCCTCCCATTAGGCCCCCACTGGTGGCATGGGACTTAAACCTGGTTCTTGGGTAGCTCATGAAACCACCCTTCGAACCTTTAGCTACCACCTCCTTAAAATTCCTTTCTTGGAAGGTTATTTTTCTTATTGCAATCACAT
This sequence comes from Ichthyophis bannanicus, assembly GCA_033557465.1. NCBI lineage: Eukaryota > Metazoa > Chordata > Amphibia > Gymnophiona > Ichthyophiidae > Ichthyophis > Ichthyophis bannanicus. Next base: position 1,000,695,558 of record CM066031.1, read on the forward strand.
CAGCTCGTCCCATTAGTGAGTTGCAAGCACTAGTAGCTAATCCACCTTATACAAGGTTCCATCATGACAAGGTAGTCCTTAGGACTCATCCACACTTTATGCTAAAGGTGGTCTCGCCTTTTCATCTGAACCAAGCGGTCTACCTACCTGTGTTTTTCCCAAGGCCTCATGCATCAAATGCAGAGAGGAATCTTCATACCTTGGATTGTAAAAGAGCTTTAGCCTTTTACTTACAAATAACACAGCAACATAGAAAGTCCTCTCAACTATTTGTTGCTTTTGATCCTTCTCATTTGGGACTTCCAGTCTCCAAGAGAACTCTGTCTAACTGGATTTCTCAGTGTATTTCCTTCGCCTTTCAGAGTAAGAACCTTTCTCTGGAGGGCTATGTCACTGCTCACAATGTGAGAGCCATGGCAGCCTCAATGGCTCATCTGCACTCTGTTTCTATCGACGACATCTGTCGAGCAGCCACCTGGGCCTCGGTTAATACCTTCACAGCCCATTACTGCTTGGACAAGGACTCCCGACGGGATGCCTTGTTTTGTCAGGCTGTTCTTCAACACCTGTTCCATACCTAATCAACTCCTACCCACCATCCCTGGTAGGATGCCAGAGATCCATGGGGGGAAGTGGAGCCTTTCTCAGGAACACACAACTTCTGGGGTCTCTCCCTGGCATCTAAAGCTAGGGAGTCCCCATATGTGATGACTACATTCCTGCTTGTTCCTGGAAATAGCATAGTTACTCACCTGTAACAGGTGATCTCCGGGAACAGCAGGAATTTAGTCCTCACAACCCACCCACCTCCCCTAGGAGTTGTATCTCTCTATCTATCTCTTTTCCTTTCCCTCTCTCTCTCTTTGTCTCAGCTTTAAAACATAACTGGAGAGAGGCAGTTGGGAAAGGCGGGAAAGCAGCACACAGGCGCTGTGGGAAGCTCCCAAAAGCTTTCTAATTGGATGCTGGGGAGCGTTCCCGCGCAGGCTCCGTTGGTACCGACGATACCCATATGTGAGGACTAAATTCCTGCTGTTCCCGGAGATCACCTGTTACAGGTGAGTAACTATGCTTTCTCCTCTCTGAAGAAAATCTGAAGAATTGGGAGAAAAAGATTGATAAAAATGCTCGTGACAGACCACTTTGAGGGTGACTCACTCACTTGAACATGACTGGAGAGGCTCCACTAGACTGCGGTCTTTTCGGTAGCCATAGGAGGATGGAAAATTGTTTCAGTTCCATGCTCTTACCTTGGATAAGAGCATGTTGAGCAGCCAGAAAATTGGAAGGTTTTGGAAGGATGGAAGAATTCAGCAGCCTCACACAACCTCATTTATTTAATTTATTTATTTATTTAATGTCTCTTCTATACCGCGCTATTTAATATCAGTGCGGTTTACATACAACAGTAGATTACACAGGTACACTAAAAAATTTTTTTTTTAAACTGCCTCTAATGTTTCGATTGATTTTTACGTTTTTTGGTGCGCTGAATCCAAATCTGGTAACCAATTTGCTCCATCACGTACAGATTTTTTGCTACATTGGGTTAGCAGTTTGAGGTGAACGTTTCAGATTGAGTGCGATCGAGATAAAAGTTTCTTGGATGAATTCTTTATACTAATTGTTTAGTAGTTATTCAAATAAGAATAAAGAAAATTGTAACAAGGCAGCACATAAGAATAGAGTAATGTCAACAAAACACACTGTGATGGTAGCAAAATTGTCTGCACTTAAAACAGCCATATACATGTGCACAAACATTGAGCATATAAGAGCGAGGTTAGACACAAAGCAAAGCAAAGAAATGTGCAAAAAATGTTGTACAGGTATGTATGTAAGAATAGAAAACGCAAACCGCACCATTGCAATACATGAAGACAAACACCCGATGGTGTGAAAATAAAATTCTAATAAATGAGATCCGACACTGTGGTAATAACTAGCAAATTTTTATTTCAAAGTTTAGTAAAAACACGATATTTGTCAACACAGTTTAGATTTTAAAGTCATTCTTGGGTCAATCAATCTCCTGGTGGGCCCGTTTCTTCTTCCCCCGAATGCTTCTCTTGGTGCGCTGCTTGGCGTATTTTTCATCTGGGGTTTCCCGCAGCAGCAACCAGCAGAAATCAGCCATCATAGTGGTGTTCCATCTTCCTTGGTACCTTCTCTCTGCGTCCTTGATGTCCTGGTGAAACCTTTCACCTTGTTCTTCACTGTACGCCCCCATGTTTTCGGGAAAGTAGTTCACATGGGAGTGCAAGAAATGGACTTTCAGGCTCATGTTACAGCCTTGTTCTTTGAAGGCATTGAGCATCCTGGCAACAATATCCTTATAGTTCTCATCCCGCCTGTTCCCCAAGAATTTGAGAACAACATCCTTGAAGGAATCCCAGGCTTCTTTTTCCTTCTCAGACATCGTTTCAGCGAATGCTCCATCTGAAATGAGTTTCCTTATATCAGGGCCAACAAACACTCCTTCCTTTAGCTTTGCTTCAGAAAGTCGGGGGAACTTTGAGCAAAGGTACCGAAAGCACTCACCATCTTTTGGAAGGGACTTGATGAATCGCTTAATGAGACCCAACTTAATGTGGAGAGGTGGTAATAGAATTTTATCACGAGGTACCAAGCTCTCATGAAGAACATTTTTCTCACCTGGTCTCAAATACTCCCGAATTGGCCAGTCTTTTTTCCCCCAGTGTAGGTCGCGGGCCCGGCTATCCCACAAGCAAAGGAAGCAGGGATATTTGGTGAAACCGGATTGCTGCCCTAATAGCATGGATAGAATTTTAAAGTCTCCACAAATCATCCACTTATGCTCATCATAACGAATCTTCTGAAGAATCGGGGCCAAATTCTCGTATTTTTCTTGGAGAATAACAGAGTGAGCAATAGGAACTGAAGCGAATGTGTTGCCATTATGAAGAAGAACACCTTTTATGCTGTCTTTTGACGAATCAATGAACAGCCGCCATTCAGCAGGATCATACTTGAGTTTAAACTTTTCCATCACTCCGTATATATCGTTGCAAAATACCAAATCTTCCTCTTTGCTGAAATACTTCAAAAATTGTGTCTCGTGGTTGCGGTACCAATAAAAAGTTGTTCCTGGTGACAATAGATTTTTCTGTTTAAGCCGAGAAACTAGCAGTTGGGCAGCATCTTTTGGGAGTCCTAAATCCCGGACTAAATCATTCAATTCAGCTTGAGAGAAAAGTTCAGGTTTCGGATCTGGTTCAGTTTCAAACTCGGAAGTACGGGACTCATCGGGAAAAGCCATCTGATGAGTCTCATCATGATCAGAACCGTCCACACAAATATGATCCAAAGATTTTGGTGGTTCAGGCACAGGTACTTCGTTGCTATGAGGCATAGGCCTAATTGCTGAGGGAAGGTTGGGGTAACTTATTACGTTCTTATTTTTTAAGTTGTATCCCTTCACAATGCAAGAGCAAAAATAGCAGTCACTGCTGTGGTCTCTTTGTTCACGCCACATCATAGGTATTCCGAAACGAAATGCTTGTTTTTTACCTTTCATCCATAAGTGTAGATCTTCCTCACATGTCTTGCACACTTTGTGAGGAGCCCACGGTTTGTCTTGATCGCCTAACTTCAAACCGAAATAGGCGAAATATACTTTTTTAATAAATGCAGAAATGTTCCTCTGCCGCTTTTTCACGGTATATTCCCCACAAATAAAACAAAAACTGTCCGGAGAGTTGACGCAACCTCTGGCTCTGTGAGCCATCACAAATACACAGCACTGCAAACTACAACTGTAGTGAACCACTTCGGAATAAAGCTGGATTACGACTGAGCAAACAAAAGGTAATAATGAATTTGCAAGAAACTGAAATTTGACAGGAACGTTCATGTCGCAACCACCGTGTTTGAGCGAGCGAACGAGGCGAGGCGAACAGGAAAGAACATGTGCCAGCGCGAGTACTGGATTTAGCCCCCCGCCTCCCAATTGTCCTGTTAATGTATAAAATGAATACAAAACAGTCTAAAATATCATGAGGGAGTGTTTCTAGTTAGTTCACCATTACAACCTCTATTTTGGGCCAAGAAAATAAACTGCAGTCGGCTAAAAAGAAATTATGTGAACATTCCTTATATGGGTAAGAAATCTAATTTTGCAAGAAAATGTGACATGATGGAACATTTTGGCTATTTTTCCTGGATTCAGCACCCCAAAATCTATAGGAATCAGTTGCAAAACTGGAGGCAGTTTTTTGGTAGTGTACCTGTGTTATACATTGCAGACTGGACTGTGCTGTATTTACAGAGAAACAGGTACTATAACTTGGACATCGCTGGGGTAACTATTTACAAAGAGTTTATATATATATATATATATTCACAGAGTGTGAGGGTATTTACATGCTGCTGTTTACAAGGTGCGTATAATCAAGGCTGTCATTGCCCCCCCCCCTTCTCCTCTGTCCCCCTGCTCTCTCTCGAAGATGGTAGAATGCTTTCAGAGGAATCTGCCTGCCAGTCGTCTTAAACGCAGTGCTGCCAAGCCAGTAAAACAGTTTTAGGAGAATAGAGCTGAGCCCAGCATGGATCCTTTACCCAGTGCTCTCAGGGGTGAGTACCAAGGCTTGACCTTGTCATTGTACTTGTTAGGGATTCCCGATTCCGTCTGTGTGGGACACAATTCGAGGTGGATTGCTGGCGACTGTTGGCACTGTGTGGGGGTTTCCCGTCGTTTTCTGTATGCGCTAGTAGCGTTTTTAATATTATGGCCCTGGTGGATGCGCAGGCCTTGCACACATTCCACCTGAGCAGCTCCAATGTGCATTCTTAACCTGTAATGTGAATTCCTACCCCAGCGTCTGTAATGCGTGTTGCAATAAAAAGACAGTTAATGCATGCATTTGTGCTACCACGGCCTTAGCGTGCACTGTTGTGATAATTGCCTTAGCTCTCTGATGCTTTCCAGGAAATATTGCTTGACCTGTGGCAAGCAAGGTTCCTCATCTCCGGATTCTGGACTGCTTTTCTTGCATAGCAGCTTCTGAGTCATCCCTGGAGGACCTGCTCACCCTCTCTCAGCCAGGGAATGCAAGTCTGGCCTTGCCTGCTTCAGGGCAAGAGGTGACTGATGGTGCTATGGGTAAGGAAGGATATCCAGCTGGCTGGAAGTTCCGGCGACCCTACTGTGAGCCGTTCCTTGTCTCTAGAGGGTCTGCAATGGCTGTGCCCCCTGGTGTAGGGGGGTAACTTCTGTGGAGAGAGCTTCTGGACTCTGGATTTTCCTTTCCAGAATTCTTTTCTATTTTTGCAGCAGACCTGCTCCTTCTGGCATGGAAATTTGGACCCTACGACCTCTGAGTGCCCCTGGGCACAGTCTCATGTGGGGCAGACTGAGAGTGGCAGCCCTGTTTGATTGCCTTTGGCTAAGCATCCCTGGCGAGGGTCAGCCCCTGGAGATGGGGAACTGCTGGGAGCTATTTGAGATTTTGACTGACTTGGATTCAGATGAGACTGTACTGCGCTGTGTTTTTCTGTGTCTTCATGGGTTGAAACCAGGGAGAGTGGGTCATGTCTTTTGCTGGCTAGTTGGTGTAGCCTGGTGGAGAGTTTTCTTCCAGTTTGGCCAACATAGTTCTTGTCACAGTCACCACATTGAATTTTGTACATGACGTTTGTCCTTTGATCCTTCTCTGGTTGTTCTTTTGGTTTTGACAGGATTCTTCTCAGGGTCACATTTGGTTTATGGGCTATTGTAATGCAGTGGTCTCTTAGTAGTCTTGCAATCATTTCGGAGGTATTCTGGATGTAAGGGAGGGTGAACTGTCAGAGTACACTTTCGGTCTGGAGGTTGTTTTTTTTAGGCTGCAGACATCTGCGGATGAAATTCCATGGGTATCTGTTCCTTCTTAACACCTTGTATAGGTGTTTCTCTTCTTCCATTTTAGCTTCTGTTGTGTTGCACTGGGATTGTACTCTTCTGACCATTGTTTTTATGCATCTTTGTTTCTGGCACTTCGGGTGGTTGCTATAGAAGTTCAGGATTTGCTCTGTGTGTTTTGCTGTCCTGTACACTGATGTATGGCATTCACTGGTTCCAGAAGGAGCTGGCGGCGTTAATTGCCTTGAACTTGATAGATGCTTTCGGCACAGAGCAGGAGCCGAAGGTGCACCTGCTCCTTCAAGGGGTTTGGAAATCCACTGTCTTTCTGTTCCCAGAGGTGATCAAGGATATGGTCTGATCGGAGAGGGACTTTCCTGACTCCCCACCTAGAAACAAAGAAACAGAAAAATGACGACAGAAAAAGGCCACATGGCCTATCTAGTCTGTCCTTCCATATCAACAACTACAACAGTCCCCTTTTTTCCTTTAAAGATCCTCTGTGTTTGTCCCATGCTTTTTTGAATTCAGATACTGTCCTCATCTCTACCATCTCTACTGGAAGACTATTCCACGGATCCACCACTCTTTCAGTAAAGAAATATTTCCGCATATCACTCCTGAATCTATCCCCCTTCACCCTCATCCCATGTCCCCTCGTAGCAGAACTTGCTTTCAATTGAAAGACGCTCTCCCCCTGAACATTTATGCCACAGAGGTATTTAAACATCTCAATCATATCACCTCTATCCCGCCTTTCCTCTAAGATGTACATATTAAGATCCTTAAGTCTGTCCTTATATGCTTTATAATGAAAACCACTAACCATTTTAGAAGCCATCCTCTGCACCGACTCCATCCTGTTCACATCCTTTTGAAGGTGCGGTCTCCAGAATTGCACACTATACTCCAAATGAGGTCGCACCAAAGACTTATACAGAGGCACTATCACCTCCTTTTTTCTGCTAGCCATTCCTCTCCGTATGCACCCAAGCATCCTTCTAGCTTTTGCTGTCGCCTTTTCTACCTGTTTAGCTACTTTACGATCATTAGACACAACCACACCTAGGTCCCGCTCTTCTTTAGTGGACCCACGGGGTTCAGGGTGTGTAAGAAGACCTGCACTCTCCCGGAGAAGGTGTGCATTGAGTGGTTTGTTATTCCCAAGGTGGATGCGCAGGTCTCAGCGGTTATCAGATGCACCACCATTCCTGTGGAAGCCAGATTGGCCTTAAAGGATTTTGTGGACCGCAAGGTGGATTCGTTGTTGTTGAAAAGCCAATATGCAGTGGCAGCTGCTATACTGCAGCTGGTAGTATGTGCCCAGCTGACGTCTCAAGCCCTGCTCCAGTGCTAAAAACTGCTAAATAAATAAATCTAGTCTCTTCTACCAGATGATACTACTCTTCTTTTGGAGTCTGCTATGAACTTCCTTTCTGATGCCATGTATCACCTGGTATATTTGGCAGCCAGGGATGGTGCCCTGATGGCATCACAGCATTGGTCTTGGCTCCAGCACTGGGCAGCAGACTCTCTTCTAAAGCCCGGTTGGCCCAACTGGCTTTTAAGGAGATGTTTCTTTTTGGTGCCAATTTGGAGAAGCTGGTGAAGGATTTGAGCAAGACAAATTCTTACCACCTTCCGGAAGACAGCTCTGGGGGGCCTATGAAGCAGGCTGGTGTCCCTTTCTCGTCAGCCTCTGCCCGTCCACCAAGGGTGCACTGGCTAGATCCCAGGGGTCTCAGGTCTTTTGTCATTACAGAACCTGGAAAGCCTTTCTTCCCCTCTGCTTCCAGGCTTTGGGCTCATTCTCAGTCCTTTTGTGGTGTGCATGGGCCCAGGGACTCTGTCCCCTTCAGAGGAGGACCTTCCCAGGCTGCGCAATGAAGGTTTGGGGGCCCATTCCCTGCTTCCTCCAATTGGAGGCAGGCTTTACCATTTTTCTTTCAGGAATGGGCCAGGGTTAACAAGGATCACTGGGTGCTAGACACCATTCAGTTTGGCTATGTTTTGGAATGTAAAGAGTCTATTCCAGATGCCTTTGTAATCTCCCCTTGTGGATCTGCGATCAGATGTGCTGATGTGCAGACCACCTTGGACAAGTTACTGCACCTAAAGGCAGTAGTGCCCATCCCCCTGGATGAGTGGGGTAAGGGAAGATACGCCATCTATTTTGTAGTGCCCAAAAAAGACTGCTGTGCTGGCCCATTCTGGACTTCAAGGGGGTCAATGAGCACTTGTGCATCCTATATTTCCGGATGGAAACCTTGCACCCCGTGATTTCAAGCAGTATGCCCAGGGGAATTCTTGGCTTCTCTGGATCTGGCCAAGGTGTATTTTCATATCCCAATCTGGGCGGATCAGCAAAGGTACCTGCATTTTGCCGTGCTTGGCTTTCATTATCAGTTTGCCATGCTTCCCTTCGGGTTATTCACCACCCCTAGGACATTCATCAAGGTCATGGTAGTGGCAACTGCGACACCGAGCGATCTGTGTCCATCCATACATGGACGACTGGCTCGTCCAGACCCCTTTCCCTTTCAGAAGCATCTCAGGTGGCTTCCCGAGTGTTGTCCTTTTTGGAAAGCCTTGGTTGGGTGATCAATCGGGGAAAGAGCCAGCTGTTGCCTTCCCAGTTCCTGGAGTTTCTGGGAGCACGTTTTGACATGCAAGTGGGCAGAACTTTCTTGTCAGAGGAAAAAGTCAAGACTGTTAAATTGCCTGGTGCTGTTCTCTGTGCAGCAGGCTTCCAGAGTCTGGGATTATCTTCAGCTCCTCGGATTGATGGCAGCGACCATAGAGATGGTGCCATGAGCGCATGCTCACATGCGACTACTCCAGTGGTCCTTGCTGATTCTATGGTCCCCAAGCTCTCAGGAGTTCGAGCGCAGGCTCCTGCTCCCGATGATGCTGAAGGCCAGTCTGCGATGGCGGTGGCAGCCCTATCATCTGAGGAATGGTGTGCCATTGGACAGCTTCTCCTGGATGCCAGTCTCTTGAGCTGGGGAGCCCATTGCCAAGACCATACAGCCCTGGGCCATTGGAACTGCAAGGAAGCAGTGTGGTCCGTCAGCCCCCTCAAGGCGAGGGCCATCAGGTTGGCTCTCCTGTGTTTCCGGCCTCTGGTTGTGGGCCAGACAGTTCAAGTGTTTTAAGAGAATGCCACGGTAGTGGCTTATGTTAATTGGCAAGGTGGCATGAGGAGTGCCAGGATAGCTCTGCAGATGGCTCTTCTGTTTACCTGGGCAGAAAAGAACCTCCTACCCTTGTCTTCTCAGCACATTGACGGAGTGGATAGTGTGGAAGTTGTCATTCTTAGTTGGCACACTCTGGATCCTAGAGAGTGGAAGTTGAGTCAGGAGGTATTTCAGTTGAATCTGCGCTGCTGGGGTCACTCTGAAATGGATCTGATGGCAACACACTCAAATGCCAAAGTTTGTTGCCATTCAGTTGCTGCATGGTGATGGTGTCCGAGGGCATCTACGCCCTGGCCCAATCTTGGCCAAGTCAGCACCTGCTGTACGTGTTTCCTCGGTGGGGCCTGTGATTTGGCATATAGAACACCACCCAGGCAGGATTGTCCTGGTGGCACCAGATTGGCTAGGAGAGCGTGGGTCGGAGACCTGATGCATCTTCTGCAAGTGCCGCCTCTTTGGTAGCCTCCGCCTCGGGGCCTATTGTGGCAGGGAACAATCATCCTAGAGGACCCAATTCCCTTATCGCTTACAGTTTGGCTCTTGATAGAAAACTGCTAGCATGTAAGGGCTACTCTCCATCAGTGGTCTCCATTCTTCTGGGAGCCCGGAGGAGGTCTACCAAACTAGCATATGTGCAGATCTGGTGTCTCTTTGAGCAATGGTGCGGCACTTAACAGTTGACTCCTGAGGTGGCCATGTTGCCATATCTGTTGGCCTTTCTCCTGGATTGCTTGGAGAAGGGCTTTTCCCTTACACCCCTGAAGATTTAGGTGGCAGCTTTTGTCCTGTTTCTGAGGTCCATTGACTGGTAAGCCTTTAGCCTTGCATTCGGACATCTTGTGCTTTCTCCAGGTGGTTAAGCATCTGCGTCCTCCCCTCTGGTCTGTGATCTCTTCCTGCGATCTGTCTGGTGCTCAGGGCCCTGATGACTGCACCCTTTAAGCCATTGAAACACGCTACTTTAAAAGATTTGATGCTCGAGAGACAGTCTTCTTTGTTGTGATTTGTTCCACAAGGCTGCTGAGGTGCAAGCTTTATCTTGCTGAGATCCTTATCTGTCTTTTTCAAAAGAGGCCATTTTCATTTGACCTGTGCCTTCCTTCTTGCCTAAGGTGCCTTCTCCCTTTCACGTGAGCCAGGTGGTCCACCTGCTGTCCTTCTCTAAGGAGTAGTATCGAGAGGAAGAATCCTTGTGGATGTCCGGAGGATGCTTCTCGGTACTTGGAGGTTACAAATTCCTTTCATAAGTCCGACCATCTTCTCGTGCTGTTTGCTGGCCCATGCAAGAGTGATATGGTGACTAAATTGACTTTGGGGTGCTGGATTAAGGAAGCCATTGTCTCTGCTTATCTGTTATGGAACTGGATGGTTCCGGAGGGTTTGTGTGCCCATTCTACGTCATGGGTGGAGCTCGAGTAGCCCCTACAGTAACGCAGGCACCGCTTTCCACTTTTGTCAAGCATTACCACTTGGATGTCCACGCAAGAGCGGACATGGCCTTTGGTTCAAGGATTTTGCAAACTGCTGTGTCATCTTCCTGCCCAGTGGAGTTGTAGCTTTGGTACATCCCACCTGTCTAGACTGGTCTAGCAGGACGATATGGAAGATGACATTTTACTTACCAGTTAATGTCCTTTCCTTGAGTCCTGCTAGACCAGTCTAGGGCCTGCCCCTAGAACTGTGTTGCTCTGTTCTTATGCTGCGGTACTCTTGGTTCCGCTATAGTTTTTATCTTGGCTCTGCAGGTTCATCTTCTACTGACAGCCTTCTGTTTATGCTTTCCTGTACATGGTTGTCTACAGTTGATATACGAGAGTAGTAACATGTAGTAACATAGTAACATAATATATGACGGCAGATAAAAACCAGTATGGTCCATCTAGTCTGCCCAGCAAGGTGGAAAAAGTAGGTGCACCTGCCGCTCCGTGCAGGTCACCCTTCCCCATGCCTTTGTTTAGCTGGTGTACCCATCGCTCCGTGTAGGGCACCCCTGTTTGTTGAGATATAAGAAATAGTTAAGTTTATTTTGATTTTGGAGTGGAGGAGTATCCTAGTGGTTAGAGCAACTGCCTCATACCCAGAAGATCAAGGGTTCGATTCCCACTGGCACTCCTTGTGACCTTGGGCAAGTCACTTTACCCTCCATTGCCTTGGAAGAAAAGGCTGGCAATCTACTTCCGGTGATACATTGCCAAGAAAAACCCAGAGGTAGCTGGGTCGCTATGAGTCAACACTGACTTGATGGCACTTAAAAAAAATTTTTTTTTATTTTATCCCGTTGCTATAAAGGGATCCACTATGTCTGTCCCATGCCATTTTGAATAAATTAGTCTAGCTGTGGAGATTCACAGCCTGGCCTTGAACCTGCCACCCTACAGACGTGCATAGGTTTTGTGCCACGGGGCTGCTAATACAGAAACCCCAGTGGGGACCTGATCCTGTGACCCTCCACACATATGCACATCAACCATGTGGTTGCACCACAGTGCTACCTTATTCCTTGTTGCCCACAATTAAGATTGTGTGAGGCTGAGGCGGATAGAGGCATAGGAGTGGTGTCGTTTGAACCTGGGCTTTTCATTGGTTCTTTGTCTCCACCGATCTGTTGGTAGGGGAACACAACCCACTTGCTTGACATGGTCTAGCAGGACTCAAGGAAAGGATATTAACTCACCTTAGATGAGCTTAAAAGTTTTATGCTTATAAATTTAAGTCTAATATTCATTTTGTCTAGATTTGAGCCTAACTTTTTCTATTCTCCTTAAAATCTGCCCCTGTTCTCACTCTTTTTATGCTCCTAAATTTATGAGTCTAGTGAAATTTTGAGTATAAATTTAGGAACTCTGTCCTAGTAAATTTTCAAAAAGGCCAACTTAGGAGCATAATTCAGCATAAATCTTTTGAAATATCAGGCCCTTTAATTTTACAATAAAATTTTTTAATCTATGCCCATCTCTATCCCTGTTTTGCCCTGCACTGAAATCGGGCTCACTGGTCTATAGTTTTCCAGATCACCTCTGGAATCCTTTTTAACTAGCGTTACATTGGCCACCTTCTGATCTTTAGGTACCATAGATAATTTTAGCGATAGGTTATAAATATCTAATAGTAGATCAGCAGTTTTATTTTTGAGTTCTTTCAGTACTCCAGGTTCTATACCGACTAGATAAGTTGATTTCCTACTCTGGCTGTCCTGGTTCACTGAGATTTGATTCAGCTACTCCCGAATCATTTCCATTAAATACGTTTTCTGGCATAAGTAGCTTCCTTACGTCTTCCTCTGTACAGACCAAAGAAAATAATTCATTTAGTCTCTCAGCAATGTCCTTGTCCTTATTAAGTTTTCTTTTTACCCCATCATCAAATGGTCCGCCGACTCCCTCACGGTGTCTTGCTTTGAACATACCCAAGAAAGTTCTTATTAAGAGTTTTTGCCTCTGTGTACGACAAGCTTATTTTCAAATTATTTTTGCTTTCCTAATCGATGCTTTGCATATAACTTGTAGTGCTTATGCTGTTCCCTGTTTTCTTCTTTAGGATCCTATTGCCATTTTTTGAAAGTTGTTGGTTATCAAACTCTTATCCCATATGACCCCATTTTAGCACGTGAAAATTCACTTGACCCCCAGATGATGAAGTCAAAGTAGCAGATCTCCAGCCTCCTCCTCCTCCTCCCTCCACTCATCTAAAGCAGGAAGGCGGCAGCAGCAACAGTAGTGGCAACAGCAGCAGCAGCAGTCAGCACAGGGTCCCTTGTGTCAGTGTGCAATGTGTGCTTACAGACCCCAGTACTCAGCATGGGTTTCCAGTCTAACAAGGAGCAAGGACCTATGAATGTTCACTGGCTCACAGGCCACGTGCTGACTGGTGACTGCCACTACATAGCCAAGATCATAGTGAATGTCCAGAGAGAAGAGGTAATGGCCATATTTCTGTGACCCCCCTCCACTGATGAAGTGACCCCATTTGGGGTCCTGACCCAACTTTTGGGAACCACTGCTATATAGCCTCCTTCACATCACCTTTTAATCATTCTAGCTGTCATGTGGCCTTCCCTCCACCTTTTTTAAAGTGTGGAATACATTTTTTCTAGGCTTCCAAGATGGAATTTTTGAATACCCACACCTGATGTAAACTTTGAATCTTTACAGTTGATCCTTCTAGTTTTTTCTACTCCTTGCATTCTGTACATAATTCAAATTCTGTGTCAAAAGATCTGAAGTATGCAAAATTCTGCATGCATGCAGTTCTTAACAAATCTAAAGCTCTTCTCTCTTCACTATTGTCTCATCCATATATTGAGGCTTCAGAACTGTGGACATTGGTAGCTCTGAGGTCTCCCAGTTTTCTTTCTTCCAGTAGATGACTTGCTATGATAGAAACCTGCCTTAGGAGCCACTGAATTTATTTTATTTATTTATTTAGCTGTATTTATATCCCGCTTTTCACCGGGTCAAAGCAGTCAATTGGGGGATACATTTAACACGAGGGGATATGAGACACTTACGCTAATACTTACAGGGAACATGGGCAATGGAGGGTTAAGTGGCTTGCCCAAGACCACAAGGAGTGCCTATAGGACTAGAAATCCCAGTCCCTCCGGCCTGAGATTGCTGTCCCCAGGTGGGACTTGAACCCCCGGCCCTCCGGCGTGAAGTACCTTGTCCTAACCACTAGACCACTCCCTCCCTGAATTACACATTTGGGAGGGCTCCTCCTAAACATTTGGACCCTAGGCATGTGCTTAGTGTTCCTGTACCTTAATCCCACCCTGAAATTGCCAAGCATCAGGGAACTGGGTGGAGAGGTGGAATTTCGACAGGGATGCAAATTATTCCTTTGGTAGCAGCAAAGGCTTTTGTGTGTTTTGTGAGTAATACAGGACTCTTTCTCCTTTCATTAGATTGAGTTCTGCTTGGATTAGGTAGTGCCCACAAGTTGTTTTGAAGGCGGTGCTGGTAAGTTAGTAGCCTCAAAGGAGTTCTTAGAAAGTGTCTTCATGTTGTTTGGCATGGTGTGATGCCCACTCACGGGCAGTGGAGGACCCTGAGGTCAGAATACAACCAACATTTTTCAGGTGGATAGCAGAGCATTCTTCCCTGTAGAGCAAGGAAAACTATCTTGTAAAAACGTAATTGTTTGTGTGTCAGCAGACAGGCCGTGGGTCTCTGTGAAGCTCTGGGATATTTGGAAGAGTCTATAAGCAGGGTTTTTTAGGGAATGGCACGATGCATGTCAGCTGCCGAATTTGCTATGATACATAAGAGAGGGCTGGCACCTCTTATCTGCCATATTTTAGGTGTTGCATTTATTTATTTAAGATTTGGTATACTACCCTCTGAAAATATAATTCCAGTACTAAATGTGAGCTGCACTGCTAGGTGGAAAAGGGACTGTCGCTCATCTTTAGCCAGGCGTTTCAAATTCTCTCCCCACTTAGCTGCAGCTCTGTCACATACTTTTCTTTCTTCACTTTTCTTTCTTCACCTTTCCTTCATACTGATCACTTTTCAGTCCGGTTCCCACTCTGCCAGCGACTATAGAGGTATCTTTTAATGATCCCTTCCCTGATGCAGCTGAGTCCTCCTGGCTCTCTGTTAGACAGGAGACATAGATTCAAGTCTCCTGGGTTGCAGCTGATATTGCGGCAGCTTAGTTACAGAGTTCACTCTTTAAATTCTAAAAGGATAATTATTATAATGGGGCACCATGGTAGACACCTACAGAGGGGCCTACCTAGGGCGCTATTTTATAAAGACAAGTAGAGGCTTACTTTTTATAAACTACAAGCATACATGGCAGTACCTTCACACACATTTGCGTGCGCGTACATTAAGGTAACTTTACAATTTGTGCGTGCATGTGAAAACTCTGGCTATGCCTACAGGCAAAGTACACACCTTCATGCCAAAGTGAGTACTTTTTATGCTAGCTGGTATTTTACAAGAGGTCATTTACTTACATATGCGGCTATATAAACACAGGAATGACTTTATAAAATTACTTTCCAAATATCACCTCTTCATCTTTTCACTGCCAGCTTCTTCCATGGGTCAGCCATTACTTTCTTCCTCCCTGCTCCCAGTTCTTGTTCTGATTCCTGGCTTCTTCTTCTCTTCATGTACCTCCCCTTCTCTCCTAGGTTCCACTGTGCTTTCAGTTCTTTGAGTCGCATCCATAGTACTTAACCAGTGGTGTGAACACAGGGTGATCTGAATATTTTCAACTGCAATTTAGATTCTTGGAGGGTCATTTTAAAAGTTCTGCAAAGTCACACTGATTTTATAAAGCCAAGTACACGTGTACTTTATAAAATACTAGTGTAAATGGCTAAAAATATGTGTTAAATTAAGGCTTAATCACTCACACCAGCCCTAGGGTTCATGTGAATGCCTGTGTGTAAATTTTAGTATATTACAATTTCCGCACACAACCTTTCACTTTACCTAAAGTCTGCCTTTGTACTGTACATGCCCAGAGTGAAAGTATGTGATCGGATATGCGTGCCTACTTATAGAATCGTGACTGTATCATTTATGTACATAAGTGTCCCCTTACGTGTATCTGACTAAAATATCTAGATTTACGTGCATTTGTGCATAAATGTAGCTGACTTTTTATAAAATTACCCTCTCGGAGACTCATGTTCAAAAAATCTACAGTGGGTGCCTAACTTGAGGTAGATGCCTAGGGCTGCCTAAGTGAAACGTTCCCCTCTGCTCTGTTCTACATGTAGGCATATGTTTTTAGGTCCTTAAATAGTAGGAAAGGTCCAGGAAAAATATGTTTTTAGCGCATAGGTAATAATATACGTGCATAAAACAGCTCTTGATAAAATTCCCTCAGGCATAAAAGTATGCATGCTGGCACGAATGCACGCCTCTTTCTGGAGGCATTGCCAGGGGTGTGGTCTGGGCAGAGCATGGATAGAGTTGCAGCGTATGTACTTTGATTACAAAATATGCTAATCAAGGTGCATACACTCATATGGATATACGCTATATGCCTGCTCTTGAGCAGGAGTAAATGTCCCCAGCCTCAACAATGCTGCGATTGCTGTAGGATTTATGCTAGCCGTTTAGAAAGGCACATAGGTGCCAATATGTCTTTATAAAAACGTATCCCCTTAAAGGGAAATTTAATAATGGGGCACCTTTCTCACTTAATTTTATCAAGTCCTTCTGACTGGCATAAAGGTGCATTTAACATGATGGTGCATACTCGCTGGCAGGCTTGTACAGGGGTGGAGTTTGGGTGGCGTGTGGGTAGAGTGCATGCATAGGCTATAAAATCCACCGAGCTACATGCATGCTCAAGGGCAGGGGTAAATGTGCACGCCTGCAGGGCAGGGGCAAGATCTGTGCCACTTACTTTAATATTTTATAAAGACAAGTAGGTGCCTACTTTTTATAAAACTGACCTGAAATAGGTGCCTGAAAACCCGATTAACCTAGGTGTACTCCCTTATATAACTCTCCCAATCAGCCTACTTCATCTCCGTCAGTTCAATAGCATGATGCCACCCTTACTTACATACCATGACGCTGACTATGATTAAGATTATATTTTACCCCCTTATGCTTAAATACACCAGCAATTTAATAATGTTACTCTGTATTTCCTACATTTGCACTGTTGGAATGTTATTTCAGTAGTTATCTAATTTATTTGCTTGATTGTTCAATGTTATACGTAAATGTTCTCCATTTACATTGTATGTACACCATTTAGATAAAGCAGTATAGAAAATGTGTTAAATAAATAAAACTACCCGCTAAGTGCCTAAATGTGGCTGACTGAATAGCAGCCCTACATTTAGCTCTTAATGTTAAGCACCTATTTTCATCTCAAAAACGTGGATGCACTGACTGACATTTCCCTTAACTTTGAATGCCTTTGTCAGTCATTCAGCGTTTTTTAAATACGGCCTCTTGGCACCTAGTTGATCTGTCGTAAAGTTACCCTCTTTATGGTGCTGGGGAACAGGCCTAGTAAATCTGTGCCTTTGTAAATAAATTTGCCAAATTTCGTAAGAGGTGATCAAGAGTGACCTCCTCACCCTCCAACTTTGTGTCTCCTTCCCACTCTACAGCAGGATCACCTGGAGCTCATCAAAGCGCTCATCGTGTTCGGGGCTGATGTAGAGATCCCAAATGACTTTGGGGAGACGCCTGGACTTATTGCTGCAAGAACCAGCAAAGGTGAGTAGAAAAAATGTTATATCTGCACGCATTTGCAAGTAATATATTTATTGTAGAGGTAGAGATGGCAGTTTTGAAATTCATTTCTATAGGTAAATTGGCCTGATAGAAAAGATTCCTCCTCAGACATGATTAAATGTATGTACAGCTTCCATTCCTCATTAGAAGTAAGTGTTCTTGTAGACCAGCTAGGTTAAGGGAGGAAACGGTACGTGCACATTTGCATACAATTTGGGCTATCAATGATTTTATTCCAGAATGTACAGTCAGTGTATTAAATGTGTACAATTATTCAGCGCTTAAGGTGGGTAGTGGAGAAAGCATATTGGATGTTTTAGATTCTTGGAACCTTGCATTGATGATGTCATTATTCAGTGTGCATATTTTATTGCGCTAGCAGAATTTGTTAAATTATACATATCATGTCTTAAGGAAATCTTTTGCACATCTGGCTGGGGTAGTCAGCACACCATTCACAGCGGCTGCTAATACCACAAAACTTCATTCAGTCTGTACTTACAGAACTGCAAGAGCAAAAGTTTTATTATAGAATTATACCTTGGATATTTAGGTTTGTGACATCAGCTCACCAGACTTTCACACATAACCACACTCAATCCTGAAAGGATGGGTTCTTTCTAGAGCTTTCCAGAAAAGCCATAAGCCTTTCACTGGTCATATGTAGTAGTTCTGTGCTGCTGTGGTCACGTGGTTCCCTTCAGTTCCTTTTTGTCTGCTAGAGCTGTTGAGATATGTTTTCTCCTGTATGGCCCTAAAATTTACCCCGCCCCACCCCCCCGCCAATTTCTGCCTTCAGACCAATTCCTCCCACAATTTGTTCTCTAGTTAAATTTTTGGTTCTTTAAATTGCCTTTTATTGTGCATGTTTTGACAAATGCATTACAATCAGATGGGTAATGAGCAATAGATTTCCTGATGGACGTCATGTGCATGTATTTTTCCAGTTGCAAAGTTAGAAATAGGTATGCATTAACAAAGCAAAAACAAAACAGAGGCAGCAACCATGTCTCTCGGGATACAGTGGAAGCCCACTGGGGAGAGACAAAAGGTTTACAACACTTAAAACAGATCCAGTCTAAACGACATGGTGGTTATAGCATTTTCTTAAAATGGAGATCAAGCGCATAATTTGGTAAAACTATTTCCATGTGTGAAGATTATTTTACACACACAAAATGTGTTCTATAAAATTACCCCACAACATATCTGCATATAATTACATGCGGTGACGAGGCAGCCCACACTTATATGCATCTTGCATGTAGGAATTCCTACGCATATATTTTGGGTGGAGCATGGCTGGTGTTGCAATGCATACACGTGCGTGTGTACTCACATTGGAGCAGATGTAAACGTATGCGTTGGCGTTTGCATGCTACAGGAGCTGATTCATGGATATTATTTTATAAAGACACATAGGTACCTATGTTGGGTTTATCGAATAGGTATCTTTTTGGACTTCTCACATAGACGCCCTGTTAGACCCCAAAGAAGTAATGTTGTAAAGGTTTTTTGCATGTATATGCTAGTATATACACACAAAAGAGCTTTTATAAAATTACTATCTCCAGGAACAAGCAGGAATGTAGTCTTCACATATGGGTATCGTCGGTACCGACGGAGCCTGCACGGGAACGCTTCCCAGCGTCCAATTAGAAAGCTTTTGGGAGCATCCCACAGTGCCTGCATGCTGCCTTCCCGCCTTTCCCAACTGCCTCTCTCCAGTTCTTCGTTTTCCGCGGAGCCAGCAGGTCGTTTTCCTGTCACCGCAGAAATTATTCCGTATTTTTCATTCTTTTTTTGTGGTAGCGTCTGCCTTCCTCGACGCTATACCGGTACCGCCGGTTCTTTCTTTCTTTCTTTAAAAAAAAAATTTGCTCTTTCTTTTTCTGGATTTTCCAGTCTTTTTCTCTCAGGTGCCATGCGCCATTTTGGGCACTAGGCCCAAATTTTCCTCAACATGGAAAAACCCTCTTCGGGTTTTAAAAAGTGTTCTAAGTGTGGCGGTACCATCTCCGTCACCGACATTCACAAGTGGTGCTTCAAATGTTTAGGTCCTGACCACTCCATCTCAGAGTGTGTTGCCTGTGGGATGATGTCGAAGAGGGATTGGCAAAACCGAGCTGCTAAGCTTAGCACCCTTTTTCCCTCCGATGCAGCATCCGTGGCATCGACGTCTTCCAGGGCTTCGTCTTCCTCCCATGGATCTCAGGTAACCAAACATAAATCTGGCCGGTCCTCAAAGGGTAGATCTCTTTCTAAGCATCGAGATGCCTCTGGCGTTGCCCTTGAGGGACTTGTACCGGCAAAATTGCCCCGGCGGGAGGCTTCGGCTTCCAAACCACTGTCGGGGCTCCAGGATGTTCTCGAGGCCTCGACCTCGGCAGAACTACTAGTGCCATGCTCTGGGGTACTGGCCGCTTCATCCGGTACCGATACCCAGGCATCGGCAGCGTCAATAGACCAGAGTTTCTTGGCTATTGAACGCAGTCTGGCGGCTCTCCTTGCGGCTTCGGTGCCTTCGGGACCGCTTCAGACAGTTCAACTGGTATCGACACCGGTTCCGGCACCGATATCAGTACCGGTACCAACAGCATCGACTTCGGCAACTGTGTTACTGACACCGAGTCATGCTGTCTCCTCCGGTATCGACAGGCCGGTACCGGACCCCTCCGGTACTGACTTCAATCGGTACCAGTATCGTGCTTTACAAGAGCACCCAGACGGGAGATATTTCGAATCCTCTGATGAATCTGAGGATTCTGACAGCTCTGTCGGTACCGGAGTACTTCTCTCTGAGGAGCCTTCCTCTCCTAAACGTAGGATGTCACCTCCAGAGGGTATATCCTTTCAGGATTTCATCCGGGAAGTGGCTAGAGGTCTTTCCATTACAGTGGCTCCTGAAACAGAGCCCAGAGCAAAGGAGTTGGAGATTTTACATTATCCTAAAGAAAACCCAGGAGCTTCTGGGTCGCCAGGAGTCAGGACTGACTCAAAGTCACACATTGCATTTGCAAAGCTCCTAAGGAGGCAGCTACTTTGCCTGTTCATGAGATCTTGCATGATCTCATGTTAAGAATGTGGGAGACACCTCTTACCACCTCCCCTCATTCCTGTAGGCTGGATACCATTTATCGAGTACCTCCTTGTCCTGGATTTCAAAAAACTCAGTTACCACACCACTCCATAGTGGTGGAGTCAGCTATGAGAAGGATCAAGAGTGCAAAAAGACATGCATCTAATCCTCCAGGACGTGAATGTGGGACTCTTGATGCCTTTGGGCGTCGAACCTTCCAGGCCTCTATGCTTTCTGCCAGAATTAGTTCCTACATCTTATATATGGGAATGTTCCTTAAGGAGGTTACAGGAGATTTAGAGCTTATGAGCCCTCTCCTTCCTAATGATAAGAGGCAGGATTATCTTACACTTGTCAAACATGCCCAGGATGTTTCCAAGTTTGTTAATCGTGCAGCTTTTGACTGCTTTGAGTGCATAAGCAGAACCTCTGCCATTGCCGTAGGTGCTCGTAGGATTGCCTGGCTCCAGGCATCTGACTTAGAACTCTGGGTACAGGACAGACTGGGGAATATCCCTTGCACAGGGGAAAATCTCTTTGGCAAAAATTGACAAGAGAAAGCTAATGAGCTAGATGCTGATAACACCACTTTGGATAGACTATCCAAGGCTACAGCTGATCCTGCAAGGAGAAAATCCTACAAGAAACCATTCTTCTCTAAAAAGAAGAGATTTTACCCCTCCTATACCCAGCAAGTGCATTCTGCAGGTCAGTCTGCCCGAAAGGGACAGCAGACCCCAAAGCAAAGGAAAACAAAGGCTGCTAAGCCTCAACCGGCCCAGCAGACTCAGCCTCCACAGGGGCTTTGACTCCCACCTAGAGAACCTGGCCTTCCTGGCCCTCAACAGGCCAGAGCCTTCCACCATCCCAGGAAGGTTGTGTCATTTTGCCCCCAGATGGGAGCAGATAACAGCAGAAAAATGGACTCTCTCCATTGTAAGAGAGGGGTACAAGCTTCATTTCTTCAACATGCCCCCTCCTACCGTGGTAAGACAGTTCAATTCTCAGGCTTCACTCAACACTCAGTTGAGTCAAGAGGTCAGTTTTCTTCTTGCCCAGGGGGCAATAGAAGACGTACCCATTTCCCAACAGGGTACAGGGTTTTACTCCCCCTATTTCCTTATTACAAAGAAAACAGGGGGACACAGACCTATTTTGGACCTCAGAGAATTGAACAAATTCCTGTTCAAAGAGAAATTCAAGATGATTTCTCTGGGAACTCTGCTGCCATACCTTCAGAGTCAGGATTGGCTTTGTTCTCTAGATCTCAAGGATGCGTACACTCATGTTCTCATCCATCCAACTCACCGAAGATTCCTTCGGTTCCTTTTTCAAAGAAAACACTACCAATACAGGGTTCTTCCTTTTGGCCTGGCCTCAGTACCAAGGGTGTTTACGAAATGCATGGCTGTGGTAGCAGCATTTCTTCGCACTCTAGGAATATTCGTCTTCCCCTACTTAGACAACTGGCTCATTCAAGCCCCATCAGAGTCAGAGGCCAGGACTTCTCTATCTTGCACAATGCATATCCTTCAGTATTTGGGCCTTGTCATAAACATCCCAAAATCCAACTCAACTCCCGCTCAGTCTCTAGAGTTTATAGAAGCTTTGCTGGATACCAGAAAAGCAAGGGTCTATCTTCCACAGCCCCGCTACCTTCGCATTGTGCAGTTAACCTCCCAAGCAGTGTTAAAAACTCATCTCACTGCTCGGGAAATGTTACAATTACTAGGCCACATGGCATCTACCGTGCATGTCATTCCTTATGCTCGCCTCCATATGAGAGCAGCCCAATGGACTCTATCCACTCAGTGGACTCAGTCATCAGGCTGCCTGTCGGACAAAATAGCAAACACAAGTCGCCTTATTTTGTCCCTACAATAGTGGCAGTCACCCCAAAACCTGTTGGTGGTGTCCCCTTTCCAGCAGCCCCTACCCCAGGTCACTCTAACAACAGATGCCTCACAAGTGGGTTGGGGAGCTCACCTGCAAGATCTCTCTACCCAAGGCACCTGGACTCCACAGGAGACCCACTTACATATCAATCTCCTAGAACTCAAAGCAATCTTCCTTGCTCTTCGAAATAAAACACCATCTCTTCATTCTGCATTTCCAAAGCTCATCACCATCCCTCTAACATGCACAGTAAAATTGTATATACCTTATTTACTCAAGATGTATCTAAGAAATCCTATCCCCTGTATATATGTTATTTACAAATATGTACAAAGTTTCCCAAAGGTAAATTCCCAGTTGACTACTCCTGTTATATGTAAACTTATCACAATTTGTTGATTGTAATGAGTATTTCTGTTTAATGTAAACCGCGCTGATGAAAAAGAGTGCGGTAGAAAAGAACAATAAATAAATAAATAAATAAATAAAAATAATTCAGATGGACAATCAAGTAGCTATGTTCTATCTGAACAAGCAGGGAGGAACAGGCTCTTTGTCGCTTTGCAACGAAGCTTTGCGACTATGGGCCCTCGCCAGAGAGCATCAGATTCATCTCCTTGCAGTGTATCTGCCAGGCATTCAAAACTCTTGGGCAGACAGACTCAGTCGAGTTCTGCTCCCACACGAATGGTCTCTCCATGCAGACCAGGTAGCAAAAATGTTTCAAATTTGTGGAACCCCGGACATAGACCTCTTTGCAAGTCCACTGAATGCCAAACTTCCCCGGTTCTGTTCCAGAATTCCGGCTCAGGGTTGTCAGGCCAGGGATGCTTTCCTCCACCAGGTCAGGACTTCCTATATGCCTTTCCACCCATTCCCCTAATTCCCAAAACCCTATTCAAGCTTCAGAGAGACAGAGGCCATATGATTCTCATAGCTCCACATTGGCCACGGCAGGTGTGGTACCCTCTGCTCCTACATCTCTCTCAAGCTCCATCTCTGGATCTCGGATCTGCTCCAGATCTCCTGTCTCAGGAGGACGGGATGTTGTGGCATCCAAATCCCCACGCTCTGCATCTCAGGGCCTGGTTGCTGAGAGCCTAGACCTTCATGGTCTTAACCTTTCTCAACAAGTAAAGGATGTCCTTTATGCTTCCAGGAAACCTTCCACAAGACACTCTTATGCTTTCAAGTGGAAAAGGTTTTCCATATGGTGTTCGCAGAAGGGTCTTGACCCCCTTGCGATACCTCTGGAATCATTACTGGAGTATCTCCTTCATTTATCTAATGCAGGACTTACTAACTCAGTAAGAGTCCATTTAAGTGCTATTTCAGCTTCTTTAAAGCCTTTAAATGGGCAGCCTATTTCCTCTCATCCTCTCATAGCGAGATTTATGAGGGGCCTTCTTCTAACTAAGCCTCCCATTAGGCCACCACCAGTGGCATGGGGCCTGAATCTGGTTCTTGGCCAGCTCATGAAGCCGCCTTTTGAACCTTTAGCTACTACCTCCTTGAAATTCCTTTCCTGGAAAGTTATCTTTCTCACTGCAATCACATCAGCACGTCGCATCAGTGAATTGCAAGCATTAGTTGCTGATCCTCCTTATATGAGGTTCCATCATGATAAGGTAGTCCTTAGGACTCATCCACACTTTATGCCAAAGGTGGTCTCACCTTTTCATTTAAACCAAGCAGTTTACCTACCTGTATTTTTTCCAAGGCCTCATGCTTCAAATGCAGAAAGGAATCTTCATACTTTGGACTGTAAAAGAGCACTTGCTTTTTGCTTACAAAGGACACAGCAACATAGAAAGTCCTCCCAACTCTTTGTTGCTTTTGATCCTTCTCATTTGGGACTTCC
The DNA here is from genome assembly GCA_033557465.1 of Ichthyophis bannanicus. Classification (NCBI taxonomy): domain Eukaryota; kingdom Metazoa; phylum Chordata; class Amphibia; order Gymnophiona; family Ichthyophiidae; genus Ichthyophis; species Ichthyophis bannanicus. Next base: position 1,000,719,670 of record CM066031.1, read on the forward strand.
AGTCTCCAAGAGAACATTGTCTAATTGGATTGCACAGTGTATTTCTTTTACCTATCAGAGTAAGAACCTTTCTCTGGAAGGCCATGTCACAGCTCACAGTGTGAGAGCCATGGCAGCCTCAATGGCTCATCTACACTCTGTGTCTATTGACGACATCTGTCGAGCAGCTACTTGGGCCTCGGTTCATACCTTCACAGCCCATTACTGCTTAGACAAGGACTCCCGCCGGGATGCCTTGTTTGGTCAGGCTGTTCTACAACACCTGTTCCATACTTAATCAACTCCTACCCACCTTTCCCGGTAGGATGCCAGAGATCCATGGGGGGAAGTGGAGCCCTTTCACATGGGCACACAACTTCTGGGGTCTCTCCCTGGCATCAGTAGCTAGGGAGTCCCCATATGTGAAGACTACATTCCTGCTTGTTCCTGGAGATAGCATAGTTACTCACCTGTAACAGGTGATCTCTGGGAACAGCAGGAATTTAGTCTTCACAACCCACCCACCTCCCCTAGGAGTTGTCTCTTTTCTTTTCTTTCCCTCTCTCTCTCTTTGTCTCAGCTTTAAAACTCAACTGGAGAGAGGCAGTTGGGAAAGGCGGGAAGGCAGCACGCAGGCGCTGTGGGATGCTCCCAAAAGCTTTCTAATTGGATGCTGGGGAGCATTCCCGCACAGGCTCCGTTGGTACCGATGATACCCATATGTGAAGACTAAATTCCTGCTGTTCCCGGAGATCACCTGTTACAGGGGAATAACTATGCTTTATGCATAAAAGTATGTATAATGCAATTAACTGCATGCTTGCATGCCATTTCAGAGTTGGTGTGTTTAGGAGAGAAGCATGGGCACTGTCACACTTTACATGCTACTTGTATGCCTGCTTTCAAGCAAGCATAGATGTTTGCATCTTCAATCTAGCAACTGTTTCTGCAGGATTAGTGCTAGTATTTTATACTAACACATAGGCAGGACTTGCTTATAGGGCAAGCCGGTGAGGCATGGGCTCAGGGCACCTAAGCTTTAAGGGCACTGAAAGCCTCCCTTACCAGCTCCACCTCTTTGCAGCAGCAGGACTTTGCGGTTTCACTTCCGCTGCTGTGCTCTTGGTCTGTCGCAGGATGTGCGACTGGTCTCAAATGCAAAAAGGAACTTCCTGTTTCTCGGGAGATTATAGAAAATGCCTCTTCTTGCATTTCATATCAGCCATGCAGCCAGCAGCAGATGAAGAGCACAGGCGTAGGCGTGAAGCAGTATGGTCCTGCCTCTGCATCGACAATGGAGATCGCAGCAAGTAGGAGCTGGGGCTGGGAGTTGAGGGCTGAGGCTGGCAGAAGTGTGTTGGAGGCTGATGTTGGGGCTAGGGATTGAAAGAAGGGGCTGGAGTCTGACGGGGGTTGGGCTGATGTTGGATCTAGGGACTTGAAAAAAGGGACTGGAAGCTGATGTTGGGAGAAGCAGGAGAAGGAGGGGCACAGGGGATGATGCTAAGAAAGGAGAGAAATAGACATGGGGAAAAATTAAGGGCATTGAATGCTTAGGAAAGGGGAGAAAGAAGTATGGGGCAGATATGAGAACATGGGTTTGCGAACTCGGGCAGAGACTCCAGGGTGGGAAACCAGAAGAAGAGAGACTCTGGCTGGGTGTTGTAAGAATAATTCAGGACTCTGGGCTTGGGTGGCATGGGGGATGGGGTCAAATAGGATGGAAGAGTGAGTCTTTGGGGATTAGGAGGGGATATAGTGGGAACAAAGAAATTGGAGAGGAGGAAGAATGGAATCTAGATATATGTAGATAAACATTTCTCTCAACATCAGAGATAAGATGTAAGAGTTAAGGGAAGAAGACAGGAAATGGGAAGAAAATTTAAATGATATCCTGGAAAAGGCTTTCATAGAAAATACGAGAAAGTGGTAAAGAGAGACCAGGACCAACCCAGTTGGAAAACTAAAATGATCAGAAAACACAGGTACTTTCCAATGTGGGGCCATTCTCACAGTATAAGCCCTGACATCTGCACAGATCATAGTTGTGGTTTATTTGCTTTTAATATACCGCTTCTTGAGCAAACAGTGAAGCAGCTTACAATCAAAAATAAAACAATATAAAGGAAAGGAACTACAGTTAATAAAGAAAAGAGGAAAATCAGAAGCTAGAGAGGCTAAGAGGAATTGTAGATACCATTGTGCAAATCAGGCCTTCATACTGCCTCCAGCTCGTCCCTGAAGGGCAACCTGAATGGATAGGTCTTTTGATCTTCCTTTGAAGATCTTATAAACTGGGGGCACTTAAGAAAATGGTGGCTTGGGGCACCACAAAACATTGAGCCAGTTCAGTACATAAGCGCTATAATCCTATTCTTTGAAATATCTGCAGCCTTTGACTCAATAACCCATCTCCAAGAAATTAATCTACAAGGTACTACTCTGAAATGGTTCCACTCGTATCTCACAGACCACAAATAACAGGTGAAAATTGGCTCTCTGAAATCAAATCCTTTCAAACAACAAGGAGTACTGCAAGGATCAACGCTGTCGGCACTATTGTTCAACATATACCTACAGCCATTGTGTGCAATAATAAAGAAAAAATTAAATATCTTTTACCATATACTGTATATATGCAGATAGTATCATGATTTATACACCATTCTCCACAACTAACCCAGTTGTTGTTAAGTGCTGTTGAGTCTGTGTCGATTCATTGCAGCCCTCTGGATAGTTAACTTAAACTGTGTTTGGTCGACAGTCAGGTGGCTCATTGTTAATAGTGGCACCCATAGCTGCTGTTATTGTATAGATCCATCTCATTACTGGCCTTCGTCTTGTGTGTTGACCTTCTACCTTGCCAAGCATTATGTCTTTCTCTAACGATCTCTCTCTTTGCATGATGTGTCCAAAGTATGAAAGTCGAAGTCTTGTCATCTGAGCTTCTAAGGAAAGCTTAGGTTTGATCTCCTCTAGTACCAACTGGTTTGTTCTTTGGGCAGTCCATGGTATACACAGTATTCATCGCCAACACCTTAATTCAAAGGCATCAGTTTTCTTCCTGTCTATCTTTTTCACTGCCCAACGTTTGCATCCATATGATGTTATTGAAAATACTATGGCTTGGACAAGTCAAATCTTTGTATGGAGAGAGACATCTCTGCTCTTGAGAATCTTGTCTAGGACCTTCATAGCTATTTTGCCAAGAGCAATGCGTCTTCGGATTTCTTGACTACTTGTCCTTTCTTTATTGATTGTTGATCCAAGTAGGTTAAAGTTGTCAACTATTTTCATTTCTTCTCCATCAATGATGAACTTATTGATTTTGCCAGTTGTCAGGATCTTTGTCGTCTTAATGTTAAGGTGCAGGCCCATTTTAAGACTATGTTCCTTGATCTTGAGCAGCAAAGGTTTCAGATAGTCTTCATTTTCAGCCAGTAATGTGGTTTTATCAGCATAGTGAAGGTTGTTGAGTCTTCCACCAGACTTCACACTTCGGTTGTCTTCATACAGTCCTGCTTCTTTGATGATTTGTTCTGCATATTGTCGCGTACCGCCCCTAGTGGCCAGTGGTCATAGGGGTAGGTTGGACACAAAGATATTTTTATATGAGAGGAGGTTCCTTTAAGAGCCAGGTGCAGCCTGGTCTTAGTAGTTCAGCTCCTATTAAGAAGTAAATTGTGAATGCAGAGTAGAGGGATAACATAGGCTTTTATTTCCCTTTACGCAAAAGATTCAGGTGGTTCACAACATAGAGGAAAATGTCCATTACTTCAGGAATGAAACAAACTCATGGTAAAGAAAAACTGTTATGCTTCACAGTTGTAACAAGGATTAATTAAGGCATCCTAGGGTAACTCAAGGGTTTCAATACTTTTCTTCCTTTTAGCATACAAGTAACACTCTGGAGTCAGCATATATTATTTACCAGTCCAGCAGTGATTCTATACTGCTTGTAACGCATAGAGAACAGTCCATCTCCTCCTGAGACAAAAGACTAGGCTCCACAAATTCCACTTGCATCGGCTCTGAGTCAGAGTTATCCCTTTCTGTATCTGGGGTTTCTCTGGCTATTGGAACTGGCCAGTCGCTATTCTTATTCTCTGGGTGTTGGTAGAATTCTTCTAAGGTTCGCCAGTGAGCATGGCCTACCTTTGCGCTTTTACAATCTGGGTTATACAAGGTAGGTTTACTTTCCTTTCTTGTAAAACGAGCATTGCTTTTAAAAGGGCACTTATGAGGTGAGCTTTTTCTCTTAAGAACAGAGTCAGCATACCTTGGCTTCCAACAACATGTAGAACAGGAACTTTCTCCTTCCAGTAGTTCTCCTGGAACACAATCCTCGTGCCAGTCTTTTCCCTGAAAGCTCTTGTTACCTTTCAGTCTGGTCACTGGTTCCTCCGGTAAGCGCAGGCCTCTTTCCAAGCCTAACTTCTGGCTTCTTCCTTCAGCACTGCTCTGCTTCCCCAAAGTGACTGTTCCTTTGCTCAGCATTGCTTTCCCATTCACTCCTAGGGCTTAGCTCAATGCTCCTGGTGCTTCCTTCTTCTTGGCCCCTGCTCGTGGTGCATTTCTCTTGCGCGGCTTTGCTCCTGGTGCTTCTCTCCGGTCCACCTCTATCTCCACCCCCCTTCCAGTCTCCAGCCTCTTGCTTATAAAGCTCTCCTGTGTTTGAGCTTTCTGGGCTGCTTGTCAGGTGGTGTCGATTAGCTAGGTGTGTCCAGTCAGCCTCTGTGAGGGCATGCCTGCTCCCTCTAGCTGCTCTGTGCGGGAATTGCATCTCGTACACATCTTTTGTATTATGAAAAACAGCTTCTTTTCTTGCATCTTTGCTTCCATCAGCTCCTGCTGCATGACAATATAAATATAAATTAAAGAGGTAGGGAGAAAGAATGCAGCTTTATCATACACCTTTGCTGATTTTTAACTATTCTGTTTCTCATTGTTCCGTTCGAACTGTTGCTTCTTGATCAATGTAGAGGTTGTGCAAGAGAATGATCTGTTATTCTGGTATACCAATATGGCCCAGAATTTCTCATGGTTTACACAATCAAAAGCCTTGCTGTAGTCAATAAAACAAATATGGATATCCTTTTGGTATTCTTTTGTCTTTTCAAGGATCCATCTCACATCCGCGAAGTTGTCTCTCATTCCTCACCCTTTCCTGAACCCTGCTTGCACTTCAGGCAATTCTTGTTCCAGGTATGGTTGTAGTCTTTGCTGAATGATCTTGAGTAGAATCTTGCTGGAATGTGGGATCAGAGCAATTGTGCAATAATTTCCACAGTCAGTTGGAACACTTTTCTTCAGTTTTGGTATAAACACAGATTTTTTCCAGTCAGTTGGCCATTAATTTGTCTATCAAAGTTCCTGGCAGATCCTTGTAAGTATGGTAACAGCTTCATCCGATGGCTGTAGTACTTCAGTGGGAATGCATCAATACCCGGGACTTGTTCTTTGATAAGGCTTTCAATGCTGCATTGACTTCTTCTTTTATCACCAATGTTTCCTGATCATAAGGTACAGGTTGAAATGGCTGTTGGTCCACTTGATCTTTATGGTATAATGGCTCTCTGTATATTCTTTCCGTCTTTTCTTGATCTTCTCAGCATCATTCAACATGGATCCTTGAACATCTTGTAGCATTCCAGTTTGAGACTGGAATTTTTTCTTTAACTCTAATAGCTTTAGGAAAGTCGATCTTGTTCTTCCTCTAATAGTTTCTGATTCTATTTCCTTGCATGCTTCATTGTAATACTTCTCCTTGTCTGGTCTTGCTGCATGTTGGAAATCTCTGAGTTCTGTGATTGCCTCTTTCTCCTCTGGTTTTACCTTCTCTGCGTTTCTGGGCAATTTTCAGAGTTTCTTCAGTTGTCCATTTTGGCCATTTTTGCCTTGGCAGTCCTCTAACTTCATGATTCCTTTAATACGTTCCAGGCCTCTAGTTCCTGAGATCAGCAAAACAGCCCCACAACATTATAGAACCTCCACCATATTTAACTGTAGGAAGGGTGTGTTTTTCCTTATAAGCTTCATTTCTTCACCTGTAAATTTATCGCTGGTCTACATTGCCAAAGAGCTCTAGTTTGGTTTCATCTGTCCACAGAACATTTTTCCAGGATTGTGGTTTCTCAAAGTGGGTTTGGACAAAGATCAGGTGTGCCTTTTTGTGTCTGCCTTTGAACAGTCCTTTTTTGTTTAGTGTGTGGCATATGCTGCGGGTTGAAACTACCACTCCAGATTGCTCCAGGTCAGCCTTAAGCTCTTTGGATGTTGGGCATGGTGTTTTTCCAGCAGTTCACAATAACATTCAAAAACATCTTGGATTAATTTTCCTCTTCCCACCACGTCCTGAGAGGTACATGACAGTTCCATGACGTTACGAACTGTAGACACAGGAATCCCATGTTCTTTGGAGATGGTCTTTTACTCCTTTGAAGTTTGATGATTGGTGATAATGGCTTTTCTGATGGTCTCAGGCAGCTCTTTTGTCTTCACCATTGTGAAAATGGAACAGGAAGTGAATGTGGTCATTTTAAACATTACACTCGCTAGAGCCATCATTTATTGGTTGATTCAAGTCAAGTGAATACTGACAGTTGATCACAGGTGTGTCTGAGTTTACTGCAATGGAAATGTGGTTCTTTTGTTCATACTGATTTGAATTGTTTATAAGGGTGTTGATAATCATGTCCTGGCAGTGTCCCAGTTTTTATACTATGTTCCCCTATTTCCTTTTTTAATTGATCTTGTTTTATTTGATTCTTTTATGTGTCAAATATGTGTGCATATACAGTCCAAAGCCATTTCACTGGTCACTTTTTATTTTAGGAGCTATTGGACATTAAGGGGTTAAACTGCAAGGGTGCCAATAATGTCGACCACAGCTATATGTCAATTTATGTATGTACTTGTGTAATGTCCTCTCCTTCAGTGTAGGTGCTATTGCTCTTGGATTTGCGCTGGTATTTTATAAAGCTGCCTATGTGTCTAAAATTAGGCCAGAATAGGTGCCTCCTTGCCCTGTAAACTTAGATGCCCTGTTACAGAATTACCTGCTTTGAAGGTAATTCTATAAGGGGCGGCTGGGTTCATGTACTGCATAAGTGGCTGCTAATGTGCGTAAATAAAGCCAAGATCATTCATACCATCTCTAGAGCTGGTGTAAATGACTATGCTCATCTTAGACATGTTTGGCTGCTTTATATAAAATGCACACATAAATACACACTCTACCTACACTCTTCCCATGTACACGCCCACGCTGAACGTATGTGTGATCGGCTACCTTATGCATTAGAGTACAATAATTTATGTGCATAAACAAGCATGTGAATAAACAAGCATGTGAATCCAGCTGCCTCTTCATAGAATTACCTCCTGAATATCCAAAATGTTGATACAATTTCATATGAAAAGTTGGGTAATCTAGCTCTAGAATTCCTCCATATTTTGGAGTGCAAGTCTGAGAGTCCAGGAAGATGCATACCTTTTCATTTGGCAAACACAGCAAGTTATGTTGCAATAACTACCGAGTGGGCTAAGCTTTCTGTGGTCCCTTACTAGACCATATCCAAACATCAATAATTAGAGAAATTCAAAGGACAGTCTACAGCAATAATTTTAATAATGCACCTCAGTATCTGTGTCCAGATGAACTGAATATCTGCACAGTCCTACCATATAGAGGTCTTTTGTGTGTGTATACAGGCATATACAGTGGTGTACAAAAGTCTGGAATCTCTTGTGAATTTGACGTTTTTTCAACTTCGTGACCTTATATCTTAATTTCTTTTTCCTCCCAGTGGCTTTTTCTGTGTTTCTCATGATAAGTGATAGATTTGGCTATTAGGGCCAACTTTAGTAATGGTTAGGCCCTTATTTTCTGAGTTTGTTCCCCATAGTTGTCCTGTTGATAGATTTTCTGTGAAAATCGCGTAATGTACATTGTTGGCCAATGATATATTATTGTAAGTATACTTTAAAATATTATGGACGCACGCCAGGTTTCCTTCAAATTAATGTATGCGGCCTTGAAAAAGGGCCATTTTTATGTGTCAGTGATGGATCAGTGTTTGATGGGCCACCCTTTGTTCTTGATCTCCTGACTGCACCTTGTCGGCATTGAATGAACCAGTCTGACAAGGTGATTGTTGGTGACCATGCGGTTCCAAGCTGCAATGAATGACTCAATCAGCTCACGCTTTGATGTCGGATGCCTCTTGGATATTTCCAAGGCCACCTTGTGCCACAGGTTCTCAATTGGATTCAGATCTGGAGACTGGGGAGGCCAGTCCATTGACTTGATGTTGTTCCGCTGCTTCCAGCTGATAACCTGTCTGAAGCGATGGCAGGGTGCATTGTCATCTTGGAACAGGAACTGGCCAGGAAACATCTGGTGTGCTGATGGCACCATGCTCTTTTGTAGTATGGTGATGTACTTGGCCCTGTTGACCATTCCATCGACAATGTGAAGACGTCCAACGCCACTGGCAACCATGCAGCCCCAGACCATGACCTTCAAAGGATGCTTCACAGTGAGGTTGAGATACTCAGGATTGAATTCCTCTCCAGGAAATCTCCTCACAAAGGTGTGGACCTGGTTACCAAACAGGCAGAAGGTGCTTTTATCGCTGAATAGCACCTTTCCCCACATTTCAGTCTACCAGGTTGAGTGCTTTCTCGCCCACATGATCCGGTTGCGCCTTTGTATGTCAGTCATCAGTGGCTTATTCCGTGCTTTGCAGCCCCGGAGACCAAATTGCAGGCACCGGTGATGAACTGTTGATGAGCTGACACTGATCTCACTCTTGTCTGACCACTCTCGAAGTAGCTGAGGAGAGGTCAACGTGCGATTAGTCAGTGAAATGCGTCGTAGTGCGCGGTCCTGGCATGATGTTGATGCACGTGGACGATCTGAACGAGGCTTGTCCACCACTGAACCCATTTCTTTCTTCTGTACAATCTTAACAGCGCTCTGACTGCAGCCAACTTTCCTGGCTATCTGATGGCTTGAAAATCCTTCCTTGCTTATAAAGGACACACAAACACACTCCTCCAACGTCAGGGTCCGAGTCATCTTCATGGTCGATCCAGAAAGCGTATGAAATTTAAAAATTCCGCGTGTTTTTATAGCTGCACTGTTGGCTAGATATCTGCATTGTGATTGGTTAGTGAAACCAGCCTCCTGATTGGTCAGAAATAATGTGTGCATATTGGATAATCTCGATCCAGTTTTGACGCAGGATCCACAAAAAAACGCAGTAGCTATCTCCCAGTGTCTGTAAAGTATTTAAATTGGAAGCAAGGAATGCAAAAAAGTCAACTCTAATAGCCAAATGTATCCCTTTTAACGTGGTAGAAAGATGAATATGCTGGGCTAATACAAAATTTAAAAAAAAAATGTTAGAAAGTACGAAAAATGCAAACCTCACAAGTGATTCCAGACTTTTGCACACCACTGTATGTACAGAAAAAGTCCTGCCTAGCTAACGTACATTCTTATGCACATATTTCACACCTATCAAAGCATGCATATACTTAACTTTATAAAATACTAGCATAATTGTCCGAAAATTTGCATTAATTGAAGGGGCAATCACTTCAGCCCTAAATTTTGTAAGGAATGCGTGTAAAGTATAGGATTCTATAATTTGTTCCTAACTTTTATGCTATGCCCAAATTCTGCCCCATTCGTATCTGCACTGAAAATACACGCAATCGGATGTGCATAATACTTAAGAAATAGCAACAGCGCCATTTGTGCATGTGGCTACTTACATGCATATGTGACTAAAATACCTAGATTTACGTTGGCTGTTCGCAAGTAAATCTAGGTGGCATTTTATAAAATTAGGAGGCAATTTTATAAAGAGCTGCTTAAAGTAATGTGCCATCAGCATGCAGAAGTCATGTATTTTCCATGACTGATTTGCATGCTTCAATCGGACGCTATTTTGTAAGTACACGCATTGGGACGATGGTTGTGGGAGTGGCCAGGGGTGGAACTTGGGTGGAGCACAAGTTTCCACACAAGTTATAAAATACTATAAGTTACGTGCATTCTTTACAAATCTGGGCATGAGTATTTACACAAAGTTCAGGGTTGGTGTAAGTGGTTGTGCCTAGATTTAGCACATGTATCTCACAACTTAGTGCCCCTGTTTTATAAAGTGGGGAAACGTAGAGCATGGCTCATGGAATTATTCCAAGCTGCGCATATATTTGGGTTGCCTCAGTCAGTATATGTCTTGATCTGAATGGTGGAGTGGAGGGAATGGTTTGGAACGGAAAATAAACCAACATGTGAGGTTTTGCAGCTAAAGTGGCACTATCTGTTGGGGGCACGCACAGAATTTCCCCAGCAGTTAACGTGGTGAAAATGCTGAGATCACAACATAGCAGCATCAGAGATACAGCTAATGCCAGCCATTCAGGTGATGTTAGCTGCACCTGCGATGACAGCACAATGTCTCGACTGAATTGAGCAACCTTTGTTAAATGTAAACCGCACTGATAACAAATAGCGCGGTATATAAAAGATGTTAAATAAATAAAATAAATAAATAAATGTGCAGTTACTGTGGGCTGCCAATGCATGCGGTAATCACATCTTACAGGCACGCCCACTCTCCATCCATGCTCTGTCCACATGTGCTACGAATGCCAGGTATGCATTCCCTATGCTATCTGCATTTGTCCCACGTTAGCTGTCACCGTGGTGCAATTTTTCCCACATTAGCACCATGATAACAGCTAACGTCTTTTAGTAGACCTACCCCTAAGTGTGTATATAAGACTAGATGTCACTGTTAACTGATTTCAAAAGATGGCTTTTACAGTTTATCCATAGGTTGCCCTCTGTCCCATGGCAACAAGTATTAGTTGGCAGTGCACATACCAACCAGTAAGAAAGCTGTACAGTTTAGTAAGTGGGGTTTTGCAGTCTAATTTACAACAAAAAAAAAAATGAAATACACATCCAAATCACAAAAAGGCAGCCCGTCAGGTATAGGGGTGTGACAGCACTGAGGGTGAGAAAGGAAGCATGCAGAGTATGTGTCATGGTATTTATTTCTAATTTTTGTTTTGTTTGTGTGTCTGTGTATGCATTTATGTTGGTTCTGTGCATGTCTATATCCAGAAGAGGAGAAGGGAGGGGCATTTTGAAAGAAGGAATTCCCTAACTGCTGTGTTTCACTGAATCAGAGCTTCTCCGTGGACAAACAGGAATGAATCCTCACATATGGGTGACATCCCTGATGGAGCCACATGCAGGAATGCTCCCCATGATGCCTCAGTCTTTTATTTTTCCATAGAGCCCCATGGACACGTTCCAGACATCCTCCATTTTGGTAAACTTCTTTTTTTCCCACAACAGGGTTTTTTCACCTCAGATTTTCAAATTTAGTCACCTGCCATCGCAGTTCTCTTCTCATTTTAATTTTCCTCCCTCTGGTCGTTTGTGATTGTTCTTGTTGCGGCATCTCTTCCCCTCTGGAGCTGGTGCTCAGGTCTTGGTCTTCGTGTTTGAGCCATTTGACTTTGTTGCAGCTATTTTTCAGGATGACATGTCTCAAACTCGCCAGCGGATTTAAAAAGTATTCCAAGTGCTCTAGGACCATATCCACCACGGATACCCATAACTGATGCCTACAGTGCCTGGGACCCGATCATCATCCCTCTTCTTGTAATTTGTGTTTGCAGATGACAAAAAGAGGACTCCAGGGTCAAGAAGCCATGCGAAGTGCATTTGGCGCTCATGAGTTCAATCCATCATCAACGACATTGGTCTCTATGGCTTGCAAGGCTGCATCGGATGCTGGCGGCGCTTGAGCTCAATCGGAGCTGAGCACCCATGGTGCTCTGGAGCATTGGCCATCGATCGATCTCCACCCAAAGACGAGGAAGGATTTGGCTTCATCATTTTCGATGTTGAGGGATGACCACGCCAAACATCGGGTGAAGACTCTTGTGCATCAGCGTCTGATACAATCGAGGCACGGTGTCGAAAGCGATGGGTGTCTGCATGAGTGCCCCTTGAAGGTGCCCCGAAGGGTGGAGAGCTCATACTCTAGGACATTGAAGGGGCACCAACAGCCGCTGATATCACTGTTCACATACTGGATACATGGGTTGAAGTTGCTCAGGCCCTACAGCCTTCAGAATCGGCAGCCATGGAGAAGTGTCTTCTGCAAGCACTCTAAAACATCATGGCACTGCTAGCAATGCAGCATGCCAGGGCCTCTACATCAGCTGCATTGATATCAGCCACTGTGCAGCTGTTTCAAGAGATGCACGCACTGCCTGCAGGAGAGGCATCAACATTGAGACATCAAAGGAGCCCAACACCAGTGCCTGCCTGGCCAATTTCCCTCTAGCATCTCTGGGTCCAATGCGCCCTTGAAATCTAGAAGAGCATTGGTGCATTATTTCTCCCAAAGGAGCTCCCGATCCCCTTGAAATAGAAGGGAGATCCAGGCTTCCTCTCTGAGTCTGACTCAGAAGGCTGGGTCATCGATGTGAAATGGAGAACTTGTCAGAAGGCAGGTCCCCTGAGCTCCCGTCAGACCCTTCTCCACTTCATGAGCGGCGCAAATCTCCTCTTGAGGACATGACCTTCCAAGAGTTTGTGAGAGATATGACCAAGGCTCTTCCATTTTCTTTGGGGACTGAGGATGAGCCCAGAGCAAGAGGAGATGGAGTTCCTGCAGTACTCCTCTGTCCCTAAGGAGGTGGTGAACAGTGCCTGTACACTGCATCCTGCAGAGGGTACAGATGAGGATGTGGGAGAACCCCCTCACTGTACCTTCGGTTAATAGAAGGCTTGACTCTTTGTACAGAGTTCAAAAGGCTCCCGGGTTCAAGAAGCCTCAGCTTCCACACCATTCTTTGGTGATCAAATCTGCCCTAAAGAGGATCAAGGCTACCAAGACTCATTCCTCGGCACCCCCAGGGAGGGAGGCTGGGACATTGGACTCTTTTGGGAGACTGTGTTTTTAAAATTCCATGTTCGTTACCCGCATGGCCTCTTACCAGCTCTACATGGGCATGTTCTTGAAGAACATCATGTGCGACCTAACTGACCTGGCCCAATTTATGCCCCCAGAGAAAATGGTCCTAATTTCAAAAAATCACTCCATACAAACAAGTAATCTTAGTGGAAGACCAGTGATATTTTTGTATTGATATACCCAGAGAAAATGGAACAATGTCATGCCCTGGTGGCCCATGACAAGGACTTCTCTAAGTTCATGGTACGGGCAATCTATGATATTATTGAAACAGTATCTAGGAATGCTGCCAAAAGGCATTGGTGCCTGTAGACTTGCCTGGCTACAGTCATCGGACCTAGAGCAATTTGTGCAGAACAAGCTGTTGGACATCCCGTGTCAGAGAGAGAATCTATTAGATGAGCAGGTCAGGGAGAAAGCTGGCTTCATAGAGAAGCAGCACTTCATTCTCACTAGGCTCTCCAGGTATACGTCTGAACATGCCTCCTATCAGAAGAGGTACCGGGGGGGGGGGGCAGAAGAAGTCCTATTACTCTCATAGGTGTAGGTACTTTCCTGTGTCCCCACCAGCCCAAACAGCCCCCCCCCCACCAGCCCATGCAGGCTCCCCATCAATAGCAGCATCTGGAAAAGCCCCAGAATGCCCAACTGACTCCTCAGCCAAAATCGGGGGGGAGAGATTTTGACTGGTTCCTTCGGAGCATAGCCACTCTTCCATTGACTGCAAGTGGGAACCATCTGGTCGAAGGATGGCTCACTCTGTTTGCACACAGGTAGCCCCTCATAACAGACTTATGCCCTGCAAATCATCCAGAGCTGTTACAAATTACACTTATGAGAACTGCCGCCAAAGTGCCCCCAGAGGGCGCATCATCACAACCCTCTGCATTAGGAACTGCTTCAGAGAGAAATCACCGCCCTTTTATCAGATCTTGCGCCACCAGAGGAAAGAGGTTGGGGGTTTTATTCCAAGTACTTCCTGGTTCCCAAGAAAACCTGGGGGATACCATCCCATCCTAGACCTCAGAGATCTAAACAAGCTCTTGGCAAGAGAAAAGTTCAGAATGATTTTCTCCGGACACCCTGCTTTCTTACCTGCAAAGTGGAAATTGACTGTGCTCTGGATATAAAGGATGCATATACCCATATATGTTTTTTTTGAAGGTAGACAAACAGGTAGACAAAGGTAAATTGGTTGATATAGTGTATCTGCATTTTCAGAAAACCTTGGACAAGGTCCCTCATGAGAGACTCTTGGCGAAACTAAAAACTCATGGGATAGGAGGCAGTGTACTATTGTGGATCAGGAACTGGTTAAAAGATAGAAAGCAGAGGGTAGGGCTTAATTTTCCCAATGGAGAAAGGTGAATAGTGGAGTACACCAGGAATCAGTGCTGGGTCCACTACTTTTTAATATATTTGTAAAAGACCTGGAAATGGGAGTAATGAGTGAGGTAATCAAATTTGCAGATGACACAAAGTTATTCAAAGTTGTTAAAACCCAAGAGGTTTGTGAAATCTTGCAAGAGGACCTTGATAAACTGGAAGACAGGGCATCCAAATGGCAGATGAAATTTAACGTGGACAAATGCAAAGAATATGCACCTAGGAAAGAAAAAAACAAACTATGGTTACATGATGCAAAGTTCCACATTAGGCACCACCACCCAAGAAAAAGATTTAAGTGTCCTTATGGATAACATGTCAAAACCCTCTGCCCAGTGTGCAGCAGCGGCCAAGAGAGCAAATAGAATGCTAGGTATCATATGGAATGGAATGGAATGGAGCATAAAACAAAGGATATTATAATGCCTCTGTATCTTTCCATGGTGCGACCGCACCTTGAATAGTGTGTGCAATTCTGGTTGCCGTATCTTAAAAAAGTTATAGCGTTATTGAAAAGGTATAGAGAAGAACCACCAAAATGGTAAAGGGGATGGAAGGACACCTCTATGAAGAGAGGCTGAGGGGAGATATGATAGAGGTCTATAAGTTAATGAATGGAGTGGAACGGGTAAGCATAGATCAATTGTTTATGCCATCAAATTATAGAAAGACTAGGGGACATGCAATGAAGCTACAGGGTAACCTATTTAAGACTAATAGGAGAAAATATTTTTTCACTCAACATGTAATCAAACTCTGGAATTCGTTACCGGAGGATGTAATAAAAGCTGTTAGTGTAGCCGGTTTAAAAAAAGGTTTGGACAAGTTCCTGGAGGGGAAAGGTCCATAAACAATTATTAAAGGGGACCTGGGATATCCACTGCTTGCCCCAGTACAAGCATTGTGAAACTTGTATCTTTTGGGGAAACTGCTAGATACTTATGACCTAGATTGGCCACTGCTGGAAACAGGATACTGGGCTTGATGGACCTTGGTCTGACCTACTATGGCATATCTTATGTTCTTATGCAAAGACCCTCCTGAAGCTCAAAACAGATATTATTTATTTATTTATTTATTACAATTTCTTATATACCGCACTATTGTCAGCGCGGTTTACATACAACAAAATGACCATAACAAACTGTTTGGCTTCACATAGAACAGGAGAAAACAACTTGGATAACATGTTTATGCTTTACATAGAACAGGAGTAATAACTTGGATAAACGGGGAATGCAAACTAAACTACTTACATATGTACAATGAGACCGAGTATTGGGAATTCAGTGTGAACATGTGTACAATGGAGTTGATATATTAACTTGAGGGGGTGAGGGAGAGGCACTTATGTAGTGGTAGGGTTAATCTGGTAGTATTGAGTAAATAAATGGGATTTGATAGTGGCACGATGAGTCTCATTGCTCCCTACTGTGCCCGGGCAATCTTGGTTTCCCCTCCTGCTGTAACTCTCTAGTCTAGAGCTGCTACAGCTCGGCCACATGCCTGATCTAATTACGCAGAAGGATGGGATGATGTTGCATCCCAGCATCTAGTCCTTAGGCCTCATGGCGTGGATGTTGAGAGGCTAATGTTGTCTCAGCAAAACCTGCCAGATGGTGTAACAGAAATCATTTTGGCCTCCAGGAGGGCCTCTATCTGAAAATCTTACTCTTGCAAATGGAAGAGGTTTGCTGTCTAGTGTGAGGGCCAGGTCCTAGATTCTTTCATCTGTTCCACACAACAACTGCTTGTATATCTTTTACACCTCTCTGAGTCTGGATTTAAGGCCAACTCCATCAGAGTCCACCTCGGTGCAATTGGAGCTTACCATCGAGGTGTGGAAGGAAAGTCCATCTTGGATACAGCCTTTAGTTTGCTTTATGCAGGGATTGCTTCTATTGAAGCCTCCCTACAAGCCTCCTGCAGTGTTTTGGGACCTCAATGTGATGCTTGTGCAGCTCATGAAAGCTCATTATGAGCCACTCAATTCCTGTCCTCTGAAGTTCTTGACCTATATTGTTTCTGGTGATGGTCACTTTAGCACACAGAGTGAGCTAGCTTCAGCCTCTAGTGGTTCATCTGCCTTACACCAAATTCCACCATAATAAAGTGGTCTTCCTAAATTCCTTCCAAAAGTGGTTTCAATTTTTCACATTAATCAGTCAGTGGTTGTTCCAGTATTTTTCCCAAGACCTCATGCACACAAAGGGAAAGCTGTGTTGCACATGCTGGACTGCAAGTGAGCCTTAGTCTGCTACTTGGAGTGGAAAAAAGCCCATAGAAAGTCCATCCAGCTTTTTGTTTCTTTTGACCCCCATAAGCTAGGGGCTAGCGTTTCCAAATGCTTTTTTGATTTGGCTGCAGACTGCATCTCTTTTGCTTATGCCCAAGCAGGTCTGAGCCTTGATGGTCATGTAACTGCTTATAATGTCAGAGCTATGGCTGCATTGGTGGCCAATTTACGCTCCATCCCCATGGAAGAGATTTGCAGGGCTGAAACGTGGTCTTCAGTCCACACATTCACATCCTAATACTGCCTACATGGAGATTTCTGACACGACAGCAACTTTGGCCAATCTGTACTCTAGAATCTGTTTGGGGATTAAAATACAACTCCATCCCCCCTCCCCCCCCCCCCGGCCCATTCTTTTCTGTCCAGGCTACCAAAAAAAAAAGAGAGAAATTCAGTCTTTTGTACATCAGTGGTGATTGAGTTATTCTGGCCTTGCATCATTTCGCAGTTGTTTGCCCCTTTTGGTCTTCTCAGTGGCCACCTTGATTTTCAGTAGCCTGTAGCTTGGGAGCCCCATCTCTGAGGACGTTTTCCTGCTTGTCCACGGAAAAAAGGTAGTTACTCGCCTATAGCAGGTGTTCTCTGTGGACAGCAGGAATTAGTTCTCACAATCATCTTACCTCCCTACGGAGTTGTCTTCTGCTACAGCTATGTTATCAGACTGAGGCATCATGGCACTGCAGTGTTAGTTGGGATGGAG
Source organism: Ichthyophis bannanicus (assembly GCA_033557465.1). Lineage (NCBI taxonomy): Eukaryota > Metazoa > Chordata > Amphibia > Gymnophiona > Ichthyophiidae > Ichthyophis > Ichthyophis bannanicus. Next base: position 1,000,737,047 of record CM066031.1, read on the forward strand.
GTGCGCAAGTGTGATGGAGCCTTCCAAAAGCTTCCAATAGAAGCTGGGGAGCATTCCTGCACAGGACTCCATTGGGGATGTCGCCCATACGTGAGGACTGATTCCTACTGTCCACAGAGAACACCTGCTACAGGTGAGTAACTACCTTTTTTCTATGCTGCAGAGGCTGGAATTACCATTCTCACAGAACTGTATTGTCTCTTTTTGTGGAGGGGAGAATCTATTTTTCTGGAACCCTATCTGATCTGGACCATTTTCGAAAAGGATGTCTCTTTTTTTTTTCCACTAGTTTTCCTCCATGCCAAATTTGTTCATGTCTTTTACATTTTCAGAAAGTTATTTTGCCCCCAGACAGATATTCCAGAATCCTCATATTTCTTTCTAGCATTCTTAGAGTTGGAAAGAAGAAAAAAGTAGAAACTTATTTTCTATGCTCTCTTTCTTTTAATAACAGTTTCCTTTTTCAAACTACTTTTCTCCTAGGAAAAGCAGGATGTGTCAGCCACACCTGGTGACGTCATCCGACGGCGCCACTGGTACGGAAGTGCTCTCCTAGAGCTCAGAAAGGAAAGCCTTTCTGAGCACTTGGTAGTCTCCACCCCCAGGCCCGCCCCTATCTGGCTCAGTTCTCTTTCTTCTGTCCTACCACTCAGGTGGAAATCTCAGCTCTCCAACCTTCCATCAACATGGATAAAGACAAAGAAAAAACCACCAAAAGAAACAAAGACAAAAAGGATAAGAGCAACAAGCCTGGGTTTAAAAAATGCCCATGCTGCGCTAAGAAGATGAACACCATAGATGCACACGATCGGTGCTTTACGCTACCTGGGCAAGGACCACCACATGGAGGACTGTCCCCACTGTGCCCGGATGTCCCCCAGGGCATGCCGATCCCGCAGCCATGCACTTCAGGACTACCTTGAGAAGGACTCTCCCTCAGATCTTCCTGCAGTCCCGCTGTCCGTCAAGGCGAAGAAGAAAATGGAACCAGGAGCCTCCAACCGCATGGCCAACCCCAACATGGCTGCCAGGCAGAGCTCAGCGGCAACCTGGGATGCGCCCCCTGGGGCCTCCATCCCCGGTCTGCCTGCCTCCTTCGGCAACCCCGAGGCCTCCGGTGCCTTCCTGCAGCACCCGCCGCTAGCTCCAGCCCCCTCCTCCAAAGCGGTAAGCAGCAGGAAGCAGCTCCCTTCCACCGGTGCCATTTCCCGCACCGCAAGGAAGGAGCCGCCGATTGGCTCAGCCCTCAAGGACCCGCCCTCACCTCGCGCCATTGGCCGGCGCCACAAGGAAGCCTCAGATGATGCCAGGGAACCCCATGCAGCCTCCAGAGACCACAGCAGGAACTCCAAATGGCGCAGGATGCATCACTCGGGTGGCCGCTCCAGCCACGAATGTTCCCCGCACCAGCGCCAGCACTGGATATTACAAGGGCAGCAGCAGCAGCAGGGAGACACACGGTAAACACAGGCACCACAAAAGTTACAGTTCTCCATCCCCTGCACGGAATCTCCACAGACATGACTACAGGGGGCGCAAGCAACCACTATCTTCAGCCCCCCTTGTCCCGGAGCACCCCCCCCAGCAGCCATGATGGCCCTATGGAAGACCTTCCTGGCTCAGAACCTTCCTCAAACACCTCAACCAGATCAACCCCACCGGCCAAGCAGGACACCAACCCCCGCGGAGATCCCCTTCACCTATCAGGTTCTCCCCTGAATCTTTCCCCTCGGACAGCGAAGCTGAGGAGGCAGCCGAACGCATCTCTTCACGCAGCCCCTCATCAACGAACAGCAGCAGAGATTCTGCTCCTGAACTTTATTCAGCTCCTTCCCTCCCACCTTCGCCACCGGAGGACCTCACCTATCCCAAATATCTCCAGAAACTCGCCTCAAGGCTCTCCCTGATTCCCTCAGACACTTCGGACCCGAGGAGCAAGGTCCTGGGCCTTCTCAAATACCTGGACGCCCCTAGATCGGTGATTTCCATACCGATCCACCGCCTCCTTTTGGACACCCTCAACCACAACTGGCTGACCCCCGCCTCTATTTCACCAACGTCACGCAGACTGGATGTGAAATATTAGGTCCAACCCTCACCAGACTTTGACAAGACTCAATTACCTCATCAGTCAATCGTCGTGGAGTCCGCCTTGAAACAGGCAAAGAGCTCCCGCACACATGCCAGTGCGCCACCAGGCAAAGAGCAGAAGACACTGGATGACCATGGTAAGAAGGTCTTCCAGTCCACCATGCTGAGCGCAAAGATTGCAGCACACCAATTTCAGCAAGTCCTCTATCTCGACACCATCCTCGACAGCCTCAAGAAAGCTGCGGACGACCTACCTAATGACAACAAAGCCACCTTCTCTTCCCTTCTAGGGGACCTAACCAAATGTGGCAAACACCTCATTCGCTCCACCTTCAACGCGTTTGATACCGCCTCCAGAGGAGCCGCCACAGCCATCTCAGCAAGACGCACGGCCTGGGTCAGAGCATCAGGCCTGAGAGTGGATACGCACGAATGCCTGGTAGATGCCCCATGCTCCGGAGACAACCTTTTCGGAGACAAGGTCAAAGAGACAGTTAGCAATATGAAAGAACACTTCGACACCCTCCAGTCTCTGGCATCCGATGGTCTGGACAAAAGCTCCAGCTCCAGAAAGTCACAGGGCTCCTACTACCGAAAGCCCCCACAACCCAGACGGTACCAGCCTCTACAAAGGTGGCAGGCAAAGCAGACAAACTACCACTCCTACCAGCCAACCTACCATCCCTACAACCAGAAACCGTGCAATAAGGAGCGCAAGCCGCAGAAACAAACAGCAACCTGCTCTGGGAAAAACACACCATCCTTTTGACGGGACAACTCCCACACGCCAGCCAGTGGGAGGACGCGTGACCTTCTTCAAAGAGGCGTGGGGGAGAATCACCTCAGACAAATGGGTCCTAAAAATCATACACAGAGGCTACCGCATCCACTTCACGGCAACCCCACTTCAGAAGGCCCTTCCCCGCTCCCGCATTCCACTTCTCATGGCCAAGGCGATGTCCCAAGAAATTGAGACTCTCCTGACCACCCAAGCAATAGAACGGGTACCCAAGAAGGATGCTGGAAGAGGCTTCTACTCCAGGTACTTCATGGTCCCCAAAAAATCTGGCGGGATGCGTCCAATGCTCGATCTACGCCGCCTCAACAGGTTCATTCACAAGGAACGCTTCAGGATGTATTCCCTCGGGTCCATCCTACCCCTCATCCAGCAGAACGACTGGTTAGCCTCGCTGGACCTCCAGGATGCCTACGCCCACATCCCTATTCACCCGGGCCACCGGAAATTCCTACGCTTCTCCTTCAAAGGCGCACATTATCAATACAGAGTACTTCCTTTCGGCCTCTCCTCCGCCCCGAGAGTCTTCACCAAATGCATCGCAGTAGCCGCTGCTCACCTCCGGAAGTCTGGCATCTCTGTCTTCCCATACCTGGACGACTGGCTGATCGCTGCGCCCTCAAGGCCTGCCGCGACCAAGGTGATACACCAAACCACCTTGCTCCTCTCCACCCTTGGCTTCCTCATCAACTTCCACAAGTCACAAATCCAACCTCGGCAGACATTGGTCTTCATTGGAGCAACCCTCTGCAACCGACAAGCAAGAGCTTTCCTCCCCTTGGCCAGCGTGGACAACATCTCCCGTCTAGCCCGCAAAACCTCTGCGGCCAAAGATACATCTGCCAGAACACTCCTTCACCTATTAGGCCACATGGCAGCGACCACACATGTCATCCAACTCACCAGACACCATATGAGAGGTCTACAATGGCATCTCCGCCGTCAGTGGAACCAGCGAACACAGCCACTGTCTCAGCGGATAACCATAAACCAGAAGATACAGGCCTCCTTGTCCTGGTGGACACACAAAACACACCTCTCCCTGCGCAGAGCCTTCAAGGACCCCCCACTCAATCTCACCATCACCACGGATGCCTCTAACTGGGGCTGGGGCGCTCACCTCCTGCACCTACGCACCCAAGGAATGTGGACAGCAAAGGAGGGCAAGCTACACATCAACCTGCTAGAGTTGAGGGCCATCAGGTACACACTTTGAGCATTTCAAGCCTGGCTGTACGGCAAAGTAATACTAATTCTGATAGATAACCAGGTCGCCATGTTCTACGTAAGCAAGCAGGGAGGCATGGGCTCGCTTCCCCTCTGCAAGGAAGCACACGCAATATGGAACTTTGCCTGATCCAGGGATTGTCACCTCCTGGCCAACTACCTCGTGGGCGAACTCAACAACCTGGCAGACAAATTCAGCCGCCAGCTGCTACCCCACGAATGGTCACTCTACCTGGAGATCACAGCATCCATCTTCCTCCAGTGGGGCCAGCCACAAGTGGACCTCTTCGCATACCCCAGCAACACAAAATGCACAAACCTCTGCTCCAGACACCCGACGAACCAGAGGGTTGCAGCGTACGCCTTTCACCTACATTGGGGGACACACAAGCTTCTGTACGCCTACCCCCCGACACCGCTTATCTCCAAGACCCTGCAGAAGGTCATCACCGACAAGGCCTTCGTAATCCTCATTGCACCTTTCTGGCCAAGGCAAATGTAGTTCCCCCTTCTTCAGCGCCTCTCGCGGAACCCCCCAGTCCGCCTTCCCATGCGTCCGGACCTCATCTCCCAGGACGAAGGGCAGACCCTGGCTGCCCGGAGGGACTCAACCCAGTGCTCCTATGCATTCAAATGGAAGAGGTTCAACGCCTGGTGTGGGGCGGAAGGGGCCTGCCCCCTCTCCTGCCCCCTCTCCTGCCCCATACCCTTGATCCTCCAATACCTCTCCTCACTCTCTCGTACCGGACTCCAAACCTCATCCATCAGGGTCCACCTGGCGGCCATTGTAGCCTTCCACAACCACCTGGATGGCAATCCCATCTCATCACACCCCCTGTTGTCCAGTTTCATGAAAGGCCTTGTGAACCTACGGCCCCCCATGCCCACCTGGGACCTCAACATAGTGCTCAAACAACTCACAAGGGACCCCTTCGAGCCAATGGATCAGGCCCCTCTCAAGTTCATCACTTGGAAGACATTGTTTCTAGTCGCCATCACTTCCGCCAGAAGAATAAGCGAGCTCCAAACGCTGGTGGCCCAACCTCCTTACACCACGCTCCACCCTGGACACGTGTCCCTGCGAACCCACCCCAAGTTTCTACCCAAAGTGGCATCCGCCTTCCATATCAATCAAGCAATCGAGCTCCCAGCCTTCTACCCGGAGCCGCATAACAACCCGGAAGAGCGTCGCCTGCACACTCTGGACTGCGTACGTGCATTGCGCACATACCTAAACCGGACGGCAGCCAACCGCCAGGCCAACCAACTCTTCGTGTCCTTCGATCCCAACAGACCAGGGCAACCGGTCACCAAACAAACCCTATCACAGTGGATCACAGCCTGCATCGCCCACTGTTATTCGAGTGCCGGCGCAACCGCCCTGGCCCACGTCCATGCCCCCCAATTAAGGGCCATTGCGGCCACACTAGCAGACCTCAACGCGGTGCCGCTCAACCACATCTGCAAGGCCGCAACCTGGGCCTCACCCCACACCTTCCAGAGGCACTACTGCCTGGAACTCTTGTCTCTAACCAGCGGCTCGTTTGGCCATTCCGTGCTAAGCGCAGGAATCTAGCCCTCAACCTCAACCGCAACCACAACCTGAGGAAGGCGAACTTCCTCCTATGACTTGAATGACCTTGAATGTGACTACAGAGGACTGCCTCCTTCAATGCAGAAGGTTTATATTGATCTCACGAAGTGTTTGATGTTGATCTCACAAGTTGTTTGATGTGAGGTTGATCTCACGAGAGGTTTGATGTTGTTTTCACAAATTGTTGGCGCACTGTTGTTGAAACCAAGTGCCTGCCCACGCTTCATGGAGCGTTGTTGTCATGCACGTTTTTGATGCTTGTACCTCCAGCAATAAAACAGTGTTGCATCCTAAGTGCTCTGGGACTATCTCTCACAAACCACAAGCCTCCGCCTTCCACAGCAACAGCGGCCACGCCGTGCTGGTGAGTCACCAGGTGTGGCTGACGCATCCTGCTTGTCCTAGGAGAAAACAGGGTTACTTACCTGTAACAGGAGTTCTCCGTGGACAGCAGGATAAGTCAGCCACACGTTCCCACTCTCCTCCCCTACGTCGAAGGCATGTGGTCCGCGAGATCCCTCAGCGGGCGGGCCATGCCCCTACCCGGCGGTGGAACGGCCACAAGCTAGGTACTAACTGAGTCAGGTAGGGGCGGGCCTGGGGGTGGAGACTACCATGTGCTCAGAAAGGCTTTCCTTTCTGAGCTCTAGGAGAGCACTTCCGTACCAGTAGTGCCGTCGGATGACATCACCAGGTGTGGCTGACTTATCCTGCTGTCCACGGAGAACTCCCGTTACAGGTAAGTAACCCCGTTTTCCTCACTTATCACTTTTCCTGTTACCTCTTCCTGCACCCTCCTCGGGAACTCCGCTCTTCTGGTAAATCACTTCTATTTTTGCCCTTGTCTTCTACTGCTTACTCCAGACTTTGCTCCTTTCACCTTGCTGCTTCTTATGCCTGGAACAAACTACCTGAGTCTGTACGTCAGGCGCCTTCTCTGGCCCTTTTCAAATCCAGGCTGAAAACTCGCCTCTTTCCTGCCACTTTCAGATCTTGACTCACCTGATCTCCTTTGTGTCTCCTTACCATTCCCCCTAGATGTATCCCATGCCTACAGCTACTGTGTTGTCTGACTTGACTAGTTTGTAAGCTCTGATGAGCAGGGACCGTCATTTACATGTATCTGTGCAGCGCTGTGTACATTTTGTAGTGCTATACAAATGTTCAGTAGTAGTAGTAGTAAAGTGCCTCCAGGTCTGACAAAAAAAGAAATCCTACATCAGCCTAGAAAATTTATAGTATTAAATTTGGATATTCAATTAAACTTCATAATATGGAGTAATCATCATCATCTAACATTTCTTGAAAAGCAGTTTATGCATCGTTGTAAGAAAAGATTTGAAAAATGTTTTTCTCAATGTTTCCACTTCAGGTTGGAGGGGGAGGAAAGAGGAGAAAGCCTGCCCCTGCCTTCACCTCTCTACCCATCACTCCTGACCAATGAGGGCATATTTTACTAAGATTCTTGGCCTGCTTTGCAATTGTGTTTTTTGTTTTTAATTTCTTACTCCCATTTCCCCCAAGGTACGAATCGGAAGGTGCTCTTGAGTCTGCTTTATAGTATAGGAGCTGAGCGCTGTTATCCACCCACCCCTGAGCCCCCCCAGTTGTCTCCCAGCTCTCCCTCTGCAAGACCACCACCCCCTCGGATCAACAGTAACAACATAGGTAATACCTCAGCCTTGTGTAATCATCTGTCCTCTCACCTGTGATCTCTACCTGCCTATTTTTTTTCTCTTACTCTTACCTGATTGATTCCTCCTCTGTATCTTTCTTTTTTCATATGTTTTTATCTTTTGGCATTTCTTTCTCTTGCCTTAGTCCTCCTTTCTTCCATTTTCCTCATGTCCTGTCAAGTACCGGAGGACCCGGGACTTTTTTTCTTTTTTTAGTTATTTTCTCTGCAGCCTTTTCTCTTATTCACACACTTGGCTGCAGCCGTCCTAACTTCGACATCTTCTTGAGGTAAGTTAAGTCCCTGCTAAAGTTAGCTCCCGGTATTGTTTCCTTGCAGTCCCGGCATTTGCTCAGTTCAGTACTTTCACACTGTTCTCGCTCAGCTTGGATGCTGCAGTGCTGACCACTGAGCTGTCTTCTTCTTGCGTTTGTGTGTCCAAGCAGCAGAGAGGATGGTGCCGCTGTGGAAATGCAAAGCATGAGGCGCCCTTTTCTTGTCCGGCATTTCTGTGGCATGCTGCACGAGTACTGTTAGGCTGCATGGCTTCAGCTGCCTTCCCTGTCTCTTTCTTCTGGCACCCTGATGCACAACTGTTTTCTTTCTTCTGCCTTTTGTTCTTATGCTGGAAGGAAGAGAAATGGGAAGTCTGTATTTATAGCATGAAGGAGCCTGGGCTGATTCAATTTAAAAAATGTAATTGTTGGACATAGAGGCAAAGGAGCTGGATATTTGGATTATAAAGTGAATACCGAGCTGTTTGCCTCTGTGTGAGAGTGTGTTCTCTCTCCTAATTATAAAGGCTCCCTTGCCGCTTAAAGCTGGCAGCAGCAGGGGCGTGGTGCTAACTAGTATGTAAAAAAAATTAGCAGTCCAGTGTTCAAAACACTTATCCGTATAGCAGGAGCTTTTATATGGATACGTACCATATCTGCGAATTATCAGTGGTATCCATAATGCCATTGAAAGCTTACAGACTGTCCTAGCACTATCTAGAATAGAGCAGGGGTGGAGGGAAGGCAGAGCATGGACGTTTCATCTAACTCTATGGGTAGTCAACAATATTCAGCAAAAAGGCTGCCCTGACTTAAACTGCACAGCCGTACGGATAGCTGAATATTGCTGCTACCCATAGAATCCTAGCTGACCACCATTCTCCATCAGTATTCAGCGCCACTTGCTATCCAGATGGTGGCAATGAATATATGTAAAATACTAAACGCTGCAGCCAGTGTTTCAAAACAAATTCTGATGGCAGTATTAGAATATTGACTCCTTTAGACTTCAGTTTACTCATAGGTCCTCTTTTTTTTTTTCCTGTTTTGAGGGTAAAGGGAAGTCTGAACTGGAATGTAAAAAAAAATGTAACCCCCCCCACTCAAAACTAGCCACACAGGCCCAATAGATTTCCTGCACAGAGCTGCAATAGATGTGGTTCAGTCCACAAAATGACTCTCTGACCAAAGACAAAGGGCATGAGGGTGTCTCAGCTTGGGCCAAACCTATGACAGTATGTGTGATGGAGTAACTCTTATTTGTGGTTTGGTTTAGAATTGAGTAAAATCTTTCCTTTACTGTTTCCAGGATTCCAGGACTTTGTCTATCTCGGTACGGCACTTGGGCCAATGTTGATGGGGCAGGACAGCGTGGATTTAACCAATGACTCAGTGAGGATGTGAGTGAGACATAAAATACATGCCATGTTAGACCTGCAGCTTTTGTATGGACATAAGGTAGGGCCATTTACTCAGGAAGGCTAGGAATAATCTTTTTTTTTTAATGTGTTAGGGAAATTTTAATACTGTTTCAGTGTGCCGTGTGTGCCGTCGAGTCTATACTGGCTCCTGGGCCTACTTGGCAAGATGTTATCGGAAGTAGATTGCCAGGCCTTTCTTCCAAGGCAGTGGAGGTTGATGTAGTAGTGTTTAACCCTCACCTTTCCAGTAGTAGTTCAAGGCGAGTTACCTTCAAGTACAGTAGGTGTTTCCCTGTCCTCAGAGGGCTTACAATATAAGTTTTTACCTGATGCGGTGAGGAGTTAATGACTTGCTCAAGGCCAAAAAGAATGCCAGGGGGCATCAAACCCTGGTCTCTTGGTCACCAGACCCCCTGCTTTAACCACTAGGCTACTCCTCCACTACTTTTTGCCATAAAGCACTCTTGTAATTTGGAGGGTCATTTTAAAACGGGGTGCTTGGGTTTGGAGGTGCCTGTATTATAAAGATGCCTATGTGTCTTTACAAAATAGTGCCTAAATTTTGGGCACTGACATTTTGTCTGCTTAGGAGGAGCAGTAAATGTTAGCACATAAAGTACATGAATGTGTCTGTGTGTGTGTGTTGCAAAATATTTACAGGAATCATGACTCTGCCTACTCTGCGCCCAGATTCTTCCCCTGCACATGCTTATTCTATATACAACGTGCTTGTTGGCACCAAATATGAATGCTCAATACATGTTACTCGCTGAAGCTGCAGTGTTTTCCCAACTTTCCTCATTCACCTTAGGGGTCTATCATAGAGAGGAGCATTTCCCTGCCTTTTTTTAGCCAGATGGAGATTTTACTCTATCATCTGACTGAGATTTTACTTAAGACAGCATGTAGTTTAGGCATTGGGAAGCGGGTGGCCTGGCTTGGTGATGAATATGAGGGTATGGTGGGGGTGGGAGGGGGTAGATGAAGTAATGGTAAAGAATGGGGATATTGTATTAGTAGGTAGATGGGATTAAGGTTCTGGATTTTCTATGATTTTTATTGTATTAAATGTTAGGAATCTCTTCAGGTCTCTTGATAGAGGCGAGGAATAAGTGTAAGTAAATAAAATAAGAAAATAGCCAACACTGAGCATTTAGTCAGTTCTAATAGACTATCACATTTTACTAATTGTAATAATTTGAGTTATCCTTCGATGAAAAATTATAATTTGAAAGGTACTTTAGACAAGCTACTTATTGAGCAACGATCTGTTAGAATGAACTGCCAGATGCTTTTAAAGCAGGAGAGAAGAAGTTATATCGTTCAGGAAACAAGTAAAAACTTTTTCCTAAGCTTTTATTTTCAGTTTAGCAAATTCTGTTTGGTTTAGCTATGCAATTGTATAGATGCGTGAAATTACAATTTCATTAGAAGTTAAGATGGAAACTTTCTTATTTTCTGTAATCTGAAATTATGGTCGCCATATCTTAGAAAGGATATAGCAGAATTAAAAAACAGTACAGAGAAGAGCAATCAAAATGGTAAAGGGGATGGAAGGATACCCCTATGAGGAGAGGCTTAAAAGGTTAGGGCTCTTCTATTTGGAAAAGAGACGGCTGAGGGGGGGATGTGATATAATGAATGGAGTGGAACGGTTTAATGTAGATTGGTTGTTTACTCCTTCAAAAAGTAGAAAGACTAGGGGACACACAATGAAGCTAAAATGTAGCACATTTAAGATTAATCGGAGAAAATATTTTTTCATTTAATACATAATCAAACTCTGGAATTCATTATCGGAGGGTGTAGTAAAAACTATTAGTGGTGCTGGATATAAAAGAAGTCTGGACGGGTTCTTGGAGGAAAAGTCCATAAACAATTATTAAAGAGGACCGGGGAAATCCGCTGCTTACCCATGGGACAAGCAGCATGGAATCTATGTATGTTTTGGGAACCTGACAGGTACTTGTGACCCTGGATTGGCCACTGTTGGAAACAGGATACTGGGCTTGATGGACCCTTAGTCTGACCCAGTATGGCATCTCTTATGTTCTTATGAACTTTTTTGTAAAGATGGCATAGAAAAATTAAAATTTAAATGAAATTAAGTGTGTGCGTGAGAGGGTACGCAAGGTAGCTCAGCTGGTTGCAATGTCTGACCAGCAGGAGATGAAGTGGCTCTCTTTAGTGAGTGGTGCAGAGAGAGAGAGCGATAGAAGCAGGGTCCTAAATTTCACCACCCTCTAACCCAAATATATCGCTGTTCTGAGTTGCTGCAGCACTGTAGTCTGAGATTTGGACATTTCCTGACAAGTGCTATAAAACTTCATTTTTATTATGACCTTTGTTTACTGTTAAGCTACAAAACACAAGAGGGTTAATTAATATTCAAAAGGCCTTATGTGACTAGCTGCAAATGCCGACTGCATAAGTCCTTTTGCTAAAATTACATCCCCCCAATAAAGCTACTAACATTTGGACATATAAATCGCTAGACTGCCAAAGTTAGTTAGAATTTGGGGTAGGCCAAAGTCTTATACAGACAGAGCCTGTATTCAGTTGCTATCTATAGAAGTGCTCTCACACAAGTAGCAGATACATCTTTGTACATAAGAACCTAAGATATGCCATATCAGGCAAGACCAAAGGTCAGTCAAGTTCTAGATAGGGGGTAATTCTATAAAGCTTTTTCTGCATGTAAAGCCTGTTTGTATATGTGGCAAAGGAGTTTTATAAAATTCCATGATGGCATTTGTGTGTAAACTGTAGGCGCCTGCTTTTATGAGGTCTGCAAGTAGGCATTCTCAGGGGTATAGTTTGGGTGGAGCGGAGGCAGGGCTGCGATGTACTCTCATATTTTATAAACCCCACAGGTCCATGTGTAGAGTACATGCACACATTAACACCTTTTCAAAGCAGATATAAACTTGTGTGTGGGCATTTGGGACTATAGAGATCGGTTTTGGGAGCCTATTTTATAAAGGCACAGAGGCACTTTTTTTGTTGGGCTTCTCTTATAGGCCCCATGTTGTAAAATTACCCCCGCCCCCATAAAATATCTTTGTAGAAGTTTCATATGTATATATTCAGAATGACACTTATACATATATTCATCAGCAGTATCCACATAACTTTATACAAATATCTTAACCGCACTGAACACTTGCCGCAGTAATTTTTATATTTTCCCATTATGGGTGACAGGGGCAGTATGCATTGAGGTGCTTTACTCTCTCTGATGTCATTGGCCAGTATTTTTTTTTTATAAATAGAGGATCTGAGTCTCCTACAAAATTGAATTAACAAACTAGTTGAATACAAAGGAACAGCATGATTCCTAACCTTCCCGTCTGTTCTTAACTTCTTCAGTCAGGATCGCTTATTATGTCTGGATGGTGGAGGGATACGAGGTCTTGTGCTGATCCAGTTGCTGCTTGCCATTGAGAAGATGGCAGGTCAACCCATCCGAGAATTGTTTGACTGGATTTCAGGCACCAGTACTGGGGGCATCTTGGCTTTGGCCATTGTACATGGTAAGATTGATGTAGCAGTAGTCTGTCTTTGCACTCTTTCTCTATTTACAGCTCTGTGGATACTTGTCAAGTAACGAGATTAAGTGGAGTCTGGTTTTTTTAACTCGTTTAAAAGATTAACTGCTTCTCTAGGAGACGACAGACTTCCCAAAGTGACGTACAAAACATAGCTAGTCATATAGCAATTAAAAATACAGCAAAACTTTACAAGGATTGAAACATAAAGCCATCTACCCAACACAGCTTCATCGCCAACTACATCCTACTCTACCCTGCTTACTATCTCACTGATTTCTGCCCTAGCCCTAATCTTCAGCAGCCTCATTTCACCAATAATGTTTGCTTACTTTGATTGACCTTTCTTAGAGTCTGCAGTCTTTCTATTCTTGTGGCCCTCCTGTAGCTAGAGTTATGGCCCCATACACTTTTATTCTCTTTATTCTCAGCTATGCAGGGTTCCCCCCTTCCCCACCCTCCCTTAGCCCTGCCATTATGGTGACGGTTCTCTGGCTGAAGGGTGCATAGTCCTGGTGGAGTGGTGCTCTTGAGTCAGCCGTCAGATGTTGCAGTCTCATGGTCACTGAGGCTGTCTCCCTCCTGTCATCTGTGAAGCACTGTATGTGAAGAATGTCCAGCCCACCCTAATCCAAGAGTAGGATCCAGGCTCGGGAACTGAACAGTTTCCTGAAAATGGCAGTGCTGCTGGACAATTGGTTCATCCCAAAGGTTGATATTTTAACAGCTGAGTTCACTTGACTGTCCTCTTCTTCCTTTTGTTTTTCCTTTCTTTTTCTTTTAAAAAGCATAAGAACTTCCATACTAAGTCAGATCAAAGGGCCATCAATGCCAATATTCTATTTCCAATAGTAGCCAATCCAGATCACAGATTCCTAGCAGGATACCAAAAGGTAGTTGGATTCTATGCTGCTTATCTCCCAGGGATAAGCAGATTTCCCCAAGTCCACCTTAATTAATGGTTATTTAGTTAACCAGCAACTGTACTGCACTATAAGCTTTGATTTCCTGTACTGCTTTCCAGCATAGTTTAGTGAATTTAGAACCATAGAAAAGTGACTGCAGAAAAAGGCCATATGGCCTACAGTCTGCCTTTCCATACCAGCTACTATAGTCCCTTTTTTGCCTTTAGAGACCATCTGTGTTTGACCCATGCTTTCTTGAATTTGGATACAGTCCTTTGTCTCTATTATCTTAACTGGGAGATTATTTTATGCATCTACCACTATTTACGTAAAGAAATATTTCTGCATATTACTCCTGAGTCTATCCCCTTTCATCTTCATTCTATGCTCCCTTGTTGCAGAGCTTGCTTTCAATTGAAAGAGGCTTTCCTCCTGTGCATTTATGCCATGGAGCATTTAAACGTCTCTATTCTATCTCCCCTCTCCTGCCTTTCCTCAAATGTATACATATTGAGATCTTTAAGTCCAGCCTCATATGCCTTATGATGAAGCCCACTGACCACTTTGGTAGCCACCCTCTGCACAGACTCCAACCTGTTTATATCCTTTTGAAGGTGTGGTCTCCAGAATTGCACACAATACTCCAAATGGGGTCTCACCAAAGATTTATACAGAGGCACTGTGCACCCAAGCATCCTTCTGGCATGGTATAGTTTGGCCACTTTAAGATCATCAAATGATCAAATTCTGGTCTTGCTCTTCTTTCATGGACAGAAGTACTTCACCCTCTACTGTACCGCTTCTTGGATTTTTGCAGCCCAAATGCATTACCCTGCTTTTTGTTTTGCGTTATCTCAGCTGCCAAATTCTTGACCATTTTTCAAGCTTAGCTAGATACCCCCTCACCCTCTGCAAAGATGAAAACCTTACCTGGCAGTCTTTCCACAATATCATTAACAAAAAATGTTAAAATGTTGAATGATGATATTGGGGGAGGGGGAAGCTGGAGGGGTGAATGATGGTGTGGAGGAGTGATTAATGCTGTCAGGGCATCGCTTTTAGAAGGCTGCAGACATGGAAATTTGGGGAGGGTGGAACATACTTTTCCCACGGGCAGCTTTATAAAATTGGTGCTCCCACTGTAACTGCTGGCAAAGCTACATGGACTTCTGCCGCGGTTTTGATTCATGGTGCAGGGGTCACAGTGCTGAGGAATTAAAAAAGGAATAGGACATATACACTGGATCTCTAAAGAACAAAAGGATAGAAACCATGCCTAGAATGCTTCAGTTCAAAATAGTGAAATTGAGAAGTCATGGGGAAGATAACGTGCACAGAGTAGCAGCTACTACCCCAAAAACAAAGGCATGAGAGAGGCAACCTGCACTGAGTGTCATTTACAACCTCAACCACCTTACTGGACAGACTGGATGGGCCACACTGGCCTTTATCTGCCATCATTTGCCTTCTTACTGTATTTTACAAGAGGCTCTGTACTGGGCAGAGCTTTTGTAAAGTACCAGGGAATTGTGCACATCCCCACCTGGATGTCTCTGTTCCTCTCTCTAAAATGTATCCTAATGAACCTTCATATGTCTTTATAGAATAGGAGAGAAATGGATGCCTTTTGCCTTCTAGATGACCTGTTATAACATTATTTCCTTAAGAGGTAGTTTTTATAAAGGCATTTTCATGTATATATGCAGTATACATGTGTAACGTTCCTCTTACAAAATTGCTCCCATTTTTTGCGACTATGGTGTAGGTGCATTTGGGGGTAGAGTTTGGGTGGTTTATAAAATGTGGAGGGGATATCCAGTGGCGGTGACTTGCGCCTGTAAAGCGTCTAACCGTTTCCGCTGAATCCTAACCCCAGATATTCAGTGCCGGGGCCATATCTGGTCACCAGCATTGAATATCTGGGTCACCGTAGAACCTGGAAGCTAACCGGGCAGCGGCGATATTGAGCTGCTTCCCAGTTAGCTTCCTCGGGTAAAGTTAAGCCAGCCTTTTCCGCACCTGACTTTACAATGCTGTCTGATTCTTCTTAAACGGTAAACACTAAGTAATTAATAATACATGCCGTTTAATAACTCACATAGCAACATCAAAGCTTTCGTGTTTTCACAATGGCACTGGTCTCAGAAAAAACTAGCGGCACTCAACCATGGGCTCATAGCCCTTTAACGGTGCCAGTTTTTACATCAATGACCCAGTGTCGTAGTTTTTTATATAAATTTTTCTTTTATGACTATCTTGAAAACATCCTCGATTAAAAACACTTGAAAGTGAATATCTCAACAACTCAAAAGAGGAGAAATGAACTTAGCTTTAAAAAGTCAGCCAGGTGGTCAGAGCGGGGCAATCCCGACGCCTTCAACTAGGCACCCCAAGCGTTTCACTCAAGAAGTTTCCTCAGGGAATTGTCCGTTCTTGGCTAGACAAACATAAAAATGTGAAATTATTCATGCAGCTAGTTGCATTATATTATATCTAAAAATGTTATTTGTAACCAAACCTTAGATGGGGATGCTGCCCACGTATTCATTGCACCTCTTGACACTCAGTTGAAAAGAATCCTTGTGCAAAAAACGCTGCGCATGCGGGATCCAGACTAGATCTCCATTTTTAAAGGTAAAACTGATCACGTGTTGTCATCGAGCTCGCTATCTGATAGTAGACTATGCATTGAGTAAGGCAAAATCTTATGTTGTGTGTTAAAAAGAAAAAGAATGATAAACAAATAAACATACTCCAGCATTCAAAGACAGAGTGCTAATTCCAACCGGACATTCAATCCATTTGGATTTACCGTATTGAGAGTGAAGATCCACTTTTGTTCTTTCCAAAGGAGCGTGTCGGCAATCGTCCTGCCGCGCATACCGGAACACACTTGATCTATGCAGAAGCACCGCAATTGTTCAAAAATATGATGTGCACTTAAACAATGTTGTACTAGAGGTGCTTCTAGCACTTTACATTTCAGACGACTACAATGTTCCCGCATTCGTGTTCTAAATGGTCGGATTGTCTTGCCCACATACAATAGACCACACGGGCAAATTATCACATAGACCACGTTTGTGGAGTCACAGGTCGTCCGATGTCGAAAAATGTAGGAAGTCCCACGATGTTTAAATTCGGTAATATCCATGGTGATATCGCACACGTTGCAATTTCCACATTTATAATGGCCCTTCAACATTGGAACTAAAGAAATACCCGTGGAATCTAGAGACAGGATGGCTGGACACAATTGCTCTTTTAGATTTCTTTTTCGCCGCCATACACATCGGATCTTCCGATCCCGCAATCCTGGAACCACCTGTATTATATTACTGTGTTTCCTAATGATTTTAGTAATGTCCTTAGTGAAAGGGGAAAAAGTGGTCACAAAGTTGATAGAAATCTCATCAGCTTCCGAAACAGTATTCAAGCCTGGTTGGCGGCGCATTAGCAATGTGCTCCGATCCCTGTAAAGGGCTCTCTGGTAGGCACTTTTGACCACTTTCGGAGGATAGCCACGTTCTATAAAATCTTTCATCAAAACTCGAGACTTCATTTTAAAGTCATCCTTAGTGGAACAATTTCTCCGATAACGCAGAAACTGCGAGAGCGGTAGACTGTCTTTCAAATTCCTAGGATGAGCGTTTGAAACTGATCCCGGTTTTGAAGATGTCTCACATACCTGGGAAACATTGTTAAAATTGCAACAGCGACGAGTACGGATCGAGTTACATCGTTTCTCTATGATTGAGTATATCAATCGGCAACAAATCCCTCGAGGACTCCGCATCTATAAGGAACCCCGTATGCCCAATCTAGAAGTTGAGTTTATCACCCAATGGAACAAAATATTGAACAAGTGTTCACTTGATTTAATGGTGTTGATTGTTCAACATACAAAATCAGAAATGGAAAAATTGACAGTAGAAATAGAAGAAATGTTGAAAAAGTTGAAAGCTTGCAACACTGAAGATAAATTTTCTAAACAAACAGAGGACATGTCGAAACAGGTGGAATCAGTCCGACGTGAAGTAATGACTAAAAAGGTTAACAAATTAAAGAGGGACAATTTAGATTACACAACTGGATATGTATATCCTTGGCAGAATCCCAAACGTAAGCAACAGAGTAAAAAACGTGTCATGTTTGAAGATACCTCAGAAGGAAGTACAGAGTCACTGAAGTCAGCCAGCGACGATTTTTTATCAGGGGATATCGACGAGAAAAGGAAGAAAAAGAAAGGAGAAGAAAAGGAAAGTCATCAAGAGCGTCGCAACCAACGACGGAAGGAGCAGCGTTGACTCATTCACAATCTCAGCAGACTTCGGTGATCAACATCTCGAGCATACAGTTATCCCTTGCTGAAGTTTCTTTATTAAGCAAAGGATTATCCTTTGTTCCTTTTTTGAAACATGATTCTTTTCAATTTAATATAGACCTTGAGGGTCTTATGAGGAAGTTGGCTTTAAAAGATTTTTTTGCTTCGTTTAATCCGTCTTCTTCTTCACCACAGTTGTGTTTTGAAAACGCATGGTCACAGCAGTCTAATATGGATGTGTCAACTTCACAATCGATCAGTCGAATTAAATTACCATTACGTTCTAAGTGGATTCCCCCTGGTCCTCCTCATATGGCGTTATCGATGTTTAGAAAATTAGTGATTCAGGACATTCAAGCCCTTGAAAGCACTAAAAGTTTACAACACGCCAGGTTATCATTTTTTGAACGTCAGGCGTTGAAAACTTTAAAGAGGCGGACTGATATTGTTGTCAGTCGCGCTGATAAAGGTGGCACTGTGGTGGTGATGAATCGATATGACTATGTTCAAGAAGCCAAATGTCAATTGCAAGATTCGTTGACGTATAAAGAGTTGGATCAAGATCCCACTAAGTCTTTACAAATTGAAATCAAAACAATAACCTCTGCAGCTCTTATTGATCATTTTTTGAGTAGACAGGAATATTATTTTTTGAATCCTCCGGCGCCCAATATAGCTACTTTTTATTTAGTGCCAAAAATACATAAAGACATATTACATCCGCCGGGCCGCCCTATTGTGTCAACACGAGGATCTGTCTTGGAACCAGTTTCAACATTCTTGGATTCCTATTTGCGACCTTTAATTAGGCTAATTCCGTCTTTTGTACAGGACTCTACTCATTTTTTAATTCTTTTACAAGGTTTGTCTCAGTGGGCAAGTCGATCTGATACATTATTGGCTACCTTCGATGTAGTATCACTGTATACTAGCATACCACAATCAGCAGCTTTCTCTCTAGTGGAACGTTCTTTAAAACAACGAGGGGACGTCAGTGATTCCCAATTACTGTTTCTATTACAATAGGCAAGGTTAACCATTTTTCACAATTTTTTCATATTTGAAGGAGTCATCTACCAGCAGACTTCAGGTGTTGCCATGGGCGCTACGTGCGCCCCATCCATCGCGAATCTATACATGGGCGATTTTGAAGATATATGGCTTCGTGGGTCTCCGTTCCAACAGCAGATTAAGACATGGAATAGATACATAGACGACATTTTTCTTATATGGCAAGGCTCTGAATTAGAGTTGCAGAGTTTTTTCCAATGGCTCAATACCCGCGATCCTTGTATTAAGTTCACTTATTCGTGTCATCATCATCAGATCACCTATCTTGATATTCTTATTACAAGAGGTATTCAAAACTGGGAAACATCAATCTATAAGAAGGCCACGGATCGCAATACATTCTTACATTATATGAGCGCTCATCCTAGGAATTTGAAAGACAGTCTACTGCTCTCGCAGTTTCTGCGTTATCGGAGAAATTGTTCCACTAAGGATGACTTTAAAATGAAGTCTCGAGTTTTGATGAAAGATTTTATAGAACGTGGCTATCCTCCGAAAGTGGTCAAAAGTGCCTACAAGAGAGCCCTTTACAGGGATCGGAGCACATTGCTAATGCGCCGCCAACCAGGCTTGAATACTGTTTCGGAAGCTGATGAGACTTCTATCAACTTTGTGACCACTTTTTCCCCTTTCAGTAAGGACATTACTAAAATCATTAGGAAACACAGTAATATATTACAGGTGGTTCCAGGATTGCGGGATCGGAAGATCCGATGTGTATGGCGGCGAAATAGAAATCTAAAAGAGCAATTGTGTCCAGCCATCCTGCCTCTAGATTCCACGGGTATTTCTTTAGTTCCAATGTTGAAGGGCCATTATAAATGTGGAAATTGCAACGTGTGCGATATCACCATGGATATTACCGAATTTAAACATCGTGGGACTTCCTACATTTTTCGACATCGGACGACCTGTGACTCCACAAACGTGGTCTATGTGATAATTTGCCCGTGTGGTCTATTGTATGTGGGCAAGACAATCTGACCATTTAGAACACGAATGCGGGAACATTGTAGTCGTCTGAAATGTAAAGTGCTAGAAGCACCTCTAGTACAACATTGTTTAAGTGCACATCATATTTTTGAACAATTGCGGTGCTTCTGCATAGATCAAGTGTGTTCCGGTATGCGCGGCAGGACGATTGCCGACACGCTCCTTTGGAAAGAACAAAAGTGGATCTTCACTCTCAATACGGTAAATCCAAATGGATTGAATGTCCGGTTGGAATTAGCACTCTGTCTTTGAATGCTGGAGTCTGTTTATTTGTTTATCGTTCATTTTCTTTTTTACACACAACATAAGATTTTGCCTTACTCAATGCATAGTCTACTATCAGATAGCGAGCTCGATGACAACACGTGATCAGTTTTACCTTTAAAAATGGAGGTCTAGTCTGGATCCCGCATGCGCAGCGTTTTTTGCACAAGGATTCTTTTCAACTGAGTGTCAAGAGGTGCAATGAATACGTGGGCAGCATCCCCATCTAAGGTTTGGTTACAAATAACATTTTTAGATATAATATAATGCAACTGGCTGCATGAATAATTTCACATTTTTATGTTTGTCTAGCCAAGAACGGACAATTCCCTGAGGAAACTTCTTGAGTGAAACGCTTGGGGTGCCTAGTTGAAGGCGTCCGGATTGCCCCGCTCTGACCACCTGGCTGACTTTTTAAAGCTAAGTTCATTTCTCCTCTTTTGAGTTGTTGAGATGTTCACTTTCAAGTGTTTTTGATCGAGGATGTTTTCAAGATAGTCATAAAAGAAAACTTTATATAAAAAACTACGACACTGGGTCATTGATGTAAAAACTGGCACCGTTAAAGGGCTATGAGCCCATGGTTGAGTGCTGCTAGTTTTTTCTGACACCAGTGCCATTGTGAAAACACGAAAGCTTTGATGTTGCTATGTGAGTTATTAAACGGCACCTGACTTTGCCACACCTGACTTTACCTGTGTGTCGCTAATCAGGCAGCTGTTCAATATTGCTGCTGCCTGGTTAGTGACAGTGCCACCTCTGCTCCACCCTGGAATGCGTAGGACACACCTCGATGCTAACTGCTTAGCATCAGGGGGTGTAGAGGCAGCTCCCGTGGGTATCCAGCGGCACTAGCCATGTTAGTCTCATTCAGTGGCATTTACACGGTTTGCAGGTCTGCAAACCGTGTAAATGCTTTTGAATATCCCCCCCTGTGTGTGCATCCACTCTGGGGCAGATGGAAATGTATGCGCAGGGCTGGCCCATCCATTGAGCGAGAATGTTATTCGCACAGGGCCCCGTGCGAACCACATTCTCGCTCAGTGGACGGCTGCAGAGGGAGTCGGGGAAGCCCGCGCGAGGCCCTGGCTCCTTCTGCACAGCCCGCCAGCGTGAAGAGCCTTTTCTTTCACACTGGCGGCTGTTTCAATGAAGCCGCGAATGCCGTGAGAGGTTAAAGGCCATTGCTCCCTCTGCAGCCCTTAGACGGCGCGGGGCTCTTTGGAGGGGGGTGGGGGTGGCTGGCTAGGACTGGATGGACTGTGATGGGGGGGAAAACGACTGGAAATGGGCTGTGATGGGGGGAAACAGACTGGAAATGGGCTGTGATGTGGGGAGGGGACAACAGACTGCAATTGGACTGTGATGGGGGGAGGACTGCAAGTGGGCTGTGATGCAGGGGGAATGGACTAGAAATGGGCTGTGATGGCGGGGTGGGAGGACTGCAAGTGGGCTGTGATGGGGGAGAAACGGACTGGAAATGGGCTGTGATGATGGTGGGGGGGAAACAGACTGGAAATGGGCTGTGATGATGGTGGGGGGGAAACAGACTGGAAATGGGCTGTGATGGTGGGGGGGGGGGAGAACCTGGACTGGAAATGGGCTGATGGGGGCTGGAATAGGACTGGAAGTGGGCTGATGGGAGTTGGAATAGGGCTGGAAATGGGCTAATGGGGGACTGGAATGGAACTGGAAAACAGCATATGGGGGGTTAGGACTGGAAATGGGCTAGGACTGGGACTAGAAGGGGGCAGCTGCTGGGTGGGTCTAGAACTATAAGGGAGCTGATTTTGGGGGAGGACTAGAAAGGGATGGGGAATGAGAATGGAGAGGGGAAAAATATTTTGTGTGGGTGGGAAGAAAAGTCTACGATGGGCCGGGTATTGGGAGAGTAAGTGGGGATTGAGAATGGAAGGGTGAAATTTGAGTGGATGATAAAGGAATAAGGAAAGAAATGGAGGAAAGAGCAAAAGGGGAAAGATCAGTATGTTAAAGCAGATATAGAGAAAAAATTTGGAAAAAATCTAAAAGAGAAGAAAGGAAAATGGATAGCTCGCAGAAGACACAAAGAAATCAGAAGAAAGTGACTGGAGCAATTGCAACTGAAAAAGAATATGCACAAGCAACAAAAGGTAGAAAAATACTTTTTTATTTTGAATTTATTAACTGGAATATATCAGCTCTGGGAAATATGCATCGTTAACGTCTTTTGTGTTTTGTTTAATACAAGAGAAAATTAATTTATAGTTTTATTTCTACAGTGTTGTTGTACATCCCAAGTTTGGCTTTTGGGGTTCCCAGTTTAATTATTGTCTTCCTATTTCTAAATTGTGATCCCTTGTTCTTTGGTGACAGTCTATATTCTGCATTTTAACCAAGCTGAGGGATTCTGTTCATGTAGTTTCTACTTGACAGTCCCACTTGTTCTCTTTCTCCCAGTGAGATGTATTGGTATTCTCTGAGATGTATTGGTTTAATATTTGCAGTGTTGCCTTTTGATAGATAGGGTTTGGTGCTTTGTGAGTCCTGGTAGTGCTGTTACGATACAGTGGGTTTGCTATGGGTTCTAAATGGTCAGTGTTTATAGTACTTCCTAATGGGCCTGGCGGTTGGCACTGGAATATAGTAACATAGAAATCTGTTAGTCTTTCTTTATCCATACACTCATTAATAGGCATGTTTCCTAAAAATGCATGTTAACATTATGCAAATATTTATGCAAATGAGGCCCCACAATTAATCTCTGCACATGGCCCCGCACCCCCCTTGGGCCGCCCCTGTGTGTATGTGGGTTCATATTAGCCATCATTTCTGCAAGATTTGTGCTGATAATTTATAAGACCACACAGATACAATATGAAAAAGGTTCCAAAGAGAGAGCTTCTCTTCAAATACTCTTGGCTTGCCTTATTAATATTCTATATCTAACTTGCCAGTATTTATGCTAATTTCTATTTTTTCTCATTTGGTCCTGTATTCTCTCTTTTTTATTTTATTTTATTTTATTTTAAAGAATGTCTTTTTGGCTTTAATAGCCTCTTTCACAGCACCATTAATCATTCTGGTAGACATTTGTTCTGCTTTCAACCTGGGTTCCCATCTAAGTATCTCACAAGGTTTAAAAAGACCTTGGTGTGTCTTTAAAAGATTTTTTTTTGGCTGTCTGTCTGGAACCCTACTAGAATGTAATACTGTACCTGTCCTGGATGCAGTGTAATGGTAGTTGGTCATAACTGCGCTAGCAATGGGCCAGTGAGCCTGGGACAGGGGTGAATCTCCACAACCCCTCTGGCATTCCTTGCAGACAATCTCTGACCAGTTGTTACTTGCCTCAGGTAAATCCATGAACCACGTTCGTTGTCTCTACTTCCGCCTGAAGGACAAGGCGTTCAAGGGATCGCGGCCTTACGAGTCACAACCCTTGGAAGAGTTCTTGAAGACTGAGTTTGGAGAACACACCAAAATGTCAGATGTAAGGAAACCAAAGTAAGTTCCCATTTCCCTCCACCCTCCAAAGCATGTAACCCTTTCCTTCATTAAATATGCTAATAAATAGTTGTGAAAAATCTGGGATAGAATTTAGTTGTAAGTAACATGACCTGGTATTATGGATAGCATACTCCCCTCCTATAATGGTAACCAGGCAGGATGGTAGCAGTTATTCTACCATATGGTCAATTTGATAGATTGTAGAGATGGAACAATCCAGTCCAGACTCCAGGATTCTATCCCCCTTCCAGCAGATGGAGAGTGAGAATTTTAGGCTTTGGTGGTGTCACGGTATAAGGAGGCTGAGCTCTTCCCCTCAAACCAATATTCTTAGTTTCCAGCAGATGTGGAAGAATTCTGGTGTAGTCTGGGCTACACTGAGGAAAAATTAATTTGGCTAAAAAAATCACCCCACAGAAAATGAAAAACAGCATATTCAATTAGAATCGGAAAGGTTAGGATAGTGGGGCTGTTAGTCCCTTTGGATCTCTGTGCTTGTGCAGTGGTGAGAATAGATCTGGGTCCTGGTGGAACCAATGCTGTTCGGTCGGCTGCAGATCCCTTCAGGAGGGATGTACCCAGTGGCCCGGGACCCTGTCCCTCATTGTAAGGCATTGTGGCACTATTACAGACTTTGGTGGCTGTTGAATTAAGGGGTGCATGCCTCTTTAAAGCAAAATTAGATTTACCTGCTAATTGTTGTTCGTTGAAGAGTTCCAGTCCAGTCCCAAACCTCTAGGTAGTGCATCTCCTCCAGCAGCTTGGAGACTGAGCATGTCATCTTTTGATGTCACCAATACTAATACTGCTGGCAACTCCCACCAACTCCTAGTAACCTATTGACAAAGCAGACTCACAGGAGCAACAAATAAGCAGTAAAACAGACAAAAAAACAGCCTAAGCTAAACTAAAAACAAAATTGACGTTCTCTCCCGCACCCAAGGAGGAACTCCTCCACTCCCCAGAGAACGAGAAAGATAGAGAGGCCTACCGAGGCTCCCCAGTCGCCGACGAACTGCCAGCGAGAGATAGAACACCTCCATTCTGCCCCTGAATGCCAAAGCACCTGCGACCCCCTCGTTGCCCCGGCTCTACTCATGCCAGAAGCAACTGGTCAGAAAATTGGTCAAATTGGCTATACCAGAAACCCAGGTGGGATCCGAGCTGGACTGGAGTTCAAGGAACAATAATTAGCAGGTAAGTCTAATTTTGCTTTCTTTATCATCCCTCCAGTCAAGTCCCGCACCTCTGGGATGTAACAGAGCAGTAATCTTAACGGGAGGAACCTGCCAGACCAGGACGCAGTACCGCCTATCCAAAACAGGCATCCCCTGCAGCCTGGACATCCAGGTGATAATGCTTACTAAAAGTATGCAGTGAGGACCAGGTCGCCACCCTGCAGATTTCCACTGGAGGCACCAAACTATGCTCGGCCCATGAAAACGCCTGAGCCCTTGTGGAATGGGTGCACAACTCTAAAGGCACCTGTCGCCCCTGCAAGATATATGCTGAAGCGATCGGCTCTCAAATCCATCTGGAAATGGATGCCTTAGCCGCCGCCTCACCCCTGCGTGGACCCCCAAAGAGTATGAACAACGATCTGACTTGCGAAAACTCACCTTCTTTTTCAAATAATGCTTGAGGGCCCTCCTCACATACAACAAGTGGAGGCTGAGGCCCTCCTCACATACAACAACTGGCGACATCATTTCCTGAGCCCTCCCTTACTGGCAGAGACACGGGCTGATTCACATGAAACGCTGAAATCACTTTAGGCAGAAAAGAGGGAACCGGCCGCATGGCCAACCTTCTCCCGCGAGAAGGAAAGGAACGGCTCCCGGCAGGACAAGGCTTGTAGCTCTGAGATCCTGTGCGCGGAGCAGATCGCCACCAAAAAAAACGTTTTCAAATTTAAGTCCTTCAGCGAGGCCCAGCTCAAAGGCTCGAAGGGCTCCCTAGCCAGCGCCATCAGAACCATATTGAGGTCCCATGGCAGAACAGTTACCCTAAGTGGAGGGCATAGAGGGGCTACCGCCCCTCAGGAAGCGCAACACGTTCGGGTGAGTCCCCAGCGGCACCCTCTGGACTTTCCCTCAATAACAGGCAATTGCCACCAGTTGCACCTGCAACGAGCTGGCTGCTAGGCCCTTATCAAAACCGTTCTGCAAAAGAGCTAAGATCTCCGAGACGGAGGCCGAGGCAGGCGGTGCCTGCCTCTACACACACCAAGTCTCAAAAGTACGCCATATCTGTACATAGGCAAGAGAGGTAGATCTCTTCCGCGCCTTCAACAAGGCTGAGATCACGGGTCCCGAGTAACCCTTCTTCCTCAACCGCGCCCTTTCAAAGGCCAGGCTGTAAGCGAGAACCGATCCACCTGAGGCATACGCACTGGCACCTGCAAACTTCCCAAGATGACAGGCGCCACGGCCGATCCTCCAGGAGCCGAACCAAGTCAGCGTACCACGGGCATCATGGCCAATCCAGGGCAATCAGGATGACCCTCCCCCGGTGAGCCTCAATCCGCTGCACCACTCAATCTATGAGAGCCTACAGCGGAAAGACATACAGAAGACTCCCTGTGGGTCATTGCTGCAACAGATCATGCAGGCCTTCGGACATCCTTTCCTGTCCCCTGCTGAAGAAACAGCTTGTCTTGGCGGTCTCGAACGTTGCCATCAGGTCAATGACCGGCACTCCCCACTTGTGCACCACCTGCGCGAAGACCTCAGAGAAGAACGCCCACTCCCCAGGATCCACGCGTACCTGTCTGAGGTAGTCCACCGTCACGTTGTTGACTCCCGCAATGTGCGCTGCTGACAGCGCCTGGAAGCGAGGCTCTGCCCAGCTGAACAGCAGCTCCGCCTCCTCTTCAAGGGCCACGCTGCTCATGCCTCCTTGACGGTTGACGTAGGCCATCGCAGTCACATTATCCAAAAGGACCCTGACCACCTTCCCTTGCAAGCACAACTCGAAGGCGCTGAGCACCCGGGATACTGCCCGCATCTCCAGCTTGTTGATTGACCAACCGGCCTCCTGCTCGTTCCAGCTTCCCTGAGCAAAGAGCCCCTTGAAATGAGCCCCACTGCCCACCAGACTGGCATCGCTTATCAATGGGATCCATTGTGGCGACTCAGGGGGCATGCCCGCAGCCAAATGCTCCGGATATAGCCACCACTGGAATGACTTCCTTGGTGTGCGGAGAGTGGGCAGGGGAGTCGCTGGGACAGGAGGTCCGTCTGGTATGACCAGTGACCAAGCAAGACCCTTTACAATTGGTGCATGTGCACTCTCGCCAATGGTACCAGCTCTTTCCTAATACCTGCAGATATTGCCAGGCTGTCGGCTCTGACTGATGCAGAAACTGGCGCAGCAACAGGCATAGCCCCCAAGCTCGCTGCTCTGGTAGGAAAACTCTTTCCACCCAGCTGTTGAAGCATGCTCCCAAGTATTCCAGGTCCTGAGATGGAACCAAATGGCTCTTGGCCACATTGACCACCCAGCCGAGACTTTCCAGAAGCTATACCACCCGTGATGTCACGCTCACACTCTCGTCCCTGGACTTTGTCCGAATCAGCCAGTTGTCCTTGCGGAGTGCCACCGCTACCATCAACATGACCTTGGTGAAGGTGCGAGGACCATTGCCGGGCCGAACGGCAATGCCTGAAATTAGAAGTGTCCCATCGGCACCGCAATCTGCAGGAACTGCTGGTGCTCTGGCCTGATGGGGATGTGGAAGTATGCCTCCGTGAGATCAAGGGACATCAAAAACTCTCACAACCACGATCACGGACCGCAGTGTTTCCATGCGAAAATGTGGAATCCGTAGACAACGGCTCACCCGCTTGAGATCCAGGATCGGACAAAAGGGAACCGTCGTTTTTGGGAACCACAAAATAGAGTACCGACTGCAGCCGTACTGCTCGCAGGGGATATGGACCACCACTCCAAGCTGAAGCAGTCATGACAGGGTGTCCCTTACTGCCGCTGCCTTTCTTGGTGCTTTGCATGGGGACCGGATGAAGAACTTGCCCACTGGCCAGGCCGGGCCAACTTGAAGGCATAGTCTTCGCGGTTGATCTCCAGGACCCACTAGTCAGACGTGATCTGGGCCCAAGCAGGGTAAAACTCCCATAGCCGATCCCTCACGGGCTGCACCACTGCCTGGGCCTCCCTCGCTTCATGGGGGTTTCTTAAGTACCGAGGTGGAGGCAGCAGAGTAACCTCTGTCCGCTCCTCGGAACCCTCTGAACCCCTGCCCATGGGCGGGAAGCTTACACCTCTGGAAGGAACCAAGGTGGGACGTACGAAAACGCCGGAAATCCAGAGTCTGGCCCCGAGAAAAGACAATGTCAGGAAATACTTTTTCACAGAAAGGGTGGTGGATGCTTGGAATGCCCTCCCGATGAAAGTGGTGGGGGCAAATACAGTGACAGAATTCAAAATGGCATGGGACAGACACAGTGGATCCCTTTACAGCAACAGAATAAAATCAAAATAAACTTAACTATCTAATTTCTCAACAAACAGGGGTGTCCTACATGGAGCGGTGGGTTCACTCCTAAACAAAGACACGGGGAGGGGTGGCCTGCACGGAACGGCAGGTGCACCTACTCTTGCCATCTTATTGGGCAGACTAGATGGATCATACTGGTCTTTTTCTGCCATCATTTACTATGTTACTATGAGACACTGCGGTATTGCGACTCTGGCAGGCGCCCCCCCCCCCTTTTGACTCCCCTAAATCCTTGACCAACTTGTCCAGGTCTTTATCGAATAGAAGCTTCCCCTTAAAGGGGAGCTTGCTAAGACGGGATTTGGAGGAGCTGTCTGCTGGCCAATTCTGCAGCCAAAAATAGCGACAGGTCGCCACAACCGATGCTATGCTTCTGGCGAGCCCACAAATGAGATCATAGTGGATATCGACGAGGTAAGCTGCCTCCGATTCCAGCTTAGCTACCTCTGCCACTTGCTCCAGCGTGGGGCCCCCTGGCTGCTGCAGCTGCTGCGACCACTGCAGACAGGCTCTTGCCACTCAGGCCCTACAAGTGGAGGCCTGCAAGGTTAGGGTGTTGACATCAAACGCCTGCTTCAACAAGATGTCCAACTTCCTGTCCTGCCCATCCTTCAGAGCTGCGCTCCCCTCCACCGGTATGGTCATCTTTTTTGTAACCGCAGCCACCGCCGCATCCACCCATGGAGATCTAAACTTCTCGCGCTCCTGATCTGGCAGGGGATAGAGATGTGTCATGGTCCTTACCCCCTTAAGACCCGCCTCAGGCAGGTCCCACTCATCCTGGATCATCTGCTTGACCACCCTGTGCACCGGGAAGACAGACTGCAACTTCCACACCACCTGTATAAGAGGATCTTCCAGCGACTCATCCTCTGCCGGCAGGCTAGTGGGCAAATTGAGGACTTTAAGAGTTTCCACGATTAGGGCAGGCAATTCCTCTCACCGAAAGAACCGGACAATCCTAGCCTGGTCTTCCGGTTCCGGGGTCTCCCCCTCTTCGAGCTCTTCGCCCTCCAAGTCCGGCTCCATCTCCATGTCATCCGCCTCTTGGCCACTCCTCTGAAGACCGGGCCCTCTTGACCGGCCCCGCACTAGGGTCATCCACCTTCACTGCAGAGACTCGCTTTGCCCCGGACCCTGCCACCAAGGGATCCCAGCTGACGCAAGCAAAAGGCCTGATACAATAAGAGCACAAACTCTGGGAGAATCTCCCCCCCCCCCCGGAACCCCCTCCCACTCCCAGCCCCTGAGATTTAGAGGGACTGGGAATCGCCGAAGCTGTTAACCATGGAGAAGGAGGGAGCTCTAGAGGGGCCTGAGCCTCCTGCACTGGCGAGGACACGGGGTCTCGAGCCTTGTCCTGCAGCACTTGCTCCATGCTGGTAGCCTCTGCAACACAGCCACGGCACACACCTGCGTCTGACATGGTCCCTCGCTGGGTTCCACAGACCAAGCACTGCAGGCGAGCAGGCAGTGGCGCAAGACTGCAGGCCTCTGACTCCAAAGTGCCCAGGCCCTGTAGGGGTACACACAATAGGAGGCCATGAGCCACAGGGGGAGGTGGGGGAAACCAAGGCCCAAATAAGGGAAATAGAACTACAAGTCTCACAATTTTCCCCTATGTATCCCCTTCAATATCTTTTTTTTTTTTTGGACCCATACTAAAGAAAAATAGAAAGAGAGAAAAAACACCATCAGAATTAGTGACGCGAACAGCACTCCCGAAGCGGCTGGCCAGGCTCTCCTAACTGCCCGTAGAAAGCATGGGAAGAAACACTGCAACACTGTTTTCCTGCGCCACTGCCACTGCTGAAACCACGAGGCGCCAGGCCTTTTTCCATAGCTAGGCTGCCCATGCTGAGTCCAGCTGCGCCATAGAAAACTCCCCCCACTGTACCTGAAAGCAGTGCTGGAAAGCGAGAGAGAAACTCTGCAACTGCACCGGACTGCCTCCTGAACCGCCGTAGAGCAGACCACACACCTCACGCTCAGCCTGCATGCAACTTCGGCGTGAAGGGGAGGAAGCAGGAACCGTTCACACTCAGGCAGCTTCACCAGCAATGGCGGCTTCTCACCCTCTCACGAGATCGGGAGCCGCACAAGCCCCGGGATGCCGGCAGATACCCCATCACCCCCCCAGACTACCAAGCAAGGGGGGGGGGGGGAAAGGAGGAAGAGATCCTCCTCTGCATTGCCACCGAAATCTCCTAATCCCGGGGCTGGTTTCCTCTGCCAATCTCTGCTCCTTTTTTTTTTTTTTTACCCAACTCAAAACCTTAACTTTAAACAAAACTAAAGAAAACAAGCCAAAGGGTGAAACCAACCAGAAAAAACCCTGACTACACTAGCTCCTTATTTGCTCCTACAGTGAGCCAGCACCCTGGCTCACTACCTCCTCCAACTGCTTGGACTGAGCATACTGGGAGCTGGTGGGAGGTGCCAGCGGTATTAGTGCTGGTGACATCAAAAGAAGACATGTTCAGTCTCCAAGCTGCAGGAGGAGGTGCACTACTCAGAGGTGCAGGACTGGACTGGAAGTGACAATAAGGAAATTCTCATTAGACATCTGCTCCATTCGTCAGCTTGCTTCATTTCCTCATTGGCTTGGGGCTCCGGTGGTTGTGCATTGAGTCTTTCTTCTCTACGGGGGGTCTGGTATTGGTACTTCTGGCGTTACATGAGAACTGTCTTCTTTAGTGGCACCAAATTGTTTTTCGGGGAAAGAGCTTGTTCCCATGCTTTTCATGTCATCTGGGAAGGCCATTTGTGTGGCCTGCGGCTGCAGGTGAGGACCCCTGTCCACGACGGTGTTTTGCCGGTTGTGTGAGGCTGAGGACTGTGCGATGGGCAACAGTCCCCGGGAGGGGGGGAGGGGGGGAGGGAGGTCTCCGGCAGTGCTAACAATGGAGGAGCCAGCAAAATCAGACCTCTCTCAGGCTGCAGTTCCTGCGTTTTTGCAGGTTCAGATTCAGTTATGTTGAGCCCTTCAGGGAGGCAGGATTCAGTTCCTGCCAGCCAGGGGGCGAGGTTTGGGTCAGGCTCCTGAAGTGAATAGGCTTCCCTTTTCTCCTGACTTTGTTTTGCTCCTGCACTAGGCCTACTGCATGAAGCAGGGCCTGGGGGAGTTCCAAGAAATCAGCAAGGCACCTCCTAAACCTAGGAGGGAGTCATTGGCTGGCTGGCATTTCATTTTTGGAGGCTCCAGGGGAAAATTATGCCAGAGTCCTGGACGAGTTGGAGGAGCACCATATTTTGGTGCAGTCCATGGCATCGGAAGACCCAATGGAGGGCCTCTCAGGGCTCAGTGGAGAATCTCAGCCCTGGACCTAGAGGAGAGCAAGATTCCTCTGAAAGAGCATCCTAGTATCGTTCTGGTTATTCGCCGGAAGGAACTTTTGATGTTGATTGCTCACCTGTTGGTGGCGCTTAATATCCCTCTGGTACCATAGGTGACGGAGCCTCGCTTGGAAGGGAGGGTTCTTTCCCGAAGCTAGGGCCAGTTCCAAGAAAATGCAATGAGATGATGGGGGGGCTCAAGCAGGGTCTGAGCTTTCGGTGTGGTTCCTTCTCAGAGCCTTCTGCTTGTCCTTCGGGAGGACTGGAGCTGGCTTAGGCCTTGTTTCCTCTTCACCATTGCAGGTCCTTTCACCACATCTCTTCCACACTTGATCATATGTATAGTTACAGCAATTGAAGTGTTTTTTTCTTAGTGATGATGTTGTTCTTCTTGAGTTTGCTTTGTCATTGGATTACTAATTTGAGGGGAGGAACTCAGCCTCCTTATATGTGACATCACCAAAGCCTAGAATTCTCCCTCTTCATCTACTGAAAGGGGGATAAAACCCTGGAGCCTGGACTGGACTGGACGGTCTAAAGGAAAGAAAATTAGCAGGTAAGGTCTAATTTCACCTTATTCATCTTGATTGATAAAACAGAGAGGGATGGTAAAAGTGCTGTGTGTTACTGGAGTCCTCTAACAAAAACAGAAGGTGTTAACATGCTCTTGTGGCTATCCTTAGTTGACTTTTGTCTCCCTTCGCACAGAGTGATGGTGACTGGGACCCTCGCTGATCGGCATCCTGCTGAACTTCACTTATTCCGTAATTATGACACTCCTGAAACCGGGCACGAGTCTCCATATAAGAAAGTTGCCTCATTTCGCCCCCTCACAAAACCAGAAGGTAAGAGTCCTCTGCCCTGATCCAGGGTTGCAATCATTGCATTTATCTGTCCTCTTCTGTCCCTCAGTCTTCTGTTATTTAAGTTAGTTTTGGATTAAAAATCTGGTGCAGGTGATAACTTCATTTCTGGCATGGCATGAGTGCATCCAGTGGTACGTACGGTGTATCACACGGGTAGAGAATAGTTGCCTAGAAGAGTTTATGATCCAAGATTAGGAGACTGCCTCTGTCACCCAGTGAGCATTTGGCAGTGCTGGATTCGGAACACGGGTCTCTAGATGTCACCACACTATGCTGTAATCGCCATCAGCTCCTGCCACTTGATAAAACTGGTGCTCAACTTCATTTAGAAGAGTGAGAATCAAGCAGTCTGATTTTGCTTCTCTGGTATAGGGAGGAATTAGCATTCACTGCTTTCTCCCTGCTCCACTTTTGTATTCCAAAGATAGCATTTGCTTTATATTAGCTAGACTTTAGGTGGAGGGACAGTTTTCAAAACGGCCTGCATAGCTACAGAGTCCGTGGGAGATTTTACCTCCAGACTTTGCCCCCATTTTCAAAGTATAAGTACATACATACATCTGCTTTGAAATTTTGCAGAAGAACACACACTTGCACCTCCTTTTTGTGTGGGTAGATTTCTGGTGGATAACATCGCTGAGAAAGAGAAGATTTGTATGGTGTATGGACTCTGTGGAGGGAAGATGGGCATGGTCCAGCCTTCATCTTTTCAACCCTGTACAAGATAAAATCTCAAGCAGTCATTCCAGATCTTCCTGCTAGACCAGTCCAGACTAATGGGTTATTTTCCCCTGCCAGCAAATGGAAGACAGAGAAAAGAAAGTAAAACTATGCTGTGACATCACCACTGGCATAAAACCCAGCACAGGTAGAGGGAGGGAGACCTTAGTATTTTCTCTCTCTCAGCATATGGTGAATTCTTCCAGAGAGGCCTAGAGAGGTCTATAGCTTTTGCCCAGTCTACATCTGGGTGCAGTGTAGCTCGGCCATTTTAGATCCCAGGGGATGTATGAGATATTCTTGTCTGGTTGATCTGTTACTTTGGGGATAGCTCTTGGCTAGGAGAGCCAGCCTAGCTTGGGAGGGGTGTTAGATAAAGAGGATCCTTCTAAGGGACCCTTAACTGTATTTTGGCCTTTTTCTTTTCTTTCTTCCTTTTCTTTTCTTTCTTTAAACAGCAGACAAGTATAAAAGGTCTGAGTCTCTTCTGCACAGCTCCATGTAGTGCCTTAGCATGTGGCTGATAGGAGTTTCCTCCCTGCGCCCCCCACCACCGCCATTGTTCCCCTGTGCTCCCAGGGGACCGCAGCACTGAGGCTGCAGTGGATTGCCGTCTTTTTCAGCGGGCAACTGCAGAGGATCGTCGCCTGAACTTCGCCAGCAGCAAAAAGGGGCCGAAGCACCTAACTGAATGTCTGCTGTGATCCCGACTTTCCTGCCTGACATCCCTGGCCTGTGCAGGCTGCGCCCCAGCAGCAAAAAGGGGCCGCTGCATCTACTGTGAGTGTTTGCTGTGATCCTGCTTTTCCCTGACGTCCTCAGCCTTTGCAGGCTCTGCACCATTTTTCCTTCTTTAAGGTCTACAGCTCCTGGTCAGTTTGAGACTGGTTTCAGTGCAGCTTGGCCAGCCGAGATCCCAGAGAGTATATGGGATACGCTTCTGGTGGTCCTCTCTCTTCCTCCTGGGGCGAGCTCCTGGCTACGAGAGCCAGTGTAACTCTGTGGTGCATTAGGATCAGTACCTATCTCATTGCCCTGATGCCTTAGTTGCAGTAAGCTCCTCCTCACTTCTCTCACCTGCCTATCAACGGCCCTCATCATCGGCAGAAAAACCGCCGCTTCTAAGGCGCGCGGTCAGAGCAGAGAGCAGCAGCCATCTCCGGAGGGAGTGAGCGGGAGCTCCTCCTCACTTCTCTCACCTGCCTATCAACGGCCCTCATCATCGGCAGAAAAACCGCCGCTTCTAAGGCGCGCCCGCGCCTGAGGGCCTCGCCAGAGGGCCCTTTGGTGTGGCCCTTAGGCGTCGGTCCGTGGCGTCTGCTGCTGAGGGTTACATTGGTGACATGGACTGGGTTGACGTGCTTCTAATGTGTGGTAACCTGCTGTTCCATGTTCCTCTCCTTCTCTTATCTGTGTGACTGTCTCTGCTCCTCTATTCTGTCCTATCATATATTTGGCGTTCTTTTCCTCTTTCCTCGAATGATATAGCATTGTAAACCGCTCTAATGCCTCTGGCCTGAGCGGTATATCAAATTCTAATAAACATAATAAACATAAGTGGCTATAGGATCTGTGCTTATCTGATTGCCATGATGCCTTAGTTGCAGTAAGTCGCTACGGTTCCCTTATTGATAGTATTTGCGTCGTTGCACAGCTGATCCAGGGGAGACTTCTGCCAATTCAGCAACCTTGTTAGTAGTTCCGGTTCCCGATGCAGTTGAGGCTTTGTTGCTGCCTTCAACATCAGAGATTATCAGTTCTCTTCTCCAGGTGGATCTGCTGTTCCAGTGATTTCGCATTTCACCATGGAACCAGCTCCTGTGGCCAACAGGGAGTCTTCTCTCCGTCTGTTTCCACAGTCGCAGCGCTCCCAGCTATAGCAGTCACAAGTGTTTCAGCCACAGTAGCTGTCTGACCCCGCAGCGACAGATTTTTCGCCCATCTTCCAACATGCTTGGGGGCTATATAAGCGGGGTCAAGCCCTTGTTCCCTCTTGGTCGTGCCCATCTTCCGCCACTCCTCCGATAGTCCTTGCAGGCGGTTCCCACAAATGGTCGAGAGGGCAGGACTCTGTCCAGGAGGGTCCGCGGCTCCCTCCAAAGTCCCGTATTGGAGCGAGGCCGAATTTTTTGGGATGAGTACCCTGAGGACATTTCCCACGATGACTCTGGTTCAGTTGCCTCTATTGCAGAGGAGGGGGAATCTTTCAGGGCAAGGACCATAGCGACTCTCGCGTGACGCGTCTCTGTTGCCGAGAGGAGATTCCCCCCACTTGATTGTCTAGATTGCCACTGAAATGCATGTTCTGGAGCTCTCTGGACCAGCCCCAACTCCCTCCACTTCTGATCCTGGCATCAGGGGGCCTTCCAGAGCCTTTCCTTTCCTGCCAGAACTTCTCCTGATGTACCCCTCAAGAAGGCCCAGTGTTTGGGTTGCATTTATGCCTGGTCACCGACAGTCTTGGAAAGTGGTTGCAATTTCCCAGGTTCGACGTCTTGATCACGGCGATCACCAGCATACCACCATTCCCATAGAAGTGGAGCTACCTTTCAGGACCTGCAGGGCCGGAAGGTAGAAGGACTCTATCAAATGTCTTCTCTTCCACCATCTTAGCCCTTCAGGAGACAACGCGGAGCGGCCTCTATACACCTGTCCTCCACTGGATTCAGCTCTTTCCTGAGGATGCGTATTTTGCCCACCTCGAATATCTGATAGTCTTCTTGGTAGATGCCTTTTATGATCTCTTATACCTTTCTGGGTGGTGGGTCACTGCAGCGATAGTGGCTCGCCGAGGTCTGTTGTTGTTGTTGTTAAGTGCCGTCGAGTCGGAGTCGACTCATGGCGACCCTTTGGATAGCTATCCTAAATTGTGTTAGGTCTTCAGTCAGGCGGCTCATTGTTGACAGACTGGTACCCGTAGCTGCTGTTATTGTATCAATCCATCTCATTGCTGGCCTTCCTCTTTTGCGTTGACCTTCTATCTTGCCAAGCATGATGTCTTTCTCTAATGATCTCTCTCTTTGCATGATGTGTCCAAAGTATGAAAGTCGAAGTCTTGTCATCTGAGCTTCTAAAGAAAGCTTAGGTTTGATCTGCTCTAGTACCGACTGGTTTGTTCTTCGGGCAGTCCATGGTACACACAGTATTCGCCGCCAGCACCATAATTCAAAGGCATCAATTTTCTTCCTGTCTATCTTTTCACTGTCCAGCTTTCATATCCAGATGATGTTATTGAAAATACCATGGCTTGAACAAGTCTAATCTTTGTATGGAGAGAGACATCTCTGCTCTTGCGAATCTTATCTAGGTTTTTCATAGCCATTCTGCCAAGAGCAATGCGTCGTCTGATTTCTTGACTGCTTGTTGCTTCTTTATTGATAGTTGATCCAAGTAGGTTAAAGTTGTTCACGATTTCAATTTCTTCTCCTTCAACGATGAACCTGTTGATTATGCCAGTTGTCATGATCTTTGTCTTCTTTACATTAAGGTGCAGGCCCATTTTGAGACTATGTTCTTTGATTGTGAGAAGCAAATGTTTCAGATCATCTTCACTTTCAGCCAGTAATGTGGTATTATCAGCATAGCGAAGGTTTGTTGATGAGTCTTCCACCAATCTTCACACCTCTGTTGTCT
This sequence comes from Ichthyophis bannanicus, assembly GCA_033557465.1. Lineage (NCBI taxonomy): Eukaryota > Metazoa > Chordata > Amphibia > Gymnophiona > Ichthyophiidae > Ichthyophis > Ichthyophis bannanicus. The sequence goes on from CM066031.1 coordinate 1,000,773,791, forward strand.
TCATACAATCCTGCTTCTCTGATGATTTGTTCTGCATATATATTAAACAGGTAGGGGGAAAGTATGCAGCCTTGTCTTACACCTTTGCTTATTTTAAACCATTCTGTTTCTCCTTGTTCCGTTCAAACTGTTGCTTCTTGATCAATGTACAGATTGTGCAAGAGTACGATCAGGTGTTCTGGTATACCCATGCTTCCTAATGTGGCCCAGAGTTTCTCAAGGTTTACACAGTCAAAAGCTTTGCTATAGTCGATAAAGCACAAATAGATATCCTTTTGGTATTCTTTAGTCTTTTCAAGGATCCATCTCACATCTGCAGTGATGTCTCTCGTTCCTCGTCCTTTCCTGAACCATGCTTGTACTTCAGGGCAGTTCTTGTTCCAGGTATGGTTGTAGTCTCTTTTGAATAATCTTTAGTAGAATCTTGCTGGCATGTGGGATCAGAGCGATTGTGCGATAATTTCCACAGTCAGTTGGATCACCTTCCTTTAGTATTGGTATAAACACAGATGTTTTCCAGTCAGTTGGCCATGATGTTGTCTTCCATATTTCTTGGTAGAGCCTTGTAAGTATGGTAACAGCTGCATCAGATTGCTGTAATACTTCTATGGGAATGCTATCAATGCCTGGTGCTTTGTTCTTTAAGAAGGCTTTCAATGCTGCTTCAACTTCTTCTTTCATCACTAATGGTTCCCGATCATAAGGTACAGGTTGAAACGGCTGTTGGTCCACTTGATCTTTATCATATAAAAACTCTGTATATTCCTTCCATCTTTTCTTGATCTTCTCAGCATCATTCAACATAGAACCTTGAGCATCTTGTAGCATTCCATTTCGAGGCTGGAACTTTTTCTTTAACTCTCGTAGCTTTAGGAAAGCCGATCTTGTTCTTCCTCTAATAGTTTCTGCTTCTGTTTCCTTGCATGCGTCATTGTAGTACTTTTCCTTGTCCTGTCTTGCTGCACATTGGAAATCTGAGTTCTGTGATTGTCTGTCTTTCTCCTCTGGCTTTAGCTTCTCTGCGTTTCTGGGCAATTTTCAGAGTTTCTTCTGTCATCCATTTTGGCCATTTTTTCTTTTTCACCTTTTGTAGAGACTTCTCGCTTTCTTCCAACACAACCTTCTTGATGTCATTCCATAACTCTTCTGGAGCTCTGTCATTTGTATCTAAAGCAGCAAATCGATTTTGCAGGCAGTCTTTAAATTCCAGTGGTATATTCTCAGGGTCATATTTTGCTGCATTCATGAGTGGTTTGCTCTTTTTCAACTTTAACTTGAGTTTGCATACTAGTAGTTGATGATCTGTACCACAGTCAGCTCCAGGTTTTGTCTTTGTTGATGTTATAGAGCTTTTCCATCATTGACTTCCACAGATGTAGTCAATTTGATTTTTATACAATCCATTGGGTGAAGTTCATGTGTACAGTCGCCGCTTGTGTTGCTGGAAGAAGGTGTTTGAGATGAATAGATCGTTGGTCTTGCAGAATTCTATCAGTCTTTCTCCAGCTTCATTTCTGTTACCAAGTCCATATTTTCCAACTACTTTGCCGTCTTCTTTGTTGCCAACTTTTGCGTTCCAGTCACCCATGACTAACAGGATATCCTATTTGCATGTTCTGTCAATTTCAGCTTGTACTTGTTCATAGAACTCTTCAATTTCATTCTCTTCTGCAGCTGTTGTTGGGGCATATTGAATTATAGTTGTGTTGATAGGCATTCCTCATAGACGAATAGAGATTAAGCGTTCGCTGACTGCATTGTATTTCATTACAGTTCTTGCAAGTTTCTTCTTTATTATAAATGCAACGCCATTTCTTCTTTGTCTTTCATTTCCAGCATAGTAGACCATGTGATCATCTGCTGCAAAGTGCCCGATGCCAGTCCATTTCAGTTTGCTGACACCCAACAGATCAAGTTGTACACGTTCCATTTCATTCTTGACCACCTCCAACTTCCCTTGGTTCATGCTTCGTACGTTCCATGATCCAATGTGTAAGATATCTTTACAGCTCCTGACTCTCATTTCATGCACAGCTACATCAGCAGTCAGACATCCCAAGGGCTTTGATCCAACCACATTATAAATGCTGGCTTTACTCTGAAAAGTCTTCAGCTCTTCCCCAGTAGCTAGTTGAGTGCCTTCCGACCTGGGGGTCTCATCTTCCAGCAGTACAGCACGATTTGTTTTGTTGTAACTATCCATTGGGTTTTCATGGCAAGATACAGAAGTAGATTGCCAGGCCTTTCTTCCGTGCAGTTTAAGTTTGGTGTTGTTGCCGTTGTCACAGAAATATGATCCTCCGCCTTCAACACTGTCCCATTCTGCTGCTGCCCAGATGGGTGGTTTGTCTTGGTCTGGCACCTCAGCTGAGACCTGTCCATCTTGGGAGACCCTGCCAGTAGTTAAACTACCGATAGTTTAGCTCTCAGCATCACTGAGGCACACAAGCCCTCACATCACGACAAGATGCAAACCCAGTAGTGATACAATGGCTAATTGACCAAACAAGAAGAGAGACTGTCTTCTGTGAATTCACATTTTAACAAGATTGATTTCAGTAAGCTTCCTTTATGAAAGATAGTTGGCGTTACATTGTAAGTTAGACGTATTGGAGAATGTTACGTTTTTTAAATTTTCCTTGTACCTACTATCTTTTTCCTATGATTTTGATTTTTCAGAAGTATTTAAAGGAAGTATTTTGGTATCTCTAAGTAGATGCTGTAAAAATGTCAAATATTTAGTTACTTTCCAAGGGGAAGAAAACATTGAAGAAAGGAGGAGAAAGGTTAGATCAGCTTTACACCATTGATAGTTTAGATTAGTCTGTTTTCTTAGAACGTTCTAAAGACAATATTTTGTCTCGAGCAATTTTGTTGGTTTCCTTTTATCTTTATCTTTATTTAAAATTTGATAAACCGCTTTCCGTCGTAACATAAAGCGGTGTACAATAAAAAGGTTAGCAATGCACAAACAATGAAAAGAACGCCAAAGTAAAATAGAAAAGCAAGTATAAAGAATAAAGGCATAGACAAATAAAGTGACAAAAAACCAAAACTGTACAAACAATTTAATCTGAAGTTTAGCGGAATAATATTTTGAGACCCTTTTTTTCTGAAAATACAGAGTACCCCTTTTTGTGGACAAGGAACTGCTTTATTTCCAAAGCAACCCAATTGATGAGGAAGGCATTCCTGGAGCTAGTCTAGAGCTTTGGCACTGGGGGACAATCATCAATACTCTGCTCAGGGCCCATAGGGCCTTTATCTCCTTAGTCTATGCCAGGGTTTGGAGTTGTTTTGAGAGCTGGTGTGCTTCTTGGTCTCTGAAGGCTGGAAAACCAAATTGCAGCCATGCTAGTATTAAGAATAAAACCTCTGTTGTTCACAATTTCTTCAATCTCCACAACCTACAGATGCTAGTCATCTGCAAAACTTGGCTTAAAGATGGAGATTTGGCCTACATAACAAATCCTTCCTGATAACCTCTCTGCTCATTTTTGCAATCGACCCTCCACATGTGGTACAGGCATAGCTCTTATCACCCAATCCAGTTGAAATCCCAGGGAAGTGTCCAAAAGCACCATACCATATTTAGAATCTATAACAGCACACTGTAATTTGCCAATGCCATTCTACTGCCTTCTCTTATACCTTGCCCCTCCTGTATCCTCTTCTTCTTTTTATGGGGAATTCCTACAATTTTGCCACTCTTTTCAACTCATGACTAGTACTCTGTGATTTTAACATTCAGTTGGACAACCCAACCAGTACTGATTTCATCTCTTTTTTAACTGACCTTGACTTCTCTATCTTATCCAGCGCCCCCACCCACTTGTCAGGTGCTTTGACTTAGAAGGAAGATTAGTCTCTGTCTAATTCTAACTCTTGCAATATTATTCCTAAATCATGGTCAGACCACTATTTGATCCTATTTCAGCTTGAATTCCTCCCTACATTGGCTGAGTACCGACGCAAATCTTTACTACTGTAATATAAAAAATATTGATGTAGAAAAATGTGCCACAGTCTAGATTTCCCATCAAATTTCTTCACTGTCACTCTAGAGGAAAAGAGCCAGCTGGAACTCTCTCCTGGCCAAAAGCCTTGACTCACGTGCCCCTCTCAAGCAGGCCAAGCAAGCAAAACACCTGGTTTTCACAAGAATTAAGAGATTTCAGGAAAAAAGTCAGACGCTCAGATAACCAATGGCACAAACCACCAATTATAGACAACCTTCACTGTAAAACTCTTCAACATGAATATAAACAACTCGCTACACAAGCCAAGAAAAAACACTTCTCTAGGAACAAGCAGGAAGTCAGTCCTCACATATAGGTGATGTTGGCACCAACAGAACCCGCGCGGAGCATTTCCTCAGCTTTCGAAGAAAGCCTTTGGGACATGCTACCATGCATGCGTGGTCTCCTTCCACCCAAGGATGCCATCTCGTCTGTGTCTCCTTTTTTCCGCGGAGCCCAACGGGCATCTTTCCTGTTTCCCCGGAAAAGAAAATCCTTGCTATATCCTTAAAAAAGTTAGCTTTTCCCGGTTTGCATACTGGTTCCTCTTCCCGCCTCGAGCCAGCAATGGACCTGGTGCTGTTCTCGGCTTTTTTCCCCCCTTTCATTTTGATCAAGAATTGCCTCGACCGGCATTTGTGCCTTTTTTTCACCCGGTGGTCGTCTACCCCGGCCGGGTGTTTCCCACCATGTCTCCTCCTGGGTTAAAAAAAAATGTGACCCTGCAGTCAAACCATGTCATTCACCCATGACTGCTACTTACATTGCCTGGGACCGGACCATGACAGTATCTCCTGTGACCTGTGCCAGGCCATGACGCCTAAGACCAATAAAAAGAGGTCGGAGTTGCAGGGGAAACTGTTCCCAAGGTCCAACTCAGTACTGGTCTCCCCATTGCCGAGCTCCAAGCCCAGCACTTCCCGTGAGGACCGAAATTCCTCAGAGTCCCATGATGGTGACTCCTCCGAGAAGACCCTGGACCCCAAAGAAAAAATCCTTGAAATTCATTGAGGTTCCACTGGAGAAACCCGGTAAAACTGCTCGGAGGGACTCGGGCAGCTCCGAGAAGGGCCCTACCAAGGTCCTCAAAAAGGATTCCTCAGCCGGCGGAGACCATACGAGATTCCTCGAGATCATAGTCCTCATCAAGGATGCACTTGCGAGAGTGCTGGTGCTGGGCCAGAGATCCTCAGTGCCCGCGCCGAAAACTGTGGAGCTTTCTGGCTTGGAAACAAGAATGGCAGCCCTGGAGCAGAACATCACTGTTATCCTGGCCCTGCAGCAGGCTGGTTCATCCGCATAATCTGCCCCGATGATGGAGACCAACTGCCCTGTGTGCGGCGATCCCCACAATGAGCCCCCAACCCAAGAGGGAGGCATCTATAGTCTGGGTCCTCTGTGGTGTGGTTACCTGGAAGGGCATTCCTGCCAGGAAATGGCACACGTTTTGCCACCTGTTGAGGGACTCTGCCAGTTGGCGGGTAACCCTGACCCTGTCCTGTAGCCTGCCCGTGGCCTGAGTCCACTGCAAGCGGAGGCACCATTTGGTTGTCCAAATGTGTAAGTGGACTATGGCTCAAAAATTGTTCAGTGGATGTCGCATCAACTTTATCTTCCCATCCTGCCTTTCCACCTCGTAAGCACAAGGTTAATAGGAACCTAAATTCTCATTGTTGCATCACATCCTTGAAGATTCTTAAACAAAACAAAAAAAAAAGAATAAATTGTGTTTATATGTATATATTGCTCTGCTAATTGCTTGTATTGTTGCGATCTCTATGTACATTTATAACCTGCTCTGTTTGCTCAATTCTGTAATTCATTGAAAATTGTATAACTGTGAACTGGTGGTTGTTAGTCCCCCTACCGTAATCATACTGTATTCTTAAATTTTGTGCTGTACATATTCCCTTGTCTTGTCTTCCTAAGGACCGCTTCTGATCGCTGGAAGGAGCGGTGTATAAATTTATGCCAAATAAATAAATAAATAAATAAGGGGTGCTTAGCCAAATTGCCCTTTAGGGACAGGCTCCTGTTTGGCAAGCACTTGGGAAAGTTAGTCTAGGACCTCAGAGAGGTCAAGCTCCAGTGGCTGCCAGAGGATAAACCCAAGAGTTCCTCCAAGCACTCTTCTTTTTCATCATTAGGGGTGTCATCTTCGCTGCTGAAGTTCTGTGATTCTCGTCAGTATCAACAGAATACGCAGACCTCCTCCTCTTCTAGAACAGGATCCAAGTCTCAATCCTTTCAAGGAGGATGCCAGGCCTATTCACAGACTTCTGTAGCAGGAAAGTCCTCTTCCTCTTGCCTCTCCCACTGACTGTTCCGGGGCCCATTCCTATCTCCCACAAGTGGGAGGCAGTCTGCGACATTTTTATCGTGAATGGGCCCATCTAATGATTGATCACTGGGAGCTCAACATTATAAGACAAGGATATGTTTGAGTGTGCTCAAAAGGGTCAGCTGCAGTTTGAGATTTCCACGGTTCCACATGGAAACACTGCGGTCTGTTATCCAGGTGGTCCAGAAGGATGAGTCCGCGCCTCCTTGGATTTGGCAGAGGCCTGTCTTCACATTTCCATCCAGGAGGACCAGCAGCGCTTTCTCCAGTTTGTGATTTTGGTCTCTCACTACCAATTTTGTGTGATGCCCTTGAGCCTGGCCACCACCTCTTGGGCATTCTCCAAGATCATGGTGGTAGTTGTGGCAAGACTGAAGCATGAGGGTGTCTGCATACACCCCTACCTGGATGATTGGCTTATCTGGGCCAAGTCCCTGCCAGAAGCTATTCAGGCGCTGCATTGAGTGATCCAACTCCTTGAGCAGTTCGACTGGGTCATCAACAGCAGCAAGAGCTGCCTGATGCTGTCTCAGATCCTGAACTTTCTTGAGGCCCATTTTGACATCTACATAGGCAAAGTCTCCCTTACAGGGAATGCTGGGCCAAGGGACTTTTTGGGGACTCCACTCCCAGAACTTGGGGCTACCTTTAGCTTTAACGAGCTATGGCTGTAACCCTGGAGCTGGTGCCTCAGCAGAAGCACACATGCGGGCCTTGCTAACTGGCTGGTTCCTGTGCTCGCAGGACTATAGAGTGCACCTCCTGCTTCCCCTCTCATATTGACCCAGCCTCCTCTGGTGGGCCTCCCCCGACAACATGTTGAGGGGGATTCCCCTCGAAACTGCAGCCTGGATGCTCCTCACCACCAATGTCAGTTTCTCCAGTTGGGGATTTCACTGTCTTGGCCAGACCACACAGGGTCAGTGGTCTCCAGTGGAAGCAAAATGGGTCATCCATGGCCTTGAGGCCAGAACCATCCATCTGGCATTGCAGCACTTAAGCGAGCTGCTCCACGGGATCTCTGTGTGAGTCCTCATGGGCAAAGGAACCGCGGTGGGTTATGTCAGTAGCTAGGGTGATACAAAGTGCCTGGAATTAGCTCGGGCAATGTCTCTACTTTTCCCCTGCATGGAACTGCACCTCCTAGTAGTAGTAGTAGTAATACAGCCTAGCACATCATGGGCGAGGACAGTCGAGAAGTGGATTTCCTCAGCTGTCACCTCCTCTATCCCAGGGATTGGGAACTTATCCCATGGGCATTCAACCGGATAGTGGAGTGGTGGGGCCTCCCGAGGGTGTTCTGGATGGCAATAGCAGCCAGTGCCAAGGTCTCCTCCTTCTTTAGCTATTGTTCAGAGCCCAGGTCCAAGAGGATGGACGTACTGGTCCAGCCCTTGCCCCCGGATCACCTGCTCTTTGTGTCTCGCCCCATGGGCCATGATATCCAGAGTCTTTTAGAGCATTGAGGTTTACCTGAATCTGGTGATCCTGGTGGCCCCAGACTGGGCTTATCGGCCATGGTACGCAGACATTGTCTGTCTTCTCGCCTCTCAGCCTCTGTGCCTTGGAGACAGAAGGGGCTTATTATGGCAGGATTGCCTAAGGCATAAGGGCTGTTTCCTGTTGAAGATCAGGTGGCACTCCATCTCATTGTCTTATGCCTGGGTCTGGTATCTCTTCGAGAACTGGTGTCGTCAATGTTACCTTTCCCATGGGGTCTTGATCCCCTCAATTCTAGTCTTCCTTTAAGAGGGAGTTGGGAAGGGTTTAACAAGCTCGATCAGGGTGCAGGTAGTGGCACTTTCCTGTTTTTGCGATGCGGTGGAGGGCCATGTGCTGGCGGCGCACTGGGATGTTAGTCGCTTTCTCCATGGGGTTCGGACCCTTCTTCCACTAGTAGATCCCACAGTCCCGCCATGGGACTTGACACTTGTTCTCAGAGTGCTCATATGTGCCCATCAAGCCACTTAAATGGGCTACCATCAAAGATCTGCCCTTGAAAGCGGTGTTCTTGATAGCTATCACTTTTGGCACAGCGGATTTTGGAATTGCAGGTGCTTTCCTGCTGCAACCCCTTCTTGACCTTCTCAGTTGAAGGGGTGACCTTTCATCCAGTTCCCTCCTTGCCCAAAGTGCTCTCTCCCTTTCACGTCAATTGGGTGCTGTTTTCGCCAGGCCAATGCACCAGACCAGACAAGGGCTTGCGTTTTGTGGACTCCATCATGCACTCTTACGGTATTTGAACGTGACAAATTGCTTTCATCTTTCCAATCACTTCTTTGTTCTTTTCGCTGGATCCCGGAAGGGACAAGCTGTGTCCATGGTGTCTCTGGATCTTGCAAGGACACTATTATCTCAGTCCACCTAATGCTGGGTAGGCCTCTTTCCCCAGGCCTCAAGGCTGATTTGACTTGGCTCAGGCAGCTTCCTGGGCGGAGTCATCTTGTGCGTCGCCCTTGAATAATTGCAGGGTGGCTACTTGGTCCTCCTTGGCTCCTTCGCATGGCACTACTGGCTAGACATGCATGTCCAAGTGGCCATGCGGTTAAGCTCAGGTGTTCTTCCCCTGCACTTTCTTCCCACCCTGGAATGGAGTAGCTTTGGTACATCCCACTTGTCTGAGGCTGTCCAACACAGGGCAAATTATCACGTGAAACAGGCACACAGTCCAAAACGTGATAAGATGGAAAAACACTTTATTTGAATTCTCAGACCTAGCAACCCGACACAGGCCGTGTTTCGGAGACCTTCATCAGGGGTTGTCTAAATATTCAGATTTGATGCAGATGGTGTTGGTAAGCTGGCCCTGCGATGAAATTTTGGTCCTACTCTAAATAAATATATTTTTTTGAGGGTTTTTATAAGTACAATATAGTTTCTCAGTGATTATTCTTGATAAGAAGCGTACAACAAATGTGGTGTAATACAATTTCTCCCACCAATCTCTGAATTACAATAGATGGTATTCAGCACTTGTGTATTACTCGGCTCCTCTTCCGTTCCTCATAATAATGCCTGTTGCGTTTCTCCTTTGTGTTTCTAGTCTTCAGTCCACAGTGGTTTTTTGATTTAAATATAATAATTTTCAATTCATATTTTGGATAGACAAGAGTTATCTCCAATGGTACACATATGTTTCATCTTATGTTTTTCTTCATTTTAGTTGTTTGCCTCCTTGCGAGGATTGTATGACATCGCTTCTACAATTAATTTGCATGTCATCGTCTCTACAAATAAGGTAGTAACATTGTAATTAAGATGTTTATCACCTCCAACAAGGATTTTATTGTGTCTGCATGTATTTTATTGTGTCTGCATGGATTTAGTTGTGGTCTATTTTAGTTTTACTATATATTTTTACTTTTTAACTATGTTTGGGTATCGCATTTTGAGTATTTGAGTTTTATAGTTTTATTATTTTAATTATTTATTATTCACTTTTTAATTATTTATTATAAATTATTTATTATCCCTTAATTATTATATATTTATTTCTGTTTTTGTGTGAATAGAGTAAAATGTATGTCCACGATTATTTGTTCTTTCACTATTATTTGATTTTTTAATATTGTTTGTTTTTATGTTTCTAGTACCTATTTAGACAACCCCTGACGAAGGTCTCTGAAACACGGCCTGTGTCGGGTTGCTAGGTCTGAGAATTCAAATAAAGTGTTTTTCCACCTTATCACGTTTTGGACTGTGTACATCCCACTTGTCTGGACTGGTCTAGCAGGAAGATCTGGAAGAAGAAAGTTTACTTACTGTTAATTTCCTTTCCTAGATCCCTGCTAGACCAGTCCAGGACCTGCCCCGTTCAACCTTGTGTCTTGGACTGCAACTTTCTGTATATTTGTCCCTTTGGACCATGCAGAGATTGGGAGGATTTGACTACCTTCCATTGCTTGCTACGAAAATACTGAGGTCTCCCTCTACCTGTGCTAGGTTTTATGCCTGTGGTGATGTCACACCTGGGGGTTGAATCTTTCACAGGATTGGTGGAGTGTGTTATAATTTTAGTGGGAGGAGTACTAGATTGACAGCCGAAACAGGAAAGAAAGGATACCACATGAATTGATAACAGCATATAAGGAGGGGCTTAATTCATGACGTCTCAGCACGTAAGAGGTTTTGAAGAAGGGCCGGGAGTTTCAATGGCCAGAAACACAGCGTTGTGTCACCGATTATGTGGACTTCAAAGAAGTTACTGATATGGATTTCAAAGAGGTTGGAGTTCAAAGAGTTTTCTTTTGGAAGTGTTGAGATACTATGACTGCGAATTGAATTAATGTGAAGATAGCTGGAGTTTTTTCCTTCTACAGAAAGGATACGGAATCGAATTTTCGTCATGCCCGCTGATACTCGGTGGAGGGTTTAAAGAAACGGGCAGGTTGATCACGAATCTTTCCATGGAGTGGACAAGAAAGTTCAGGTTCACGTTGGAAAAGTTCTTTGTCCTTTTTATGTGGTACTGCCTAGAGTGGTTTTGAAAGACATCAACATCATAGACACTGCTCTATGCAGAGATAAGTAATCTCATTTCTGCATCATAAGTATCACACACAATTTCATTTTGCATGTTATATATTTTTCCTAGGGGACATAAATGCTATCCCTTGTGTTGTGGTAAGAGTTTATTCCCTTTTAAAATATTAAAAAGGAATATAGTGCTACAAGAAGGAGTTTCCTTCATGACACAAGCTCCAACAAAAATTATGTTAATTTAATTATATGGATATTTAGGAGTAGGGGCTTGAGTTTATCATTTTTCAGGATAGTATAGTGGATGAACTCATATGATCTTTTGTTAGATAATGTGGTGATGTCACGGCATTGTTTTACTTTCTTTTCTCTTTCTCCCATCTGCTGATATGGGGAAATAACCCACTAGTCTAGCAGGACTCCAGGAAAGGAAATTAACGGTAAGTAAAATGTCTCCTTTTGGCAGCTGAGCAAATAGTAACGGTAAGTAAAATGTTTCCTTTTGGCAGCTGAGCAAATAGTGAATACTGCTAGATTCTGCAGTTCAGGCCTCATCTGAGGATCCAGAGACACTTAGGCACATATTTGGAGGACAGTAATATCACTTGTCATGTTGCAAGAAAGCAGACTGGTAAGTCACATTAGGATAAAGGCTTGTGAAGACAATGGACAAGTGAAGGCACTTGCTTCTCTTTTCTGATGTCTGGTAACCTTGCATTAAGCAAATGGTGAAACTATTGTGACTGACAGTCAGAGGCCCTTATACAGATAACTACAGAAAGCTTCAGCAGCACTATCCGGAGAGTTCTGGGACAGGTGGTGGGCAGAATGAGGCCAATGCCTGTCCAGATAACAACTATAGTCTGCCGCTATCCAGATAATAGACTATCCACATAAGGATGCCAATCTGCATAACGTAGCACCACAAAATGGCTGCCCTAAATGCTGTCTGGATAGAAGCTGAATATTGTCACTATTCAGTCACTGGCAACGACTGCAATATGTGGCTTTTCAGTGACAGCCACTATCCAGATACCGGTACTGAATATCTGGATCATATAAATGCAGCTGACTGCCGCAGTGTTTAAATATCTTATGTATGCTTTGGAACTTAGCGTTGACTTATGTAACCTGCTACACTTTAAAATAGACCTAGAAATTCTCTGAATCATCTCTTGGGCGAGCAGCAGGAAGATGAGAGGGCAGCTGATGATTTAACATGATCTTAATGCGATAACTGTAAGTGACCACCAGTGGGCATTGGTCTGTCTTCAAGGCCTAGAGAGTTAGGAGTTCCTCGGAGTTAATGAAGCGGTTCTTAGACATGCTGTTTGAACCCCAACTCCAGAACCCAGAGACCATTTAAAAAGAGCCAATGGAGACGCTGCACAAACAGCATATTAAGTGTTTTCTTCTATCATGTTGCTGCCCCTCGTTTTCTCACTCTGAATGAGAGTATGCAGCAGGATGTGTGTGAGAAGGAAAGACTATTTATTTTCATACAGTATTCTTAAAACATTGCATATGTAGTGCAGCTACTACTTTTGTTTGTTGGGAGAGAAGGTTAGGAGTGAAAATGGCTACAGGAAATGGGAGAGAAATAGTCAAGGAGGCTGTATGCAGGCTGACTATGAACTTGCCAGTCTGGTCCGAACTTTGTTTTAGACACAGTTCTTTGGCATGTTCCAGGCTTCTTCAAGTCCTAAATGTCATTGTTAAGGAGGGAGGAGTAGAAGTGTTGAGGAGCTGGAAGCACTGAAGCTAACAGCTAACAGAGGAGAAGCACCACCAGCCCAGTGTGGCAGACAGAGGAGTTGTGGCTTGTTGGAGCCTGTCCTTGATCCTCAACCAGGAACTATATAGAGCCCTGGGAATGATGAGCAGGGATGAGGGAGAGAAGGATCAGTGAGAATAATGTGGAGAAGAAGAGGAGAGACAATGATGGGAAGGGGAATAGAGAGAAAAGCGAGTAATAGGAGAGGAGGAGAAATCCAAAATAGAGAGAGAGAGGAAAAATGTTTTATCACCAGAATTTTCTGGTACACATGATAAAGGCATGGCGCAACATGTGGGTGACGGTGCTTCTGACCTGAGGGTTGGTGCGATCAGTAAGGTATGCCAGAGGAAACCAGACGAGTGCCATGCAGCAAAATGGTACGTCAATATTTAGCAGTATGGCCAGTGGATAAAGCTGTACAGGATATTTTGTTTATATAACTTTATGTAGCATTTTAGCTAAGCTATACATTCAGGGTTACATAGTAACATAGTAACATAGTAAATGACGGCAGATAAAGACCAGCATGGTCCATCTAATCTGCCAGCAAGATGGCAAGAGTAGGTGCATCTGTCGCTCTGTGCAGGCCACCCCTCCCCATGTCTTTGTTTAGGGGTGAACCCACCACTCCATGTAGGACACCCCTATTTGTTGAGACGTTATATGGTTCAGAAGTTAGATGGTACTGTTATTTTGTTTTTATCCTATTGCTGTAAAGGGATTCACTGTGTTAGTCCCATACTGTTTTGAATTCCGTCACCGTGTTTGCCCCCACCACTTCCATCAGGAGGGCATTCCAAGCATCCACCACCCTTTCAGTGAAAAAATATTTCCTGACATTGCCTTTCAATTTACCACCTTGCAGCTTCATGTTATGCCCTCTAGTTTTACAGCTTCCCCGTCTTTGGAAGAGGTTTGTTTGTTCATCATTTCTCTTTAAGTATTTAAAGGTCTGAATCATATCTCCCCTGTCCCTCCTCTCCTCCAAAGTGTACATATTTAGGTCTTCAAGTCTCTTCTCATAAGGCTTCTGACGCAGGCTCCAAATCATTTTGGTCGCTTTCCTCTGAACAGTTTCCAGTCTTTTTACGTCTTTTGCAAGATATGGTCTCCAAAACTGAACACAGTATTCCAAGTGAGGCCTCACCAGTGACTTATACAGTGGCATAAGTACCTCTTCCTTTCTGCTGGTAATCCCTCTTTGTATGCAGCCCAACATCCTCCTGGCTTTTGCCACCACCTTGTCGCACTGTTTTGCCACCTTGAGATCATCAGAGATAATCACACCAAGGTCTTTCTCCTGAACCGTGCATACCAACCTCGCGCCCCCTATCTTGTACATTTCCCTTGGATTTCTGCTACCCAAGTGCATGACACTGCACTTTTTCGCATTAAATTGTAGTTGCCAAGCATTAGACCAGTCTTCCAGCTTTTGTAGATCTTTCCTCATGTTAACCACTCCCTCGGGGGAGTCCACTCTGTTGCAAATTTTTGTGTCATCTGCAAAAAGACAGACTTTTCCATTCAGTCCTTCAGCAATATCACTCACAAATACATTGAACAGTGCTGGACCCAGGACCGAACCCTGGGGCACCCCGCTAATTACCTTCCTCTCATCTGAGTGAGCTCCATGTACAATCACCTTCTGTCGTCTGTCAGTCAACCAGTTTCTAATCCAGTTTACCATCTTGGGACCCATCCCCAAGCTACTGAGCTTATTGACAAGACTCCTATGAGGAACAGTATCAAAGGCTTTGCTGAAATCCAGGTAGATGACATCCATCGCATGCCCCTGATCTAGTTCCTTGGTCACGCAGTCAAAGAACTCAATCAGATTTGTTTGGCAAGACCGTCCTTCGGTAAAACCATGTTGCCTCGGATCTTGTATCCTGTTGGTTTTGAGAAAGTTCACTATTCGCTGTTTCAGGAGTGCCTCCATTACTTTTCCCGCCACCGAGGTAAGGCTCACGGGCCTGTAGTTTGACACTTCTTCCCTGTCACCACTTTTGTGTAGAGGTACGACATCAGCCATTCTCCAGTCCTGAGGAACCTCTCCTGTTTCCAAGGATCTGTTGAAGACATCCTTTAGCGGTCCTGCAAGAACCTCTCTGAGCTCTTTCAGTATCCTAGGATGTATCCCATCTGGTCCCATGGCTTTGTCCACTTTCAGTTTAGCAAGTTCTAACACCTTGTCTTCTGTGAATGGTGTGGTATCTACTTCATTCGCATTTTTATATTTGAGAGTCACAGCTGGTCCATCTCCAGGATCTTCTTTAGTAAAAACAGAGCAGAAGTATTTATTTAGCAATTCCGCTTTTTCAGTGTCACTTTCCACGAGTCCTTTCCCAGCACTTCTGAGTCCTGCATTTCCAACTCTGATCTTCTTCCTTTCCCGAATATACCTGAAGAAAGTTTTGTTGCTACCCTTAACATCTTTAGCCATCCTTTCCTCTGCCTTTGATTTTGCTATCCTTATTACTCTTTTAGACTCTTTGAGTTGGATCCTGTATTCATTTCTGTGTTCTTCTGTTTGCAAGCTTTTGAATTTTGCGAAAGTTGCGTTTTTTGCCTTCATTTGAGCAGCCACCTCTTTGGAAAACCAAATAGGTTTCCTTCTCCTCTTGTTTTTATTTACTTTTCCTACATATTTATCTGTTGCCCCATTTATTGCCTTCTTGAGTTTAGCCCATTGCAATTCCACTTCCTTTATCTCCTTCCACCCCGTCATCTCCTCCTTTAAGTACTCTGCCATTTTATTGAAGTCAGTGTATTTGAAGTTTAGGACTTTGAGCTTGCTACGATTGGCCTGTACCATGGCTTTAATCTCATACCACACCGTGTGATGGTTGCTTTTGCTCACAGGGGCACTCACGCAGACATCTGACACACTATCACTGTTGGTGAGCACTACATCCAGTGTTGAGCTTTCCCTGGTTGGTTCCATCACCATTTGTCTAAATAATGCGTCTTGGAGAGCATCCACAATCTTTTTGCTTCTTTCCAGATGTGCAGAAGGAGTAATCCAATCCACATCAGATAGATTAAAGTCACCCAATATGATCGCTTCCCCCTTTGCTGCTATCTTGGCAATATCTTTAATCAATTCGTTATCTCTCTCTTCAATTTGAGTCGGAGGTCTATAGACTACAGCAATATGGATGACAGCGCCATCTCCTCTTTTTCCAAAACAATCCAGAGCGCTTCTTCTTTTCCCCATGTTCCCTGCATTTCAGTAGCTTTAATATTGCTTTTGACATACAAGGCGGCTACTCCTCCTTTTCCATTTTCTCTCTCTCTTCTGAATAGATTGTAGCCAGCTATGGCTATATCCCAATCGTGCGATTCATTAAACCATGTTTCTGTAACGCTGTAACCATGTTTCTGTAACGCTGAAAAAGCCAGAATAACTATAAATGGATAACTCGCCTGTTTAACGTTTTTTTCCCCTGCTATTTCTGCATTCAGACTTAAATTTAGACAGCAGCTGAATTTTGCTGTGCCCTGTATAAGTGGAAGAACAACATTTGCTCAAAATAGTATGTCACTCATGAATAACATCAGTCTTGTGGTATTTTTAGTTCATTACCATTATTATTCACTCATGATCAGACGATCATGACAAGCTTTATATTTACGACCGGTCACAGGAAACACAAGAACACCATGTGATAGTTCACTAACCCCAGATTGCATTCCTTCTCACATGTAGAAATGTTGGTGTGGCGTGCTGCCCGATCCAGTGGTGCTGCACCTACCTACTTCCGTCCTAGTGGACGCTTCCTAGATGGCGGCCTTCTGGCCAACAACCCAACGCTGGATGCCATGACTGAAATCCATGAGTACAACAAGAACCTGAAGCGTAAGGTATGAGGATGATAGAGGAGTGTGTTAGCCTTTCCTTTCTGAGGTCTCTGATAATTACCATGTGTAGTGGTTGGTATTTCTGTTGCTGAGCCAAGCAGGTACTAAGCTAGATCCACTCTTGAGGCAGCCACTGGGTGTGGGGAGGGGGCCACTGTAATTACTTTGCTCAAAATCCATTGAAGGCAAAGTAAAAAGAGCTGGTTGTTAAATCATAGATCCTGGGACATAGTAGAGTGGAGGAGTAGCCTAATGGTTAAGAGCACTGGTTTGGGAACCCAGAGACCAGGGTTCGATTCCCACTAGCAGTCTTTGTGGCCTTGGGCAAGTCACTTAACCCTCCATTGCCTCAGAAAAATCCAAGTTATCAATGTCCCTCTTTAATGTACATTACCAAGTTTAAGTTATAATGTAAACCCCTTTGATTGAAATGATAAAGCGGTATATAAAAAACCTGTAAAGAGCAGTCTTCACTACACCCAGAAACACCAGTGCTTCAAGAGGATCTTGGGTACTGATTTATAATAAATAGTTTCCTATCCAGTCCCACTCTGTATGTTCAGCACATTTGAGAAGCATTCAGTGTTGATTAGCCACTTGCATCCTATTGTTGACAGGTTTGGAGTTTTCATTGCAGTCCAGAGATTTTTTGGTACTATATCCATTGTCCTGCTTCTGGTTGAAAAAAAATTCAACCTTCCTTTTGTTCTATCTGAGTAAAAGAATGATAAATGAAATAATTTACTATGGGACAAGAGCAATAGTTGATATACATAGATAGACAGAAATACAGTTATATCTATCTATCTATCTATATATATATATATATATATACACACTGTATATATATAGATGGATAGATAGATATAGAGAGAGATATACATACATACATACTTTTTTGTTTTCTGACAGGATCGAGGAGATGAAGTGAAGAAATTGGGAGTGGTGGTCTCCCTGGGAACAGGGAAACCTCCCCAGGTTCAGGTGAACTCTGTTGATGTCTTTCGACCCTCTAATCCCTGGGAGCTTGCGAAGACTGTTTTTGGAGCGCGGGAGCTGGGGAAGATGGTGGTGGACTGTGTGAGTGTCTGAGTGTCATACTATGAGGAGCAGTTTCCTATCAGGGATTAGAGCCAGGGTCTACAGAAGCAGTTCTAGCAAATAGTTGGAAAGAAAGCGTGTACTTATACATCAAAAGTTCAGTTATCTAATTGATTTTGTTTATTTTTTTTAAGTTGTGGTTTTGGCCTCTTAGCCTGGATGCATTTTTCTCCCTCATAAAAAGATGCATTTCAGATTACGAAACTGCTAACTCATGCTACGTAAATTCTGAGAAACTGTAGAAACTAATTTTAGGTGTTCGGCTTATTGCTCTCATTTTGGTCAATCCTCATATTTTAGAAGAGCGAGATTTAAGCTAAAGAGGACCAACTTATGGACCTATGAATTAAAACCTTTGCCAAAAAACATTAGCTTGGGCTTGTGAAATTTGACATGCACATATAGAGGATAATTTTCTAAGCCACTACATAATTAAGGCATGTTTTTCTGCATGTGCCTAGCGCCTTTTTCATAAAGTTGTTTGTGCATTCTCTACTTTATAAAAAATAGGGACATAAATACTTGAAGATGCATGTTAAAACTAGGCATGAGAACTTATGTGAGCCCTATGACTGGTGTAGATACCTGCGCCTAGATATACAATTTATAGTGTTATAATTTATGCCTGTAGGTGTTCTATGCCCAGTACATCCACAGTGAAATTACGCTGATAGACCCAACATGCATATTTATTGAATAGCGAATGCATAAAGGACATATTGAAAATACATGATTTACGTGTACGTATATATGGTACGTAATGTTCTGGGTATTGTCCTTTGGCCTAGTCTCAGCACCCTGCGTCTTCATGAAATGCAGTAGTAGCAGCTTACCTCCGGTTGCTGGAAGTGTTTATCTTCCCCTACTTGGAGGATTGCTGATCAAGAGTACCACTCAAAAAGGGGTTTGAGAATCAACATGGTTGATCATTCAGGTGCTGGAACTGCTAGGGTTCATCATAAATTACCCAAAACACCATCTATAGCCCTCCCAACAATTGGAATGCATTGGAGCCCTGCTCCACATGATTCAAGTGAGTGACTTCCGCTTACATGACAGACTTCACAGATTGACAGCGCTAGTGCGGGAGACTCGATTGAGTCACAGGATGTTGACTATATACTAGGTCACATGGCCTCTGCGGTACGTGTAACATCCTTGGCATGTCTTCATATGAGATAGGCTCAGTGGACCCAGGCCACAGGATGACTCAGGGATCGTCTGTATGTCATTGGTCCACTCATTCAGCTATTATTATGGTGGAAAATCCACCACAGTTTGCTCAAAGGTCTCCCCTTCCAAATTGCTCCACCACAAAAAGTTTTGATGACTGGATGCATCCAAACTGGGTTGGGGAACTCATATCAATGGGTTTCACACAAGGCTATTGATCCTTCCAGGAAAGTCTCCCCCAGATCAACTTCTTGGAGTTAAGAGCCATAGCGAATGCTCTAAAGGCTCTCAGAGATCGATTGACTAACCAAAGTGTCCTGATTCAAACAGACAATCAAGTAACAATGTTCTACATCAACAAGCAGGGAGGAAAAGGCTTGTGCCTTCTGTGTTTGGAAACAATAGGGTTATGGAAATTTTCCATCACCCACAGGATGGACTTGAGAGTCACATACCTACCAAGCAAACAAAATACTCTTGCAGATAGATTGAATTGAGTCCTCCAACTGCACAAATGGACACTGGACAGGGAAGTTGCGGCTTGCATCTTTCAAGAGTGGGGCACCCCCTCAATGGGTATTCTGAGGAGTCACAAACAAATCTAAGTAGATTGGTTCTGTTCCAGACTAAGATTACACAGCAGACTAGCCTCAGATGCTTTCCTCCTCCATTAGGGGGGAGGGTCTTTGTGTGCTTATCCTCCAATCTGTCTCATTGCAAAGACCCTCCTGAAGCTCAAAACAGACAGAGGTATGATGAATCTCATCGCTCCCTACTGGCCCAGACAATTTTGGTTTCCTCTCTTGCTTCAGCTCTCCAGTTAGGAGCCACTCAGGTCGGGGCAGGCACCAAACCTGATTTTGCAGGAAGACAGAATGATGTTGCACCCCAACATCAATTCCTTGGCCCTCACGGTGTGGATGTTGAGAGGCTAATGTTATCTGAGCTCAATCTGCCAGCTGGTGTGACTGATGTCCTTTTGGCCTCCAGGAGGGCCTCAACGAGAAACTCCTATGCATGCAAGTGGAAGAGGTTTGCTTTCTGGCGTGAGGGCCATGCCCTAGATCCCTTTGCTTGTCCCACACAAGAACTGCTTGAGTATCTTCTACATTTCTCCAAATCTGGACTTGTCTAACTCCGTTAGTGTTCACCTCAGTGCAATTGGAGCTTACCATAGTGGTGTAGAAGAGAAATCCATCTCTGTACAGCCTTTGGTGGTTCGCTTTATGCAAGATCTGGTTCTCTTGAAGCCTCCTTTCAAACCTCCTGCAGTGTCTTGGGACCTCAATGTGGTTCTTGTGCAGCTGATGAAAGCTCTTTTTGAGCCGCTCAATTCCTGCCCTCTGAGGATTTTGACCTTGAAGGTTTTGTCTTTGGTGGTGGTCACTTCAGCATGTAGAGTGAGTGATCATCAGGTTGTCATAGTCCATCCACCTTACATCAGATTCCATCATCATAGAGTGGTCCTCCGTACTTGTCCTAAATTCCTTCCGAAAGTAGTATAGATTTCCATCTGTCAATCGTCATACCAACATTTCTCATAAAACTTCATGCCCACAAAGGGGAAACTGTATTACACATGTTGGACTGCAAGCGAGCCTTGGCCTTTTACTTGGAGCGGACAAAGGCCCATAGAAAGTCCATACAGCTTTTTGTTTCTTTTGACACCAGTAAGTTAGGGTTTGCTGTCGCCAAACGCGCTCTTTCAATTTGGCTAGCAGACTGCATATCTTTTGCTTATGCCCAAGCAGGCCTGAACCTTGATTGTCTTGTCACGGCTCTCCATGTCAGAGTCATGGCTGTGTAAGTGCCCAGCTTGCATTCGTTCTCCATGGAAGAGATTTGCAAAGCTGTAATGTGGTCTTCTGTCCACACATTCACATCTCACTACTGTCTGGAAGGGGATTCCCGATGCGACAGCAACTTTGGCCAATCAGTACTATGGAATCTGTTTGGGGACTAGAATCCTTCTCCCCCAACCCCAGTCTTTTCTTTTCAGGTTATCTAAAAAAAAAAAAAAAAAAAAGAAACTACATCGTGTATAGCTATATATGATATAATTGGCTTGTTACCAGCAAGTAGACAGACTTTTGTTGTCTTTATTGAGCTCAGTTGCGCTTTTACTTTTGCTTATGGTAGTAGCTAGGGAGTCTCATACGTGAGAACTTCATTCCTGTCCATGGAGAAAAGGCAGTTATTCACCTGTAGCAGGTGTTCTCCATGGACAACAGGAATAAGTCTTCGCAACCCTCCCACCTCCCCTGGGAGTTGTATTCTACTATAACTAAAGTATAGGACTAACCTAAAATGGCACCACTGCAGCAGGTGGGAAGATGGCGTGCATGCACAGAGGAAGCTCCCAAAAGATGTAATCAGTAGCTGGAGAGTGTTCCTGTGCAGGCTCCAGCAGATGCCGTCACCAATTCATGTGGACGTATTCCTGCTACAGGTGAGTAACTACCTTTTCAGCATCTTGGGTATATATAGTGCTTCTTATTTTCAATTCTAACCAGAAAACCCAATTAATTCCTTCTCTTCCTCTGATGGGGAGCTTGGAGTTTCCGATTACAACTGAAAACACCTGAAAATTTTCTCTTCCTTGCTTGGAACTTCCTTGTTGGATCTGATGCGGAGTGTCATCGGAGACGATCTCCTTTTGCAGCAGTGGGAGCTCGTGCTATTGCTTCCACCGCTCTGTGCTGCTTCGTCAGGGTATCGTAGAAGGTTTACTGTATGAAAAAGGGCACTTTCTGTTTCTCACAAAAAAATGAGAAATGCCTGTTCTTGCATTTCAAATTCTGCAGAGGGTGCGACTGGAGCTGGGGAAAAGTGAGGCCGAGGCCCAGGGACTGATGCTATTGCTGGGACTTGGAGAACGAGGCGGGCTGATTCTGAGAAGGGGTGCTGGCACTGGGAAAGCTGTGTGTTTTGGGTCATTGAATGGAAGTCGCCTATAAAGCCACTACGTCTCCTTTTTTTTTTTGGCAATGCAAATACACAAATACCTTTTTTTACAACTCTGAGAAAGCAACCAATTGCCTTAAAAATATCACTATGAATTCTAGGTATTTAAGCACCTAGGATTAGAAGCCCTAGGTATATATAAAGGTGGTAGAAATATCCAGGACTTGAGTTTAGTCCTTAAGAACTATACAAGTTGTTTTGGAGAGACAATCTGGTAGAGTTGGAGATTTATCATGGTTTTATTGTAGAGTCAGATTGAATAGGTTTTGATGTGCTGAAAATGCTGCATTTGCCAAAAAAGCGTAGAATGTGAGGCAGAAATGCTGGCAAATTCCTACCCCCCCCCCCCCCCCAAGATAATCTGCTGTCCTCATCTCTGCCATAGCGCCAAGTGGTTTGTTAGTTTCACTGTTTTATTTATACTTTTAGAGGAGGGAGGAAGGAATTGTTCAAGGGTTCACCATAGGTTCTAGCATGAAATATGACAGAAAGTCCAAGTCTTTAAAAAAAAAAAAATACTTGCCTCATTTCAATTTTTGAAATTGAATAAGGCCCTCAATGTATTTTTTCCCCTAGTGCACTGATTCCGATGGCAGAGCCGTCGATATAGCCAGGGCCTGGTGCGACATGGTTGATGTGCCTTATTTCAGGTAAGTGCTCTTTATAAATATAGTAGCTTTTTATTCTTACCAGCTGTGGAAATACATCCAGCAATCTCGCAAGAGTCATTCCATGTTGTATTCAAAACGCCACTTTAAATTTTAAACTTTAGTAGTAATTCTTATTTAAATAGGTTTGAGTATCCTTAACCAATCTTAACTTTTTATGAATGAGATGGTTAGTAAACAATTACACAGGTACACTACCAAAAAACTGCCTCCAGTTTTGCAATTGATTCCTATAGATTTTGGGGTGCTGAATCCAGGAAAAATAGCCAAAATGTTTTCTTGCAAAATTAGATTTCTTACCCATATAAGGAATGTTCACATAATTTCTTTTTAGCCGACTGCAGTTTATTTTCTTGGCCCAAAATAGAGGTTGTAATGGTTAACTAACTAGAAACACTCCCTCATGATATTTTAGAGTGTTTTGTATTCATTTTATACATTAACAGGACAATTGGGAGGCGGGGGGCTAAATCCAGTACTCGCGCTGGTGCATGTTCTTTCCTGTTCGCCTCGCCTCGTTCGCACGCTCGCTCAAACACGGTGGTTGCGACATGAACGTTCCTGTCAAATTTCAGTTTCTTGCAAGTTCATTATTACCTTTTGTTTGCTCAGTCGTAATCCAACTTTATTCCGAAGTGGTTCACTACAGTTGTAGTTTGCAGTGCTGTGTATTTGTGATGGCTCACAGAGCCAGAGGTTGCGTCAACTCTCCGGACAGTTTTTGTTTTATTTGTGGGGAATATACCGTGAAAAAGCGGCAGAGGAACATTTCTGCATTTATTAAAAAAGTATATTTCGCCTATTTCGGTTTGAAGTTAGGCGATCAAGACAAACCGTGGGCTCCTCACAAAGTGTGCAAGACATGTGAGGAAGATCTACGCTTATGGATGAAAGGTAAAAAACAAGCATTTTGTTTCGGAATACCTATGATGTGGCGTGAACAAAGAGACCACAGCAGTGACTGCTATTTTTGCTCTTGCATTGTGAAGGGATACAACTTAAAAAATAAGAACGTAATAAGTTACCCCAACCTTCCCTCAGCAATTAGGCCTATGCCTCATAGCAACGAAGTAACTGTGCCTGAACCACCAAAATCTTTGGATCATATTTGTGTGGACGGTTCTGATCATGATGAGACTCATCAGATGGCTTTTCCCGATGAGTCCAGTACTTCCGAGTTTGAAACTGAACCAGATCCGAAACCTGAACTTTTCTCTCAAGCTGAATTGAATGATTTAGTCCGGGATTTAGGACTCCCAAAAGATGCTGCCCAACTGCTAGGTTCTTGGCTTAAACAGAAAAATCTATTGTCACCAGGAACAACTTTTTATTGGTACCGCAACTGCGAGACACAATTTTTGAAGTATTTCAGCAAAGAGGAAGATTTGGTATTTTGCAACGATATATACGGAGTGATGGAAAAGTTTAAACTCAAGTATGATCCTGCTGAATGGCGGCTGTTCATTGATTCGTCAAAAGACAGCATAAAAGGTGTTCTTCTTCATAATGGCAACACATTTGCTTCAGTTCCTATTGCTCACTCTGTTATTCTCCAAGAAAACTACGAGAATTTGGCCCTGATTCTTCAGAAGATTCGTTATGATGAGCATAAGTGGATGATTTGTGGAGACTTTAAAATTCTATCCATGCTATTAGGGCAGCAATCCGGTTTCACCAAATATCCCTGCTTCCTTTGCTTGTGGGATAGCCGGGCCCGCGACCTACACTGGGGGAAAAAAGACTGGCCAATTCGGGAGTATTTGAGACCCGGTGAGAAAAATGTTCTTCATGAGAGCTTGGTACCTCGTGATAAAATTCTATTACCACCTCTCCACATTAAGTTGGGTCTCATTGAGCAATTCATCAAGTCCCTTCCAAAAGATGGTGAGTGCTTTCGGTACCTTTGCTCAAAGTTCCCCCGACTTTCTGAAGCAAAGCTAAAGGAAGGAGTGTTTGTTGGCCCTGATATAAGGAAACTCATTTCAGATGGAGCATTCACTGAAACGATGTCTGAGAAGGAAAAAGAAGCCTGGGATTCCTTCAGGGATGTTGTTCTCAAATTCTTGGGGAACAGGCGGGATGAGAACTATAAGGATATTGTTGCCAGGATGCTCAATGCCTTCAAAGAACAAGGCTGTAACATGAGCCTGAAAGTCCATTTCTTGCACTCCCATGTGAACTACTTTCCCGAAAACTTGGGGGCGTACAGTGAAGAACAAGGTGAAAGGTTTCACCAGGACATCAAGGACGCAGAGAGAAGGTACCAAGGAAGATGGAACACCACTATGATGGCTGATTTCTGCTGGTTGCTGCTGCAGGAAACCCCAGATGAAAAATACGCCAAGCAGCGCACCAAGAGAAGCATTTGGGGGAAGAAGAAACGGGCCCACCAGGAGATTGATTGACCCAAGAATGACTTTAAAATCTAAACTGTGTTGACAAATATCGTGTTTTTACTAAACTTTGAAATAAAAATTTGCTAGTTATTACCACAGTGTCTGATCTCATTTATTAGAATTTTTTATTTTCACACCATCGGGTGTTTGTCTTCATGTATTGCAATGGTGCGGTTTGCGTTTTCTATTCTTACATACATACCTGTACAACATTTTTTGCACATTTCTTTGCTTTGCTTTGTGTCTAACCTCGCTCTTATATGTTCAATGTTTGTGCACATGTATGTGGCTGTTTTAAGTGCAGACAATTTTGCTACCATCACAGTGTGTTTTGTTGACATTACTCTATTCTTATGTGCTGCCTTGTTACAATTTTCTTTATTCTTATTTGAATAACTACTAAACAATTAGTATAAAGAATTCATCCAAGAAACTTTTATCTCGATCGCACTCAATCTGAAACGTTCACCTCAAACTGCTAACCCAATGTAGCAAAAAATCTGTACGTGATGGAGCAAATTGGTTACCAGATTTGGATTCAGCCACCAAAAAACGTAAAAATCAATCAAAACATTAGAGGCAGTTTAAAAAAATTTTTTTTTAGTGTACCTGTGTTATCGATTAATGGAAAGCTGTACAGAGAGAGTTGCCAAGTTACTCTTTTCCAGGGGTGAGATTTTAAGCCAGTCTTGGATTTCTGACGATCTCATTCTGATGCATTATGGGACACGCAGCACTGATCAGGCAGTACAGCAATGTCCTGTAACCAAGAGGGAGCAACATCTGAGCATGACCCAGTGCTACCTTGGCAGCAACAAACAAGGAGCATTATGTAAGCTGTGCCCTTATAAACCTCCATTCCATATTGTCCCGCTAGACCAGTCCAGACAAGTGGGTTGTGTTCCCCTACCAGCAGATTGGTGGAGACAAAGAACCAATGAAAAACCTATGCTTCAATGACATCACTCCCATGCCTCTATTCGCCTCAGCCACCAGAGGTCCCCTCAGTATTTCTTTGTCTCTAGCAGATGGTGGATGGATTTTCTCCTCTTTGAAGAAAATCTGAAGAACTGAGAGGAAAAAATTGATAAATGTTTGTGACAGACCACCTTGAGAGTGACTCTCACTTGAGCACAATGTGGGAGGCTCCACTAGACTGCAGTCATTTTGGTAGCCATAGGAGGAGGGAAAATTGGTTCAACTCCACGCTCCTACCCTGGATAAACGAGCAGTCAGAAAATTGAAAGGATGGAAGAATTCAGCAGCCTTCCACAACCTCATCGCCCTCTTCCTCCTCCTCCTCCTCTGTCCCCCCTGCTCTCTCCCAAAGATTGCAGAAGGCTTTCAGATGAATCTGCCTGCCAGCCACTTTAAACACAGTGCTGCCAAGCCAGAGACACAGTTTCAGGGGAGTAGAGCTCAGCCTGGCATGGATCCTCTGACCTAGTCATTGTCCTTGTTGGGGGTTCCCAATTCCATCTGTGTGAGACACAATTTAGGGTGGATTGTTGGCGGCCATAGGCACTGTGTGGAGCTTTCCTGTCATTTTCTGCATGCACTAGTAGCATTTTAATATTGTGCACCTGGTGGTGTCACAGTTCTTACATATGTTCCACCCGAGCGGCTCTAACATGCTTTCCTACCCTAACACCTGTAACTCGCATTGCAATAAAAGCACAGTTAACACACACCTTTCGGACCTCTGCAGCCTTAGTACCCATTGTTGTGTTACGTGCCTTAACGCTCTGTCTTCTTCCAGGAAACCTTGTTTGGCCTGTGGCAAGTGAGGCACCTCCTCTCCAGCTTCTGGACTCTGCCCTTCTTGCATGGCTGCTTCTGAGTCATCTCTGGAAGGCCTACTTCTCCTCTTTAAGCTGGAGGACACTGTTAGTCCGATCTTGCCTACCTCAGAGCAGGAGGTGGCGGATGGCATTACGAGTAAGGATATTCAGCCGGCTGGAGGCTCCAGAAACCATGCTGTGGGCCTCTTCCTGTCCTCTAGGGGATCGACAGTGACTATGCCCCCTAGTGTGGGGGTCATTTCCGCAAGGAGAGCTTCCAAAGTCCAGATTGTTCTCCCCAGAATTCTTCTCCTTTTACAGCAGGCCTGGTCATTCTGGTGTGGAAATTCAGACCCTATAGCCTCTGGTTTGCCCTGAGCACAGTCTCGTGAGGGGCAGGCTGAGAGTGGAAGCCCTGTGCCGTCATTTACTATGTTACTATGATTTGATAGCTAAGCATCCCCGGCAAACTACGGTTACACGATGCAAGGTTCCACATTAGGAACCACCACTCAGGAAAAAGATTTAAGCGTCATCGTGGATGATACGTTGAAACCCTCCACCCAGAGTGCAGCAGCAGCCAAGAAAGCAAATAGAATTCTAGGAATCATAAGGAAAGGAATAGAGAATAAAACCACGGATATTATAATGCCTCTGTATCATTCCATGGTGCCAACCACATTTTGAATATTGTGTGCAATTCTGGTCACCATATCTTAAAAAAGGATATAGCAGAATTAGAAAAAGTACAGAGTAGAGCCACCAAAATGGTAAAGGGGATGGAAAGATACTTCTTTGAGGAGAGGCTTAAAGAGATAGGGCTCTTCAACTTGGAAAAGAGACAACTGAGGGGAGATATGATAAAGGTCTATAAATTAATGAGTGGAGTGGAATGTGTAGACGTAGATCAGTGGTTTATGCCATCAAAATGTAGAAAAATGAGGGGACATGCATTGTAACCCATTTAAGACTAATAAGAGAAAATATTTTTTCACTCAGCGCATAAGCTAACTCTAAAATTCATTACTGGAAGATGTAGTAAAAGCTGTTAGTGTAACTGGGTTTAAAAAAGATTTGGACAAGTTTCTGAAGGAAAGGGCCATAAACTATTATTAAAGAGGACCCAGGAAATCCACTGCTTACCCCGGGACAAGCATCGTGGAGCCTGCGTACCTTTTTGGGAAACTGCCAGGTACTTGCGACCTAGATTGGCCACTGTTGGAAACAGGATACTAGGCTTGATGAACCTTGGTCTGACCCAGTTTGGCATTTCTTATGTTCTAGGGCACCCCCTGGAGATGGAGATCAGCTGGGATCCATCTGAGATTTGGACACTGGCTTGGATTGAGATTTTTGATGTGGATGAAGAAGTACTCTCGCTTTGAGAGGATTGTGAGGAGGCCTATGTTATCTGGCTGTTCTGGGAGTAGAAACTGGAAGTTTTGATCCCAGGGTCTTATTTACCTCGAGCTTGGCAGATGCTCCAGACATGGAGAAAGAACTGAATAGGTATCCATACCTGCAAGGGGTGTGGAAATCCACTATTGTCTCCCATTCCTGGAGGATCTCAAGGGCCTGTTCTGGTAGGAGTGGGATTCCCCTAACTCTCTGCCTAAGGGGGCTAAGGCTGTATAAGATGCATGCTCTCCCAGAGAGAGGGAGTGTGTTGTGTGGTTTGATATTTCCAAGGTGGATGCACAGGTCATGGTGATTACCAGATGGACCACCATTCCTGTGGAAGGCAGATGGGCCTTGAAAGCTGCTCTGGACTGAAATGAGGATTTGTGTTAAATCAGTTTGCTATGGTGGCTAATATTCTTCAGTTGGCGGTATGTGCAGCTCTGACATTTTGGGCCCTGCCCCAGTGGATTCAGTCTCTTCTGCCAGATGATTCTGCCCCTCATTTGGAGTGGGCTACAGCCTTCCTTTCTGATGCCATGTACGACTTGATACATCTAGTGGCCGGGGATTGTGCCCTGTCAATGGTGACATGGTTTATGGTTTATTAAAATTTGATATATCGCCCTTCAAATAACCAGGGCTGTTTACAATAAAATACAAAATAAAAAAATTCAGAAAAACAGAAAAGAATGCCATTAAAATAAAAAAAGCCATGAAAGTAGGTCAAGAGGAGGGTTGGATTGCAGCAGAATCACAAATAGTCACTGGTAAAGCAGAACTCTAATCAGATAGTTGAAAAGCTATTCTAAACAGGTGCGACTTTAGGGCAGTCTTGAACCTAGGGTAAGATCATCTTAACCAGAGGTCGGCTGGTAAGAAATTCCACATAAAAGGAACTAAAAAATAAAAGGTGGAATGTCTCATGGTCTCCATTCGGGCCTGGGATGGAGAAGGAAGATAAAGACGATAAGCGTGAATAGAGCGTAATAGTACGTAAGTGACGGTGACTTGGCTTTGACATGGGGCATCAGGTTAGCTCTTCTGCATTTCTGACCCCTGGTCGAGGGCTGGGCTGTTCAAGTGTTTTCGGGCAATGCCATGGTAGTGGCTTATGTCAATTGACAAGGCGGCACGAGGAGCGCCGAGTAGCTCTGGAGATGGCTCTCCTGTTTGCCTGGGAAAAGACGAATCTCCTAGCCTTGTCAGCTCAGCACCTTGCCGGGGTGGACATTGTGGAAGTGGACTTCCTCAGCTGGCACTCTCTGGATCTTGGAGAGAGGGAGTTGAGTCAGGAGGTGTTTCAGTTGATTTTTGCGCCACTGGGGTCGCCCCAAAATGGATCTGATGGCAACCTGCTCTGATGCCAAAGTTTGCTGCTTCTTCAGTCGCCACACGGGCAGGGTCTGTGGGCATCGATGCTCTGACCCAATCTTGGCCAAATCAGCACCTGCTGTTTGTGTTTCCTCCATGGCCCTGTTGGGACACGTGATTCGGCATATAGAATGCCAACCGGGCAAGATTGTTCTAGTGGCACCGGATTGGCCGAATACCTGATGCAGCTCCTGCAGGTGCCTCGTCTTTGGTTCCCTCTGTCTTGGGACCTATTGCGGCAGGGACCAATTGTTCTGGAGGACCCAGTTCCCTTCTCGCTTATCACTTCGCTCTCAAAAGGAGATGGCTAGCACATAAGGACTAGTGTCCAGTGGTGGTCTCCATTCTGCTTGGAGCCCAGAGGAGGTCTACCAAGCTAGCATACATGCAGATCTGGTGCCTCTTTAAGCGATGGTGCTGTGCTCGGCAGTTGGCTCCTGAGGCAGCCAAGGTGCCATCTTTGTTGGCCTTTCTACAGGATGGACTGGAGAAGGGCTTTTCCCTTAGTTCCCTGAAGGTTCACTTGGCAGCTTTGTCCTGTTCCGAGGTCTGGTAGCTGGTAAGTGTCTAACCATGTACCCAGATATCTCGTGCTTTCTCCAGAGGGTTCGGCATCTACGTCCTTCCCTCTGGTCTGTGATCCCTTCCTGGTATCTGTGTCTGGTGCTCAGTGCCCTGACGGTGGCGCCTTTTGAGCCATTGAGGCATGCTACTTTGAAGGATTTGATGCTCGAGAGAGTCTTCTTGCTCGCGATTTGTTCCGCAAAGCAGATTTTCTAGCTGCAGGCTTTGTCTTGCCAAGATCCTTATCTATCCTTTTCAAAGAAGGCTGTTTCCATTCGGCCTGTGCTTTCTCCCTTTTCATGTGAAGCAGGTGGTTTGCCTGTCCTCCTTTGCTAAGGAGCAGTGTCAGGGGAAGGAAAAGGATCTTTACCTTGTGGATGTCTGGTACTTGGAGGTTACAAATTCCTTTTATAAGTTCGAGCATCTTTTTGCACTGTTTGCTGGCCTGCAGAAGGCTGACGTGGCAGCTAAGGCAGCCTTTGCCTCTACGTATCTGTTATCGAACTGGCTGGTTCCAGAAGGTTTTCATGCCCATTCTACCTGTCTACAGGCGTCCTCATGGGTGGAGCAGAGCTCTGTAGCCCCTGCAGACATTTGTTGGGCGGCAACGTGGACATCACTTTTCACTTTTGTTAAGCATTACTGCTTGGATGTCCACGCTAAGGCGGACACAACCTTTGACTCAAGGGTTTTGCGAGCTGTTGTGTCTTCTACTCGCTCAGTGAAGTTGTAGCTTTGGTACATTCCACTTCTCTGGACTGGTCTAGCAGGACGATATGGAAGGTAACATTTTACTTACCAGTTAATGGTCTTTCCTCAAGTCCTGTTAGACCAGTCCAGGACTTGCCCCTGGAATTGTATTGCTCTGTTCTTCTGCTGCGATACCCTTGGGTCTGCTATGAGTTTTATACTGGGCTCTGCAGGTTCATTGTCTACTGAAAGCCTTATGTTTATGCTTTCTTGTATATAGTTCTGTACTGTTGATCTCTCATCGTTGCCCATGATTGAGGTTGTGTGAGGCTTGCCATGTTTCTCCTTATGCTTTGGGATGAATACTGAGGGGACCTCTGGTGGCTTAGGCAAATAGAGGTATGGGAGTGATGTCACTGAAACCTGGGTTTTTCATTGGTTCTTTGTTTCCACCAATCTGCTGGTAGGGGAACACAACCCACTTGACTGGACTGGTCTAGCAGGACTCAAGGAAAGTACATTAACTGGTAAGTAAAATATCACCTTCCAACAGTCATGGGCACCACACCTATGCTTCCAAAACAGCTATTAATATAGAAGAATTTCTTGAATGGAATTGGATAAATCTTGAATTCAAACACAATCTTGTATAGGAGCCTTCAAGACTGCACAAGTTCCGTTTCCATGTGTGACTCCATTTTCTTATGTTGTATCTCTAAAACAGTGGTTCTTGAGCCAACCCTCGGCACACACCCAGCCAATCTGTTTTTTAGTATATCCACAATGAATATGCATGAAATAAATTTTCATACAATGAAGGCAGTGGATGCAAAGCTCTGCCATGCCATTTTCATTATAAATATCCTGAAAACCTGTCTGCGTGTGTCCCAAAGACTGGTTTGAGCAGCCCTTCTCTGAAAGGTTTTGCAGCTTGCAAAGAATCCAGCTTTGTCCAAGCCCAATAAGGCTGCTATTGCTATACCACTGAGTAAATTTGGTTCAAGTAGACTATCACTTTGATACTTCTAAACTGTTGCTGCTAACATTTTATTTGTTGGGCTAACTTAGTGCAAGGTTGCACACTGCAATATGGGAAGTCTGGGTTTATTGCCTAAGCTTGGCTTTTGTATGGGCCAGTTTGGGATGCGGCTACAGAGGCAGGATTCAAACCAGCGATGGCCCCAGAGTCAGTTCAAGATGTTGATGCCCTAGGCAAGCCTTAAACCTCCCTGGCGGTCAGACTCTATTGTTTAACTTTGAATGCTCTGTGCTTTGCTATCTTCCCACCAACTCCTGCAAAAGAAGCTGCTGCCCCAAGCAGTTGCCTAGTTTGTCTGATGGTTGGGCCAGCCCTGATTCAAACCCCCAGTGGAGGGAGTCTGTCACTCATTTACAGGGACATATATTGGCTAGGCTCTGTATGAATGTGTACTGGGTTTTGAGGACAGTTAGGTTTGTGGGTTCCTTATCTGAGAGTTGTTGTTGCAATGGCTGGACTAGACTGCAAATAAAGATTTGTGTGGCTGCAGCCACCATAGAGGCCAGCTTCAGCTAAATTGGGAGTCCAGAGATTCCGAAGGATTCTGCTTTCCTAAAATATATTTGATTGTTTATTTCAATTTATTTGCCTTCTTTACAAAGGCAAAGCGGTTTACAATTAGTTAAAAATAATAATTAAAAGCCAGGAAAGGAATTCCATAAAATAATCAAAAGAAAGATTAATAAGAGTCTGTGAATAAATATACTAGGCAGAGAGGAAGTTGTTTGTGATGCTGCACCCATTAAGTCCCAAAGGCCTTCTGGAATAAAAGTGTTTTTAATTGGGATTTAAAAGATTAAAGAGAGTTCTAACCAGATAAACCTCTTTTCCTCTGTTGACAGGCTGAGCCCACAGTTTAACACGGAGGTTATGCTGGATGAGGTCAGTGATGCCATTCTGGTGAATATGCTCTGGGAAACGCAGATGTACATCTATCAGCAGCGTGATGTGTTGCAGCGGCTGGTGCAGCTACTACTCAGCCCATGATGTGGTCCCAACAGCACTTAAGAGAGCCAAGAGATATCCTGACACATTCTGTGAGAGGAGAAGCAGTCCATGTCCTCAAACAGCACCTCTGTATGCCGGCAGATGGGCTCCTTGATAAATGGAAGGCTTGTTGGTGTCCTGAATTTTCTTCCAGAGAAAGCGACCCCATGATGCATGACTAAAGTCAGCCTCAAATCCAATCTTTCTTTAATGTTTAAAATGCAACTGGTACTGGCAATTATTTTGTGAGCCTTTTCAAATTTTGTTATGACACGGTCACACTAAGAGGAACTGAATATGTGGCATTCTCCCATTGGGTCTTGTTTCTCTCCTTTGCTTGTCTGATGTCTGGATTCCTTATAGTTGCTGGTTTTGCATTCTGGGGAACAGAGGAGAACTTCGATTGAACATCGCTGGAGGGGGTGTGCGCTTTTCTCATCCTGTTAGATCCAGTGGAGCCTTTCTGAAACAGAAATCATAATGTCTTTTCTTTTAAATTATCTATTGATAACAATGTTTGAGGCATTTTTCCAGATCATACCTGCTTGATTTAGTGGCTGGAAAACACATTTTCAAGCAGTAATAGCAGTCCTGAGTGCCTTGCATAATCATAGGAAGGGAGGGTTTGAAACAGTAATTGGGCGTTTAATATGTTTTTTAATGTGCACTAACTGCATTAAAAATGCCACATTACGCACCTAGCATGGAAATTCCTAGCAGAAGGTGTGGTAGGGGGGATCATATTTTGCATTTAATACAGGGGTCATTATTGTCTGTTAATTGCCAACATAGTAGGTAACTGTTGTCTGTCTTTCTGATAACGTATAGGAGCAATCATTTCTCCTGAGGAACTGCATAGCTGCCTTCAAAGGCACGCTCCTAACCGTTAAAGCCAAGGGTTTGCACCTAATGCACCTTAGCTTTGACTATTAACGCATGTTAGGTGGAAATCTAAGTGCCGTTTAGCGAAAAGGCCCCTAGATGCTTTTAGTTTAAAAAAAAAATAAGAAACCGATTTGATTTCCAGCAGACTGTTCACACAAATGTCCAGCACCCATGGGAAGCTGAAAGCAATCCAGACACAGAGGTCTCAGGCTTGCACAGAGGTGTTGGAACAGAGGTGGGAGAGATCTCAGGAGCCCCTTGTTAAAGTATCTGAGGTAGAGTAGAGCTGGTGAGAGACCATGTGAAAAAACTGGTAGAAAATAATTGCATAGAGAAAATTATAAAGTTAGGATTCTGGCATTCACTGATCTAATTAGGCTGCTATCATTGAACTGCAATACTGAACTTGGAGGTGGATTTTTGTGTTGCACAATGGGTGAAGTGGTTGCCGAGCTTAATATCGCAATGCAGCAGCCTCTGTTCTTGGACAGACAGGAGTTTGGTGGGACCGTTAGATCATGATCGACAAAATTACTTTCCCATTGTGCATGTGTTTGGGGAAGGGATGATTAAAACTGAACCATGCTGCGAAGGCAGAAGCACAAGAGTTCTCTGTTAATAGCAGACTTTTCTCCTTTGGGACCCAGCCTTCAGACAGCCTCCACGTCATAAGGCGGCCGAGGAAGATCAGAAATCCTGACCATGGTGATTAGTGCCTATGCTTCTTTAACGTTATTAGCCTCACGCTATGCTTAAGGTGTGTACTGGTAGCGTAGCAACATCTAAGTCTTATTGTTTGCTTTACAAAACAAATCTCTTTGAATCAGGGACTTTGAATAATAGGACTTGGAAGGTTTTTCTCGTACCTTGGAACAGGAGAGACAAAATGCTTGTTTTATGTGAAGAAAGGACCTTTGTTTAAACATAATTAAGCACAATGAGCTGGGATGGTTGCTAGATTCACTGACTGCCCTAGGGGAGTGTATTGGTGTAGAGCTATGGTGGGATACTCAAAATGTTTAACTTTAATTGCCGTGCAGTGTATTGCAATTTGCAAGTGCAATGTGTACCTTTGCGTCAATGCTGACTCCTGGTGACCCAGAAGCTCCTGGATTTTCTTGGCAGTGTGCCTGGAAGTAGATTGCCAGGCCTTTCTTCGGAGGCAATGGAGGGTTAATTGACGTGCCCAAGGCTGCAAGGAGTGCCAGTGGGAATTGAACCCTGGTCTCTGGGTTACCAAGCCAGTGCTCTAACCATTAGGCAATTTAAAAGAAATTCATTTTACTGGGGGTTTTTAGGCGGGCAGGGAGAAAAGTGTTAGAAAAAAGAAAGGGGGAATGTGACTAATTGTTTGAAAAACACTGGTATAGAGTATACTGATGGTGTTAGGCAAAAAGATGTCACAAGGGAAACGCATGTGATTCTGTCAGAGATAGAAAAGGAGCTTGTTTCAGAAAGGCGGTTTATCAAATAAAATTAACATAAACATAACAGGCTCCATTGCTTCTA
Source organism: Ichthyophis bannanicus (assembly GCA_033557465.1). Classification (NCBI taxonomy): domain Eukaryota; kingdom Metazoa; phylum Chordata; class Amphibia; order Gymnophiona; family Ichthyophiidae; genus Ichthyophis; species Ichthyophis bannanicus. Next base: position 1,000,808,797 of record CM066031.1, read on the forward strand.
GACTTTGAGCTGCTGCTGATGACAGCCTAGGGGGATTTCCTCTTTGGCAGATTCTGGCCGCAGTAGTCATGATAACCAGTCTCCCCCATCTGCCAAGGCAAAGGCAAAAGGAAGCATCACATGGCTGTAAAAAGCAAAGCCAGCTTAACCATTAGAAATAAAAGGAAAATGGGGAAATTTACAGTGTCAAACCAGACCTTATGTGTTCAAATGTTAAAGTTTATAAACAGTTTTTATTTAGACTTAACATTTGATGAATAAGATTGTTAATAGCAATTTGCTAAATTGAAAGCTGTAAGGAATCCATGGTTGAAAAATCTTTTGGCCCAATATTCAGCGCTGGCGGCTAGCTGCCGGCACTGAACTTTTAAACCTAGATGTTCAAAGCCGGACTATATCGGGCATTGAATATCTGAGTTGCCCAGATTCCTGCGAAGCTAACCCGGGCAGTGGTGATATTCAGCCGCTACCCAGTTAGCTTCTGTGGCAAAGGTTCGGCTAGGGTTTCCTGCGCCTGACTTTCGCCACCTGTCGCTAACCGGGCAGCAGCTCGATATCGCCACTGCCTGGTTAGTGATGGGTGCCTCCCTGGAACGTCGCTGGGATACTCTTAGGCTAACCAGTTAGCTTGGTGGGGTTGCAGCAGCGGCACCTGCTGAATATCCTGCTGAGCATTACCTGCAAACCATGTAAATGCCTTTGAATATCTCCTCCATTTGGTTTTTGAACATATAAATTGTATATACGTTCAGTATTTTGCATTTACATTTTTGCTTTCATCATTTTTATTGTAGAGGAAGATGACATCAGAAAGATTCAGGCAATTGATATTGCTTGCCCACGATCCTTTCTCAATCATTTGTCAAAAAAAAACCTCTCCCACTAGAAAAATGTTTATATATTTATTTTTTTGGCCCTGAACTTGTTCAGTTCATCCAATTGCAGGTGCTCAAAATTTTCAATTCATCTAAACCTTCGGGCGCATTCTAAATTGTGGGACTCACTTTGAAAAACCTATAAATCTAGTTGTTCCACAACGAAGACCAAATTAAAATGTTTGTTTCCGAGAAAACTATCTTTTATTACAGCAGCAGCTAATACTCCAAACTGCAAACCTTTTAAAGATATTTTAAACTGAGCAGTTTCATCGTGCTGAAACACTTAGGGCTATGTCTACTAAAGCGCAATCGGCTTTTGCAGCTATCAGCAGGTATTAGTTGCAAAAGCTCGGTGGTAACTGCAGAGGTCAAGTGTTATCTGTTGAGGGCATGCACGGCATCCCCCGGCAGATACTGTGGTCAAAATGTAGGGATCACGTCAGCAAGTACCACAGGAGCAGCTGTTGCCACCCATTGAGGTAGCATTAGCTACACCCGTAGTGTCTGCAGCTTTGGCGATCACCGTGCAATGCTTATAGCTGCGGTAATAGCCTGCTGCAGGCAGGCACACCCACTCTCCGCGCTAATATTGCCCACTTCCCACCCAGACATGCTGCAACTGCACGAAATGTAGACATCGCAGAAAATTGCTGTGATATCTGCATTTGGCCTGTGTTAGTTGCATGGTCATCCCGTGTTATCACTATGGTAGCAGCCAATGCGCTTTAGTAAACATACCCCTTAATGTATAGCAGTGGCTAACATCTACTGGATTTTCATCCATCTTCCGGTAACACAAGATTATACAGGTTCCACCTTGTTTGCAGTGTTCTGGAAGAAGGGACTATATGAAGTTCTAAATGCACCGTCGACAGGGCGTCCCCATATGAATTTTGTTTGAAAAGCAAAGATTTTTCAATTAAGGATTCCTGATAACTTTCTATAGATCTAATAATTAAGAATCTTATTCATAAAAAGCTAATAATTTAAATGAGAATTACTAATGAAATTTTACATTTGGAAATGTAAAAGTAAGGTTTGGCATGTATGTTTTTAATACTTTGGCTTAGCTGTTAGGCATTCAGTCACCTGGGGATGGCAGAGAACTACCGTCAAAGCACAACAATAGGTCCTGACAACCACACAAATTCAGAGAGCCATCTGCCTGCAGGGAGGGTGGGCTGCTTTCAGATAGTCAATCCTTGTGGATAAATGGCTTTTGGAAATTGCTCTCCTTGTGTGAAACAGAGTTTAATTTTTAAAAGCATGTCATTATGCATTTTTACAGGATTGTTGTAGGAAGGGTGGTATTGGTTGATCATAATTGAGTTTAATTATCAGAATCTTAAGGGCAGAACTTTATTAAGATTAAATTGGGGGGGGGGGCAGGGCAGGGCAGTGTTAGAATCCCAGGTAAGCAACTGCTATAACCATTACTGCTTATTTGCAGAGTGACAGCTTTGATGTGAACTTTGTATTACAGTCTGTTGTTATCTGGTGATTACATTTTTTTTTCTGGCTGATTGTGAAGCAGGTGCCTTTATGGTATTCATGTCTTAGAGTTCTGTTTACTTTTAAATGATGCTTTGAAGTTGCTCTGATGTCACAGGAAGCTAAGCAGAACCTTTCCTGAATGAGTAGAGAAGAGTCTGTGGCCTTTGGCTGAGGTGCTGTTTGTGTCAGCGGTGTGATCAGGATCCCGCAGTCCCCATGCATTATGATGATGGAGTGGAGGGGGGAACAAAATTTAAAAATTAGATAAATACATGTTGTATTTCAAGATACTTGCTTCTATCTCAGCTAGAAGTAGGGGCATTTTTAATGTAAATTTTTGCTTTCTGGTTTGGTGGAAGGACATTTAGCATTCAAAATACACTTTTTATACCGCAATGCAAATCTAACAAAAAGTAACTACCTTGTTCCCACCTCCCTTCAGATGGACCATTATTAGTCTTACCAGTGTCCTCATCACTGTTGTGTGCATCCCAGTTTTAATTCAGACATCATGCGTCTTTTCATATGTTTAATGCTTATACCAAATAGCATCCGATTACTTCATCTAACAAATTACTTCCTTTTTGATATACACTGCAGCACTTAAACAATGCAACTGGTAAGCAGTTGCTTCTACTCTTCTTGAATGCAAAAATGTATGCACTTGTTCCTGGAGCCTGATTCCCTCCTCTCCACATACATTTAGACGAGCTCCCTGTGTAATATGGGACGCCTTGGTATCTGACTGGCCTCACCGGCATGCGATTCCTGTCTGAGGCCACTTCCCTACCCAAAGGAGTCCTGGACTCCAGCACAGGATGTTACTTGTGCTGCTTGATGAGTACATTTTGGAATGCCGAACAGAGAAAAGTCGCTGCAAAAGAATTATGACAGAAATAAACCTCAGTCACTGAATCTTCCAGCGCTAACACTCTGCCTGTGTGTGTGTGTGTGTGAAACTGGCATTTTGAAATGGTTAGAAAATACCTCTCTTAAGATGTAATGAAGATTGGTGGTCTTTTGTCCTTTCTTTGCTCTTAGATTTACTACAGATCATTGGTGGCACAGCTAAATGCCTCTTGCATATGATGAGACCTGTGGGAACAGTACCTGATATTATGAATAATGCTGGCTGAGAAACACATTTCCATATTAAAGCCCAATTCGTGAGAGTCTTTTCCTTTGGACACTTAAGGGGTACTTTTATCAGGAACCGTACAGTTATGTACCATTTATGCACGTAAATCATGGTATTTTAGTAGTTTGCACATGTAAATATACACTTGTGTGTACTTTAGGTGGGCCAATTATGTGTACTTCCACTATGGATTATATACAGTCAGGTTGGAGAGCAAACTTAGGAATCTAAATTATAAGATACTATAATTTACATATAGTTTTTACAAGTCTAGACATGGGCATTTACATTAGCCATAGGACTGGCATAAACGATTGTGCCTAGATTTAACATGTGTTTTGGCCACTTACCTCCTTTTTTATAAAAAAGGAGGTATGTGGTAATTATTTTTCTTCATAAAATGGGCTTGAGAGAATGGCATGTTCTGGGTGCCTAAAACTAGGTGCCCAGTTATAAAATTACCCTCAGAATGGGAAAGGTTAGTGGATCAGACCCTGATTCTGATATAATAATCCACTGCTTTATATCAATAAATGTTTTGGGCTTGATTTGCCAAGACTTTGGCTGTGATATTGGCACTATCTGGAATAAAAAGATCCCTCTAATGTGGTAAAAAAATCTTGTACCTTCTATATATTATTCCAATGTGAAGCACAGAAACATGACAGCAGAAAAAGACCACATGGCCTATCTAGTCTGCTCTTCCATCAACTACAGTAGTGTCCCTTTTTTTCTTTAAAGATCCTCTGTGTTTGTCCCATGCTTTTTTGAAATCAGATACTGTCCTAGTCTCTACCACCTCCACTGGGAGACTATTCCACTCAACTACCACTCTTTCCGTAAAGAAATATTTCCACATATTACTCCTGAGTCTATCCCCTTTCACCCTCATCCTCTTAGCAGAACTTGCTTTCAATCAAAAGAGACTCTCCTGTGCATTTATGCCATGGAGGTATTTGAGCATCTCTATCATATCTCCCCCTCACTTGGTTTGCAGCTTGTCGTGCTGTGAGTCAAGAAATCAGACGACGCATTGCTCTTGGCAGAATGGCTATGAAAGACCTAGATAAGATTCTCAAGAGCAGATATGTCTCTCTCCATACAAAGATTTGACTTGTTCAAGCCATGGTATTTTCAATAACATCATATGGATGTGAAAGCTGGACAGTGAAAAAGATAGGAAGAAAATTGATGCCTTTGAATTATGGTGCTGGCAGTGAATACTGTGTATACTATGGACTGCCCGAAGAAGAAGCCAGTCGGTACTAGAGGAGATCAAACCTAAGCTTTCTTTAGAAGCTCAGATGACAAGACTTCGACTTTCATACTTTGGACACATCATGCGAAGAGAGAGATCATTAGAGAAAGACATCATGCTTGGCAAGATAGAAGGTCAACGCAAAAGAGGAAGGCCAGCAATGAAATGGATCGATACAATAATAGCAGCTATGGGTACCAGTCTGTCAACAATGAGCCACCTGACTGAAGACCGAACACAATTTAGGATAGCTCGTATCCAGAGGGTCGCCATGAGTCGACTCCAACTCGACGGCACTTAACAACAACAACATCATATCTCCCTTATTTCGCCTTTCCTCTAAAGTATACATATTACAATCTTTAAGTGTGCCCTTATATGCTTCATAACAAAGATCACTAACCATTTTAGTAGCCATCCTCTGCACCAACTGCTTTTAACTTTTTGAAGGTGCGGTCTGCAGAATTGCACACAGTATCCAAATGAGGTCGCACCAGAGACTTAAACAGAGACCTTATCACATTTTTTTTCTGCTGGCCATTCCTCTCCCTATACACCCAAGCATCGTTCTGGCTTTTGCAGTCACCTTTTCTGCCTGTTAAGCTACTTTAAGATCATCAGACACAATTGCGCTCAGGTCCCACTCTTCTTTCATGGACAGAAGTACCTCACCCCCTACACTTTACCGCTCCTTTGGATTTTTGCAGCCCAAAAGCATAACCCTGCATTTTTTTGCATTAAATTTCAGCTGCCAAATTCTAGACCAAGCTTAGCTAGAGCCTTCCTCATGTTATCTACTCCTTTCTGGGTGGCTATTGCAGATTTTGGTATCATCCACAATCAAGCAAACCTTACCTGACAGCCCTTTTGCAATATCGGTAACAAAGATGTTAAAAACAATCAGACCAAGGACAGATCCCTGTAGCATACCATCGGTAACCTCCTTTTCAGAGTGAGCTCCATTTACCTGTACCCTTTGTTGCCTCCCACACAACCAATTTCTAACCCCATCAGTAACTTTAGGGTCCCTCCATAGGGTGCTCAGTTTCTTATAAGTCACCTGTGCAGAACGGTGTCTAAGGCTTTACTGAAATCTAAGTACACCACATCTAGGGCTCTCCCTTCAGTCCAACTCCCTGGTCACCCAGTCAAAGAAATCAGTCAGATTTGTCTGACAAGACCTGCCTGTTGAATCCATGCTGTCTTGGATTGTGCAAGCCATTGGACTCCAGAAACCTCACTGTTCTCTCTTTTAGTAGCCTTTCCAATAATTTACTAACCACAGAGGTTAGACTAACCGGCCTGTAGTTCTCAATGTCCTCCTTATGTCCACTTTTGTGTAAAGGGACCACATGTGCCTTTCTTCAGTCGTCTGACACCACTCCTGACTCAAAAAAAAAAAAAAGCATTTAAAAGGTCCAACAGTGGAGCCGCTAGAATGTCCCCAAGTTCCCTCAGTATTCTTGGATGTATCCCATCCAGACCCATCGCTTTATTTACTTTTAGTTTAACTAGTTCTTCATGAACACAGTCTTCTGAAAATCGTTCAAGATTCTCATCACTTCTGTTCTATTTGTGGCTGTTTTTTGAGGTCCTGCTCCTGGCCCTTCATCTGTGAACACAACGGAAATATTTGTTAAGCAATGCCGCTTTATCCTCATCAGTTTCTACATATTCCTCTCCTTCACCCTTGAGTCTGACAATACCACTTTTGCCCTTCCTGCTCTCACTAACATATATCTGAAAAATATCTTATTCCCCCATTTTATTGCATTGGCTATTTCTTCTTATTTTTGTATCTGTGCTTTCCTGACTACTTTGCTACCTTCTCTAAGTTTTTCCAAATATAGATGCCTGTCTTCCTCTCTCTGTGATCTCTTGTATTTCATGAAGGCCTCCCTCTTCTTCTTCACTTTTTCAGCTACTTCTTTTGAGAACCATAGCGGCCTCCTTTTCTTTTTACATTTATTTACCTTTCTAACCAAAAGGTTTGTTGCCCTTAAAATATCCCTTTTCGATTCTGGCCACTGTTTTTCCACATCCCCCAGCTATTCCCATCCTGCTAATGACTCCTTGAGATATTGTCCCATCTTTGCAAAGTTAGTTTTCCTAATGTCTAAGACCCTTGCTTTTGAATGGAGTTTATCAGCCCTAGTCCTAATACTGAACCATACTATCTGGTGATCCCTGGATGCGAGTTGATCTTCCACTGCAACATCAGAAACACTTTCTCCATTGGTAAGCACTAAGTCCAGTATAGCCCCATCACATTGGGTTCTGTTACCAGTTGCCTGAATAATTCTCCCTGTAGAGAATCCAGGATCTCCTTACTTCTCCCTCCCCCATGCCACCCCAGCACACCCCCCATCCATCAACCAACAGCCAATCAGCCTGCTCCAACGGCCGTAAAACCGCTGGTTCCAGGGGTGCGCAGGAGAGCCAGCGTTCCCGATGGAGGTGAGAGCGGGAGCTCCCCCTTCCTCTTCAGGCCAGCCAATCAGCCTGCTCCAACGGCCGTAAAACTGCCGGTTCCAGGGGCGTGCAGGAGAGCCAGCGTTCCCGATGGGGGTGAGAGCGGGAGCTCCCCCTTCCTCTTCAGGCCAGCCAATCAGCCTGCTCCAATGGCCGTAAAACCGCCGGTTCCAGGGGCGGGCCCGTGCCTGAGGGCCTCGCTAGAGGGCCCTTTGGCGTGGCCCTTAGGCGTTGGACCGGGGCGATGCACATTAATAGTATGGACTGGATCATGATGCCTGCATTCATGGTAACTTGCTGTCTCTATTTATCTCCTCTTCTTATCTGTTTGCCTGTTTCTTCGTCTATTCTGTCCTATCTAATAATAGTGTTCCTTTCCTATTTCCTCAAATGATAGTATTGTAAACCGCTTTAATGCCTTTTGGCCTAAGCGGTATATCAAATGTCAATTAAATAAATAAATAACAAGAAGATGATTCAAACTGTTCAACAAGGATGATTTTATAAAAGACACCCTTCCTCAGTTACAAATTGACTAAAGCAACCCCTCCCCCCCCCCCCCCAATACACTAATGGAAAACTGGAACCGAAAAATTGAAAAAGCATCTACTGCAATGACTACTCCACCACGCTTGCACAAGAGACACTTGAAAACCCCATGGTACGCCTCAGCCCTACGCACCATCAAAACTCAACTCCGAAGACAAGAATTGAAATGGCAGAAAACCAAAAACAAACATGACTATCTAAAACAACTAAATGACTACCGGACTGCAAACTCAGAGAAAAAAAGCCCAACATCAACTACGAGACCATATTGACAGAAACAACCTACTTTGCCCACTGCAACACAGATTCTGCCCTCTTCATGGAGTAGAAATACTACTGGTCACCCTCGCCGATGCCCTAATAAAAGGAATACAGAACACCAACTATGGATTCATACTAATCTTCCTGGAAATCTCCTCAGCTTTTGACACTGTTAACCACAATATTCTCCAGCATCTTCGATCCACCGGAATCCAAAGTACACTTCCCCAATGGTTCAAATCCTACCTAACCAACAGATGACAGCAGATAAAAATCAGCCCAAGCACTTCTACCCCATATCACCAAACACAAGGAGCCCCGCAAGGATCCACTGTCAGCACTCCTATTCAACATCTACCTTTAAAACCTCTGCTCAATCATCAGGTCCCACAACCTCAACTTCCATATCTATGTAGACATCATGTTATATGGTACTTTCAACATGAAACAACCCTCCTATGCTACCCATCAAGAGTGCTTCACCGCACTGTTCCCTCTAAGCTGTGCGCGTGTGCGCTCACACACCTCGCTGAGCGAGCGCACATACTTTACAACAGAGCGCACAAAAATTACGGTTCTGATTCTGATAGAAAACAACACAGACATCTTAAAATTTAAAAGTTGTGATTGTAATTACTAGAAATTTTCCTCCTCATTTAGTAATCGTCTATTTTCATTTAATTTGATTAAAATCAATGTGGTGTACATACTGTATTCTGACATGTAGTCAAATTTTAAAGTATATAACTCCACACAAAAATTTAACCTTCAAAAGCTGCACAGCTGATATTTTATGCGACACAGCCTATAGAAAATTAGAGGGAACATTGCTTCACCGATGTCTCCAGCTGGCTACAAGAAAACAACCTAGCAATCAACTATAAGAAAACAGAAGCTCTCTTTATAGCAAAAGACAACACCTCACCAACTGACCTAACTCTGAACAATACTCAAGTGAAGGTACAGGCAGAAATAAAGTACCTCGGAATTGCCCTAGATCAGTACCTCAACTTCAAAGCCCATATAAGCAAAATCACCAGGGCAATATATTTAAAAAACAAACACTGCAATGCCTCCGGCCGCTCCTTGATCCACCAGACTTCCGCTCTGCACTCCAAGCCATAGTTCTAATGTATCTCGATTACTGCAGTGCAATACACCAGGGCCCTCCCACAGGCCGTACTGCTCCCTGTATAGACTGCCCTCCATGCAACAACATGCATCCTCCAAGGGGCAACAGCTCCACTGATTACTATTTCATAGTCGTATATAATACAAAAACCTAACTCCCAAAGCCATCCACTCCAACCCCACCAACTCACCTCTCCATTCTATTTCAAACTCCATAACCCAGCAGATCAAGACGAGCCTCTACCAGGAACAATCTAGTTATTTCCCATGCCAGAACTAAATTCAGCTAACAAGCCTGTGGGCGAGCCTTCCAACTCTGTGCACCTTCAATCTGGAACACACTACCAGACCCAGTGAGAAACATCACCGACCTCAGCAACTTCAGGAAGCACCTAAAAACACACCTTCTCTGAGCATTTCAGCCCAACCACATAACTCCCTGCAGAATTAATGATACCCCATGTCTGAAGTTTGTTGTATATGATAAATGCCCCTATAACCGATACACGCAGAAACTGTAAATATGTATACAAGGTGTGACAAAAAAGAAACAAAACTGTCCCATAAATGTTTTATTAGAAAATCTACAGAGAAATTACGCATTGTCCCCTTCAAAGTAATCTCCCCCACCACAGAGTTAATGCACTTCTGCATTCGTTTCTGCCACATATGGAAGCACTTGGTAAAATCCTCCTCCTTGAGGTCCCTCAGCTCCCTCGTCACAGTGGCCTTGATCTCTTCTATAGAGGCGAGATGAGTTCCTTTGAGCACAGTCTTCAGCCTGGGGAAGAGCCAGAAGTCGCATGCTGCAAGATTTGGGGAATAAGGAGGGTGGTCGAGAGCTGTGATCTGTTTGTTGGCCAAGAACTGCCTCACACTGAGCGCAGTGTGTGCGGGCGCGTTGTTGTGGTGGAGCAGCCACGACTTGTCTCTCCACAGAGCCCACCTGCTGCACCGAGCCCGGTCATAGAGGCGATTGAGGACCTGCTGGTAGAAGTGCTGGTTGACTGTCTGACCCTCAGGCACAAACTCATGATGGACCACTCCCTTCTGATTGAAGAATGTGATCAGCATGACCTTGATCCTTGATTTGGACATGCGCACCTTCTTGGGTCTGGGTGACAGTCAAGTCTTCCACTGCAGGTTCTGTCTCTTGCTTTCAGTTTCATACTGGAAGACCCAAGTCTCATCTCCTGTGATGACTCGGCCAATGAACTCTGGATCTTCTCTGATCTTCCCTAGCAAGTTTTGACAAATATTGACCCGGTGCTCCTTTTGGTCGTCCGATAAAAGTTTGGGCATCATCTTGGTGCACACTTTCTGCATACCCAGCTCCTGCACCAAGATGGTCCGCACTGATTCAGGCTGAGCTCCTCAGCTATCATCCGCACCGTCAATCTGTGATCACTCCGCACCAGCTGGTTCACTCTGTCAATCTTCTCAGCCGTGTTTGTCGTGGAAGGCTGTCCTGACTTGGGGTCATCCTCCACCTCATTGTGGCCAGTCTTGAAGCGTTTGTGCCACTCGAAGACTCACGGCCTTGACATTGCATCTTCTCCATATGCCTTTTGGAGAAGTTGGAGACACCCAGTTGGGCCCTTCTCCAACTTAACCAGAAATTTCAAGTTGATTCTTTGCTCCATATTTCTGCCACCTCCAGTTGTGTGACAAAACAGTGGAGCAGTGTGCTGCAAAAAAAACCTGAAAAAGAAAAACAGAGAGAGAGATGAAAAATATTATAGCAGAATAGTGGCGATATGTTGCACAACACAGTGGCATAAGTGGTAGCCAATTGGCATTGAGTCATGGCTGTGACTGCCACAGACTCATTTCTTTTTTGTCACACCTCGTATAGTTATTCATCTCTATTTAACCAATGCATGCTGTTTATAGTAAATTGCTACACTGTAACTATTAATGGTTTTGTTCCATGTACACTGCTTTGACCTGGTGAAAGGTGGTATAGAAATCCAGCTAAATAAATAAACACCGCAGTAGGGTTGTTAACAATCCACATTTGGCATATTGAAATCACCTATCAGTAGCACTTCTCCTTTCAAGGCAATATTGCATATGTCTTATTAAATCTTCGTCCACTTCTACTCACTGTGAGGGGGGGATCTGTATATAACTCCAATGCAAATAGATTTCCCTTTCCCTCTTTCTAGTTTAACCCACAGTGCCTCCTCTTGTCTTTTTAAGCCCTGCAATTCTATAGCTTTAATATTATTTTTTACATATAGTGCCACTCCACCTCCCCTTCTTCCTACCCTGTCCTTCCTGAATAAATTATAGGCTGGTATAATTACATTCCAGTCATGGTTTTCTGTGAACCATGTCTCTGTAACTGCCACTAAATCCAAGTCAACCTCTCTTGTTAAAGCCTCAACATCTGGGATCTTATTTCCCATGCTGTGGGTGTTTATACACACTGCTTTCCAGATGTTGCCCCTTTTATCCATTTCTACAGAGGTATTTAATGTTTCACTTACCTGAGGGCTATGTTCACTTACCAGAAGGCTATGTTCACCCATCCCCTTCAAATCTAGTTTAAAGTCCTCTTTAATAGGTTAACCAGTCTGCAGCTGAAGACACTTTGACCCTTCTTGGACAGATGGACACCATCTTTACTCTGCAGCTCTTGGAACATCATCCCATGGTCCAGGGAACCAAAATGCTCTTGATGAAACCATCCATGCAGCCATGCATTCATCTTCAGGATATGAGCTTCTCTGCCTCAGCCTTTACCCTCAACAGGGAGGATGAGAACACCACTTGCGCACCTGTCTGCTTCACCCTCTGTCCTTGAGCCATGAAGTCACTTTTGATATGCTCGGAGGGGTACTTGGTAGTATCATTTGTGCCAACATGGATAAGCAACATCAGATAATAGTCAGCAGGCTTGATGAGTCTCGGCAAACTCTCCGTAACATCTTGGATTTTGGCACCTGGCAGACAGCACATCTCTCGACATCAAGTGGATGAACGAGAAGGAGAGAGAGTGCTTTAAATTGGATTCTTTCACTTAGAACAACCAATTCTGGATCTTTTGCTACTTTTAACTAGAGAAAGAAAAAGTAGAGAGATTTTAATATGATATGAGATTTATACACCACTGGATAAAACTTCACAAATTTAAAATTTATAGAATGTGGTAGGCCTCTACCTGATGATTAAATCTGCTGTACATATGATTCTCTTGAAAAATTAAAGCAATCAAATAATAATTTTGATGGAGGAAAAACTGTGGGGGAGACTCACCAGTTTATCATTCATTAACTGTGGTGGGCAAAGGAGATTTTCCAGTGGTTTTTTTGGGGGTTGTTTTTTTTGTTGTGTGTTTTAATTTTCAGCCGAGGCATAAAAAAGCTCTGTTTTGCATAGTGCCTGGTTAGTAAAAGAACCTGGGGACTTGTAGCATTCTTGAAAGAATTAAAAGGAAAAATGGCTTATTCCACATACATGCAATGCATTTTTTATCATATAGTTATTCACAGTAGTAATTTCAAGATTTGTTTTGCATAATTGAGTCAGGTGAGGTGTTTGAGGGGTACAATAAATGTAGAAAGTGAATTAGCAAGCTGGTTTAAAATGGGAAAGAAAGCATTCGATCTAATGAAAAACACAAAAAGATATTAATGATTTATTTGGACTAATATATAAAATGTTACTGAATGAAAAATGAAACGCTGGAGCAGTGGACTATAAAATGAAAATTTGGGACAATAAATGATCTTAGAGATGCGAAGCTCCCCAAGATATGGACACATGCATATATTAATCTGAATGTTTTGAATTAAGAAATATTAGGATAAGTTTTAGATCATTCTGGACAAAAATGATATTTTATTTTGGTGATATAGTTGTAACCGGGTAGCCGGATCCGGCGCTTCCCCAGCTGCAAACCCCAGCCCCCCCCCCACCCGTACCTCCCCCCCTTACACCCCCTTATGGTACAAACCACAGACAACCTTTTCATGGTAACAAACTGGTCGCAGCTTTATTTCCAACAGAAACGTATTAACATTAATGCCAAGAATACATAACTCTCGCAACCCAGCGGAGTGGTGTGCCGCCAGCCATGCTACTAGCAAAGCGGCCCCGCCTCCTCTGCGGCCGTGGACCCCCAACGGCCGAGCTCACCCACCCCTATCTGACTTCGCCATATTACTAGCAAAAGTCTTCCAGGGGTTATCCGGGCAAGGGCACCCCGCCCTCACCCCAAGTGGCATAAGGCTCCGGACCCCAGAAACCTCCGGGATCCCGCCACCGGCACAGGCACCATCACCACCTGTGCCGCCCCCCCCCCCCCCTGCTGGAAGCTGCGACCAGTGATACCGGGACCTCGCGAGACACTCCAACAGCTCCTGCCAATCGTTCAGGAGCAGATCAGTTCCCACAGGGGACAAATGAACGCCATCCCCCCTGAACAACCCCCCACAGGACACCTCCGCCCAGGGGTGGGGTGTTGTACCTGAAACCTGCCATGATCGCTCACCCACCTCCCAATTTGCCGGTTGATTTTGGTCAGCCCACGAGACCAGCGCCGCTGATCCCAACACGCTGGCCTCAGAACAATATCCGACCAGACCAACGCGGCGCCAGGAAACAGGCAACGCACCACTTCAAAATCCCTCTTAGCAGCCCTGATCAACCGCTTACAGGACCACGCCGCCAAATCGTTGCCCCCCATATGCAAAATTAGAATCGCTGGATGCTGCCTGACGCGGCCATGGTGACGGAGCAAAGGCAGCAGCTGTTCCCACCGCAGACCCCGCTCGCCCAGCCATGAAATCGCCACCTCCTCCGCTGCCAGACCGAGATTCGGCCCAAAGGGGCGCTCCGCCGCTCGCTGGCCAGCCCAGTAAACGAAAGAGTGGCCCAGAATCCAGCAGACCAGCTTTCCCGGCTCCCCATCTGGAAGAGAAAAATAACCACATTAGTAACCCCCACCCCCCCCCCCCCAGGGATGGCCAGGTCAGAGACGGACGTACCCTTCAAACGCCTGCCAATACTTTGTATCTGAAGACCCGAGCAACCCGCCACCGCCGCGCTGGTAGCCGCACCAATGCGAAAAGAATGGGCCGAAAAAAGACGAGGATCCTTGCCCAACCGAGTCAGCGCGAGCCGCAAAACCGCCGTGAACTGAAAACGCGTCAACGCCCTACCATCCTGATGCGTAAAAAGCACTCCACTACCCTCCGGGCACAGAGCCAGGAAGCCCTGCATGGTGGCCACTGGGCAGGTAAGCCCTCCCGTAGACCTGAGGACCACCCAAAGCCCCTTACCCCGCTGGTCCGTCTTGGACCGAGCCAGCAACACGCGCATCCGCGGATGTACCATCCAAACGTGCCGCCGGAGCAAACAAGTCCTGTGACCCGCCGACGCCGATGCGGCCACCAACTCCCCGACGTGAAAGGCACCAAAAAACGCCAGACAGAAAGCCGCACGAAAGAGCACGCGCTCATACGGCGACCGGGCAACCGCCGATAGCACCTCGCACAGCTGCATCAGGAGGTCGTGTGTAATCGGACGACAACGATCGCGTGGACCCGGCTGAGCACGCTCCCAGCCCTGAAGCAAACGTCACGCCAAAAACCCCCGACCAGACACCTCCCACCCCGTCGCCCTGGCAAAAAACAAGAAACCCGCCAGATGGCAATGCACGGACGATCTCGAAACCCCCTGCTCCTTGGCCCAGCTAACATACCCCCCCAGCAACTGATCCGGGACCACCCCCCCAGCCCACCCATGCACTTGCAAAAACTCTTGCACTCGCTCGCAACCGATCCGATACGCCTCCCAGGTCCTCTCCGCTACCGAGCTCTGCAGAAGACACCTCATCGCAGCAGGCCATCGCTCCACAACTGCCAAGGGACCATCAGCCCGACCGGGTCGGTGTCCGGAGCCAACTCCCGGAACCGATCCAACTGCAAACGGGAAAGAGCATCAGCCAGATCATTAGTATGCCCTGGTATGTGCCGGGCGCGCAAGTGCACATTTAAGCGCAAACACGCGAGCACGACCTGGCGCATCAACGACGCCACTGCCCCACACCGCGGCGAAAAGCGATTAACCACATGAACCACCGTCTCGTTGTCGCACCACCACAACACCCCGCGGTCGGCTAACCTATCGGGCCACAACTCCAGCACCACCAAGATCGGGAAGAGCTCCAAGAAAGTAATATTGCTAACCAAGCCGTTCGCCACCCACTCGCGCGGCCACCTCTCAGTACACCACGCCCCATTAAAATAGATTCCCAATCCTACCCCCCCAGTGGCATCCGTGTACAATTGCAACTCCTCGGTGGTAACCGCTGATCCCCGCAGAACCGTCACCCCATTGAAGTCCCACAAAAAGACATCCCAAACGCGCAAATCATCACGCATTCCCCGCGTCACTTGAATACGATGATGCGGCTTGGGCACTCCTGCCATCGCCGCTGCCAGCCGCCGACTAAACACCCGCCCCATGGGAATGACCTTACAGGCAAAGTTGAGGGAACCAAGAAGAACCTGCGCGTCTTTCAAGGTGACTTTCCTGGAAGCCAAAAGGTTGGCCACGAGAACCCGCAGTTTCACCACCTTCTCACCTGGGAGCCGCGCAACCATCCTCAGAGAATCCAACTCGACGCCCAAGAACACTATCGTTGTCGCGGGGCCCACCGTCTTCCCCTCCGCCAAAGGCACCCCCAGTTCAGCTGCCAAACGAATAAAACTGCGTAATAAAGCACCACACTGCACAGACTCGGCCCCTCCCACAAACAGAAAATCATCCAGATAATGAACCACCCCCGAACAGCCAACCTCCTGCACCAACTTCCAATGCAAGAAGGTACTAAACTTTTCAAAGTAGGCGCACGACACCGAACAGCCCATCGGCATGCATTTATCATAGTAATACGCCCCCTCAAATTGAAAACCCAACAACTGAAAAGACGAAGGGTGGACGGGCAACAATCGGAATGCCGATTCCAAGTCCACCTTGGCCATCAATGCCCCAGGATCCGACCTAGCAACCAACTCCGCCGCCCTATCGAAGGAGGCATAGCGCACCGAACAAAACTCCCGCGGGATAAGATCATTGACAGAGGCGCCCATCGGAGCAGACAAATTATGAATGAGGCGAAACTTCCCCGGTTCCTTCTTGGGCACCACACCCAACGGGGACACCACAAAATCCGGAAAAGGAGGGCCACTGAACGGCCCCGCCACTCTGCCAAGCTGCAACTCGGCAGACAACTTCCGCCAGGCCACCTCTAGCCAGCGCCGCACACTGGGGGAATTCCGAGCCACCGTGCCCGCCACCCGACCCTGCACCGGAATAATGAAGACAAATTGAAAACCCCTCTCCAAACATAATTTGTCATGCACCTTGGGGTACCCACGAAGCCACCTGCGCAAAACTGGGACCCGAATAGGAGAGGGCGCAAGTCGCAAATCGGCCGGCCTACTTGGGCCCGGACCCCGGGAGGGAGGGGCCCCCTTTTTTAACACATTTGGACGCGGAATGGGGCCCCCCACAGACTGAGCACGAATGCCAGAACTTGCAGTCCGGGAAAGGGCACGTGGATCTGTTGAACATCCAGCACACGTCTCTGCCCCCCCCCCCCCGACGGCAGCCCTGGCCTGCCCCGCGGGGGGCTCCCCCCGAAAGGAACGGTTCGCCCCGCCGGTCGCCACCATCCCCGCCTTGACCCCTCTACCCCCCCCCCCACCCCCTTTCACTGACATTTGCGTTAACCAAAGGCTAATATCCTGCGTACTCCAGGTCAGCAAACGGTTCTCCTCCATCTTGTCACGAAACTTTCGTCGTAATTAAGCCACGACCAACCTTCGTGCACCTGCGACGCTTCCAAGATCGAGTCCGCATAAGCCAATAAACTTCCAAATTGATCCGGCCAATGATGCCCCCAGACGCTCGCCAATCGCAAAAAGGCCCGGACCCAATTGACCACATTACGCGAAACACGGTGAAGCCGCTCAGCCTTTTCCTCCTCTTTCCGCTTCCTCTTACTATCACCCGAGCGCTTCCTGCCCTCGAGCAAACGGAAAATGTCAATATACTGCCTCCGCGTCATCCGACGCCGTAACTTCCGAGGCACCCCCTCCCACAGCTCCGAAAAGGAGGCAACGGAGGACACCGCCGAGCCCACCGCAACCGACGCGTCGCCCCCCTGGGTCGCCACCCTCCCGTCATCGGCACTTGAGGACCCCGAATCCTCCGACGATGAAGAGGACGACGAGTCCGAACCACGCCTCCGCCGACACACATGTTTCCGTTTCCGCCCCCTCTTGCCAGACCGCGCAGCCTGCGACCCCCTCAGAGCTCCTTCCGCTTCAGTCAACTCACCCGAAGCACCTCCCGCCAAGCCAGCAGGTGCAGGAGCAGGCGACCGTCCTAGGGGATCCTCCGTCCTCGGCTGCTGTCCGGTCCCTTGCGCAGCGCCGTCCACCGCCGTCGCCCCGCTGAGCGCACCAGGCAATGGATCCATGTTCGCCGGACCACCCGAAGCACCCGCCGCTGGCACGGCTCGAGGCGCGGACAACCAGGGAACCTGCGGAGAGAAAAAGGGGGGCAGAGAGGCGAGAAACCAGGAGACCACGGCTGCCAGGCCCCCAACCACTCAGCCCGCGAGGACCCCTGCCCCCCAGCCGCCCACTGGTCCCAAAGGGTCGACGGGCCCGGCGGCAAAACGCTCCCAGGCGGGATCACCAGCCCCCCATGCCCCTGGCTACCCCCAGCGCCCCCCCCCCCCGCCCAGCGAAGGCGCATCCGAACGGCCCCCGGAGGCAGCCCCACCACCCACACCAACCCCTCCCGCCCCGCCAACACCTGCCCCCCTCCCACCAACTGACGGCACCCTCCGTACGGGGGCCCTACCCTGGGGAGTGGCCGGCGGGGCCACGGCAGCCCCATCCACCATAGGCCCGCTCCCCCCACGCTGTCCCCGAGCCATGCGGCCTCTACCCGCAGCCCGAGGCACGGAAGGGGACCCCCCGGACCGAATTCAGGCCTCCCCGTGGCCTACCAGCCCCCCTCCCCCCTACCCCAACTCCAGTCCCCGCCCGCGGCCTCCGCGCCGCCCCCCGCCCCCTCAAGGCCCCCCCCCTGCTTGGCTGCTGGCACTCCCTTAGCCCCACGACTCCCCCCTGCCATTCCCAAGTACCGCAGGCCCTAAGGACGAAATATGTGGGTTCGGGTTTCGTTTTTCTGTTTTGTTTTTTTTTGTTTGTTTGTTTGTTTTAAGTACCCGAAATGCCCACAGCTAAACCGGGGCCCCCTTGGGAAGCAAAACCGCCACCAAAAACTGTCCCCCCCCGACCGGGCAACTTGCCTGTCCTCAAAGCAGCGTCCCGCCACAGGAACACCGCTTCTGAGCTGCCCCGCCGCTCCGGTAAGCCTCACACGATCCGCCACACAGGAAGCCCACCAGACGCCGTGCCGACAGCCAGCAGCATGTGCTCCAGGCTCGCAATAGCGGCAGGAGCACATGCCCGACCGGCCCATCTGATTGGCTCCGCTCGGCACGTGCACCCACGGAGCCAATCAAATTAAACGATGCCACGCTCCCCCATGGCGCGCGCGTCCTCGTCCGCCCCACGCTCGCAGGGTCCCGCGCCTAACCGGCACCCGGTTACGTTCGGGCGCCGGGACCCTGCCCGCGCCCTGCATAAGAATGCTCTGGCTGTCTAAGGCAGAAACAGAGACTATGATACCAGAAAGACCATTTGTCCTATCCAGTCTATCTGTCCAAATCTACAGCCCACCAAGAAACGGTGAACTACCATGTGAGTTAAAGGAAACCAGTCCAGAAACGTGGCAGATTAGAAGAACGAAGTATATTTATTAAATTCTTAATACAGGGAAAACCACCAAGGAACCCGACACAGGCCGTGTTTCGCATACACCGTGATCTATGTAATTTTATCCCCTTGCAATAAACTTTATGTAGGCAAAACTATTCGTAGTATACGTGTAAGAATAGTTGAACATAAAAGTTGCATTAAGACAGGTCTGGTTGATAAACCTCTGGTGTCACATTGGCAAGAGAAAGCACATAAAATAGCTGAATTAAAATCTTCAACAAGAGCATTATGTAGTTGGAACAAAGATATATTTTTATGCTTAATACACTGTCCCCACATGACCTTAATGTTGAGAAAGACCTGTCGGTGTTCCTATAGGTTTCACTTTGGTTTTATAATACTAATTTGTGCATATATTATCAATTTTAAACATTTTATCATCTTTTTAGTCTCCAAATATCGGTCTTAGCTTCTGTACATAATAGATTTTTATGCTGGCTTTTTATTTATATGTATGGTTTTATCAGTTTAGTTTTCATACAATTTTAGATTGTGGCTCCATGTTTTAAGTTGCATAAGTATTTATAGGTCTCTCCCCCCTCCACCTCCCCCCTCTCTCCCTCATTTTCTAAGGTCAGTAATATGTTTTTAACAGCTAGATCTTACTCGTTTCATCTGTCTCACTTAGAGATTAACGCAGCACATTCATACTCTTTTGTCCAAATATCTCCTTCATGAAACTACATTTCAGATTTAGTAAGTAGATTAGGCATCATCATTATTTTAAATGTTATAATTTTTATTTTATTTTTTAAAATAGATTATGTTCCCTGTGGCTTCATTGGATCTTACTCGGTTCGACTGTCTCACACAGAGATAAATGTATCCCATATAAATCCCTTTGTTTAAGCATCTTTTTTTAAAGAATCATTGTTTTATATTCATATAAGCATACTACGCATTATTTTTATCTTTATTTTCAGTGGTTTAACTTTTTTCACAATGGATCATGTTCCCTGTATTTATGTTTTACTTCATGATCTCAGCCCACCAATAGGACAGGTTCACGTCATTTTTCCCGCGGTTTGTGTGGTTATTTTTAAAGCGCAAGTGCGGGCGTCTTCCAGATTTGCTTTATCGCTTTCAGCTTTACGGCGATTTTTAAAGAGCCCGAAAGGATCTCCAAGGTACAAAGCATTTTGTTTTAATTTCTAAAGTTTGTGTTTCATTTATGGACAATTGCATTTAATTTTTTATGGGTCCGAATTGAGCCCGTGTTTTTATAAGATGGATTGTTGGTTTTATACATGCTGCTTCTCTGAATCTCATAATAGTCTACAAGTTTTGTGTTTGACATTTCAATGTTAAATTAAATCTTATTTCTTTATGTCTACAATTCATAATATTACTTTAGAATATTTAGAAAGTTGCTTAAGTTTACAAGCAACATAGGCAGCATGATTTATATCTTTAGGTTTTCCCCAAAAAATTTTAAAATAAATTTTAATGGCCTATTTACACTAGACTATAACAGTGTTGGTTATAATAGGTGTGGTTTGTTAATATTTCATGGTATGGGACATAAGTAAGCATTTTATTTATAGCTAAATTTGACATGAATTTTTAGCCACCAGTTTGCACACAATGTTATTTATCACATGTTTTGTCCTGTTCACTCCTGCTTTCTTCTCACCCATTTATCTCCTCACTCTTTTTTAGACCTTAGAGAATATTATACATGAAATAATCTGTCTACAGAGGTAACCTACATACATTTTTAATATTTATGTTTGTCACATCCTTTTTATGTCGTTTTTTTTAAATTTGGGATTAATATGGTTTTTTATTTGTCGTCTTATGGTTTTATTATGTTTTTATTCATATACTTATTTATTTATGAATGAACTATTTTATTAAGTATTTAACAATTGTCTCTTTTTTATCATTTTTTCATGTGGCTTCTATTTTCCAAAGATTGATTTTAATTAATGTTTTATATGTTTATGATTTATTTATAATGTGGTTTTTAATGTATTAATGTGTTTGTTTATGATTATAGTATGCCATAACACCCCTGATGAAGGTGTATATGAAACACGGCCTGTGTCGGGTTCCTTGGCGGTTTTCCCTGTATTAAGAATTTAATAAATATACTTCGTTCTTCTAATCTGCCACAGATCTACAGCCCAGCCACTACCATGCCTCCTTCCTCAGAGATCCTCAGTGCTTATCCCATGCTTACTGGAATTCTGAAACTGTCCTTGTCTCCACCATCTCCACTGGCAAATTGTTCCACACATCCACCACCCTTTCCATAAAGAAATACTGTATTTCCTGCTAAAAAGATAAAAGCACTCTGAATGGAAATGCTGCTCCAATAATACCACTTTTCAATATAATATAGTGGGAACCTCACATATATGTGAGTATGATTTCAAAACAACTACCCCGCTTTAATCATTGTTCCCATCAGATATTTAATAGTGAAGTGTAATATTTTTATAACTTTATTTTTATTAACAATGTTGAAATAAGAATCAAACACCATCATTTTCCTTCTCTTCCTTCCTGAATATCAACAGTCATATACAGATCCAAATGTCTTTCATATTAATACAACCCAAGCCAAAGAAAAACCTACCCCAATTCAAATTCAAGTCCCAATCCTATTGCACAAACAGTAAACTATATAGCATACAGAAAATTTGAATTTACATACTGTATATACATCGTCTTTTCAACCAACTCTGTATACAAAACTCCAGGAAAGCAAAGAAAAGGAAAAATAAGATATAAATAAAATACAGTACAAAGCAATAAATAACCATAAGACTCCCAGACCAACCCCTCCCCCATTTTCAAATAAAGTAGTAATATGCAATGGGGAAAACAGACCCCAAAAAACAGTAACTGACCCAGAAATTAAACCCTGAACTGAAGTAAATCAATCCAAATCCCCTTAGGCCAAAAAGACCTTCTCTTCATGAACCTCCAAACCATGGCAAATCCACTCCTTAAGTATCTAGTGTGTCACTCCATGTATGGGGCCCAAACCTGAGTTAATGTTTTCAGTCTAATCGCTGTAAGTTTGGACATTCTACAAATCTCACCCAGTCTACACACCACCTCCTACAAACTTGGTGCATTGATCCCTTTCCATTGTTTAGCCACCTCCATCCTGGTCGCAACTGTGCACAATACCATCAATTGTCCAATTCCTTAATCCAAGTCCCACAGAGACTTATTCAAGAAGTACTGTTTATTCAACAACTTTTTTTTCCTACTTGTCATAGTGGTTTACAATTAACACAGGGATCCCAATTCCATTGTGGCTGTAATGGAATTGGGATCCCTATAATATCTTTAATCAAACCTCCCACTTCCCCTAGAAAGCCTGCATTTGGGAAAAGGTCCTCCAAGGAGCCACAGTGTTTCCAATAAGTCTGATCATATAGTGGGCATCTTTTACTTATCCTCATTGGATCCAAATAGGTCTAGTAAAGTACCTTCCATATCGTTCTGCTAGACCAGTCCAGACAAGTGGTTTCTGTCCCCCTACTAGCAGATTGGTGGAGACAAAGAACCAATGAAAACTCCTGGTTTCAATGACATCACTCCTATGCCTCTATTCGCCTCAGCCACCAGAGGTCTCTTCAGTATTTCTTTGTCTCCAGCAGATAGTGGATGGATTTTCTCCTTTCTGAATAAATAAATCTGAAGGAAAAGATTGATAAAATGCTCATGAACAACCACGTTGAGGGTGACTCATTTGAGTGTGACATGGGAGGCTCCACTAGACTGCAGTCTTTTTGGTAGCCATTAGAGGAGAGAAAATTTGGTTCAACTCAACGCTTTTACCCTGGATAAAAGCCTATTGAGCAGCCAGAAAATTGGAAGGATCTGGAAGAGTGCAGAAGCCTCACACAATGTCAGTACTCTCTCCCAAAGATTGCAGAAGGCTCTTAGAAGGATCTGCCTGCTAGCCATCTTAAATGCTCTGCTGCAAAGCCAGTAAAACAGTTTCAGGGGAGTAGAGCTGAAATTGGAAGACTGGGCATCAAAATGGCAGATGAAATTTAATGTGGACAAGTGCAAAGTTATGCACCTAGGGAAGAACAACCCAAACTATGGTTCCACGATGCAAGGTTCCACATTAGGAACTACCAGCCAGGAAAAAGATTTAGGCGTCATTGTGGATAACATGTTAAAACCCTCGGGACAGTGTGCAGCGGTGGCCAAGAGAGCAAATAGAATGCTAGGTATCATAAGGAAAGTAATGGAAAATAAAACAATGGATATTATAATGCCTCTATATTGTTCCATGGTGAGACCACACCTTGAATATTGTGTGCAATTCTGGTCGCCGTATCTTAAAAAGGATATAGTGTTATTAGAAAAGGTTCAGAGAAGAGCCACCAAAATGGTAAAGGGGATGGAAGGATACCCCTATGAAGAAAGACTAAAAAGGTTAGGGCTCTTTAACCTTGAAAAGAGACGGCTGAGGGGAGATATGATAGAAGTCTATAAATTAATGAATGGAGTGGAACAGGTAAACATAGATCGATTGTTTACGTTATCAAAATATAGAAAGACTAGGAGACATGCAATGAAGCTAAGGGTAAACTATTTAAGACTAATAAAAGAAAATATTTTTTCACTCATCGTGTAATCAAACTCTGGAATTTGTTACCGGAGGATGTAGTAAAGGCTGTTAGTGTAGCTGGGTTTAAAAAAGGTTTGGAGAAGTTCCTGGAGGAAAGGTCCATAAACCATTATTAAGAAGGGACCCAGGATATCAATGCTTGACCCAATACAAGCATTGTGGAACCTATGTCTTTTGGGGAAACTGCTAGGTACATATGACCTAGATTGGCCACTGTTGGAAACAGGATACTGGGCTTGATGGACCTTGGTCTGACCCAGTATGGCATATCTTATGTTCTTATGTCTTGGGAAACTTAACATAAATATGGAAAATCCCAACTTTCGAACCAAGCAATAGTTTTGCCTGGTGCACAGACATGAGAGAGAAAGGGTAATTTAAAGCACTGTATGGATATATGGGCTCACCTTGACAACGTTATTTCTTAGAGTTAACTGGCTTATAACGGCACAGTTTTGGCTGTGTTTGTAGTGACACTGCATTATGAAGTCTCAGATCCAGCACATTTAAACCTCCCTTAACCCCTGCAATAGTCAGCTTGGCATAACTAATTTGAATCCCCCCATTTTTCCTGAAGAATCTATTTGCCACGCTGCAATCTTCTTGCATCATCTGTAACGAGTATAGTAATTTTGGTAATATTACCATATTAAACAACACTACTCTGCCCATCACAGTTATGGGTAGGTCTGATCCATCTAGCATGAAGGGCTTTAATTTGATCAAGTTTATTGATTACATTATGGATATACATTGCATGGGTACCTGTGCTCAAATATATTTCCAGATATTTAAACAACTCTTAGGGGTATGTTTACTAAACCGTCTTAATGTGCGCCCGGCGATAGTGTGCAGGCTGCCATAAAAGGAGTGGGCGTTTCAGTCTTAAAGTAGCAAAACGGGATTATCGCACGATAACGCGCGCTGCTGCACACATTAACGGGCTAAGCACGTTAACCTTAAGTAGGCGCCCAGATATGCAAACACAGAAACAGAGGTGTAGTACAATGGTTAATACACTGACTGATGATACAGGGGTCATGAGTTTGATCCCCCTGTGTGCCTAATGCATAAGGCTGGCTGAGGCATCAGCTTTGACATGTAAGTATTGTTTCTTGAGGCATTTTATTTGTATTTTAATTATTGCTGCCAGCAAACACACCCTCACGTGCCATAACCTAAAGTGCCACATAAGGCATGCCATAGGGCACATTATAAGGTGCACTGTCTGCCACGGCACCCTATAATGTCCCCTAAAGGGCACCCTATAAGGTGCTCCATAGGACAACTTATAAGGCACCTTATATGGACTGTAACCATAAGGTGCCTCAGAAGGCGCTTTATAGGGCACCCTATAAAGTGCCTTCTGAGGCACCTTATGATTACAGTACTCTGAGGGTGTTTTTGCTGGCAGCACTAATGTACATTAAAAATTGACAATGCTCTGGATAGCCCTATCAAATAACCCCACTGTGGGTTTGAACCCATGACCTCTGGCTCCACAGGCAGTGAAGTAACCAGTGGGCTACAGCTATTAACAAGCACCTGGCTGGCTACAGAAGGACTGCATGTCACCACACAAACAGTCTGCTGTGGTTACCAGGATAGGGTTAACCCACCCATACCCATGATGCATTGCACATGCAAATCAGCAGTCTACAGATGATCACAAGATGGGGTATGCACCCCCACAGCACCTCGGCCTGGTAGGGGGAACTGACCGTGTGCATCCCCACAGCAACTCAGCCTGGTAGGGGGTACTGACCGTGTATGTTACTGGCACAGAATAGCTACAGACCATCACATTGTGTGGGTACTGTGCTCACCCTGAGGGTGAGGTGGGGCACCCAGCACCAGGTCCACAGCATCTTTCATGGCTGAAATAGGCTATGCTGCAGGTCACCATCAGTGCTAGTGTGTGAGGTAGTTCCTGCAGACACATCTGTATTTCTCAGTCATGTCTAGCCCTTATGGGCTATGATGCACCCAAAATAGTGCATATCATGTGTTGGTACCATGGTCACATGATATAGGTGAAGGAGAGGGGTATTTGGACCCATAGGTGAATTATGTACCACCACCCAACCCACCCCCCTCTCTGTGGTTCAGGGTGGGAAACAGGATCTCCCACCAACAGAGCCACACTCTACCTTCCCGCAATGGTGGCAGTAGAGAGAACCATCAACCCCAGTCCTGCTGGGGAACAGACACCACACAGGGCAGGCAATGCAGATCTGTACATATCCATAAGGCAGACAGAAGGCCTGGAAATGCTCAGCTGCCCCCCACCACTATCTGACATTCTCCAGCAGCAAGCCTCCAGCTGCTGCACCCTGCAAGATGTTCCATCCAGACACATACTAGTTGCAGACAGTCTGCTAGCTAGTCCATAGTGCATGTTTCTGGAGGAGATGCATGTACCCAGAACTGGGATGTCAGCTTACACACCAAGCAGATAAGTCAGTGATTGGGCCCCAAAAGGGAACCATAAACATCACATGAGAAAAGCACTATGGGGGAACCTAGCCATGCCATGGTCACTGCTTAGTCAGGGTGAGAGTGACCTCCCAGCAGGACATGCTGTGGCCACCCTGTCCGTGCAGTTGGTTGTCAGGCACTACAATGTCCAAGCCATTGCCCTATGCCCTGTGCAGCTGCATCCTGGCCAGGCCACCCTGCCCGGGCTATACCCATGGTACCTTGCTCCTCATTATGCACATAGGCAGGCTTACACTGGCAACAGTGTGGGCTGAGGAAGGTGTTGGCAGACACCACACACTGGATAGACAAACACACGCTCCCACACCTATGCCAGCATTGTGCAAATATAGAGGCTCTTGGCAGCCCTGGCCACCGCACCAGTCCTGGGCACAGTGCAGGCATGGCTATGGTACGCAATACTGTTGGGGTCATTCCCCAGGGTGGTAAACACTGTCAGACATCAGACCTGAAGCACACTCCACAGACAGCAGAAAGGTTGCTGTGATGCAGCTCAATCAGCAAATTGTGCTTAACTTAGGAATTGCTATCTGCCAGTAATCATAGCAACCGTTTGATAGGTGTGTACAATATTCCCAGGTTTAGGGTGGCATTGCTAAGGTATGCAAGTGCTAGTATTGGGAGATGCACGCAGGGCCCAACATCCTGCCTCTCCAGGAAGCTTTGGATAATGGAGCCTGTGGGTGAGGGTGTGTCTGCCCCTGTTGGCTGCTGCTCTAGGGCAGAGGTTCCCAACTCTAGTCCTGGTGGGCCAAACACTGTTCGGGTTTTCATGCTGTCCCTAATGAATATGCATGAGATACATCTGCATACCATGGGGGCGGTGCATAGACATGCAGCACAGCCGTGTTTATAAGAGGCAGCATGGAACCTGAATGGTGTTTGGCCCTCCAGGACTGCATTTGGGAGACTCTGCTCTAGGTAATGTGCATGTTTATAGTGTCTGTGCTCTGTAGGGTAAAATGTAGGTTTATTGGGCATGTTTCTGTTATCTGCAATAAAGGTTCTGTCTGTATTAGCACGTTTTAGTAGTGGGTAAAATATGGGCACTGGGTTGGCAGGAACCACAGCTGGGACTTGAACCTGTGACCTTCTGCTCCTGAACACACTGGCTGTGTTCACTGCACCACCATGTTGCCACAGAGGCAGTGCATTCCCTGGAGATACCATGACTGTTTGTCAGACAGAGCCTGTCTGTTTCAGTGCACGGCACCCACCTAAACAGGGCTAGGCCATGGTCTGCTCTGGGCAGCTGCCACTGCCCCCTCCACCACCAGTACCCCTCTGCCACCATGCTGACATGCCCTTCTGCTGGTGGTGCTGCGCAGTCTCAGGCCATCCAGTGTGCGGTTAGGCGGCTGCCTATGGTGCAGGTTCTGGGGTAGGGGTGCCTGCATAGCTGACCACGCTTTCCCCCAGCACCGCCTGCCAATGTTCCGTGCCATTGGGGGTACCTGCTGGGTACTATTCCCTGTGACACCGTGGGAAGCACACTCTTGCCCATGTTGGGCCCTCAGCAGTTGCTGTCTGGCTGCTCTACTGTTTCAGCATTCCTATGGGCCAGCTAGGCATTACCCTAGTCCGCACTGTGCCCCAGCTGCACCACAGCATGTGCCGCCTGCAGCCTTCTGTGTCCCCTTTTCCAGCATCTGTCCAGTTGCCCATTCTGACATGCCCACCCTGCTGTTGTGGAACATGTGCACACCATAGGAAACCTGTCCAATGGAGAGGAAAACCCTGATCAGCCCAATTTCACTGTGGGCTCATTCACCTTGTATGGGGACAGAGCATAGACACTTCCAAAATTCATATCTTTTTTTTTGGAGCTTTGTTGGGGGTGTTTTTTGATGTTTCCCATTGATATCACTATTGCCCAGCTTGGTTATGTTTTTTTTACATTTTCGTCTGGTCATTTTCACTGTTTCTTTGCCCTTTTTTTCCGTGCACATGTATCACACTTATCACTTCTTTGTAGGTTTCCCTGGTTTTGCTGTACATTGCTGACGGAAATGGTTTCTTTTCCCTTTAAATCAGCTCTAACGCCAGGGTTTCACTGGCGTTAGTTTTCAGCCTCGGATTTCACAGCGTTAGTGTGCAGGGAGCCTCTCCCCTCCCACTCTCCGCTCATTGACCCTCTCTCTCCGCCCCTGGGGAGCCTTCCTCTGCCCTCCGGGAGTCTTTCTCCGCCTTCAGCGCTCGTTTGCGCCTTATCGCGTGATAAGGCGCCTTATCGTGCGATAATGTGGGAGAGCACACGTTAAGACGGTTTAGTAAACATACCCCTTTGTATGTATGAGAGGAAAGTCAATCATTTGCTGGCTCCGACAAAGTTTAGTTATAGGGAGAGATCCAGATATGTCAAAATATATTTGTAGGAGCAACTACAAAATGAAAAGAAGAAGAACCAAATCCTCAGTATCCAATCATAGACAAACAAGAATTGAGACAGACCATGTACAAATCTCAGACACACCTACAGTATATGGTAACACACTTTGGATTTATTTAGATGACCTGATGTGGCCAAAGTTTGGCAATGAGCCTGCGGCAGGAGTCCACAAAACATAAAATCATACGATTGTAATAAAAACAAATATACACAAAGATAAAATGATATAAATGAATCATAGATATATATCAAAAATAATAAAATATAAATAAATAATATCAAATATATATGTGTATATTTTATTTTATTTTATTTTATTTATTTGTGTTACCATATATGTGTCTGAGATTTGTCCATAGTCAATCTCCACTCTTGTTTGTCTAAATTTTATTTGTAGCCCTGCAAAAAATCCAAATGATTGAATAAGCCATGTAATCTCCAAGTTTTCCATTGCCTAATCCATGAAGAGCAACATATCGTCTGCAAATAAATTAAACATAAATTCCTGCTCGCTGACCCACAGGCCCTTTAAGTCCCGTGTCTGCCTCAATTTATATGCTAGGGTCTCCGATGACAAAATAAATAACAAGGGTGATAAATGGCATCCCTGTCTAGTTGCTCTACACAGCCTGAATGATTCTGTAAGAGGGCCATTAATTAGAAACTGTATCATAGGTTCTATATATAATACCTGTATCCAGTCTAAAAAATTCCCTTCCATACCAAATGCCAAAAGCGCCCAAAACAAATAGTCCAAAATGACTTTGTTAAATGCTTTCTCAGTATCTAGGCTGACTAATAGGGCATCTCTTTCTCTGGTTTAATACGCTTGAGTATATTAGTAGAGGTGTAATGTCCCAATACAAAACCTGCCTGGTCAATGTAGACCAGGCAAGGAATGATTTTACGCAGTCTGTTAGCTAGGACTGCTGTTAATTTTTTGATATCTTGATTCAATACTGATATATATAGGGCGATATGAACCTAACTGCATGAGATCCTTTTCCAGTTTGGGTATCAACATGTGAGCATGTCCCTGCAGTGTTTCCAAGTAGCCACACTCACACATGGCATTTCTCCCATTTTCTGCAATGGTTATTACTGTTGAAGCTGACCGAATTTTATAAAACTCTGGACCCATCCCATTAGGTCCTGGTGTTTTTGTCAATTTCAATTTCTCTATAATGCCTTGAATTTTTCCCTTCATCCTAGGACTATTCATGTAGATAAGTTGTTCAGTAGTGATTTGGAGCAGAACCCTACCACGAACAAATTTTGCCTTATTACTCTGACTGCTAACCAGGGCATACAAATCTTTCTAAAACTGCACAAATTCTTCCCTAACTTCTTTTTCTTTCCTATACACTTGTCCACTTTTCTTCTTAATCTCATTAATAAACATTTTTGAGCCACGAGGCTTTAGCAAATTAGTGAGCATCTTCCCTGTCTTGTTGTCCCATTGGCATAATTTATGCTTTTATAATTGTGTTATAGTGAGCCTTAGCATGCAAAAGATTATTGACTTTCCTCTGCATGTCCGTTTATGCTTGCCTTGCTGCTCCTTGCATGGAACTCAGGTGGGTCTGACGCAATCCTCACAACGTCATAGAAACATAGAAAAATGATGGCAGATAAAGACCGTATGGCCTATCCGGTTTGCCCTTCCATGCCAACTACTAAGCTTTGCAGCCCCTTTTTCCCCTTAGAGAGTCTCTGTTTTTGTGTTATACTTTCTTAAATTCAGATACAATCCACATCTCTACCACATCCTCTGGGAGACTATTGCATACATCTACCACTTTTTCTGCAAAGAAATATTTTCTCAAATTACTCCTGAATCTGTGCCCTTTCATCTTCATCCTTTGCTTCCTTGTTGCACAGTGTTCTTTCAGTTAAAGAGGCACCTCTCTTGTGCATTTTGTCCAACATATACATATTGATATCTTTGTCTGTCCCCATATATCTTATGATGAAGACCAGTGACCATTTTGGTAGCCACACTCTGCACTAACTCCATCCTGTTTATATCCTTTTGATGGTCTGGTCTCCAGAACTGCACACAAGACTCTAATGAGGTCTCACCCAAGACTTATACAGAGGCATTATCACCCCCTTTTTTCTGCTGGCCATTACAACCCCTATGTACCCAAGCATCCTTCTGACTTTTGCTTCACTTTTTCTACCAGTTTAGCCACTTTAAGATCATCAGAAACAACCACCTCCAGGTCCTGCTCTTCTTTTGTGGACAGAAGTACTTTACTCCCTATATTGTACCACTCCCTTGGATTTTTGCAGCCCAAATGCATGATCCTGTATTTTTTAACATTAAATCTCAGCTGCCAAATTCTTGACCATTCTTCCAGCTTCTCTACATCCCTCCTCATGTTATCCACACCTTCCTGGGTGTCTACCAGATTCCCCCAACAGAGCTATGAACTCCTCATCTATACAACTTCTTTCTCCCACCATATAAGAGATTTCCCCGTAGGACCACCTGCGCAGCCTCCCAGTACATCACCTCATCCATCTCATCATTATTGTTGAACAGCTCATAAGTTTGCCAAATATTTATTTAACATTTTTTTATATACCATTTTTCTGCAATTCAAAATGGTTTACAATGAATAAATTGTAACAGTGTATTTACAGCTGTTTTACAAGAAACAGCAACAGTTTGAACAATGGTATAACATTTTCAATAGAACTATTTACATATTTACATTGTGGGATGAGAGGTAGGGGGATAGGGAAGTGGGAGGAGGAGGAAGGGAGGAGAAGAGGGTTTAATTTTGATTAGCTTTGGATGGGGATTAGTTTTGATTAGCATTGGAGATCTGGTGTTTAGGGGGCAGGGTAAGGTATTCACTGGAGAAGAAGGTTTTACGTTTTTTTTGCGGAATTCCAAATGGTCATTGAAGCCTTGTAGGCCAGGGAGAAGGGCTTTCCATATAAAGGGGACATAGAGGGAGAAGGCTTGGTTACATGTGGATTGTGTGTGCTTTTTCTTTTGTGATGGAATGTTTAAAATGTTTGTTGTGTTTGATCTACGTGGTCTGGTGGAGTTTAGTTTTGAAAAGAGTGTGAGTAGGCAGGGGCGGATTCGTTGTGTAGGACTTTCTGAATTAAGGTGATGGTTTTAAATTTTATCCTAGCTTGTATAGGGAGCCAGTGGAGGTCCTTAAGGGCGGGGGTGATGTGGGCTTGTCTAGGTGAGCTTGCTACTAGGCATGCAAGTGTGTTCTGTGCCATCTGGAGGAGGTATAGGCTATGTTTTGGGAGACCATGGTATATGAGGTTGCAATAGTCAAGGGTAGAGGTTGTTAAGGCCTGGCAGACAGTACGGAAGGAGTCAGGGTTTAGTAAGGGACGGAGATTCCTTAGGGTTCGTATTTTAAAGTAAATGGAATTAGTTGTTCTTTTTATTTACTCAAGAAAAGTGAAATTTTGGTCTATTAGGCCTCAGTATTTGACTTCAGTCTTTACCATGATGGTGTAATCTCCAAGGACAATAGAGGACGGGGGAACAAAAGATGGGTTGGAGAAGATGTGGATGGCTTCTGTTTTGGTTTGGTTTATTACAAGGTTGTGTTGGTGGAGCCATTGTCTTAACTTAGAGAAGCAGTTACTGATATTGGTGAGGTTTGGCTTGGAGATGTTAAAGGGGTAAAGAACATTATATCATCAGCGTGCAGTTGATATTGTATGTGGTATTCTTGGAATATTTTGCATATGGGTTGAAGAAAGATATTAAAGAGGAGTGCCGAAAGGCTGGAGCCTTGAGGGACTCCTTGAGAAAGTGTGAATGGTAGGGAGGTTTTATTGCCAATTTGTACTTGTTGTGTTCTGTTTTCAAGGTATGACGAGAGCCAGTTTAGTGTTGTGTCTCTAAGACCTATGTCGTGGAGTCTGTTTGGGGGGGGGGAGTCAAAAGCTGAGGAGATGTCAAGGAAGATTAGAAGGCATCCTTGGTTGGGAGATTTGGTGTATGTTATTACCGAGTCAAGGAGGGAAGTAATTAGGGTTTCTACACCATGATTCCTTTTGAAACCATGTTGGAAGGGGTCAAGGGGGGTGTGGTCATCAATGTAGTTCTGCAGCTGGTTTTGTACAATTTTCTCAGTTATTTTTGCTAGTAGGGGGATACTTGATGTCGCTGTATAGGATGCTGGTGATGTGGGGTCTAGTTTGTTCCCTTTTAAGATGGAACGAATGGAGCTGTTTTTCAGGGGCGCAGGCATGATTCCAGTTTTAAGGGAGGTTGTAACCATGGATTGAATGAAGGGGCTTAGTGTATCCTTCGTACTTTTAATTCATGTGACTGATGTCGTGAGGGCTACCCTGGTGGCTAGTAGAGGTCAGGGCAGGTCAGACACAAAAATTATAAAGTTGAGATTAGCAAGTATTCCAAAGGCCCAATTGACTTTTGGTCCTAGTAGTTTCCTTGATACCAATCTTCAATGAAAACAACTGCTCAGAGTGGTGGGAAAAATAAAGGCTTTTTATTTCCCTTCTTCGCAATGGTTCAAATGATTGGAATACAACTATAAAGCAAAATGTCCTTACTTCAGGTGAGGAAAAGAAAAACTCAGGTTTAAAGCAAAAACTGTTACTTTCACAGGACTGGTGCTATTTACACAAAACAAGAATGTTCAATTCAGCAGGTCACACAGCTCACAAGCCTGGCAGGGATTCTAGGTTTCCTGTAACACAGTATGTACAATCCATTTCTGGATCTGAAATATCCCCTGCTAGTTCCACTTGCATTGGCTCCTCCTCTGAAGCCTCTGAATCTGTGTCCCTGGTTTCAGGTAAAATATGTTCAGGCTTTTTATACAGTTCCTGTATCACTTCCCAATGTTCTGGGTTAAGCCTGGGGCGTCGGCTATGTGCTGTTTTATACTGAAAAGATTCCTCTTTGTTCAGAGGTTTTATAGCAGCTCTATATAAACATTTTCCATTCAGAACTTTCTTCTTAGGTAAACATTTTTCATAC
Organism: Ichthyophis bannanicus; assembly: GCA_033557465.1. Lineage (NCBI taxonomy): Eukaryota > Metazoa > Chordata > Amphibia > Gymnophiona > Ichthyophiidae > Ichthyophis > Ichthyophis bannanicus. The sequence goes on from CM066031.1 coordinate 1,000,842,334, forward strand.
CTTGTATCGTAGGAACCTTCAGACAAATGGTTTTCTTCTACTGCCTGTCTTTCCCATACAGCAGCTTTCTGAAATCTTTTTCCAGGAAAGTATGGTTTACCCTGTGAGGTTGGAGTCCCTTCTCCAAGTGAAGGTCTGGGCCTGTACCGGCTTAGCTTCTGGCTTGCCTGTGCAGCACGGCTTAGGTTCTCCAGCTGTCTCTCATTTGACTTTAGACTACAGTTGCAGCAATGCTTTCGCCTCTCTGGACAAACAGCTCCCACTCTTGTTTGAGCTGAGACCTTCCCAGGTCCTTCATTAGCTCCAGGGAAAGCACCTTCCACTCGGGGTGGTTTGCTAGCGGTAGAGTAATCAGGTTTCCATTCTAACCTCTTTCTCTCTGCGCTGCAAGTGATCCTTCCCTTGCTGCTGCTGGACTTGCCTCCTTGGCCTGCTTCTCTTTCTCCACTGCTGCTCTTCTCTCTCTCCTTCCTGCCGACCTCCTTCCTGCTGAACTCCTTCCTGCCGAACTGTCTCCAGTCTTCCACACTCTCCTTAAGAAGCACTCCTGCCTTCGAGGATTGGAAGCTGGCTGGCATTACCTTGTGACTAGCGGGGCGGGGCTCCTCAGTGTCTCTGAAGTCGCTCTGGCTCTCTCTAGCTGGTTCCTCCGAATCATGCAGCCTTTGCATGTCTTTTTCTCTGTTTAAAACATTTTCTTTTCTTTCCAGAGGGTCTGCTGCATGACACTGGGCATGGGTCGAGGGCAGAGGTAGTGGTGTTAAGGTTTTTAATGACATTTATTATGTTTTCAATTTGATGGGGGGTCAAACTGGTTCCAAGTTGTTGTGGGGGTTACCTTGGAGGTTTGAACCTCTGTATGGGTACAGGTTTCGGATGGGGGTGATGCGTATTTAGAGCAGAATGGTCTGCTATGGATTGTGGAAAACTTTTATCTTCCAGATCTTGATTTGGTGTTTCTTTTAATAGGGCTTTGGCAATGGAGAATAGTTCCCTAGGTTTATTTATGGAACGTAGGATTATATTCTCATTGTATTCAGTTCTGTTTTTAAATCATGTAGAGATGTCGAGAACCAAGGTGCTCTTTTGCGGAGCGTCTGTGTGGGTGGTTTGGGGGGGGGGGGTACTTGTGCCGCTGTGGTCAAAATCATATTCCATCTATTGATTTGGGAGTCCAAGTTGTCCTCATCATCAGGTGTCAGTTAATTCTAGTTGGGGAGTTATTTGGTTAAAGAAATAGGCTGATGTCAAATTGTTTGAATTTAAGAGTCTGTGGAGGTGAGGGAGGGAAGGTGTTTTTCTGGTGATAAAAAGAAAGAGAGAATAGTATCAGTGAATGGTCTGACCATGGAACAGGTTAAATGGTGTATGGAATATGAGAGTTGGCTAAGATATTGTGTGGTACGAATATCAGGTCCAAGGTATTGCCCTTGTTGTGTGTAGGTGAGTTGAGGATCTGGGTGAAGTGTAAGGTTTCCATGGCTTCTAGAAAGGAAGCGGCCTGTTTTTGTGAGGTTGAAGAGAGATTAAAATCACCTAGGATGATGAGAGGGTGTGTAGTGGTTTGTGGAGAGCAAGCTTATTTGAGTAATAAAAGGTCAAGACTATCAGATTGAGGTGCTCTGTATAGTAGGCATAGAGAGAGTGAGTTCTTGGATAATTGAATTAGATCAATGCCTGGGGTGGAAGTTGATTCGACGGTGGAAAAGTTTAGTTCTTTCTTTGCTAGTACTGAAACTCCACAGCCACTGTTGGTTGTTCTTATGCTGTTGTAGATTGAGTGGGTGAAAGGGCAAAGTTGGTTTATGAGGATGGAATCTGTTTCATGAAGCCAAGTCTCTGTAATACAGAGTATATCAAGGTTGTGAGCAGAAATTAGGTCTGCGATAAGTGGAATTTTATTCCTAGCTGAGTGTACATTGATCAGGGTGCATATTAGAGGGGGATAGATCGGATCTGCGGACTGGATGGGGGTTGTGATTTCAGGGATGATATATGTGAGCCTGCATTTTCGGTGCACTTGATATGAGTGGGGATAGGGCCAGGATTTGACACTGAGAAGTGTTCTGTGTGAATAGATTATTGGGATGTAATTTGCTTTGTTATGTTTTGTCTCAAAGGCATTTGATATGAGGGCTGAGATTCTGGAGAGGACTGGGATGTGGATCCATACGGTTGTGTGCGTAGGATTAAATGTAGTATTTAATGCCAAATTCAAATTTAGTTTGCCCCAAATGTACTAACACCCAGATCAGAAAAAGTAATCTCCTCAATTTCTGTGACATGCAGTTTTCCAGAGACTTTTAGCCAACAATATCTAATCTGACCAAGCCAATGTAGCATGTGCATTAGAGTAAAAGGTATATTCCACATCTATGGGATGCATCATTCTCCAAGCATCGATTAATTGTCACTATGAGAGCAAAAAAATGAACTCTTTTACCAGCTATGTCTTTAGGCACTTTACGTAACAGTTTGCAACCGATAGTAGGGTCCCTGGAAATATTAAAATTGCCACCCAGTATAAAATGATAATCTGAGTCGACTGAAAGCTGTTCAGTCAACTGATTACAATCATAGAGTCCCACTCTACGGCTTTGCAGTGCATGCATTAAGCACACAAATATGCCTTCAGGGTCCTCTATTAATTTCCGGGTTGTAAATGGCATATTTTTATGGATCAGAATTGTTGCTCCATGTTGCTGGCTATTATAAGAATAAAAACCAAGTTACTTTACCCAATCTTTTTTTTTTTAACTTCCAATGCTCTCCTTTAGTCAAGTGTATTTTTTGTAAAGAAGCTATATCTACTTTCATCTTTTTTGAGAAATTCAATAGTTGTATTTTTTTTATTGGCGAATAAACACCATCCACATTTAACGTTGCAGTTTTAAGATAAGGCATAAGCAGTGCTATACAGACACATAAAAGATGGTACATGCTCATCAGAGCTTACAATCTAATCAAGTCAGTACTAAAAATGAGAACAAGGGAAGGGAAAGAGACAGGAGAAAAAAGGATTAATATCAAAAAGCAGCCTGAAAGAGGTAAACCTTTAGCATGCATTTGGAAAGGGCGAGAGATGAAGCCTGACGTAAAGATACAGGTTATTTGTTCCAGGCATAAGAAGCAGCAAGGAGAAATGATCATATGGCCTATCCCGTCTGCCCTTCCATACCAACTACTATAGTTCCTTTTTTTTCTGTTAGAGATCTTCTGTGCTTGTCCCATGCTTTCTTGAATTCAGATACTGTCCTTATCTCTGCTACTTCCACTAGGAGACTGTTCCATGCATCTACCATTCTTTCTGTAAAGAAATATTTCTGCATATTACTCCTGAGTTTATCCTCTTTCACTTTCATCCTATGCTCCCTCATTGCAGAGCTTTCTTTCAATTGAAAGAGGCTCTCCTCCTGTGCATTTAAGACATGGAAGTATTCAAACATCTCTATCATATCTCCTCTATCTCGCCTTTCCTCCAAAGTATACATATTGCTCTATGGCAAAGCCCATTGACCATTTTGGTAGCCACCTTCTGCATTGACTCCATCCTTTTTGTATCCTTTTGAAGGTGCAGTCTCCAGAATTGCATACAATATTGCAAATGATGTCTCACCAAAGACTTAAACAGAGGCATTATCACCTCCTTTTTCCTGCTGACCATTCCTCTCTCTATGCAACCAAGCATCCTTCTGGCTTTTTCAGTCACCTTTTCTACCCGTTTAGCCACCTTAAAGTCATGAGAAACAATCACCTCCAGGTCCTGCTCCTCTTGTGTAGACAGAGGTACCTCACACCCTATATAGTATTATACCAATCCCTTCGATTTTGGCAGCCCGAATGCATGACCCTGCATTTTCTAGCATTATATCTCAGCTGCCAAATTCTCAACCATTCTTCAAGCTTTGGTAGGTCCATCCTCATGTTATCTACATCTTCCTGGGTGTCTACTCTATAGCAGATTTTGGTATCATCTGCAAAGAGGCTAACCTTACCCAACAGCCCTTCTGTAATATCACTAACAAAAATGTTAAAAAGAATCGGATCGAGGGCAGATCCCTGCGGCACACCATTGATAACCTCCTTCTCCTCAGAGTGAGCTTCATATACATGTACCCATTGTTGTCTCCCACTCAACCAATTTCTAATCCATTCGGTCACTTTAGGGTCTATCCCTAGGGTGCTCAATTTATTTATAAGTCTCCTTTGCGGAATGGTGTCAGACTTTACTGAAATCTAAGTACACCACATCTAGGGCTCTCCCTTGGTCCAACTCTCTGGTCGTGCAGTCAAACAAATTAATCAGATTTGTCTGACAAGACCTACCTCTAATAAACCATGCTGCCTTGGATCCTGCAATCCATTGAACTCCAGAAACCTCACTATCCTCTGTTTTAGCAGCATTTCCATTAATTTACTCACAGCAGAGGTCAGACTAACAGGCCTGTAGTTCTCAACCTCATCCTTTTGTGTAAAGGAACCACATCATGCAACTTCCTCCAGTCCTCTGGGACCACTCCTAACTCTAAAGAAGCACTGAAAAGGTGGAGCCACTAGAATGTCCCCAAGTTCCTTTAATACTCTCAGACGTATCCCATCTGACCCCATCGCTTTGTCTACTTTTAATTTAGCTAGTTCCTCATGAACACAGTCTTATGAAAATTGTTCAAGATCCCCTTCACTTCTGTCCCTATTTGGGGATGTTTTCTGAGATCCTGCTCCTGGCCCTTCATCTATGAACACAGAACAATATTTAAGCAATTCTGCTTTATTCTCATTAGCGTTTACATATTCCTTCCCTTCACACTTGAGCCTGGCAATACCACTTTTGCCCTTCCTGCTCTCACTAACATATCTGAAAAATGTCTTATCCCCCATTTTATTGCATTAGCTATTTCTTCTTCTTTTTGTATCTTTGCTTTCCTGACTACAAAGCTAGCTTCTCTAAGTTTTTCCAAATACAGATGCCTGTCTTCCTTTTTCTGTGTTCTCTTGTATTTTATGACGACCACCTTCTTTTTCTTCACCTTTTCAGCTATTTCTTTCACGAGCCATAGTGGTCTCCTAGTCCTTTTATATTTATTTACGTTCCTAACACATAGGTTTGTTGTCCTTAAAATATCCTTTTTCAGTTTTGCCCATTGCTTTTCTACATTCCCCAGCTGCTCCCATCCCACTAACTCCTTCTTGAGTTATTGACCCATCTTGGCAAAGTTAGTTTTCCTAAAGTCTAGAATTCTCACTTTTGAATGGACTTTATCAGCCCTAGTCCTAATACTGAACCACATCATTTGGTGATCACTGGATGTGAGATGATCTCCCACTATAACATCAACAACACTTTCCCCATTGCTCCTGGTTCTTCATCTGTGAACTCTACTCACTGTCATGTGTTAACTTTGCCGCAGCTTTATTATTACATCACTATAGTAACAAGATACATGCTATAGTCTTAAAAAGGCGGATGAGGATCTGGTCTAGTCACCGATGTCAACATGAGGTGAACCCTTTTCCATTGGTGCTAACTGGCTGGACACAGGGGCTGGGGTCCGCCATGCCAAGCTAAGCTAGGCCCATCCCCATGCCAGCAGCCTTGCTATGCTTTATTAGGGGGCCACCTACGCTGGATCAGCTATCGTGTAGAGACTCACCAGGGTGTCCTGCCTTGCTGACAGCTAATGTACCCTGCCCCTCGGCTGTACTCTGCTGCGTGCCTGTGGCCTGGCTCAGGTAATTGCCATGGGCATGTGGAACTGCTAGAACGTCCCCAAGTTCCTTCAGTATTCTAGGGTGTATCCCATCTGGTCCCATCGCTATGCCTATTTTAGGTTTAGCTAGTTTCTCACGAACAGAAATATTTGTTAAGCAATTCCGCTTTATCCTCATCAGCTTCTACATATTCCTCCCCTTCACCCTTGAGTCTGAGAATACCAATTTTGCTCTTTCTCTTCTCACTAACATATCTGAAAAATGTCTTATCCCCCCATTTAATTGCATTGGCTATTTCCTCCTTTTTTTTTAATCTTTGCTTTCCTGACTACTTTGCTAGCTTCTCTTAAGTTTTTCCAAATATAGATGCCTGTCTTCCTCTCTCCGTGATCTCTTGTATTTTATGAAGGCATCCCTCTTTACCTTCTCTTTTTCAGCTACTTCTTTCGAAAACCATAGCGGTGTCCTTTGCCTTTTACCTTTATTTACCATTTTAACAAAAAGGTTGGTTGCCCTTAAAATATCCCCTTTCAGTTTTGCCCACTGTTTTTCTACATCCCCCAGCTGTTCCCATCCCGCTAACGACTCCCTGAGGTATTGGCTCATCTTGGCAAAGTTAGTTTTCCTAAAGTTCAAGATCCTAGCTTTTGAATGACTTTAACAGCCCTATTCCTAATACTGAACCACACCATCTGGTGATCACTGGATGCAAAATGATCTCCCACTACAACATCAGAAACATTTTCACCATTGGTAAGCATCAAGTCCAGTATGGCCCCTTCAAGTGTGGGGTCTGTTACCAGTTACCTGAATAGTTCTCCCTGTAGAGAGTCCAAGATCTTCTTACTTATAGATGATACTGCTGCAGGAATGTGCTAATCAACATCTGACATGTTGAAATCCCCTTTCAGTAGCACTTCCCCTTTCCTAGCAATGCTGCGTATGTCTTCAATTAACTCTCCATCCACCTCTTCCTCCTGAGAGGGAGATCTGTATATTGCACCAATGCAAATAGATTTCTCTTTCCCTCTTTCTAATTTAACCCACAGTGCCTCCTCTCTCCTTTTTAATCTCTGTAGTTCCAAAGCTTTAATATTATTTTTTACATATAGTGCCACTCCTCCTCCCCTTCTTCCTACCCTGTCCTTTCTGAATAAAGTATAGCCTGGTATAGTTACATCCCAGTCATGGTTTTCTGTGAACCATGTTTCTGTAACTGCCACTAAATCCAAGTCAGCCTCTCCCATTAAAGCTTCAACATCTGGGATCTTATTTCCCATGATACGGGCATTTATACACACCACTTTCTATATGTTGTTCCTTTTACCCATTTCCATAAAGGTATTTAATGTTTCATTTACCTGGGGGATTTCTTCACTAATCCCCAACAAATCTAGTTTAAAGCCCTCTTCAGTAGATTAGCCAGTCTGCTACTGAAGATATGTCGACCTTTCTTGAACAGATGGACACCATCTCTGTTCTGCAACTCTTGAGTGTGCATACAGTATGTTAGCATCTCTAATCACAGTGATTTGGGTATAATAACTCTGAACCATTTTATATTCTGATTTTATTCTTGTAATGACTAGTATTCCCTAATTTCATCTGGTATTTCCTCCTTCAAATCTAGCCATCCAGTCAGGACTAGACTTCAGTACTTGCAAGATATAATCGCTTGCCGAGTGCTTTGTGATTTATTGTAGCCTCCTGTCTGTGACATTCAGATAATCCACCTGGTTGATTTGTGCAATATCAGTTTGTTCTTGTTTCATCCAACAAACCTTGAGGTGTGCAGTTATTGGTGCTGGGTGGCTGATGGTCATCTACACTACATAGCTCTGCTGAGTGCAACATTAATAAATATCTCAGGGCCCAGCTTATCAACAACATTGAGGTTGTAATGCTGTAACATCATCAGCATTCTCTGAGGTCATTTGGATATACACAATAGGGACTTTCTTGTGGTCAGTTTCTGCTGTATTTTACATCTGGCAATAGAGGTAATAATGAAACACAATGCTAAGATATTACTTTTCAATTTATGCACAATTTTGCTCTTATGGACTAAGCATTCTGGATGATAAAGCCCTTGATTGATCCTCTTGCAAAAAGCAGCAGCTAAGTCCTTGTTTGCTAGAGTCACTCTTTACAGGGGCAGATTGCCCTATTGAACATTCCAGCATGCCCCAGTAGGCTGCACTTCTGATGAAGTATAAAATAAAGTTTGGGACCTGTGAGCCACTGGAAGACTCAGAGGCCCCATGCTTTATTTTTTACTTTGCTGGAGGCTGAGCTGTGAGGAACCATCTGGCCAACCACTGAGACAAGGTGAGTTGAGGCTTGGTGACATGATAGTACTGCAACACGGAGCCAATTGAGACCAAGAGCTTTATTTCTTCTATTGCCTGGTCATGCATTGGAAGCCAGTGCCAAACTGCATCCTTATCCAAAAGTCTTTTCAAGAGTTCAGATATCTTAGCCAGACATGGCATGACGTTTGCTGGGTAAGTTACAAACTCAACGAAATGCTGCAGATTTTCCATCTGCAGGCAGTGGCATGTCCTGTCTGGTTTTCTTCTTATCTGTGGTCATGAGACTGCTTTTCTCATCTTGCTTACATTGCAAGAATGCATCATATGCATCAAAAAGCGTTAACAAGTGAGCTTTGAGTAGTTTATGTAAGACATCTCCGAGTGTTGCCATGATCTAGTGAGATCTCTTTAGCGCAAGGTTTAGAAACTTTGGATCAATACAAATTTTCAACTGTTCGGGCTTTTTCACTATGACCATATTGCTGATCCAATCAGCTGGTTTTGTCATAGCTGCAATGTGACCATTAGCTTCACGCTTTTCTAGCTGGGCTTTCACCTCTTTCTTTATGGAAGCTTATACATTGGGTGGAGCACATTGTACTGGTGAAACATTGGAATCGAGTTCAAAATTAACTTCTCCTGGAACAGATTCCACTGGGCCATAAAAGCAACTGTTGTCTCAACAATGGTCTGGTGCACTGATGTTCTATCTGGTTCAGCACCGCAGGAATAATGAACTGGATCAGCCCAAGGTGCTCACATGTTGAGATAGACAGTAATGGTTTCTGATTTGCTTTCATTATTTAAAGTTCAAGTCTATGAGTACATTCACATATGCTGCAATGTGTGTGAAAAAGTACCAAGGATGGCATGTGCTCCCCTGAATATATTTGTGGTTTCGTGTTGCTCAGCTGTAGGGTTGCTCTCGGTGCCAACTTCATTTTGTCTTTCAGGCACATGACATTACATGTTGCCCCTGAGTTCAGTTAACTAGGTTGTACCATACTATTCAGCATGAGGTTCACAAACCATTTTTGCTCTTTTGTTCGCATAGTGCTAGCACACTCTTTTGAGGAAATTGCATCAGTACTGAGCAGGTCTGCATCATCTATCTCTGATATCTCTTCCAATTTATACAGCTTACTTGCTGTGTTCACCTCCCTGTGAGATAGGCAAATCCTTGCAAATTGATTTGGGCCACCACATAGCTGACATGTTTTTCCTCTACTCCTCTGGGAGGCTCAAATTGAGTTTATAAACATTGAAGTATTCAGCACACATCACCCTTCTCAGTATAGCTGCCTGTACTTTAGCTGTCTTCTCACGCAAGCCTTTTGGAAGAAACTAATCCTCAAACTCTGCACTGAAATTTTCCCAATTGCCACTTAAATGACCATTAACCTTCATGCCTTCCAGAGGTGGAATGCTGTTAGTTGCCATGATGCTGTAATGCTTTTATGTTTCTCTGTCAAGGGACAGCACATGAAATCTTAGGCTGACCTATATCACTGTAACCTTGTTGTGTGCTCTCAGGTCTGTAGCCCACTGCAATCTGGAAATTCTTTCCATCATAGGTAGGAAAAAAACACAAGTTCAGAAACTTCTGGCATCATGGTTCAGAGTTAGAAATAAAGGTGCAATAAATACAGCTGGAGCATAGGAGCAATAATGTTTTACATCAGAAGGTCAAGGTTACAACAAGGAAGTAGAGCTGTAACAATGTGGTATCAGTATAAGTTAACATCTGTAACCGCCTTCTCATCTCACCCTTCTACATCGTTCAAAAGAGGTTTCCACGTATCACAATATTTATAGCTAGTTTCAGCTTCATTTTGGTTTCAGGTTAATTTGCCCATTGAGAGAATGTCCTGCAATGGAACAAACCAATCTTCCATGCTTATCAGTGAATTCTCCAATATTTCTTCAAATTGAACATATTTTCCACTTAGCAGCAATGGTCGGTTTGCCTGCTACCAGCATGAATGGTAATAACTTACTTACAAGGTCATTTTAAAAACAGCCACCTAACTTGCACCACAGATATAGGCATCAGTTACCTAAATTTTCTACGGGAAAGTATACACATACTGTACTTTATGCAGATTTACACCTGCTATTTAGTATGCACAGATTTCCTCGTTTATTTTGTATGCGTATACATGCATTTTATAAAGTATGCATGTAAATGCTCACCTTTCCTAACCCTGGAAACACCTCCATTCAGATGGATAAACATGTATGCATACAGTCCAAGCAATTTTGCAAAAGCCTACTTCAGTTTTACCCACAGAAGTTCCAGTAGGAGCCTATTTTGGGGTTATATTATAAAGACTACATAGGCACCTATTTTTCTCTATGAAAGCGCTCACAAAAGCTGCAACAATCACACCTGCGTAAATTTACACCTCTTTGGAAGTTGGTGGAGAGTGAAGATTAATGAAGAGAAATGCGAAGACATTTGGAGCCCATTTTTCAAAAGAACGGCCCAGAAAACCATGTAAATGCCTTAGATGGGGATAGTCAATGGCACTTACAAGGTTAGTGCCATTGAATGTCCCCGTCTAAGCCCCTTTTGCATCCCGATGCTATCTGGTTAGCAACAGGGCTTGTTGGGGGCGTTCCAGGGCAGAGCTGAGGCGGAGACTGTTGCTAACCGGGCAGCAGCGATATTAATATCACTTAAAGATAGACGAGCTTTTTTTAAAAATGTATACGTTATAACATTTCCTCATAAACATGAAAGAAATCAGGAAATCCTGTCAACCCACAAAAATACTGAGACAAGATACTGGAAATAGCAAACACCCATAAGCAGATAAATCTAATTACAGTTAGGATACATATGAGATTTTCACATCCAAGCCAGCCACGTCAGTCAGCCTGCCACCCTCCCTCCAAGACAAAAATTCCTCCAATTGTTTAGGCACAAAAACACGTAATCTTTACCCTCAAAGGAAATTATATAACGGCATGGAAATTTCAACATGCAGGTAAAGGCCCATCTACATGTGTATGTAATTTGAAAATACATGACCTAACGCTCATTAACGGCATGTAATATCTACATGGCTTCTTATAAAATTACCTTCTTAATGTACAGACCCCATTTTATCAGGATTCCTACAAGAAGTACCTCCATAGCCATCTCCGATTCTATTTGCTTCATGTTGTCTCTAATTATTTACTTAAACATTTGTGTTTTAGGACAAACCCACTTTATATAAGTGGAATTACCATCTATTTACAGATCCTCCTGCATAAGCAGAAGAACAGAGAAGATAAGATATGCCATACTGGGTCAGACCAAGGTCCATCAAGCCCAGTATCCTGTTTCCAAAAGCGGCCAATCCAGGTCACAAGTACCTGTCGGGTCCCCAAAGGTACACAGGATTCCATGTTGCTTATTCCGGGGTTAGCAGTGGATTTCCCTGGTCCTCTTTAATGATGGTTTATGGACTTTTCTCCCAGGAAGTTTTTCAAACCTTTTTTAAATCCAGCTATATCTCATCTTTTACTATATCCTTTGGTAACGAATTCCAGAGTTTGATTGCATGTTGAATGAAAAAGTATTTTCTCCCATTAATCTTAAAAGGACTACATTGTAGCGTCATTGCCTGTCCCATAGTCTTTCTACTTTTTGGGGGAGTGAACAACTGATCTATGTTTACCCACTGCAGTCATTATTTTATAAACCTCTATCATATCTCCCATCAGCCATCTCTCTTCCAAGTTAAGAACCTTGTAAGCCTTTCCTTGTTAGCAAAGGGGCAAAGGCAAAGTCATAAACTAGGAGATGGTGGTGATGGTGGAGTAGTTGAGGAAAACAGAGCAGATGAGTATAATGGCCTTTTTCTTTGACATTACTTTCTGTTTCTGTGTATAAGGATAGGACAGTTTGTGATAGCTGTGTTTTGGGGTACACAAGTTATAAAGAAAGCCCATGTACTCCAGCTTGGGTAGCAGCTTTTGTATGACAATTTGTTGTAGTGGTTTGTGTAACTGTGTTTTGGGGGTAAATAAGGACCGGGAATGTCAGTGTTCTGGGTTATAAAGTATGGTTAATATTAAGCATGGAGGCTACACGACACCACTGAGCCAGGTCTCAGGCAGAAGGTAGCATTCCTTCCAGGTGTTTTATTACTGATGAGATCAAGTTAATAGCTGGCTGGTGAATTATTAAACCCGTCCTGCTGCTCCTATTCGTCCCTTTTCCCTTCAGCTGATCTGCCTCTTCCCTTTATGGGTCTGAAGCTCGAGTTCTCTGCAAAGTCCCTGACAAGTTGATCACGGCAGAGGGCCCAAGGACGGGGAAGAGCTATGGCCAACCAAATGGATCAGTTATACAGTTGCACAATTAGCATTTACAAGGTGAGTTGTCTGCATGCAAACGTGGTTGTGCCTAAAAACCTGGTAGCTTCACTGATTGACAGCTGGTCTAACCTGGCATCTAGACTCTTGTCTGGAAACTCAGTCTGAGATGGCGGTTGCGACCTGCTGGAAAGTTATAGCCATTAGGCCCTACCCCTCTGCTCGAGGCAGCTCAGTTACTACTCTGTGATGTTATAGGTAGATGAGAAGAGCATCCTGCCTGAGGAGCGGAGGCAGGGAAAACTGAGCTCTGAGAAGACAAAGGCCTCTTGCCTGTGAAACCTTTACTGTACGTTGGTGTCTAGAAAAGGTTACAACAAAAATGGGTCAGTTGTGTGATATCAAATACAAAGTGTTATTTGAAGTGTTTCATCAGCTTAGTATTTTTTCATGGGCTAGTAGTGGTGTTAGTATATGCTGTGCATTGAGGGTTAAATGACAGATACCTTTATTGCTGGCACGGCATATGTTCTACTGTAACATGACCTATCTCCTGTAATAAAGTGAATGAGTATGCATGTTCCTATCTTCTAATTTTGTTTTCAGTTTTGGAATTAAATGAATTATTTCAGTGGTGTTACATGCACTTTCTGATCTAGATCAGTGGTTCTCAACCACTGTGTCGTGACACACTGGTGTGTCACCAAAAGCTGGGAGATATGTCACCAAACCTTTGACAGACAGTAAGCCCATGTTTTCCCTAGCAATCATGTGTCCCAAGCATGGAGCCAGGTACCTGAAATCCCTATAACTGCTCCCTAAATCTGCTCCCCCTCCAAGGATCACTGTTGTCACCAGCCCTAACATATTTGGGCTCTTTTATTGTTCAGCTGCGGATAGTAGCATTCAGTGTGTCACCCACTAGTATGAATACAGTCTGTCAGGTGTGTCACAACTGGAAAAAAGATTGAGAGCCACTGATCTAGATGATCTTGAGGGTGCTGCCCTGCTGTTTAGCATCTGTTGTCACAATACTACCTGGATAGCTCCATGAACAATGGAGATGTTTGACTTTGGGTCATGATGAAAGAAGGAGTCAAATAGATACTTTGGTTGACTTGGCCTGAGATATTTAAGGGTATAAGATGCTAACTGTGCTCAGGCCCTGTGCAAGAATATGAGGCACTCTAGGCGAACTCCCACCCCCACCCCTGCTACCACCCCTCTCTAGCAGCAGCAATGACAGTAAACCATCAAAGCAGCGCTTAGCAGAGCCTCTGAATAGCTGTGCGCTGTTGGTACTGCACTCTCACCCCCTCGTATGTAGACTTCCTGTTTGAATGGGGGGAGAATAGCTGGTTAGAGTACAGCACCAACATCATGCAGCAGTTCAGAGGCTCTGAAGGTCCCAGAGAGGGACAGCAGTGGTGGCAATGGCAGCCACGGCCCTGACTATGCTTCAGTGCCCTGACGCCCTGCACTCTGACACTCTTCATGCATCATGCGTGTGCTAGGTTGGCCATATGCTGATAGGCCATAATTTTAAAAAAGTATAGCTCTGCTAGAAGGAGGTTTTGTCAGGTGCATCTTATTGACTTCTTTGACGGGGTGACCAGATAATAGGTTGGGGGAGAGCACTAGGTGTGGCATACATACGATTTTTAGCAAAGACTTTGACACTCTTCTGCATTGGCAACTTATAAATAAACTGAGTGTCCCTGGAATAGATCTTATAGTGACTGACCGGGTAAGAAACTGAGTGGGAGGCGGCAGAGGATAGTAGTAAATGGAGTTCACGCTAAAGATAGGGGCTGTACCAGTCGCGTTCCTCATGGATCAGTCCTTTGTCCTGATCTTTTTAACATTTTTTGTTAGTGATATTGCAGAAGAGCTGTCTGGTAAGGTTTGCCTCTTTGCAGATGATACCAAAATCTGCAAGAGGGTAGACATTCTAAAAGGTGTGGATATATGAGAAGGGTCTTAGCAAAGAGTACTTGAGAATTTGGTAGCTAAGATTGAATGCTAAAAAATGTAATGTCATGCATTTGGGTTGCAAAAACCCAAGGGAGCAATACAGTATAGGGGGTGAAGTATTTCAGTGCATGAAAGTAGAGTGGGACCTGGGGGTGATCATAGCAGATGATCTTAAAGTGGCCAAACAGGTAGAAAAGGCAATGGCAAAAGTCAGAAGGCTGCATGGGTGCACAGGGAGAGGAATAGCAGCAGGAAAAAGGAGGTGATAGTGCCTTCGTATACGTCTCTAGCGAAACCTCATTTGGAGTATTGTATGCAATTCTAGAGACCGCACCTTCAAATGGATATAAACAGGATGGCATTGATCCAGAAGGCGGCTACTAAAATGGTCAGTGGCTTTCATCATAAGGCATATGGGCAGGGCCTACCTAACCATTAGCCAAACTAGGCGGCCATCTAGGGCGGCAGCTTCTGGGGGGCAGCAAAGAACAGGACATTCACAGCAAAACAATAGATTCTGACAGCCAGAGGAGGCAAAAGGCTTAAAGTTTACCTAAGATGCCAACACCTTGAATTGACTCTGGGGCCGGCCCTGCATATGGGATAGGCTTAAAGATCTCAATCATGTTATAGGTCTTTTACGTCATGCATTTGACCTATTTCATGTTTATATTTCATGTATATAGTTCATGTATATAGTTCAACCCCCCCTGTTATCCAAGTTTATACCCCTGTTCGATGTAAAACCAAACAGAAGTGTGTTTTGGTCATTTTGTTATACTGTGAACCGCGCTGATGCCGAATAGTGCGGTATATAAGCAACTGTAATAAATAAATAAATAATAAATATGTGTATTTTGGAGGAGAGACGGGAGAGGAGTGATATGATAGAGCCATTTAAATACTTCTGTGGAATAAATGCACAGAACGTGGACATGTTCCAGTTGAAAGGAAGCTCTGGAATGAGGCGTCATATGATGAAGGTGAAATAGAATAAACTCGAGAGTAATCTAAGGAAATAGTTCTTTATGGAAAGGGTGGTGGATGCATGGAAGAGCCTCCCAGTGGAGGTAGTACAGAGGATAACTGGATCTGAATTCAAAACAGCATGGGATGAATACAGAGGATCTCTGAGAGCGAGGAGGGGAATGCCGAGCTTAATAGTTTTTATGGAAGGGCAGACTGGATAGGCCGTATGGTCTAGATCTGCCATTATCTTCTCTATTTCTATGTTTCCAAGACTGAATGGCAGAAGAGAGAAATTGGTTGCAAATGACCCCTCTACCCAATCTTAAGGGAGTGGATAGTTGTCATACCAGTGCCTTTGTACTGTTCCATTCCCTTGTAATACTTGTTTTGAAAACAGTGCAGGACCGTAACACAACTTAAACATTTTTAAACAGAATGGGGGGGGGGGGTAGATTTTCAGGGGCAGTGGCCCGCACTTAAAGGGCTAGCTGTCACCCCTTTAAGTGTGACCTGGATCTTCAATGCCTGGGTCATATCCAGCGCCGGAAATGAATATCCAGGTTGGCCGGATTGCCTGTAATCTGGCCAACGGTGATATTCAACTGCTGGCTGTATGCAAATCCTGTTAAAGGAAGCACGCGGCCTTTCAGCTTTCCTAGCTGTAGCCAGTTTGGGTTAACTGTCCATCGGCTGAATATTTCTGTCGTCCCCGCTCCATCCCAGAATGCCCTGCTGCTAAGCGTTTATGTTCGGGACATTCAAACCAGCTACAAGGGGATATCCAGCAGCACTAAACTGGTAATATTATAATGGGCAAGACGGCATGAGATAACAGTCTTATCTGAGAAGGAGAGGGTGGGGGGTTTTAGGGCACGCAGCAAGGTAATAGACTAGCTGTTTGCTAGGAGCTATGCATGAGAGCACTTCTCTCCAGTGCTGCGAGAAACAAGCCTCACCCTGTGGCATTACCCTGCAGCCCGAGCCAATTTATTTATTAGCTTTTATATACTGCACTATTTAGTATCAGAGCGGTTTACAAGGAACATTTACAAACAAGCAACCAATGATCATAACGTCAGAAACTGGGACCTAACTGTGAGTGGATAGTGAATATGGAACAGGAAGCTGGCCTTTAAAGGAAAGTCAGAGTAATAGCTAGCACAGGCAGACATGCAAAGGAGTGAATCTCCGAAGGGAAGAACCAAAGTGAGATTCACCCTCCCCGCAGGAGTTATCCATGTCATGTGCAACGACTGAGCCAGTTCTGATTTTATCCCAGTGCAGGCATGGACTAGAAAAGCTTTCCAGCTGGTCCCAGTTTTGCCCAACAGGGTTGATCCACTCCTGGCTTTATGCCATTGTATGCATAGTCTTGTCGTCTTGCTTTTCCCCACAAAACACTGGGGTCTCAAACTTCACCCCTGATGGACCTCGGATCAGTCAGGTTTTCAGAATATCCATAATGAATACATATGAACTAGATTTGCTTTGCCCATTGCCTCCGTTGTATGCAAATCTCTCTAGGCCCTCGAGGACCGGAGTTTGAGACCCTTGTTCTAACACTTCCCTTCATCAGCCTATTTTTTTATTACTTGATGATATACTGGAAACGGAATGGTAATAATTTGGTTAGATTCAAAACACTTTTTAATGAATTTTTAGGATGTCATTTTATAAAAATTAGAGGAAAATGATTTCAGAAAATCCAACACCAGCTATCTAGACAGCAAAAAAATGGTTTGTGTCATTCATAGATCATAAAAAACCTCCAATATTCTTTAGTTCGTATGATGTCAATTCAACAATATGTACTTAAGTTGAATTTTTGCACATAGTTCTTAAAATTATCAACTTAAGAAAAGAGCTTAAGATAGGTGGATACCCATGGGTGCCGCTGCTACATGTCTGATGCTACACGGTTAGCAATGGGGCATTCTGGGGTGGAGCAGAGGTAGCGGGCAGCGGTGATATTGAGCCGCTGCCCAGTCAGCAACCTACGGGTAAAGATAGGCATGGCAAAAACTGACCTATCTTTACCTGTGGGAGCTAACTGGGCAGCGGCTCATTATCACTGCTGCCCAGTTAGCTTCTGCGCTATGTGACACCCTGGCTATTCAATGCTGGTGGCTGGACATGGCCCCAGCATTGAATATCCAATGTTATTATTCAATGACGATGGCTATGCATTTTAGAAGTGTTATTATTCAATGATGATGGCTATGCATTTTAGAAGTGTTATTATTCAATGACGATGGCTATGCATTTTAGAAGTGTCATTATTCAATGACGATGGCTATGCATTTTAGAAGTGTTAGCCACTGCTGCTGAATATCCCCCCTCCCCTTCCATTATTACCAGTTGGTTTTTTTTTTTAGATTTCCTATTGATTTAGACTGGAACCCGACTGATGTTAGGTTTATCGCTTGATGGTGCGTTGACATTGATTGCATGCTTTTAGCCATATGTTTGTATTAGGATTGCTACTTAACCCAAATCAATGGAACAGGCTGACTCGGTTCTGATTTTTAGCCTATTACCAGCATGGATTTGTAGTTCTGATTTTCTTAGACAGTGGCTCCCAAACCTGTCCTGGGGGATTGGGGTGTTTAAGATATCTGCAATGAATATGCATTAAAGGCGTATAGGAGCACCCAGCTAGGATCCACATATAATATACAAATAGGAATGATCCCATAGTTCGAATACTAATAACTAACAATCTGCTCTGTCAGAGAGCATGAAAGAATCTTAGGAAAGTTTTTGATTGAACCTCAGAATATTGGGCAACGAGATACAGGAGCCTCTAGTATGAGACTCGATGGTTTTCACTTTCTAATGCCCAAACGTTTTGGTTCATATTTTTAAAGTTTTAAATAGACACAACAGTGCAATTCTTTAGTAACAATAGTTTATCTTCTTAATATCAAAAACTTAGCTTCCATCAATATCTTCCCTATCTTCCCGATCAATCTCTCAGAGAGCAGTGCTGAGCTATCATGTTCCTCACCTGATGCAGAGATTGATCGAAACGTGAATTCATGTCGGGAAGATAGGGAATATTGTGAGGCTCAATCAAAATCTTTTTCCTGAGATTATTTTATGCTCTCTGACAGACTGGATTGTTAGCTATACGTAGTGTTTGAACTATGGGATTATTCTAATGTGTATATGAATATGTATGAGACAAATTTGCATGCAGTGGATGCAGTGCATGTAAATCTAATTGATGAATATTCATTGCCGATATGGTGAAATCCTGACTGCTTGATGGTCCCCCAGAAATTGATTGGGGATGTAAGTGGGAAAACCAGAACTCAAATCCACGCGCGATGCAATGAGGCAAAACCAATTATTGAATCATCCTTTTAGGCTGCCACCACAACAAAGGTCAATCAATCTAACATCCTGCACTAAATACTAATATTTAGCTCCTTGTGAAACCTATAGCACAATCTCAAATGAAATATTATGTCTATCACAGAGCATTCTGGATCAGTTTAACCCAGCTTTGGAGAACTTGGTGTACCTGGGAAATAACTACTTGCAGGCGTTAAATGGTGAGCAATCCTTTTAAGCTTTCTTTACTGGTGTGTGCTTCTGCGTGCCTCCTCTCCAAGCATGCCCAGCTCCAGCCACCCTCAGAACAAAACCCTAAGCCAGAAATGGAATTCAGGTCTGCTTGCTATCACATAGAGCTCATCAGAGGACTCTTCCCCTTTATCGTTATAACTTAGAACCCAGATTTCAGCTGGTGGAGGGTAGGGTTTGTTTTTTCATGCTGCCTGGTTGGACAAAGGGACATTGTTCCCAGTGAGGATCTGGGCCTTTGGTTTGCTATATATGAATTGAGTGACGGAGAAAGAAAGAAAAAAAGGTATAAAAACATTTCAAAGAGAATTGCCTTAAAAAAGAGGGTTGATTCCTCTGAGCAACAAGGCCACAGTGACCCACTATGCAACCTATGCGCTCATAAGGGGCGGCACGGTCAGCACAGTGAGCCAGCCAGGCCCAGCTTCAGTTGGGCGGCACATGGCAGGTAAGCTGCTTGAAATTTGTTCTGGAAAGGAAAATGCAGTGCAGGGCCTTTAAGCCCATGCGCATGCTCCAAGTTCAATGGGTCTCCCACTAAGGTTACCAGAAGTCCCCGATTTTCGGGCTTTGTCCCTGACTCCCACCTATTTGGCAGCATCCTGTCCCCAATTGCAGCAATGGGGACGGAGGGGCTAGAACAGAGATTTATTTTCAATTTAGTTATTTGAATATGACAGTTTTTAGAATTTACATCCCTTATCATTATATCTTGCACTGCACAGGGGGAGAGGGGAAATAAATCGCTCTTTCTAATTCTCTGTCAATTTCTCTACTTGGAAGTGACATTATTGCTCTCATGGGATGGATGGGGGGGGTGGCAGGGTATTGGCTCCTCTTCCCTCCTCCACGCTGTATTGCTCAAACATGGAACTAAAGTGTCCCTCTCCCCCCCCCCCCCTACACACTTACACATACTTTGGCAAAGTGTCCCCCATTTGCCTGCAAAAAATCTGGAATCCTTATCTTCCACCTCGCTGGTGCAAATTTCTTGTAACCAAGATCTGCAGAACGTGCATGTGCTTAAAGGTCCTGTACTGCTTTTTTCTTTTCTGAGTTATAGCAGAGGACGTGGCAAGCCAGGGAAGGGAAAAAGAAAGGGGAGATGTTAGACATGGAGAGGGCAGGAAGCTGCTGGACTATGAGGGGAAGAGAGAGAGGGGAGAGGAGCTTGACTGCAAGGGAGGGAGAGAGAAAGGACAGAGAGATGCTGAACTATTGGGGTTGAGGGGATGGGAAGATGTAAGACTTGGGGGGGGGAGAGAGGGGAGATGCTGAGCTACAAAGGAGGGGAGAGAGAAGGAGATATTGGACTATGAGGGGTGTAGAGAGAGAAGGGAAATGCTGGACTAGAAAGGGGGAAACAAGAGAAGGGAGATACTGGGCTACAAAGAAGAGAGAGAGAGGAAAAGCTGGGCTATGGGGGAGGAACAGAGAAGGAAAGGGGGGAAGATGCTGGGCTACAAGGAGGGGAGAGGGAAGGGAGATACTGAGCTATTGGGTGGAGAGGGGAGATTCTGGGCTACAAGTGGAGGAGGGACAGGGAAGATACTGGGCTAAGAGGGAGGCAGAGAGAGAGAGGGGCAATTCTTGGCAAAAGAGGGGAGAAAGAGAGAGAGAGGGGAAAGATGCTAGGCTACAAGGAAGGGAAGGGGAGATGCTGGGCTATGTGGAGGAGAGAGCAGAGGGAGATGGGCTACAGAGGATAGAGAGAGACAGAGAGGGGGAGATGCTGGGCTATGTGGAGGAGGGAGCAGAGGGAGATGGGCTACAGAGGGTAGAGAGAGACAGAGAGGGGGAGATGCTGGGCTATGAGGGAGGAAAAAGGAGGAGGGAGAAGATGCTGGGCTATGGGGGTGAGAGAGAAGGGGTAGATGCTGGGCTACTCAGGGGAGAGAAGAGGGGGATAGACTGGCAATGCTGTGCTATGAGGGAGGGTGGGAGATGTTTTGGACTATGAGGGAAGAAAGAAGGAGAGAGAGAAAGAGAAGGGAGCTGCTCAGCTATGAGGGGACAGTGAGAGAGAGAAAGGGGAGGGGGAATGGTGGGCTACCAGGAGGTGGTGTATTGAAGAGGTAAAGGAAAGGATGTTGCTGGATTAAAGGGTGGGAGGGAAGAGAGAGAGTGATGAGGCGCAGAGAAAGAAGGGAGTTTCTGGACTATAAGTGTTGAGGAGAGGGTGCTTCAACTACCTGGAGCTGGAGACATTAGGAAGAAGGGGTCAGGATCCAAAAGCAGCTTCAAAGAGGTGAGTCTTCAGCATGGATGTGAAAAGGGGCAGCGATGAAGCCTGACGCACACACTCAGGGAGCCTGTTCCAGGCATAAGGAGCAGCAAGATGAAAGGACCCAAGTCTGGAGTTGGCAGTTGAAAGAAAGGGCAAAGAGAGAAATAAGCTAGTAGAAGAGCGGAGTTCACGAGGAGGGTGTAGGGAGAGAGGAAAGGTGGTGAGGAACAGGAGAGTGAATGCACTTACAGGTCAGAAGAAGCAGCTTGAATTGTATACGGAAACAGAAAGGAAGCCGGTGAAGTGTTTTGAGAAGAGGGGTTATATGAGTATATCGAGGCTGGCGAAAGATTAGTTGCTCAGCAAAGTTCTGAGAATATGTGAGATGGAAGAAATGATAGAGGAGGAAATGGAGCTAAGGAGATGGGTGGGGATAGGATCAGAAGAGCAATTACGTTTAAAGGAGAGGAGAGGCTTCCTCATCAGGGATCATAGAAAAGGAAGAAAGGGTAACAGAGATTAAAGAGAAAATTGATATTGAGATAGGGGAAGACGTGATGAAGCCGATGTAGTGGGGAACTGGAGTGTTATCTTGTGAATTTTGTCATGGAAATAGTCGGCAAGGGTTTAGGCAGAAAGAGAAGGAGGGAGAGGAGCCTTGAGGAGAGAGTTGACTTGAGAAGAGATGACAGGGGTAATTGGCAAGAGTTTTGGTCAGATGGACATAGTAGTTTTGTTTGGTAAGTGCTAAGGCTGATCGGAAGGAGGTAAGTATGAATTTGAAGTGAAGAAAGTCAGAGAGGGAGTGGGATGTGAGCCAAATGGGCATAGCTGAGCAAGCACAGGAGCGCAGATAGCAGGTCGCCCTTCGTTTTTTCCCTTAGTCTTATCTTTTGTCTTGTCTGTCTTAATTAGATTGTAACGAGCAGGGACCATCTTTATATATGTCTGTACAGCGCCACGTATGCCCTGTAGCGCTTTATAAAAGCAGTAGTAGAGATGGGGAGATGCTAGACTGCAGGGAAAGAAAGGGGAGGAGAGAGAGGAGTGATGCGGAGCACGGTAGAATCGCGTGGGAGAAGGCAGGGGCGGCAAGGAGATGAATGAGAGGGGGATGGTGAGTACAGAAAGTGGAAGTGTGGAAATAGGGAGTGAATGCAAGGCAAAGGGAATAAGAGGAAATGGACTGAGCAGTAGGTGAGAAAAGGAAATGGAACATTGACATGTAGAGAAAAAGTAAAAGGAAGGAGATTGAGGACTGAAGGGCAGAAAGGAGAGTTAAATCTGAGTGGACAGAGAGACAGAGAAAAAAGAAATGTATAAAAGAGCTAAAAGGGAAAATCAACATGTCAAAGACAAATATAGGGACAAAAGGAAGAAGACAGGAGGAGAAAGGAAAAACTGCAAAGGGACAGCAGATACTGGAATGGCAGTTAGGCGAAGACAGTCAGAGGAAGGCAGAAAAAAAGACTGGGATCAATGATGAATTTGTCTTCATATATCTATTTCTAATTTGTGGTCCCTTGTTTTATATTTGGTGAGGGTCAATTTGGGTTTTGAGTGTGAGCGAGGGCATATTCTGTCAGGGTCAGGCCCGGCACAAGGAGATGCGGTGCCCTAGGCAAACCTCAACCCTTGCGCCCCGCCTCCCCCCTCTGGCACCCATTGTCACCGCTGCTTCCCTTCTCCAGGATGTCCAACAGTGGCAATGGGCACAAACAGTCCCACGGTGGTTATCTTTAAACTTAGGTGCCTACGGGCTGTTTTTCTTCATGCCCCTTCCGATGCCCAATGCTGACTAACTCATATTACCCCTCTTCTCAGGTCGCTTCATTGGCTCCCAACCCATTTCCACATCCAGTTCAAACTTCTCCTGTTGACCTATAAGTGCATTCACACTGCAGCTCCTCACTACCTTTCCTCTCTTATCTCTCCCTACCCCCCCCCCCCCTCGGGTACTCCGCTCTTCTGACAAATCACTTCTATTTGTGCCCTTCTCTTCTACTGCTTACTCCAGACTTTGCTCCTTTCACCTTGCTGCTCCTTATGCCTGGAACAAACTACCTGAGTCTGTACGTCAGGCACCTTCTCTGACCCTTTTCAAATCCAGGCTGAAAGGTCACTTCTTTGGTGCCGCTTTCGGATCCTGACTCACTTGATCTCCTTTGTGTCTCCTTGCTATTCCCCCTAGATGTATCCCATGCCTACAGCTACTGTGTTGTCTGTCTTGACTAGATTGTAAGCTCTGATGAGCAGGGACCGTCTTTTACATGTGTCTGTGCAGCGCTGCATACATCTTGTAGCGCTATACAAATGCTCAGTAGTAATAATAGTAGTAGCAGGAAGTTGGCATTGGGCATCGGAGGGGCAGAAGCAACTGCCCCGCGGACTGAAGTTTAAAGGTAAGCACTGCGGGGCTGTTTGTGCCTACTGCCACTGCTGCACATCCTGGAGAGAGCAGCGGCAATGTTGCCCCTAGAGGGACGACGCTCTAGGTGACCGCTTAGTTCGCCTAATGGTAGTGCCGGCCCTGGTTTGTGTAGCGATCGTAGCAGACCCACTTGTTCTGTTTTCTCAGTGGTGAGTACCTCGTAGCTATGTGCCCAAAGTAATAGCTGTAGTGCTGCCTTTTCATGAGTGGGACTGGTGCTGCGTGATCCCTGGCTGGGCTATTATCATATGCTAAGCTCTGCGTGTTCTTTTTGCAGCGTTTTGTCATATTTCCTAATGTACCTGACAGTTGGCACTGGAGGGAAGTCATGTAGCAATCTGGTAACCTCGCCGTAATCTCACTGCATGTGTAAATGATATTTAGACACTCATGCACGCAGGAAGACTTTGCTGGCACAAAAGCTAATGAAGGGTTTCATTGGAATCTATGTGGGGGAGGGGGGAGGGGGGGTCGAGGTGCGGTAGCGGAGCAATGACTCGCACAGGACAACAAAAAGGTAGCACTAGCTCCTCTGAGCAATCACAATGCCAGGAATAGGAGTGCCAACTTTTCCAGGTTTTCACAATGGATTGATCCAGTCCTAGTTTTACCTCCCTGCCTGCATAGATTTGGCTTGCTTTACTTAGGGAATACATGAGGGAAATCAGAACTACATGTCACTGCAGGCAGTGCGATAAAACCAGGACTGGATGAAACTGCTTAAGCTCTCTGGTTAGTGGTTGAATATTGTCACCCTTCCTGGTCTATTTCCAGAGTGCCCTGGGTTTAATTGGAGGTTTGTTCGGCGGTCTGTGGGGATAATCAGCGGCACTAACTGCCCAGTGCCACTATCACAGTGACCGAGCTTTAGCTGGTTAATAGGTCTGCAACCAACTAAAATACTGCAAAAATGCTGCCCATAAGTTACCAGTTGACTGTGCGCCATGAGTGAGCAGCTCATCCTGTCCCCTTTTCCCTCATTGAATTCATGGACCTGGCGTCCTGCTGTTCTCAGACGCGACTCACTTTGTCGCTGATGACTTGGAGTCAGTTAGTAACCCTTCCCTTGCTTTTCACGCCTAGCCAGGGACAAGACGTGGAAGAAGCTGAGACCTAGGCTGCCAGAGGAAAGCTAGGACAAGCGCTAGCACTCTGACAGAGGTCTGGAACTTCTTTGCAGCGTGTCATAAAGTACTGCAGCCGACCTGCGATGAGCTGTGCTGGAACATGATGGGCTCAAAGGTTAAGCACTGAAGCCTGCAACGATGGATTCAGAAACAATTTATACAAACTGGCCTCGTGGCTCAGTGGCAAGCGCAGCGCTTTTCCACAAGGAAGACCGAGATTCACTTCCTAGGTGTCACTGGAGATGCAAAAGAGGATCAGCTCACAACCCCCCCTATCCTCTCCCACACACCTAGGGGTATGTTTACTAAAACCATGGTAAGGTGCGGGCCCCGGTAGTGTGCGGGTGCCATATAAGGAGTGGGCGTTCCGTCCTGAAAAAGAAAAGCCGGAATTTAAATATGCGCTAAGGTGCGCGGCGCCCTTGTACGCCCCGCACCTTAGCGCATCAGATGGCTGCATGGGAGGCATATGTGGTACGCTGATGGGCAAGTAGAAAAGCAGAGCCACAGCACAATGGTTAAGACACTGACCAACGGTGCAGGGATCAGGGGTTTGATTCCTCACAGTGCCCAATGAAGACAGCTGGCTGAGGCAGTAATTTATGAGTCGCAGAAATACTGTGCGGCACGCTGATGTTTTTGGCGGCATATTAATACTGGGCGGCCTAAGGCAGCGCGCTGATGTTTTTGGCGGCATATTAATACTGGGCGGCCTAAGGCGGCACGCTGATGTCTATGGAGGCAGTATAATACTGGGCGGTATAAGTGGCGCGCTGATGTGTAGGAAGAAGAGCAGAGCCACAGCACAATGGTTAAGACACTGACCAATGATGCAGGGATCAGAGGTTCAATCCCCCACAGTGCCCAATGGAGGCAGCTGGCTGAGGCATTATTTTAGGAGGCATATAAATGATGGGCGGCAAAAGGCGGCGCGCTGATGTTTTAGGAGGCATGTTAATATTGGGCGACATAAGGCGGCGTGCTGATGTGTAATCACAGGAACAGAACCACAGCACAATGGTTAAGACACTGACCAATGGTGCAGGGATTAGGGGTTCAATCCCCCAAAGTGCCCAATGAACAAGGCTGGCTGAGGCATAACAGATTATGGGGCAGATTGCTTTAGGAGGCATTTTAGTCATATTTTAATTGCCACTACTAGCAAACGCACTTCCAAAGCGTGTTAACATCAGGTGCCCTATAAGGCACATTTTAAAGTGCACTGTCAGCCAAGGCACCCTAGAATGTTGCTTATAGGGCGCTTTAGAGGGTGCCGTATGAGGTACCGCAAGGTCAGTGTACTGTTTTTTATGGCAGCACTGTGCAGTTTAAGGAATGAAAAGCATATGTAGATGCGCTGACAGGCAAGGAGGAGCAGCAGTGGAGCACAATGGTTAAGGCACTGACTGCTGATACAGGGGTCATGGGTTTGCTCCCCAGTGTGCCTAATACGTAAGGCTGGCTGTGGCATCAGCTTTGCATTGTACATATTTTGGCCTGCAGCACTTTATATTTATGTTATTAATTGCTGCCAGCAAACACGCCCTCACGTGCCGTAACTGAAGGTGCCGTATAAGGCATCCTATAAGGCACTCCATAGGGCACATTATAAATTGCACTGTCTGCCACAGCACCCTAAAATGTCCCCTATAGGGCACCCTATAGGTTGCGTCACAGGAGAATGTATAGTGCACCTTATATGGACGGGAACCATAAGGTGCCCTATAGGGCGCCCTATAAAGCACCCTCAGAGGCACCTTATGGGTACAGTACGCTGAGGGTGTTTTTGCTGGCATCAAAATATGTACATTAAAAAAAGATAATGCATTGGACAACCCTATCAAATAACCCCACTGTGGGTTTGAACCCATGACGCTTCAGAGGCAGTGCAGTAACCATTGGGCTACAGCTCTATAGCTGCTAGCAAGCCCCTGGCTGGCTGCAGAGGGCATGCACGTCACCACACAGACAGTCTGCTGTGGTCACCAGGATAGGGTTAGCCTACCCATACCCATGATGCACTGCACATGCAAATCAGCTGTCCACAGATTTACACAAGATGTGCAATGCACCCCCACAGCACCTCTGCCCGGTAGAGGGAAGTGACCATGTGCACCCACACACCACCTCGGCATGGTAGGGGGTACTGACCGTGTGTTTTACTGGCACAGAGTAGCTACACACCGTCACATTATGCGGGTACTGTGCTCACCCTGAGGGTGCAATGAGGCGCCCAGGACCAGGTCCACAACACCTTCCATGGCTGAAAGAGGCCGTGTTGGAGGTCCAAAGCAGTGTTAATGTGTGAGATAGTTAGCTTCTGCACAAACACCTTGGATATCTCTGTCTGTTTCAGTCAGGTGTAGCCCCTATGGACCCCTAGGTGGGTCATGTACCACCACCACCCCCCTGGGCGGCAAACAGGATCCCCCATCAATAGATCCACATTCCACCTCCCTACAAAGGTGGCAGTAGAGGGGACCACCAACCCCAGTCCTGCTGGGGAACAGACACCCTACAGGGCAGTCAATGCAGCTCTGTACACATCCATAACACAATAGCAGACAGACATTAGGCCTGAATATGCTAAGCTGCACCCCACAACTATCTGATATTCTCCTGCAGCAGGTCATCAGCCGCTGCACCCCACAAGCTGCTCCATCAAGACACATACCAGCTGCAAACAGCATGCTAGTTAGTCCACAGTGCATGTGCCCAGTGGAGATGCATGCACCCAGAACTGGGATGTCAGCATACACAGCAAGCAGTTAAATCAGTGACTGGGCCCCAAAAGGAAACCCATATTTATCACATGAGAAAAATACTATATAGCACTATGGGGGTGCCTAGCCATGCTGTGGTCACTGCACAGTCAGGGTAAGAGTGATCTCTCAGCAGGACATACTGAGGTCACCCTGTCTGTGTAGGTGGTGGCCGGGCACTAATATGTCCCAGTCAGTGCCCTATGCCCTGTGCAGATGCACCCTGACCAGGCCACCCTGTCCGGCCTATACCCATGGTACCTTGCTCCTCATTATGCACATTGGCAGCCCAATACTGGCAACATTGCTGGCAGTGTGGGCTGTGGAAGGTGTTTGCAGCCACCACACACTGGATAGGCAGACAGCCACAACCACACCTATGCCAGCATTGTGCTACTATAGAGGGGTCCAGCAGCCATACCCACCACACCAGTCCTGGGCACAGTGCAGGCATGGATATGGTACGCACTACTGTTGGGGGTCACTCCCCAGGGTGGTAAACACTGTCAGAGACCAGACCTGCAGCGCAAACCGCAGACATCACAATGATTGTTATGGTGGAGATCAATGAGCAACATGTGCTTAACGTAGGAATTGATATCTGCCAGTTATCATGGGCAACGTTTGGTAGCTGTGTACCATATACCCAGGTGTAGGGTGGCAGTGCTAAGGTATGCAACTGCTAGTATTGGGGGATACAGGCAGGGCCCAATGTCCTGCCTCACTAGGAGGCATTGGCCAATGGGGCCGGGGGGGGGGGTGTCTGGCCCTGTTGGCTGCTGCTTTATGGCAGAGTGTCCCAACTCCAGTCCTGGTGTTCCAACCACTGTTCGGGTTTTCATGCTGTCCCTCATGAATATGCATGAGCTACATCAGCATACCATAGGGGTGGTGCATAGATATGCAGCACAGGCATCTTTAGTAGAGGCAGCATGGATCCTGAATGGTGTGGGGCCCTCCAGGACTGCATTTGGGAGACTCTGCTCTGGGTAATGCGGCTGTTTATGGTGTCTGTGTGTGGTGTGGTAAAATATAGGCGTGTGAACCATGCATATGTTCTCAGCAATAAAGGTTTCTCCTTACTCTCACGGTTTAGTTGTAGGAAAAATATGTGGACTGGATTGGCAGTAGCCTCAGCTGGGCTTTGAACCTGTGACCTTCTGTTCCTGCACACGCTGTCTGTGTGCACTGCACCACCATGTTGCCACAGATGTGCTGTGCTCCCTGGGGAGTCCATGACTGTACATCCGACAGAGCCTGTCTGTTACGGTGGACGGTGCTAGCCTGCACAGGCCTAGGCCACTGTCTGCTGTGGTTTGCAGCCACTGCCCCCTCCACCACCTGTACCCTTCCGCCAACATGCAGACATGTCCCTATCTGGAAAAAAGCATATGACCTGATTGAGTTGTGGCACTCCAGGACTGAATTTGGGGGATGCGGCTGTCGGTAATGTCCATTGTTATGGTTTGTGTGCGGTGTAGGGTAAAATATAGGTGTTGGAACCATGCTTATGTTCTCTGCCATACAGGAGTGTCTGTACTATCACTGTTTAGTGGTGGGTAAAACTATGAGGACTGGGTTGGCAGGAGCCCCAGCTGGGGTTTGAACCTGTGACCCTCTGGTTCTACAAGCACTGGCTGTGTCCGCTGCACCACACTGTGGCCACAGAGACAATGAAGTCTTTGGAGATAGGACACCTGGCCGCACGAGTCAGACACCCTGCTCTGCACAATTTTATTGTGGCCTCGTTTACCTTGTATGGGGACAGGGGTGCAATTAAACCTCATAAATGGCCTCCAAAAGAAGAGGGAAAAAAACCAAAGCCAAGCTGGGCAACAGTGATATCAATGGGCAACATGAAAAACACTCCCAGGAAAGCTCCATTGACATGCAGTGATTTTTGAAAGGGTCTACGGAGCGTAGACCCTTCCAAAAATCATTTCTTTTTTTTGGAGCTTTCCTGGGAGTGTTTTTTATGGTTGCCCATTAATATCACTGTTGCCCAGCTGGATTATAATTTATTTGACATTTGTTGTGGTCCTTTTTAATTTATATTTGCTATTTTGTTCTGTGCACATGTATCACACTGCTCACGTTTTGCAGGTTTCCCCGGTTTTGCTGTACATTGCTGACGGAAATGGTTTCTCTTCCCTTTAAATCGGCTCTAACGCGAGGGTTTCACTCGCGGTGTTTTTCATGCCGGAATTCAGCCCCGCTCCTGTGCGGGGAGCCTCTCCCCTCCCACTCTCCACCCATTGACCTCGTCCCCCCGCCCCTCGGGAGCCTTCCTCCGCCCTCCGTAAACGTTTCCCCGCCGCTATCGCACATGAGCGCCCCGCACACGTGCGCCGGCCCATTAATGTGATGTGCACGGTGCTTAAGAGCTCTTAAATGCATCATTAGCGTCCGTTCTTGTGCGCCGCGCACGTGTGCGTGGTTTAGTAAACATACCCCCTAGTGGGAAGGATGAATTCTTGGGCATCACACCTGGGCCAAATGGGGTTATTAAACAAGGAAACAACGTCATCTAGTTGCAAATGAACGCTCACAGTGCCCAAAGGAGCAGGAGGGAACTCCCAGGCTAAAAGACTGAAAACCATCCCCACCCCCAGTTTATGCCATAGATTCATATCTGATGGCCATCACAAAACAATAACAATATTTCTATTTCAGGAATCATTAAATAAAATACAATATTTTCTGGGCATGACACCTGGGCAGGACTTTTGTGATCATGATGCAATCATAAATAAGTGATACAGGTAAACAGTAAATTAAAATAACACATCAGGGGATTTTTTTCTACAACGGTCACCGTTTTCCTGGGCAATTTCTCCAAATGGGTTTTTCTGCATTGAGGAGATTTATTTTTCTCTAGCACTATTGAACTCTTTGCTCCTTTTCCCCTGTTTGTTTTCCAGCCCTATCTAAAGCTGCTGAAGTCTATTTTAATGCGATCAAGAAAATTGGGGAGCAGGCACTCCAGAGCTCTACGTCGCAGAGCCTCGGTAAGACGCATCGCCACTGGTATAATACTGTCGCTCAGAAACTTGGTTTGCAGAAATATGATGCACTCAGTAGAGCTTACGTTGCCCGTGCTAGCTGCAGAGCACTGAGGACATCAGGCAGCACTTCTGTCTCTTGACCGTACCGAGCTAGAAATGTGTCCTGTGCGACTAACGGATCTGATGCCCCACCCCCTTCACCCCAACCACATGCAATAAAACACTCTTGTTGAGCTTCCTGGAAGCCCTTTTCTGTACTTGTGCCCTGTGTGATCGCACCGCTCGCATAGCCTTTGGTACGGCAATCTAACCATTGTTTGTCATGTGCGGTTACTACACCTCTTTATTATTGACAGCAGCGCGATGTGTTATCTGAATTCAGGATAAAACTGGTAACTGGAGACCTGTCATTCTAGGATTACTAAAATCCTGGAAATTCAAAGCAAATTGAATACCACATTCAAATGAAGGACAGAAAGCCACTAGTACTGTAGCCGAAAGCACAAAGAGAACAAGGCAAAAGTTATGTTTTATTTTCCCTGATTTGCATCGAGTGTTTTGGTGTGTTTCAAACTTTCGTGTTAATAACATTTTTTAAACACCCATTAGAACTTTTTAATGGTTTAAATTGACTGTGTGTGTGTTAATCTGTAGGTTAACATGCTTAAATCGATATTGCACAGACTTCTCTAAAATTAATTTGATCTCACCTTGATTGCATTCTTTATCAAAAAAATGCTCAAAGTGAGTCGCCATTAAAAAAAAAAATGAGATCAACCCAAAATAAAATCAGCCTACTGAAAACCTGCAAAGGTGACTTAACGAACCAAATGCGTGTCTGCAATGCAAATGCAACGTGTGCCTTTGAGTCAATGCTGACTCCTGGTGACCCAGTAGCTCCTGGGTTTTCTTGGCAGTGTCACTGGAAGTAGATTGCCAGGCCTTTCTTCCAAGGCAATGGAGGGTTAAGTGACTTGCCCAAGGTCACAAGGAGAGCTGGTAGAAATCAAACCCTGGTCTCTTGGTTACCAAACCAGTGATCTAGCCACTAGACGACTCGTCATTATTTGTGAATCCACAGGAGCATGTGATGTAACATTTAGCACCATATAAGTTAATCACAGGCTACCCAAAGGTTTGCATGCATTTTCAAAAATAAATATGGTTATGGTAGCAATACACATAATAAGTCCCAACACAGTGTAAATAATGGAATTAGAGAACACTAGAGACATCAAGGTTCCTGGCAACCTAAATCCTGAGGAGCGCTAAATGATCAGGAAAATCTACAATAAGACGTCTGATTGACATAGACTGCATTTTGACTTAAAAACGTCTACGCTGGGAGAAAATATTTCTAGTCCAAAGCATAAAAAATGTTCCGTGACATACTTCCTCATGGGTGGCTTACAATTAAAAGCCCAAGAAGATTCCCAGTCAATAAAATTATAAACTAATTGCAGATTCATATGTTGTGAGTTTCTTCCTTCACTTGTACGTCATCTGCTTCTTCATTCAGCCTATTGTAAAATGGGAGCACCTAATTCCTTTATAGCCACAAAGCTACTTCCCTCACTGAGTATCTCAGTTCTATTATCTTGTGGACACCCTCTATGATGTCACACTGTTAAAACAATCAACTCCCAATGCCACACAATCATAAAATGATGTGCCAGTCAATATCAGGGTTCAATTCATGATATGGTTTTGATACCCTCCACACAATCATAGAATATTTCATAGATCTATAAGATACTGATATGAGAACAACTACAGAAGGCAACTTTAACCAAATATAAGTAAGACTGCATTCCTTGTGATCTTAGGATACATAATGAGCCAATACATAGAAGATAAGAATTTTCTTGGAAAATTGAATTTGCTCTTGTCTATTAGATCTACTACTATTTGTTATTTAAACTAATATGTTGAATGTAAATGAAATCTGAAAAAAATCTTGATTCACCAAGGGCCATGTTTACTAAAGTGCACTATCTGATAGCAAAGGGTTTAGTGCATACTTGGGGCACAGCACTAGAAGGTAGCACATACCCCAGCACCAAAAATCCCACACCATCTGGGTTTCAATCGCTAGAGCAAGGACTAGGCAAGCCATGGGTAGAAAGGAGCCGTTGATGGCAAAGGGTGTTAAGTGTACCCACATGCCAACCCTCATGGTGTATTATCTTGGACCTGCACTAACTGCGAGCAGATGCATACATATGCCCCCTGAAGTTAATTTGGGCCCACACACATGCTACCAGCGCAACCTTAGTAAATATGCTCCTACTTGTCTTTAAAAAAATACTGTTCTTGATATTTTTGATTTATTGTATGATCTCAGAAAGTCTATGCTGGTAATAATCGGCATGTAGTATGTGCATATTTTATAAAATACACACATAAGTGCCAGTCACAGGCCTGGGAACGCCTGAGCATATATCACATAAAAGTAGCCGTTATGATTTCTCTGTGTCTATTTTTATACCCCTACCTTGGGCAATTTTATACATGGTACTTGAGCATGTAAAACACTGTTCTATACAATCAACAGTGTTCAGTTTGAGATACTAAGCAGACCTGGGACTCCATTAGCCTGTATTAGTCCATATCTGACTATTTCAGAACTGGAAACTCTCTACCTTCCCTAGTCTTGTCCATCTCTGTCTTCTCTCTACCGTAACTCCTTCCCATTTTTTACTTCTTTTATTTTAATACTTTGTAAACCACTCTGATGTCCCTCAAAGGGCAGTATATCAAGAACCCAATAATCTATAAAGTATAAACTATCAAGCTTCTTATCAAGTCCACCCACCAAATATGTGCCATACTGCTTTCTTTCCCACAATTTTCTCCAATATTTACCTGCAATATCAAGAAAGACTCTTTGCCTCTGTACTGTACTGGAGTCAGAGACCATCTTAGTAAGATTTTTATAGGGGCATGCATTTGTTAGTATCGGGGGCATTCCAGGGTGGAACCCATTGCTAGCTGGGCAGCGGCGATATTGAACCGCTACCCAGTTAGTGACACATAGCTAAAGTAAGCCGCAACGAATGCTGGCCTTACTTTAGCTGCGGAATCTAACCAAGCACTGGTTCAATATTGCCACTGTCCAGTTAGCTTCCAGTTTCTGCAGCCAAACTGGATATTCAGTGCTGGTGGCTGGATATGGCCTCAGCATTGAATATCCAGGGTTAAACTTCAGCGGTGATGGCTAGCTGCTTTACAAGTGCTAGCTGCCGCCATTGAATATCCCCCCTCCTCCCCACTGTTTGCAATAACAGGGATGGTTTTCTAAAGCAGTTTTGAAGTGCAAACCTTTTTATGTGTGCAGAAAATGGCTTTTATAGAATTGCACTGCTGAAATTCATGTAAGTGTTCTTGCAGGTGAAGAGTAGGCAAGTTGCAGTGTACACACTTTTTATAAAATACGCATGTGGAGAACATTCACACATTTGCACTTTCTTTGGGGCAGGTGTAAATTCTCATGCTATTATGGTTAGTTCTGTCGCAGGTAATGCAGACATTTTATGTCTTGCTGAAAGCGAAAAATACATCTTCAGTGTATCACCCACAGACAGATGGAATTGTGAAATGCTTCAACAAAACCCTAAACAGATGTTGAGTTTGTCACCAAGGATGGCAAGAATGGGATTCCTTTCTGCCATATCTACTCTGTGTTGTCTAGAGGTTCCCTGGAGTTCAGTGGGTTTCTTCTCATTTGAGTTGCTTTATGGGAAAAAAACCAGCGGAATACTGGATGTAGTCTGGGAAACTTAGGAAGAAGAGCAAAGCCCAGACAGAACATGATGGACTATATCTTTCAAATGCAGAAGTGGCTGAGGAAAGCTAGAGAGGTCGCTAGGCTGTGTTTGGAAAAAGCTCAAGAAACACAAGCCTATTATCACTCCACTTACCAGTGGGTGTTCCAGCTATGTTGGTAGTAACAGAAAGTAGGGCCTCTGAACTACAAAGGTGTCCCAACCAGACTATGGAAAAAGGCCCAGATCTTCCATCTGATTCTCTTGAAGTGGGCTACCACAACCTCTGCTCTAGTTTAGGAGGAGGACTTTAGACCGGAAGTTCCATTGAACCCTGAACTGCTACATGTTAAAGACTCAGGAATAGTCACCTGGTGGTGACTGTAATGAATTCCAGAGGCACAGTGGCAAGCAGGGGCCTCAGAAGTGAGAGAGATGCTTAATCTCAGAGTCATTGAAGAGTCTAGCAGTAACTGGCCATCTCCCATCGCATTTGTCCCTAATCCAGATGGAAACCTCCACTTCAGTATCGATTTTAGAAAGGTCATTGAAGTCTCCAAGCTTGAAGTCTACCCAATGCCCCAGGATAATAAACTTATTAAAAGACTGGGAGCAGCCCAGTTTATCTCCACAATAGACCTAATGAAGAGATATTGGCAAGTACCCTCATTCCAGCAGCCAAGGAGAAGACATCCTTTTCTACTTCTGAGGGGGCTGTTCCAGTTCAGCATACTGCCATTTGGAATTCATGGAGCTCCTACTATGTTTCAGCATCTGGTAGACTACCTCCTTTAACCCCATGGCAGTTATGCAGCAGCTTATCTTGATGATATAGTAAACTACAGTATTAACTGAGAGACACATTTAAAACAAGTACAAGCTGCCCTTTCAAGTCTGTGAAAGGCTGGCTTAGCTGCAAATCTGAAGAAATGATTCCTAGGAGGACAAGAGGCCTCCAGTACCTAGCTTATTCCACTGGGAAGTGGCAAGTCCATCCACAGATATGGAAGGTAGATGCCACTGAAGAAACAGGTAAGAGCCTGTGTAGAGCTTATTGGTTATTACCAATGCTTTCTTCCAAACCTGCCTCCTGCAGAAGAGGCACCAGATAAAATGTCCTAATTGGAATTATTGGAGAAAGCTTTCCAAGGGTTAAAAGATGCTCTTTGCTCAGAACCATTTTTATTTATTTAGCTGTATTTATATCCCTCTTCACCAGATCAAAGTGGTCAATTGGGGGATGCATTTAACATGAGGGGATATGAGAGACATACGCTAATACTTACAGGGAACATGGGCAATGGAGGGTTAAGTGGCTTGCCCAAGACCACAAGGAGTGCCTATAGGACTAGAAATCCCAGTCCCTCTAGCCTGAGATTGCTGTCCCCAGGTGGGACTTGAACCCCTGGCCCTACCAGCCTGAAATACCTTGTCCTAACCACTAGACCACTCCTCCCAACTTCAATTGGCCATGCATAGTGTAGACAGATATCTCAGATTTATTTATTTATTTATTTAGTATACATTTGTATACCGCTACTTCCAGCGATCAGCAGCGGTTTTGATTACAGATTGGAAATTGTCAAATCATGACAGGAAATTTTTTGAGGTATAAACACATTGATTAGACAGTAAAGCACAGCACACAGAGAACTATTTTACAGGGAACTATTTTACAGATGTAGGCCTGGGAGAAGATCTGGCCCATGAGAAGAATGGCCAAGAACCTTTTTAAGCCAGAAATTCCTTCCATAGGAGAAAGCATATGCAGTGACCGAGAAAGAGGCTTACAAGCTTCACAACAGGCCCAAAACCCTGGCTGCTCACACACACTACTACCCTCAGCTCCTGTCAAACTTATTAGTTTTTGGGCATTCTCTCTATTTCATTAATGGCTTGTAGGATGTGTACTGGACTTCTTTATTGTATTCTTTGTTTATCTGTCTTGAGCTCCCTAGATTTGGCAACTTTCTTTGGATTATGTTGGGTTGCTATTCAAAACACTTATGTAGTCAGTGGAGGGCCGACCATATAAGCACTTTAAAAATAAATCCTAGGTGTTGAATGGATAATTTAGAACATTTAAATCACTTTATGGCCAAAATTATCCATCCAAAAAGGAGGTGGGATTGGGGGTGTACTGAAGCTGGTGCAACTTAGATGTCTAAGTTATATATATAAGCAGTGATATTCATCTGCTAAAGATATAAAATAGATGGTCAAGTAAGCAGCACAATTAGTAGGTATAACTTGAAATATTTAATTTGGATGGTTGAAGTTATATGTAGATATTCAGCGGCACTTCCTAAACGGATAGCAGTGCCAAATGTAGATATAATTTGTTGTGCTAATTATTTTCCCAGCCTTTTGTATCAGTTTTTTGAGTGTTTTATGGTCCTGGAATTTTTGAGTATTGCAAACCACTTTGCTGGCTGTACGCAGACCAAATGCCGGTATACCAAATCTGTTCATATAAAGTGAATTAATAAATAATTTGAAAATGGCCAAGTTAAAAATTTTCAAATTATATGTTCACCACACAGCTGAATACTGACCTATATTTGTAATTGTTTTCATTAGGGCTACTTGTTATATTTAGATTTATTGTAATGTGTAGTTCTCTGGAATATGTTTGCTTGTAATAATCGTGTGAAAACTTAAATGAATAGAATTTTAAAAAGTTTCAGATGCCAAACCTAGTGGAAACATCAGATCTAGGTAGAAGTACATAGGGATAGTAAAAAAAATTAAAGGCACATTTTAGAAAGGCTATCCAGGCAGCCGCAGAGGCATGCACATCAAAACACAAGGGATGCCATGGCAATTTCAGAAAAACTCCATGCACCTGCATTGCCCTTCTGAAATTGGCATTTGCCCATCTTCAGACAGACACATGCCCTTGGTGCAAATCTCTGCATGTGCACGTGATGGGAAATGAAGCGGTGGGCACGTGTAGGATTCCAATAGAGCAGGGATTCTCAAGCCAGTCCTTGGGACACACCTAGCCAGTCGGATTTTCAGGGTAACCACAATGAACATGTATGAGAGAGATTTGCATACAATGGAGGAACAGAATTGATAGCTGTGCGGCGGAGATCATTAACACTATGTTTAAAACATTGGCAAGGATCTACTAAAGGTGCTTCTTCATGTGCTTTAGACAAATTATTCTTGTGCTTGCTAAGGCGCGCATGGAATTGCCTAGTTGTTTTTCCAATGTACAACTTAGGGCAAGGACAGCGTATGATATTAACTATATAGGAGGAAGTGCACGATGTCTCAGTCCATATAGAAAAAGTTCTACCATTTCTAGAAAATTTAGTTCCTTCTTCCATAACATCACTAAACTTACAACAACTACATTTGCAATATCCTTTTAAATTATCGCTCCTCTCAGTTGATCTAGCAACAGCTGGACAGAGACAGACTCAAAAATTTCACCCTCTGCTGTACGCTATATGTGGTCTTAAAGAAGACATAGCTGGATGTGCCTGGAAAACTGACCAACGATTTCTGATTACAGAGGCTATTTCTGGAGCCAAAGAGGAATATTGAAGAACACATGCTGCCATATCTTGATCAGGAGAGGTTTTTCTAGACTGGTCATTTATCAACCATTTTCGATGATTACAGTATGCCCTCTTATAGACTCTCCTCAAAATATTAGACAGATAGCCTTAATCCTTAAATTTGGAAAACATTTTCTCCGTCTGTAAATGGAATTCATAATTTGATGAGCATATTCTTTGACAGCGCAATAATTGTGAATAAGGTAGGCTGTTCATCAAATGAAGAGGATGAAAACGTCCAAATTGCAGCAGTGAATTATGGCCTGTAGGTTAAGAAAATAAAGTGGTAAACCCTTCAGCATTTTTAACTATTTGAACATCCAAAAAATGGATCTTAAAATGATCTTTTACCATCTTGAAATGTATAGCAGAGTTAGAGGAATTCATGTGTTCAAAGAATCTTCCAAACTATTTAAAGGGCCACCCAAAGAAGGAAGATATCATCAATATATCTCCACCATCTAATAATGTAGTGGGTATACGAAGAGGAATAAACCCATTGAGTTTCAAAGGCTTCCACGTAAAGACTGGCCAGTGAGGGAGCAAATGTTGCCCCCATCACTGTGCCTGAAATCTGTAAATAAAAATGATCTTGATAAACCAAATAATTATTTTTCAAAACAACTTCTGCGAGCTGTAATGAAAAACTAATTGGTACCTTATGAGGGCTTGTAGCATGTCCCAGAGCCAGGAGGGACAGACCTAAGAGCAGAGGGCATGCCACAATAGTGACCCTTAACCAACTCATGGCATGTATCTTCACTCCAGCCAGGCTGGAAGGGGAGGGGGGGGGTGGGGATCAGGGCAACACCATGTACATATCACCTGTGCAGTAACTGGCACAAGAGGCCATGTTGGCTCACAAATAAATGACCAGCTATCACTGTAATATATGAATGTGTTGTTCTTTACAGTGTACCTAATCACCACTATTGCTCCCCAT
Organism: Ichthyophis bannanicus; assembly: GCA_033557465.1. Classification (NCBI taxonomy): domain Eukaryota; kingdom Metazoa; phylum Chordata; class Amphibia; order Gymnophiona; family Ichthyophiidae; genus Ichthyophis; species Ichthyophis bannanicus. The sequence continues at coordinate 1,000,881,022 of CM066031.1, forward strand.
TGTCCCTTACACACAGCATGTGCCTGATGGTACCACCCAGGGGAACACAGCCACCTGTATGTCTAGCATTGGGACCCAGCCTTTCTCATCATCCCCAGCCACCCCATGGCACCCCGGGGACATCTGGCCTGACACAAGACCTAGGCAAGGGCTTTGCACCCAATCCCTTGCAGTACACCTTCCTACAGAGCTTTGTAACCCCAAACTGTCCTCCAAAAGCACTAGCCATGCGCCCCTCACCCCTTGCACAGGACACATCCTCCTCATGGCATACTGTCACTGCTAACATCTTCAGAATGATGCAGGGGAGATGTGACCAGAGGGAAATGGGTCATAGATACAGACCCATGTCTAGTGGTGGTCTGCCCACCTCCATGGCAACATGAACACAAAATCTGGAGATGAACACCATGCCTTCATACCTGTCAACTGTACCTGCAGACAGTACAGGCCAGGAGAGGCTCATGTGGCAGGGGTTGTCCAAGGCCATCCATGGCTGACAGCAGCTTGAGTCAGTGACTGAAACAACTATACAGGGGGTCACCACATCCGTGGACTGCCATTTGCTATACACCCAGCCACCATGCAGTGGGTCACAGCTCATGCACCCAGATTGGTCAGCCAGTGTGCCCACATGTGCCCACCACATGTGCAGAAGAAGGCACCACACAGGGATGGACTCTAAAGTTACTGATTGGGTTAGAAATTGGTTGAGTGGGAGGCAACAAAGGTACAGGTAAATGGGCTCACTCTGAGGAGAAGGAGGTTACCAGTGGTGTGCCACAGGGATCTGTCCTTGTTCAGATTCTGTTTAACATCTTTGTTAGTGATATTGAGAAAGGACCATCGAGTAAGGTTTTTTCTTGTTTGCAGATGATACCAAAATCTTCATTTGAGTAGACACACAGGAAGGAGTCGATAACAAGCTTAGCTAGAAGAATGGTCGAGAATTTGGCAACTTGAAATTTAATGCTAAAAAATGCAAGGTCATGCATTTAGGCTGCAAAAATCCAAAGGAGCTGTACAGCATAGGGGGTGAGGTCCACTAAAGAAGAGTGGGACCTGGGCGTAATTGTGTTTGGTGATCTTAAAGTAGTTAAACAGGTAGAAAAGGCAACTGCAAAAGCCAGAAAGATGCTTGGGTGTATAGGGAGAGGAATGGCTAGCAGAAAAAAGAAGGTGATAATGCCTCTGTATAAGTCTCTGGTGTGACCTCATTAGGAGCATTATGTGCAATTCTGGAGACCGCACCTTCAAAACAATATAAGCAGTTTGGAATCCGTGCAGAGGATGGCTACTAAAATAGTTAGAGGTCTTTGTTATGAAGCATATGAGGACAGACCTAAAGATCTTAATATGTATACTTTGGAGGAAAGGTGTGATAGGGGGCGATATGATAGAGACCTTTAAATACCTCCGTGGCATAAATGCGCAGGAGGGTCTCTTTCAATTGAAGACAAGCTCTGTTACAAGGGGACATAGGATGAGAGTGAAAGGGAGTAATATGCAGAAATATTTTTTTATCGAAAGAGTGGTAGATGCAGGGAATAGTCTCTCAGTGGAGGTGGTGGACATGAGGACAGTATCTGAATTTAAAAAAGCATGGGACAAACACAGAGGATCTCTAAAAGTAAAAAGGGGACTAATGAAGTTGATATGGAAGGGCAGAATAGACAGGCCATGTGGTCTTTTTCTGCCATCATGTTTCTGTGTTTCAATAGGCTTTTTATTAAAGGCCAGAACACAGTGGAATCACACCATTGATACAGACAGGTCCACATGACAATGGATGCCACATGTGCACAGCAGGCATAGCAAATTCCAGGCAACTATGGCAAGTTTCTTGCCCCCTGCCTCAATGTACAGGTAAAAACAGGCTGTCAGAGCCCTGCGGGGCATATATCCACAAACCTAAAACACAAATATATTCCCTTGCCCGCGCCACTCTCCTTTCCCCTCTCCACTTGCTGGGGAAGGTCAGTAAAGAACACATCATTAGCAGCAAGCATTTGCCATTGCACCACACAAGAGTAGTCTCACCCATCACTGTACCCCTTCCCCAACACCCACCACACATTGCGCTGTGACAGGCGTCTATGGATATATGCAAGTGTGGGAACATTTGATGACCAAAGAGACCATGACAAACAGTGAACACATCCCACATGCGAGCTACTGCAATAGCCTGTGCATCACATCCAACTCCCTTAGCTGGCTAGAGACAGTCATAATATATGATAATATAGAGCTGGGTATTCTGCAGTTGTAAATGTGAAGGGATGGTTATTTTGCATCCATGATCATGCAGCATATCATGCAGCATATCTGCACGTCTCCCTCCCCTTTCCAAAATGGCCTCCTTGCATGTGTATATCCTGTAGACATATCCAGCTGTAATCCATTCAGTAAGATACATGCAAATTAGGGATGTGCAGGCACTGCCTTTTGCACGTGCATATACAGTAACACAAAGACAGATGTGCACTGCCTCATTTTGCACACGCTGTGATTATTGCTGTTGCAGGTCTTGCCATGGCTCCTAAGCAAAGAATGCTCACCAGGAAGGACAACTTCTGCCAGTGTGAGGTAGAACTCCTGTTACAGGATGTGATCAAGCATCAGAGAGTGCTCCTGGGCCACAAGGGGGTATGTGAGTGTGAGTGCCTACCAAAAAGAGAAACTCTAATAAGGCATCTATCAGAAACTCAATGCAATCTTCCACCGAATCATGACCTGAGGACCTCAAGTGCAAATGCAGGGAGGTCAAGAGGAGGACCAGGTCCTAGGTCCAGGGGAGAGGACTAGATGGCCAGGCATTAGTGCACCTGGTGATGGATGAGGAGATAGTGATGGAGGATACATCAAGGGCTTCTCAGAACACAGTGAGTAGATGAGTTTCATACCCTCTACAACCTGTACTCCCCCTCCCTACATTCCCTACTACCTCATATTTATTTTATTTATTATTTATTTATTTATTTTTATTTATTGAACAGGTTTTTTAATACCGCTTTATCATTTCAGTCAAAGCGGTTTATATTGTAACTTCAACTCGGTAATGTACATTAAACAGGGACATTGATAACTTGGATTTTTCTGAGGCAATGGAGAGTAAAGTGACTTGCCCAAGGTCACAAGGAGTGCCAGTGGGAATTAAACCCTTGAGAGTGCCATGTTGTCAGTCCTTTCCATCTCGGTGTGCACTATTTAGGGTTGGAAACACTTGTCACTTGAATTCTACTAGGGCACACATTTAGGGCATTTGTACATGATATTCTGACAGGAGTGCCTGCAGCATGGGGGGGGGCAGAGGGGGAGACCTGGGTATTAGCCACCAAACATGGCTTCCACGCATGCGATATGGTTGTCCCCATAACCCCTGGCTGGATAGCTGCTCTGCCATTCTGCTGCTCTGATACCCTCATTACCTGTGCATGCTGTGTGTGCAGAGGTTGTGATAGATACAGCATCACTGCAGTGACCAGACACCACACCTCAAATCACCCTACTACTGCACATTTGAAAGAAGCCTCCAAGAGACACCTAGGGCACATCTAGGCCTCTGCTATGGTGGTGCATGAGCAACTTCCAGCTCTGCCCTATCTCTTTGGGCCCTGTCACCTGGCATGGCACCATGCTCGTTGCCTTGCCTCCCTCTTTTCAACTATCATTGCTCCACTTGACGTCCCTGTTCAGACTTCTACATCGACCTTGGGTTGGGTCCAGCACACATCTCTGGCATATAGGCTGTTGGTGTACATGCCTTGCTGTGGCTGTAATGGTGGGATGTGTGCTTTTGGCACCTCCAGACACGGACTCTGTCATTGTGCACTGTGGAATTCATGCCTTGCCATGGACCTGCAGAGTGAGGGGGTTGAATGGCACAGCATTTAGACCCCCCCCCCCACAATAGCCCCCTGCCCCCTCACATGTTAAGCCTTTACACAATAGCCCCAGCCCCCTCACATGTATGCTGCAGTGTGCCCTGGCTACAGTCAATGCAATGGGGTCATGTCTTACATTGAGAGTGCCATTCACTGTTGCACACTGTGGAACAACCTTTCAGATGGTTTATATGTGTGTAGAATGTGTATCCAACACTTATATGAGATGGGTTGGGTAGACAGCCACAACATGAGGATTGATAGAATTTGATGCTTTAAATACAGAAGTGCAGGGGTCGGCAAATGCACTGGAGGAAAGCAGTGCAGAGCCCAGCAGCCAGCCTCTTGGAAAAGCCCATGCCACAGGGCATTTCATCCCAGGATGACAGTGAAAGGACAGCCGAGGCATCTAATGGAGAAGGGTAATGTCATGGAGGGGACCAATCTCTAGCTTCTGCCTCTCTCCCTTTGATGATGTCCACATAGCTGTGGAGGGTGCAGGCATGGATGACAGCAGGGCCAACCAAATACTCGCCACCAATTGCAGCAGCTTCTGCACTGCACTAAATGGCTCCTACAGCAGAATATGCAAAACCAGGCTCAGTGTGCTGAGACACTGGAACTGCTGAGATAGTCTCTCACCTTCCAGGAACCACACATTGAACTCCAGGACACAACTGCAGGCCACCCCTTCCATGAGAGCTTACAACAGTCTGTTCTGCTGGCTAATGTCTCTGACAGATTCTCAGAGTTCAGCCAGCACATTGATGCACCAACATATTTATTTATTTAGCTATAATGCCTATATACCGCTTTTCACTGGGTCAAAATAGTTTACATTAAACAACAAGAGATATATCGAACAGGTAGTAACTTATTTACAGGGGTTATACACTTTGGAACTCCCTCCCAACGAGCCTGAGGGCATTAAATGACATCATAGACTTCCGCAAGGCCCTTAAAACCCTGCTCTTTACAGAAGCCTATGAGCAAACAGACAATAGTCTCTACCCAAACAGTAATGCAACTACCTCCGCCAACTCGATACTCACTCATCCCAACTAGACATAAGAGTCATTGAATAATGTTGTTAAGTACCCTCATGTTAAATGTAACCCTCCCATTGTGATGTGACCACTTTGATTGTAGGATAAGGTGGTATACAAATCTGTCTAAATAAATAAACATGGTCTCAACTTATTTACAGTCCCGATTGGGTAAGCATTAGGATTTCCTAATTTATTTATAATTCTTCTTCATATCTCGGCCACAAATTTATCTTGTGTACAACGTAATCATGTGTTCATTGGGTGTTGCTCAGGTCTGTGCCAAAGTGTTCTCTGAATGAGTGGGTCTTTATTTGTTTCCGAAAGGAGGCAAGGTCCTTGTTCTGGATTTTGGCTGGAAGAAAGTTCCATAGTGACGGGGTGTAGAGATCAAATGCATGCGCACATGTTTGATGATTGTGCTTTGTCCTTGCATGTGGTATGGTCAGAACATTATTAGTGGTCTGCCTTGTGGATCTCTTAGAGTTAGGCTGTGTTAGGAGTGTGTGTAGATGTGATGTTTGTTGTTGGTATAGTGCTTTGTGAATCAGTAGTAAGGATTTATACTTGATCCGAGATTCCACTGGGAGGATGTGGAAGTGCTTCAGTACTGATGGGAATTCAGCAACCTTAAGGTTTGCTGCCTCTGCTGCACAGTCTGTGGGAAGGCTACATATTCAGCTGTTTGGGTTAGGAAGGCCCTCAGGAACTGGGAGATGCATTGTGATACCGCTGACTGGCTGGGCCCCACAATGGCAGTGAACACAGCTGAAAACTGCCAGTGGCTATGAAGATGACGGCCATGGAGATCTTGAAGTGGACAGGCTGTGTAATGGAGTGGAGAAGCTGCTCCTGGCAGAGATGGTGTACGGCTGCCTTATCAAGGTAGAACCTAGTGAGGCACCTCTCATCCATGAGGTGCAGAAAGTGGGTCTTCGGCCTGTAGACCCTCTGGTGTGGGTGGCTTCTGGTGGCTTGCAATAGCATATCTCATTTAAATACAAAGCTCTACTGTACTTTTGGCTCATAAATCATTTTACTCAGGGCTTCCAATATATTTGTTTGATTTGCTTGTGCCTTATGTGCCAGCTAGGTCTCTCCACTCGCAAGGTCAGAATCTTTTTGTGATTCCACCTAATAATTTAGCTATTTACGAGTCAACTCATCAATCAGCTTTTTATTTTTTGGCCCCTGTTCTTTGTAATTCTATGCCATTATATATAAGAACAGAATCTGCATTAAAGACGTTTTAAAAAGCTTTAAAAATGTACTTTTTTAACTTGGCGTATGGAGGGGATCAGATGTGCTCTCTTGCTGTGGTGGCCTACTGGAATTTGTTCTGTTTTATGTGTTTGTGTGTAGTTTTCATTTGATAATTTTATGTATGCTATTGATTTTGTGTGTTTTTTTCCTATTTTATTCAATAGTTTGTTTGTATCCTCTGTTCTCGTATTTTAATATTTTTTTATTGTTAGATTTTAATTGTAAACTCTCTGATGTTATTATGTAGAGTGGTATATCAAGTTTTAAATAAACTATCTCCCAGTGGCCCTCATGCAGCAAGGCCAGCACAACTAATGTGAAGGTCATCCATGGCTACATTTTCCCACCACCAGCACTTCCTGACTCCCACAGCACACACAGACAAGCAGAAGGGAACCACACAGAAACCCAGAGGCTGGGGGTAACACCAGGGCATGCACAGACTGTAAGCACCATGTATCCAGGTGGAATTTATATCACTATGGATAGACACCCACCTAAGGTCAGAAATTATTCAACTTGTGGCTGAATATTGTCACTCTCTGGATAGTCCGACCCCACCCTCGCTCTGCCCATGGCAGCCCCAACACTGACAGATAGTGCTGCTAATTGTCTCTCTTGGTCTTCTTATCAGGATAACCTCCATGGTTATTCAGATAAGGGCTTCTGAATGTTTTTTTTCTTTTTTTCACTTCACATGGTTCCCAGGCTGAGAACTTGTAAGTCAACGTCTTGGGCTCTGAATATTTACATAAGCTCTAAAACTCATTCAGCACTGTATCCCTGAACTGTAGATAGAAGAGAGTCAACGTAAAAATTCAAAACTGCAGAAATCTCAAAGTTCTCTCTAATAGTGTGTTTGGGATGCCCTGGGGTGACTGATCCCAAGCACTTTGTGTTCTGGGTCTCTCAAGGACAGAAAAGGGATACACCTTGTTAGTCTCATTAACCTTACTGAGAAAAACACCTCTCCTAGGGATAAATGGACCTTCTGGCACTCCTGAGATGAGTCCATGATGCCTTCTGCTTCTGTGATTTTTCAGACCTCCTGGGTCTGGGTCTCATCCACGTCTCCTTGGTCCTTTAATTCCATTTTAGATGTGGTTAAGCCTTCCCAACTTAAGGACACCAGCACTCACTGGAGTTATATGATTTATCTGACCATCTCCCAGGCTGTGCCTGAACCTCCCTTGGGCTCCTGCAGTTTCTCTTCTTCCTCCCAGCTCCTGTGGAGGGCACATGAAGATGCCTGGCCTCTGGATACAGGGCCTTTTATCCTTCCTCTCCTAAAACAATGAAGGAGAACCTCTCTCCCAACTTATGAATGACAGGCAGGCCTGTCATCCATTATCTCACAGGTCAGGTCAGATAAGGAGAAGGGACTCCAGAATGTTCCTCTGTCTGAGACAAGGAGGGCACATTGTGGTGTGCTGACACTATTAATGTGATATTTCCCTCAGGGCACACTGCAGCAAATGAGCCCTGTGGCAAATAACATGTTAATGGCGTTAGCCTGCAATGTTAGAATGTACGGCACTAAAATGGTCCTTACTAACTCACCAGTCTCATGTAGCAGGACACCACAATGACTGCCTGGAGAAAAACACACAGTTGTGTGCAAAGGTTTAGGCACCTCTGATGAATTTGTCCATGTCAAGCTGACGGAACCTCTGCATCTTACAAAGTTAAACACCCCATCTTTCTGCAAATGTTAATGTATAATTACTATTAATTTGCTAATTTTAAACAATTGAAAAGAATAGAAAAGTGAATATGGCAGGTGCAGATGCTTGGACTCCCTTCCAGTCAGTACTTTGTAGCATCTCCTTTTAGAAAAATAAAAGCTTCCAACATTTGTTGTAGCCACCTAAGTCTTTCTAGTCTTGTTTTTGGAAAGTTTCCCTACTCTTCTTTGCAGGGCTCTTCTAGTTCAGAAATATTCTTAAGTCTCCTTCATGTTTGAGATCTCCCCGTTTTTGATTGCATTTGCTTGCTATGTCAAGCATTTTGAATGATGGCTTATAAAACCTTTTAAATAAGTAAATAATATTCAAGGCTGGGGACTGTGAAGGTTATTCCTAAACCTTCATCTTTCTTTCCTGGAAGTACTCCATGATTGATTTTGAGATATGTTTCGGATTGTTGTTTGTTGAAATCTCCAACCTTTTTGCAGCTTCACTGACTGTGGAACATTAGCTTCTAGGATATGTTGATATTTAATTGAATCCATTCTACCTTCTACCAGCACAATTATTCTTCTGCCACTGGCTGACTGCCACACAACCCCAGAACATAATAGATCCATCTCGATGCTTCACAGCTGGCAAGGTGTTCTTTTCTTGAAACGCTTCATCCTTTTTTTCTCTAAATGTATCCTGTGTGGATGTGGATGACCAGCTTGGTTTTCATTTCATCAGTCCTAAGCATTTTGTCCAAAACGTTTCAGGCTTATCAAGGTTTTCCTTTGATACTTTAGACAATGACTTTTTTTGATGAGGTCATAGAAGAGGTTTCATTCTGACAGCTCTCTCAGGCAACTCAGGCTGATCATGTTGTTTGAGCTATACTTTGGAACTATGGATAACTCGTCCAGTGTCAGTTAAACTTTTCAGCACCTTATCTGCAGTTATCTGTCTGTTCTATTTTATAGACCTGACCATTTTTATCAGAGATTTTTCTTGGTATCCCAGATCTTGTTTTGAAGTTAACAGTTCCATTTAACATCTATTTTTTAGCAATGTTTCTGATACTGAAATTGCTAGCTAGAAGTGTGATTGTTCTATTTTCCACAACCATGGGCTCCTCTAAAAAGCTGTCTTTGCGTTTGAGAATAAAGATAATTCACTCTTATAAAGCAGGGAAAGGTTATAAAAAGTCTATAAACACTTTAAAGACTTTTAATAACCTTCCCCTGCTTTATAAGAGTGAATTATCTTCATTCTCAAATGCAAAGACAGCTGTTTAGAGGAGCCCATGGTTGTTGAAAATAGAAAGAACAATCACAAACTGAGAGCTTAAAAGATTCAGGGTATCTGTTCAATCGTGGAATGTCTTCACCTGACTAAACTGAAGGCCTAATGAGGCACAAAATGCTTTGGACCTTATTAACAATTTTAAAAAATGTGTATTGAATCTGCTGGAAGTATATTCTGCTGGAAGTATATTCAAGGGAGGAGTAGCCTAGTGGTTGGGGCAAGGTACTTCAGGCCGGAAGGTCGGTGGTTCAAATCCCACTAGAGGACAGCAACCTTGGGCCGGAAGGACTGGGGTTTCTAGTCCCACAGATGCTCCTTGTGGTCTTGGGCAAGCCACTTAACCCTCCATTGCCCATGTTCCCTGTAAGTATTAGTGTATGTGTCTCATATCCCCATGTGTTAAATGTATCCCCCAATTGTGTTGTGACCGCTTTGATTGAAGGATAAGGCGGTATACAAAACTGTCTAAATAAATAAATAAATAAATAAATGTTTGCACCTTCCATATTCACTCTATATTATCTTCAGTTTTTTAAACCAGCAAATATATAGTAATTATGAAAGCTTTCTGCAAATTTTAATGTATGCTTAACTTTTTACCATGCAGAGATTGTGTCAGCTTTTGTTCACATAGGCATTCAGTGAAACATACAATTTGAAAGGGAGGAAGCTAAACTAATGCAAACAACTGTAGACATCATAAGCATCCTGGAAATCTAGTGAAGGAGGATAACCAATGGGATGCTGTGATACCAGGATACAAGTTATATCAAAATGATAGCACAAATCCTATTGATGGAGGGGTGGTGTTATATGTTAGAGATGGCAGAAAATCAAACAGAATAAATGTCCTGAAAGGAAACAAAATGCACTGTGGAATCCATATGGATAGAAATGCCATGTATGATTGGAAAGACTTTAAAGATGAGAGTGTATTTCCATTCATCTGACCAGGTGTAATGCTAAAAGAATTTAGGAAAGTTAACAAAGCTGGCAATGTAGTAGTATTGAGATATTTCAATTATCCCAGTACCAAATCAGTAAAGATCTCATCAGGCTACAGATAAAGTTTCTAGATGCCATAAATTACTATTTCATGAAACAATTTGTCCCAGAACTGACAAGAGGGGAAAGTAATCTACATCTAGGGGTAACAGTGGTAGTGCCACTTGCAGTAGTGAGATCATAATTCAATCAAATTTGAACTACTGCAGTTGTAGTTAACTTAAAAAGGGGATCTGTGATAAAATTAAGAAATTAAGGGCCCAATATTCGAAAGGCATTTACAGTTTACAGCCCAGTCAACTGTGTAAATGCCTTAAATCGGGATATTCAACAGCACTTTCACGGTTAGTGCCATTGAATATTCCCTTCTAACTCCCCTATGTGCCCTGCTGCTATCCAGTTAGCATCAGGGCATATCGGGATCCTTCCAGAGCAGAGCAGAGGTGGCGATAAGCGATAACCAGGCAGCAGCGATATTGCATGCTGCCCGGTTAATGATCTGCACCAAAAAGATAGGTAAGGAAAACCGTTGCCTATCTTTCGGCACAGGAACTATCCGGGCAGCATGCAATATCGTTGCTGCCCGGTTCCCTAATGCAGATTCCGACGTGTGCAGCGATTCCCGGATGTTCAGTGCCAGGGCCACATATGACTCCAGCATTGAATATTTGGGGTTAAGGGTAGATGGGCAGGGCTATGTGCCATAGTGGCATATAGCCTGCCCAGAAGAATATCGGGCCCTAAGAACATAAGATTTTCCATTTTGGGTAAGAACAAATATTTATTTATTTAGCAGGATGTTTTTTTATACTGCTTTATCATTTTAGTCAAAGCAGTTTACATTGTAACTTAAACTTGATAATGTACATTAAACAGGGACATTGATAACTTGGATTCTTCTTAAGCAATGGAAGGTTAAGTGACTTGCCCAAGGCAATGGTCCATCAAACCCAGTATCCTGTTTCCAACAGTGGCCAATCCAGATCACAAATATCTGTTAGATTCCCAAAGGTTTGACAGATTCCATGCCACTTATCCCAGGGGTAAGCAGTGGATTTCCCCCGTCCACTTTAATAATGGTTTATGAACTTTTCCTCCAGGAACTTATCCAAACCTTTTTTTAAACCCTTCTACACTAACAGCTTTTACTACATCCTCCGGCAATGAATTCCAAAGCTTAATTACAGGTTAAGTAAAAAAATATTTTCTCAGATTAGTCTTCAATGTGCTACTTTGTAGCTTCATTGCTTGCCCCCGTCTTTGTACTTTTTGAAGGAGTAAGCAACCAATTCACATTTACTTATTCTACTCCACCCATTATTTTGTAGACCTCTAGCTTATCTCCCCTAGGCCATCTCCTCTCCAAGCTTTTAAGTCTTTCCCTACAGAGGAATCCTTCCATCCCCTAACCTGTTAAGTCTTTCCTTACAGGGGTATCCTTTTTCATTTTGGTTGCCTTTCTCTGTACCTTTTATAATTCCATTATCTTTTTTAAGATGCGGTGACCAGAGCCGCACACAATACTCAAAGGCAAGGTTGCACCATGGAACAATACAGAGGGGTTTTGATATCCTTTGTTTTATTCATTATTTATTTCCTGATAATCCTTAGCATTCTATTTGTTTTCTTGGATGCCGTTGTAGACTGAGCAGAGGATTTCAACATATTATCCACGATGACACCTACACCTTTTCCTGGCTGGTGATTCCTAGTGTGGAACCTTGCTTCATGTAACTATAATTTGGGTGGTTCTTCCCCATGTGCATAACTTTGCACTTGTCTGCATTAAATTTAATCTGCCATTTGGATGCCCAGCCCCCCAATTTCTCAAGGTCCTCATGCAATTTTTCACAATCCTCTTGTGATTTTACAACTTTGAATAATGTTGTCTTCTGCAAATTTGATCACCTTTCTTGTTGTTCCCATATCCAGTCATCTATAACTATGTTAAAAAGTAGTGGGCCCAGCACAGATCCCTGGAGTTCTCCACTATTCATATTTCTCCATTAGCCCTACCCTCTGTTTTCCATCTTTTATCCAGTTACCAATCTACAATAGGCCATTGCCTCCTATCCCATTACTTTTAATTTCCTCAAGAGAGTCTCATGCATGACCTTGTCAAAGGCCTTTTAAAAATCCAGATATACTACATCAACCGATTCATCTTTATCTACATGTATATTTACACCATGATAGAACATAGCATAGGCTTGATTCACTTGGCTAAATCCATGTTAGCTTTGGACCCGATACTGAGACACAAGTTGCGGGGCTGCAAGTCCCTGTGGAATCCCTATTCCCCTCCTGCTCTCCTTACATGTCCTGAGCAGTAGGACGGGGAGAGCTGGTGGGGGGCAGGAGGGAACAGGAACTGGGTGGAGCGGGGTCAGATCGAGCCGGCAGGATGTACAGGGCCGATTCCGGTCATGGCCCTGTATGTCCTGCTGGGTCAAAGGGGACTTGCTGCTTATTCCACCTCAAAGGTGGAATAAGCAGCACCGACTCGGTGATTGGGCCTGGGGATCCACCCCCGGAGCTAGGGCCAGGTGCAGAGGGGGTCCCCGCCGCCCGATCCAGGCCCCAGTTGGCCAGCCATGTGTTGGGCAGTGGAGAAGGGGGGGGGGGCTGAGCCGCGGCAGCCAAGGGAGCCTGTGGGGAAGACGTCCCCGCAGGCAGGCAGGAGCACGCTGGGCTGTCCTCAGGCCCGATTCCATGAACCACAGGAACTTTGGTTCCCATGGTCCAGAATCAGGTCCTAACAGGCCCATCCTGCACAGGGACATCCGGATGGCCCGGGCATGCCCCTTTCGGAATCAGGATCTTTGTCACATTAGACTGTTGTTGTTAAGTGCCGTCGAGTCAGAGTTGACTCATGGCGACCCTCTGGATAGCTATCCTAAATTGTGTTCGGTCTTCAGTCAGGTGGCTCATTGTTGACAGACTGGTACCCGTAGCTGCTGTTATTGTATCGATCCATCTCATTGCTGGCCTTCCTCTTTTGCGTTGACCTTCTATCTTGCCAAGCATGATGTCTTTCTCTAATGATCTCTCTCTTTGCATGATGTGTCCAAAGTATGAAAGTCAAAGTCTTGTCATCTGAGCTTCTAAAGAAAGCTTAGGTTTGATCTCCTCTAGTACCGACTGGTTTCTTCTTTGGGTAGTCCATGGTATACACAGTATTCGCCGCCAGCGCCATAATTCAAAGACATCAATTTTCTTCCTGTCTATCTTTTTCACTGTCCAGCTTTCACATCCATATGATGTTATTGAAAATACCATGGCTTGAATAAGTCAAATCTTTATATGGAGAGAGACATCTCTGCTCTTGAGAATCTTATCTAGGTCTTTCATAGCCATTCTGCCAAGAGCAATGTGTCATCTGATTTCTTGACTGCTTGTTGCTTCTTTATTGATAGTTGATCCAAGTAGGTTAAAGTTGTTCACGATTTCAATTTCTTCTCCTTCAACGATGAACCTGTTGGATTATGCCAGTTGTCATGATCTTTGTCTTCTTTACATTAAGGTACAGGCCCATTTTGAGACTATGTTCTTTGATTGTGAGAAACAAATGTTTCAGATTATCTTCACTTTCAGCCAGTAATGTGGTATCATCAGCATAGTGAAGATTGTTGATGAGTCTTCCACCAATCTTCACACCTCTGTTGTCTTCATACAATTCTGCTTCTCTGATGATTTGTTCTGCATATAAATTAAACAGGTAGGGGGAAAATATGCAGCCTTGTCTTACACCTTTGCTTATTTTAAACCATTCTGTTTCTCCATGTTCTGTTCAAACTGTTGCTTCTTGATCAATGTACAGATTGTGCAAGAGTATGATCAGGTGTTCTGGTATACCCATGTTTCTTAATATGGCCCAGAGTTTCTCATTGTTTACACAGTCAAAAGCTTTGCTATAGTCGATAAAGCACAAATAGATATCCTTTTGGTATTCTTTAGTCTTTTCAGGGATCCATCTCACATCCACAATGATGTCTCTCGTTCCTCGCTCTTTCCTGAACCCTGCTTGCACTTCAGGTAGTTCTTGTTCCAGGTATGGTTGTAGTCTCTTTTGAATAATCTTCAGTAGAATCTTGCTGGCATGTGGGATCAGAGCAATTGTGCGATAATTTCCACAGTCAGTTGGATCACCTTTCTTTAGTATTAGTATATACACAGATCTTTTCCAGTCAGTTGGCCATGATGTTGTCTTCCATATTTCTTGGCAGAGCCTTGTAAGTACGGTAACAGCTGCATCAGATTGCTGTAATACTTCTATGGGAATGCTATCAATGCCTGGTGCTTTGTTCTTTGATAAGGATTTAAATGCTGCTTCAACTTCTTCTTTCATCACCAATGGTTCCCGATCATAAGGTACAGGTTGAAACGGCTGTTGGTCCACTTGATCTTTATCATATAAAAACTCTGTATATTCCTTCCATCTTTTCTTGATCTTCTCAGCATCATTCAACATAGAACCTTGAGCATCTTATAACATTCCAATTTGAGGCTGGAACCTTTTCTTTAACTCTCGTAGCTTTAGGAAAGCCGATCTTGTTCTTCCTCTAATAGTTTCTGCTTCTATTTCCTTGCATGCGTCATTGTAGTACTTTTCCTTGTCCTGTCTTGCTGCACGTTGGAAATCTCTGAGTTCTGTGATTGTCTTTCTTTCTCCTCTGGCTTTAGCTTCTCTGCATTTCTGGGCAATTTTCAGAGTTTCTTCTGTCATCCATTTTGGCCGTTTTTTCTTTTTCACCTTTTGTAGAGACTTCTCGCTTTCTTCCAACACAACCTTCTTGATGTCATTCCATAACTCTTCTGGAGCTCTGTCATTTGTATCTAAAGCAGCAAATCGATTTTGCAGGCAGTCTTTAAATTCCAGTGGTATATTCTCAAGGTCATATTTTGCTGCATTCATGAGTGGTTTGCTCTTTTTCAACTTTAGCTTGAGTTTGCATACTAGTAGTTGAGGATCTGTACCACAGTCAGCTCCAGGTTTTGTCTTTGTTGATGTTATAGAGCTTTTCCATCGTTGACTACCACAGATGTAGTCAATTTGATTTTTATACAATCCATTGGGTGAAGTCCATGTGTACAGTTGCCGCTTGTGTTGCTGGAAGAAGGTGTTTGAGATGAATAGATCGTTAGACTGATAGAATTCTGCTAGATCTTCTCCAGCTTCATTTCTGTTGCCAAGTCCATATTTTCCAACTACTTTGTCTTCTTCTTTGTTGCCAACTTTTGCATTCCAGTCACCCATGACTATCAGGATATCCTGTTTGCATATACTGTCAATTTCAGCTTGTACGTGTTCATAGAACTCTTCAATTTCATTCTCTTCTGCAGCTGTTGTTGGGGCATATACTTGAATTATAGTTGTGTTGATAGGCATTCCTCGTAGACGAATAGAGATTAAGCGTTCGCTGACTGCATTGTATTTCATTACAGTTCTTGCAAGTTTCTTCTTTATTATAAATGCAACACCATTTCTTCTTTGTCTTTCATTTCCAGCATAGTAGACCATGTGATCATCTGATGCAAAGTGCCCAATGCCAGTCCATTTCAGTTCGCTGACACCCAACAGATCAAGATGTACACGTTCCATTTCATTCTTGACCACCTCCAACTTCCCTTGGTTCATGCTTCGTACGTTCCATGTTCCAATGTGTAAGACATCTTTACAGCTTCTGACTCTCATTTCATGCACAGCTACATCAGCAGTCAGACATCCCGAGGGCTTTGATCCAACCACATCATAAATGCTGGCTTTACTCTGAAAAGTCTTCAGCTCTTCCCCAGTAGCTAGTTGAGTGCCTTCCGACTTGGGGGTCTCATCTTCCAGCACTACAGCATAATTTGTTTTGTTGTAACTATCTTTGTTGTAACATGGCAAGATACAGAAGTAGATTGCCGGGCCTTTCTTCCGCACAGTTTAAGTTTGGTATTGTTGCCGTTGTCACAGAAATGTGATCCTCCACCGTCAACACTATCCCATTCTGCTGCTGCCCAGATGTGTGGTTTGTCTTGGTCTGGCACCTCAGCTGAGACCTGTCCATCTTGGGAGACCCTGCCAGTAGTTAAACTACCGATAGTTTAGCTCTCAACATCACTGATGCACACAAGCCCTCACAGCACGACAAGCTGCAAACCAAGTGAGGGCACATTAGACTATGACTATCTATATATTTAGCAATTTTGCTGTTTAGAATAGTTTTTGCCATTTTACCCATCACTGACATCAGACTTACTGGTCTGTAGTATCCCAGATCACCCCTGGAACCTTTTCTAAAAATTAGCATTAAGTTGGCCACCTTCCAATCTTCAGGTACTATAGGCAATTTTAATGATTGTTTACAAATCATTAATAGTAGGTCTGCAATTTCATTTTTGAGTTCTTTCAGCATCCTGGTCCAGCTGATTTGCTACTTTTTAGTTTGTCAAATTGCTCTATTTCATCTTCCAGGTTCACCGAGATTTGTTTCAATTCCTTCAGTTCATTACTTTTAAATGTCATTTCTTGCATGGGTATTGTCACGCAGCAGACCCTCTGGGAACAGAAGAAAATGTTTTAAACACAGAAAAAGTCAGGCATAAGCTGCAATATTTCGAGGAACCAGACAGAGGGAGCAAGAGGGACCTCCGAGAGACTGAGGAACCACGCCCCATAGGTCGTGAGGTAATGCCAGCCAGCCTCCAATCAAGGAAGAGAGGAGTACCTCTTAAAGAGAGTCTGGAAGACTGGAGAGAAGAGGAGGCAGGACCAGCAGAAGAAGCAGGACCAGGAGAAGAGGCAGGACCAGCAGAAGAGGCAGAATCGGAAGGACGGACAGAATGGACAGATCCAAGAGAAAGGGTTCTCCTCAGAGATAAGGAGAGAGGAGAAGGTGTGCTCTTCAAGGAAGAGAGGTGCAGGAAGAAGGCCAGTTCTGGGAAAGGAAGGGCTGAAGCAGTAGCCCTTGGACAGGAGTTTGGCAGAAGGCAGCAGCAGCTGCTGTGGCATGAAGAGAGGAGCAACCGAGGAGAAGGAGTGACAGCTCCGTCAAGAGTGAGTGCTCTTCGTCCAGAGAGGCAAAGGCATTGCTGTGACTGCAGTAGAAGGCCAACTGAAGGACGGCTGGAGAACCTAAGGCCTATTGCTCAGGCAAGTCAGAATCCCAGCCGAGGCAGGCCTCAACCCTCACCTGGAGTAGAAAAGCCAAAGATAAAAGGTAACCCTTATTTTACTCAAAGCAGGTTTCAGACTGCTGGTATATGGGGAGGACAGGGAGCAGAGGAATACTGTCCATATAAAACTGCCTATGATACAACGTACAAGAAACGTTTATCAAATAAGAGACTTTTTAATGAGAAAGGTTTGCATGAAGCTAATGTAAAATCCTTGCAGAGGGAGGAGTGTTCTTAGTATAGGAGAGCACAGGACCGACACCCTACTCTTAACCCTGAGCATTGGGAGGTCATACAAAAGTTATATCAGAAGTCTGACTACAATTTGCCAGAAACTACTGACTCAGTTTCAGAGGCTTCCGAATTGGAACCGATGCAAGTGGAATTTGCTAAAGAGCTTTCAGATACAGAAATGGACTGTAATTACTGCATGACAGGAAGCCTGGAGTCCTTGCCTAGCGTATAAGCCATAACTTGGGGAATAAAAAATGTTTGTTTTTGTACACCACTCTGTGAAGATAACAGTTTTGCTTTAAACTCATGTTTTACTTTTTCTTCTAACCTGAAGTAAGGACACTTGTGTTGATGTTATTACCCAACTATTTGAACCTTTGCAAGAAGGGGAAATAAATGCCTTTGTTTTCCCTCCACTCTGACCTTTGTGTTCTTTGAGATTTGGTAACAAGGAGGCTACCAGGCTAAAAGTCCCTGGGCCCTGTGAAACACTTGCCAAACTCAACCTTATATATTTTTGTGTCCAACCTACCTTGGTCTATTACCCTGCCAAGGTGGTGCACGTGACAGTATCTTCCCTACATCATCTTCAGTAAACACTGAAGCAAAGAATTAATTTAGTCTCTCTGCCATGGCCCTGTCCTCCCTTAGTGCTTCTTTTAGCCTTCTGTCATTTAATGGTCCAACTGACTCCCTCACAGACTTAGAGTTGAATGTGCCTGAAAATGTTTTTATTACAAGTTTTTGCTTTAATGGCAAACGTCTTTTCAAATTCTCTCTTTCCCTTTCTTATCACTGCTTTGCATCTACCTTGCCAGTTATTATGATGTTTCCTGTTTTCTTCATTCAGATCCTTTTTCTATTTGTTTTTTAAATTTTATATTTATTAATTTTAAACAAAATTATAAGTATAAAACTTGTGACAGAAACCTCGAGTACCAATAAAAATAACAAAAGAAAAAAAAATAAAACTACTAAACAAAATTTCAAGCAAAACCTATGACAAAAGGCAGGTACAATAATAGTACCATATATGTTTAATGTAACTGTTCTGTTTATTGTAAACCACCCTTGATCTTTGGAAGGGGCGGTATAGAAGAAACTTTTAAATTAAACATAAATAAATATGAAACAGGGTGAATTACATATGTACACTCAATTAGACCTCAATAATGAGAAGGGATGGAGAACGATAATAAGCGGGGACCAATCAATAACAGAAAACAAATAAAGAAGTAAAGGCATAGACACAACCCTAGCACCATTTTATTGTACCCACTGCCTCCTAACCACCCCCCTCCCCTACAACTGGAGAAGCAAAGACCTTCTTAAGGTCTATAAAGGCACGCAGCTGCTCAGGAGAGAAAAAGATGTATTTAACACCTAGATATGATGTACAGTATAACACTTACATGGCTACCGTAATCGAAAACTAGCACTAAGGGTCACAGCCTCCTGACACATAGCCAAAAAGAGTGTGTGTTTCTATGTAGCTCGGCTCACATCTGGAAGGATCCTTAACATCTCATCCATAACAGGTACATTAAACCTTTTAAAGAAAAGAGATAATATTCTGGAAAGATCTGACTCAGAAACAAAACAACCAACAATGTAGATCTGCCTATAACTGAACAAGAGGAGTCTTCCAAAAACCCAGACAAAGTTTTCCCTGAAGTTAGCTTAACCTGGTCTTGAATAGATTTTTTAACAGGCAAAAAGTAAACTTTAGCTAATGGAGGAATAACAGAATCAGGTATAAGCAGCACTTCAGACATATACTTCTTAATGGTCTCTAATGGCGACATATTCAAACCTCTAGGAAAATTTAATATTTGCAAGTTCAAAGTACGAAATTTATTCTCAAATTGTTCAAGTTTTTGATGGATAATTATTTTGTCTTTTACTAACTGGTCAATCACATCCTTAGACGCTTTCACGTCTTAGTAAGTTCCCCAAGTTTTCCTTCAGTTACTTCCCAAACTGTTTGATATTGACTAGAATTGTAAGCAACCACTCGCACCAGCAAAGAGACATCTGCAGCACACTTGGAAACTGTGGTTTCAAGTCTCACCAATACCATCCAGA
The DNA here is from genome assembly GCA_033557465.1 of Ichthyophis bannanicus. Lineage (NCBI taxonomy): Eukaryota > Metazoa > Chordata > Amphibia > Gymnophiona > Ichthyophiidae > Ichthyophis > Ichthyophis bannanicus. The sequence goes on from CM066031.1 coordinate 1,000,900,675, forward strand.
TTGATTGAAGAGAAATGTCAGCTGAAGGCTGATCCAGGGGAACAGTCATTTCCTTTTCCATCTCCCTTGATGGCACTATCTTCGCAGCCATTCCTTCCTCCACCAGACCGTTGCTGGCCCTCCTCACCTGTGCAGAAGAGGGAACTTGCGGCATTGAACAGAAAGCAGGGTCCACCACTTCTCTAATCTCCTTGTCCACTCGCGAGTTGCTGACAGCAGAGCCCGGATCCAAACCATCAGCTGTTCCAAGCTCAAACGCTAACACCTCCCCAACAGCGCTGCATGTAAGTGAGCCATCTTGAACCGCCTTCTCAAGTGCGAGAACCTTCAAGAGCAGCGCTTTGACCTGCTGCTGCCCTGCTGCCATGGATAACGCTTTTTCTGGCTTGGCTTTAGCGTTTCCTCACCACTTGGGAGCTATAGAAAGAAAAGGTAAAGAGAACAAGGGAAAACCATGAAGCACTGCTCTCTAGGGTGCTGCCATCTTGACTCCCCCCCGGCCTAGTTCCCTTTCTATTTTTTGAAAAATGTCTTTTTGACTATAACAGCCTTTCTTACCTCACCTTTAAACCATGCCAGAAGTTGTTTGGCCTTCCTCCCACCATTATTAAAGCATGGAATACATCGGGTCAAGATTAGGAGTGTGCAGGTAAAAAAAAAACTCATTGGGCCCGATATTCGAAGGGCATTTACACAGTTTACAGCCTAGTGAACTGTGTAAATGCCTTAGATGGGGATGTTCAATGGCATTTACATGAGTAGTGCCATTGAATATCCCCATCTATGTCCCCAACACACCCCGATGCTATCCGGCTAGCATTGGGGCATGTCGGGGACATGCTGCCAGGTTAGTGCTCTGCACCGAAAAGATAGGCGAGCCAACCGGGCAGCATGCAATATTGCTGCTACCCGGTTAGCTTCAGCGGCTTCCGGGTTGTGTGGAGATACCCAGATATTCAATGCCGGGGCCACATTGACCCTGGCATTGAATATTCATGTTTAAGGGTCAGAGGGCAGGGCTATGCACTGACGCAGTGCATAGCCTGACCAGAAGAATATCGGACCCATTTTGTTTAGTATCCTATGTTGTTTTCAGGTTTGTTATTGTTTTACAGTATTTTAATACATTTTCATTTTATGTTCTTTTTTAAAATAAATTTCCATTTCAGGGAAATTTTGTTAATTAAAGAGGTGACTGTGGTTACTGCCCAAACAAAAAACAGAGTTGAAAAGTTACTAGACATCTCAGGCAAATAAAAAAGCCCACATGTTTGTATTTTTCCAAGCCACAGGTTGTCCTCAAACCACTGCCCTATAGATTAGTGTGACTCTACACCGCCCCTATTAGGTGCCCGCCTAGGGCATGCGCTGCAGGTTTGCCTTCTGAAAGAACAGTCTGTAGCCGTGTGGTCAGGCAAAAAGAATAACTGGGCTTTATTCCCCTTCCCTTATGGATTCCTCTTTTTATACAGCAATAAAGAATAACATAAATAAACTGTTTCTTCACAGCAAAAATAAAGATGAACCTTTTCCAAGCAACTATAACACTGCTTCTGCTTGCTTCTTTAACAGAGAGATTCTATCTCATCCGAGAGACATATCGCGCAATCCATGGGACTGGATTCAACCTCCTGGCTAGTGCTTTCCCACTGCATTTGTTCACAGTCCAGACCTGTAAATGGATAACACTCTTCAGGGCTGCTATTGATACAACTCTTTCTTTGGGAGGCAACGGTTCCTATAGCAGGAAGCTGCTCTGCATAAACCGGATCGTGGGGACCTGTGTTTGGGGCTTCTCTTAGGTTCCTTCTCTCTCTCCAATAAGGATTCTCTTCCCCACTGTTAGCTTTAGTTCTCCTGGCCGGGCCCCCCTCTTGCCCTTTAGAGAAAATGCTGTACTTAGCTTTTCCTCTGGGGTAAAAGGCTTCCACTCCTTCTTCTGTTAACCAGGCTTTTCTGTCTGGGCTGTAGCTCTTTCTGTCTGGGCTGGGCTCTTTCCCCGAGAGTTCCAAACACCAGTAGTTTGAGCTGGGCTGTAGCCACTTTCTGGAAAGGTTTTACTCCTGCTGCTCCTTGCTACCGGGGCATACCCAGTGCTTCCTGGATCCAGCAAGCTCTCCTGGTTGTGACGTCTGCCCTCTACCTGCTTGGTCACTCTTCTCGGGTCGATGCCCCCTCTGGCTTGGGAGACTCCTGCACTGGCTCTTCCAGCACTCTCTGGGTCAGCTGTCTCCTCCCACACGGGCTCGGCATCTGTAACTCCTCCAGCCACACCCACTTCTTCTCTTCCTTCCAACTCTCTGCCTTCCCTTGCTGGGATTTCCCAACTGCTTTTATCCTCTTGTCTCTTGCACGTCATACGTGCTTCCCTGCTCAGGTGAACCTGATTAGCTCTCTGACTTTCTGCTGCGTCATATCTGGTGTGGGGAAAGTTTGTTCTACTATTCTTTGGTTCATTGTAACCTGAATGTGTTTGCTGCTTATGTGACTGCAAGGTAGGTTCTTCTTTTTCCCCTATTATCATAGGTTCTGTGCTGGCTACTGCATCACATTAGAAGAAGCTATATCACTAGAGTGCTTAGCTCTAGCTAGCTTGCTGTTAACTGTGTCTTATATTTCTGGTGCTCTTCCTTCCTGTTTCCTGATTGGCGCAAAGTAGGGTTGCCAACTGGCTCCAGATGCGCCTGACAGGCTTTATCCAGTCCTGTGTTTTCCCCATTGCATGCAGGGACGTGTAATCTTGCTTTTCTTATGGAGTGCAATGGAGAAATCAGAACTATGGGTCCCTGCATGCAATGGAGTAAACCCAGGACTGGATCAAGCCTGTCGGACGCATCTAGAGCCAGTTGACAACCCTAGTGCAAAATTTATCTAGTCTGGAGCTCTCTGGAAAACCCTTTCTGGATTTTTTGTTTTGTGAATCTATAGACTCCAGCTCTAGAGACTTACTCCAAAGACTTCTTTTGCCATGTTCTTATGCCAGATGTTCTGTGATGCCATGTCTAAGTATGCTATCAGCGACATTTTCCAAGCCTAATCCAGATCCTGGTTGTCCAGTTAGTGATGATCACTAGGCAAAAAAATCCAGGAAGGGTTTTCCACAGGCTTCAGATCAGACAAACTTTGGGCCATGTTATGATCACTGTTGCCAAGTGGCCACAATACTGTTACCTCAAACACCAGATCTTGTGTTCCACTAAAGATTAGGTTTAAAAGAGTTCTCTCTCTGGCCAGTTCCTGAACCAGCTACTCCCATGAAGCAGTCATTTAATTCATCTAGAAGCCTTATCTCTCTAGCATGTCTTGTTGTGGCAATGACCCAGTCGATACTGGGGTAATTGAAATCCGCCATTATTACTGTGTTGCCAATTTTGTTAGCTTCCCTAACTTCTGTTTGCATTTCATCATCTCTCTGTTCATTCTGGCCAGGTGGATGGTAGTGCACCTCACTGCTATTCTCTTCCCCTTACACATGGTATTTCTTTCCATGAGAATTCTACAGTGCATTTTGTTTCCTGCAAAACTTTAATCCTATTATACTCAATGCTTTCTTTAACATAGTGCTATTACTCAACCAATTTAATCTACCCTATCTGATATAATTTTACCCTGGTATCACAGTTTCCGATTGGTTGTTTTCCTTCCATCAGGTCTTTGAGATGCCATAAGAACTGTCAGACTGGGTTAAACGTTCCATCAAGTCCAGTGTCCTGTTTCCGACAGTGGCCAAATCCAGGGTCACAAGTACCTTTCATATCCCAAAAGTAGCCAGGTCCATGCAGAGCCAGAATTGCGCCTTGTGCAACTTGCACATCGGACGCACCCCCCCCCTCCTCCTCCCCATACCTCCATCCAGCTGCTGCCTGCTCCTGCCATGCTGCTGTTGCCCTCTGTTTTCTCCATGGCGGCACCGGCAGCAGGGCAAGAGTAGGCAGTGCTGGACGGAAGTATGGGGGGAGGGTGGGCTGCATGCGCCAAATGTGCAAGTCGCGGCAGTGGTGGCAGCAGCAACAGCAGATCTGATCCCTCCCCGGGATCAGACCTGCACAAAGATCCACAAAAAGGTTTAGGGGGTGCATTTTGGCCTGAGAACAAAAAGTGGCAGCGACAGGGCAACAGCAGGCAGCCGAAATGCTCCCTCTAAGCCTTTGCGCCCTGTGCGGCTGCATTGCTCACACAGGGCTAGGTACGGTACTGGTTCCATGCTACTTATCCCCAGGTTTTCTCTGGGTCTCCCTTAATAACAGTTTATGGACTTTTCCTCCAGGAATTTGTCAAAACCTTTTTTAAACCCAGTTACACTGCCTTCATTTACAACATCCTCCGGCAATGAGTTCCAAAGCTTAATTATACACTGAGAGAAAACATATTTTCTCCTGTTTTAAATATACTACTTTGTAGCTTCATGACGGGTCCCCTAGTCGTTGTACTTTTTGAAAGAGTAAAACAATCAATTTGCATTTACCCATTCCACTCCACTTAGGATTTTATGGACCTCTATCATATCTCCCCTCAGCTGTCTCATTTCCAAGCCAATTATTTCTACCTCATCATTTACTGCTATATAGTCTACTCTTTAGACTTCTAGCATTTGTATACAGGCATTTCAAAGTATGTTTTTTGTATTGACAACTTATGAGTTGACAGGAATAATTTTGAATCTTTCAACTTTGTCTGCTTTTTACTAAAAGGCACCCGGACAACTTTTACCTTTATTGAGATCTTTCTATTGGGATGTCCTAACCTCCCTCTTTTGGCAGTATCCTTCAAAGATACATTATTCCTAACCATGCATTCCTAGGTGACTGTGAGCTTGTCCCATTCTTTAATTTTAAAGCTGCTCTATCTCCTTTTTAAAGGTTAATGCTAGCAGCCTGGTTTCACCCTGGTTAAGGTGGAGCCCGTCCTTCTGGAAAAGGCCCCCTCTTCCCCAGTGTTTCCCAGTTCCTGTGTGTAGAACAGGGAGCATTTCTGAGAATGCTACCCTGGAGTGTCTGGATTTCAGGTTTCTATCTAAAATCCTAAATTTGGCTTCCAGAACTTCCTTCCCACACTCTCATATGTCGTTGGTACCCCCATATTCCAAAGCAGCCGGCTGCTCCCCAGCACTTTCTTGAATCTTATCTAGGTCTGCCACTTTTGCACCAGGCAGGAAAGTGACCAAGTGACCCTCATCCCCACTAGCAACCTATCTACATGCCTAATAATAGAATCACCAATTAAAATAGCCATCCTAACCTTCTGTCCTGGATAGAAGCCCCTGAAGACACATCCTCCAAGCAAGAGGATATTACATTCCCTGGAGGACAGATCCTGCCACACCAAGATGATGCTTTCCTTTCAGGTGACCTCTCTCCTCTAAGGCAGCACTGAACCTGCCATACTGGAGGTGCAACTTTTCTACTACATTCCCTTAGGTCTCTTGTATATACCTCTCTGTCTGCCTCAGCTCCTCCAAGTCTGGCACTCTAGATATCAGACTTGTTCTCTGAGAACCAGGAGCTCTTTGCACTGAGTGCACACATATGACCTCTCACCAACTGGGAGATAATCGCACATGTGCCATTCAGTGCAAAAGGCTGGATAGCTCTCATCTTGCTGCTGGATTTCTGTCTTCATCTTTGTATTAGTGAGTTTAGTTATTTAGAGTTGCTCAAGAAGTAGGGATACCAATAAACCATAATCCATAAAAAAGTAAGAATACATAAACTAATATAAAGGCCTTTAGGATTATTTGGTATATTCTTTTACTATTATTTTGTATTTGCTTCTTAATGAACCATTAATGAGCTGTTAAGGGTTAATTACTTGAGGAGTGGCTTAGTGTTAGAGCACTGGCTTGGTAACTAAGAGACCAGCGTTCAATTCCCACTGTCACACCTTGTGACCTTAGGCAAGTCATTTAATCCTTCATTGCCTCAGAAGAAAGGCCTGACAATCTACTTCAAGTCACATTGCCAAGAAAACCCAGGAGTCGGCATTGACTTGAAAGCACACATTGCATTTTGTACTTCCTGCTGAAAATACACTGTGGTGTCAAATTTCACTTTCTCTCTTAATTGGGATAACTAAATATAAATTAAGGGATGTACCTAAGTTGGGTGGGAAACTATCTGCCTGTCTGCTTTCTGTTAAGACTCTAAATAGCCTACTTAAATTAATTTAAATCTCTAAAGCAGGCTATTCGCCTGCTTTAAGACTTTAAGGACCCATCTATATTTAACAGAAATTACGTGGAAATCCTCTGATGAGTGTACAGCAGCAGCCAAGAAAACTAATAGAATGTTAGGAATCATAAGGAAAGGAATGGAGAATAAAACAAAGGATATTATATGCCTCTGTATCGTTCCATGGTGCGACTGCACCTTGAATATTGTGTGCAATTCTGGGCACCACATCTAATAAAAAGATATAGTGGAATTCAATAAAATATAATTATTTAAAAAAAAAAAAAGATAACGAGAAGGGCAACCAAAATGATAAAGAGGATTTTTGGATACCCCTATGAGGAAAGGCTTAAAAGGTTAGAGCTTTTCAGATTGGAGAAGAGACGGCTGAGGGGAGATATGACAGAGGTCCACAACATAATGAGCAGAATGAGTAAACATGAATCAGTTGTTTACTCCTTTAAAAAGTACAAAGACTAGGGAACATGCGACGAAACTACAAAGTACAAGGTGTAACAAAAAAGAAACAAGACCGTCCCATAAATGTTTTATTACAAAATCTACAGAGAAATTACGCATTGTCCTCTTCAAAGTAATCTCCCCCCCCCCCCCCCCCCGAGTTAATGCACTTCTGCATTTGCTTCTGCCATGTACGGAAGCACTCGGTAAAGTTCTCCTCCTTGAGGTCCCTCAGCTCCCTTGTCACAGTGGCCTTGATCTCTTCTACAGAGGCGAAATGAGTTCCTTTGAGCACAGTCTTCAGCCTGGGGAAGAGCCAGAAGTCGCATGGTGCGAGATCTGGGGAATAAGGAGGGTGGTCGAGAGCTGTGATCTGTTTGTTGGCCAAGAACTGCCTCACACTGAGCACAGTGTGTGTGGGCACGTTGTCGTGGTTGGGCAGTCATGACTTGTCTCTCCACAGAGCCCGCCTGCTGTGCCGAACCTGGTCATGAAGGTGATTGAGGACCTGCTGGTAGAAGTGCTGGTTGACTGTCTGACTCTCAGGCACAAACTCATGATGGACCACTCCCTTCTGATCGAAGAATGTGATCAGCATGACCTTGATCCTTGATTTGGACATGCGCGCCTTCTTGGGTCTGGGTGATAGTCGAGTCTTCCATTGCAGGCTCTGTCTCTTGCTTTCAGCGTCATACTGGAAGACCCAAGTGTTGTCTCCTATGATGACTCGGCCAATAAACTCTGGATCTTCTCCGAGCTTTTCTAGCAAGTCTCAACAAACATTGATCTGATGCTCCTTCTGGTCATCCGATAAAAGCCTGGGCACCATCTTGGCGCACACTTTCCGCATCCCCAGCTCCTGCACCATGATGGTCCGCACTGACTCCCTGCTCAGGCTGAGCTCCTCAGCTATCATCCACACCATCAATCTGTGATCACTCAACACCAGCTGGTTCACTCTATCAATGTTCTCAGCCATCTTTGTCACAGAAGGCCGTCTTGACTTGGGGTCATCCTCTACCTCCTCGCAGCCAGTCTTGAAACATTTGTGCCACTCGAAGATTCGCAGCCCTTGACATTGCATCTTCTCCATAAGCCTTTTGGAGAAGTTGAAGACACTCAGTTGGGCCCTTCTCCAACTTAACCAGAAATTTCAAGTTGATTCTTTGCTCCATATTTCTGCCACCTCCAATTGCGTGACAAAGCGATGGAGCAGTGTGCTACAAAAAAAGCTGAAAAATTAAAACAGAGTGAGAGAGATGAAAAATATTATAGCAGAATAGTGGCGAGATGTTGCACAACACAGTGACATAAGTGGTTAGCTAATCGGCATTGAGTCATGGGCGTGGCTGCCACAGTCTCGTTTCTTTTTTGTCACACCTCGTAATACATTTAAGACTAACTAGAGAAAACATTTTTTCATTTGTTGTCCTAACAAAGCTCTGGAATTTGTTTCTGGATGATGTAGTAAAAGCTGTTAGTATAACTGGGCTTAAAAAGGGTTGGACCAGTTCCTTGAGGAAAAGTCCACAAAGTGGACTAGGGAAAAATCCACTGCTTACCCCTGTATTAAGCAGCATGGACTCTGTCAATCTTTTAGGCTCCTGTCAGGTACTTGTGACCTGGACTGGCCATTGCTGAAAACAGGATACTGGGCTTTATGGCCCCTGGTCTCACCCAGTATGGCAAATCTTTTGTTCTTTGATTTATTTATTGTTTAAAAGGATTTCTATCCCACAATCTAAGCAGGTTACAACCATGCAAACACAATACCCACATAAAACAAATAACTTAACTTTACAAACATACGTTGATCTTAGAAATTAATTTTAAACCTCTAAAGAAAGTGCTATTTGCCTGCTTTCTCTTAAGATTCTAAGAGCTCACCTAAATCAAAAATTGGGTACAGTGTTATCTGCACAAGAGTCTTGGGTCCAGATTAGAGCTTCAATAGTGACAGCAGTGGAGAAAAAACTAAGACGCAAGATTTTTGCGGCTCCTTTGATTAAAAAAAATAACTTGGGAAAGGGTAAAGGCCAAAAACCTGAGGTTAATTAATTTCCTTAAATAATAATTTGCAGAAACGACATGTAAAGAATGTGTGTGTTAGAGGTAGCTTGGAATTTAAAATAAATGGGTTGCTTTTATTCAGGGCTTTTTTTGAGGCGGTACTTGGTGGTATGGAGTACTGGCTCCTTTTTCAATGCCTGCAAAAACTGACCCATGGTTCTCATGTATTAATCAGTGGTCTAAAAAAGCTCCTATTTGTTTTTAATTCTATACTTATATTGTTAATAGCCTATTTTTAGTTTTATTATTTAAAAAGTTCCACAGGGGGCTCTATTCACTCTGTGGACGACACTTCTATTCAACTGGCTCGGCAATTAAGGCAGAAAAGTTGCAATTAAACCTTTTTTGTTACATTCCTTTCAGGATTGCTACCCTCCTTTCCTATCCCCAGTAATTAATGCAAAGAAGCTGCTATTCATGCACTATATTGAAAACAGGAAGTTAAAATCGCCATCCATGGCAGCTCTCTCTATCTCTCAATGTGACTTCACTGCTTTACTTTCTCAAAATTCTTCAGGTAACATTCGTATCCACTTATCCGAGGGGAACTGGAGTCCAGTGGCATCCGATGTAATAACCACAGAGAGGAACTGCAGTCTGTTATCATCTGTTGTGTTTAACGCAGAGGCTGCTGCCCATCCGTCTAGCCACACTCTTTTCACACAATCATCGTACCATAAAAAATCCCCTCTGCGATGTGCTGTCACCCATTGTAATTGGCGCAGACACCACTGACATTGTCTAGCCGGTCTCTTTCAGTCGCTGCACCATATTGAATCCCAAGCTATGCATATAGACATAACATTTCTTCCAACCTAGGGCTCCTCGCTTCGCTGACAGGCTTCTTCAGAGAATTACTACTGCAATATAAATATAGGGCCCAATATTCCGTGCCGGCGGCTAGCACTGCTAATGCAGCTAGCTGTCAGCACTGAACAGTTAACCCAGATATTCAATGCCGGGGTCAATGCCCCAGCACTGAATATCTGGGTTCACCGCTCTCGCCGATTGCAAACTGGTCCGTTGCGATATTGAGCCGCTGCCCGGTTAGTGATATGCTGTGGAAGTTAGGCTATGGCTACCTGCAACTGGCTTTCACCTCATATTGCTCAATATTGCCACTGACTGGTTTGCGATCGGCTCCACCTCCGCTTTGCCCCGGAACGACCCCGACATGCCCCGATGCTAAGTGGTTAGCATTGGGGTGTGTAGAGCGGGTTCCTGCAGATATCACTGGTCAACAAACTTTTACAAAAGTCATGTTACTGAAATAAAAATAGTCATTTCTTATCAATTTTTATATGCTGAACACGAATATGACAGTGAAATTGCAAAGCTGGCTCTAGTTTTCTTATAATCTACAAGAATTAATGTTTACATCACGAAATGCATGTCAATAGTAAATATAATAGGCCTTCGGTTAATACCTGTAAAAAACCCAAGTCATAGACTACTTCTTAGATATTTTCACTTGTCACTTGTACAGCTGTTCAGGAGCTTCTCTGGGGAGTGTCCAGCAGTAGTCAGCCAGCATTGTAGTGGACCATTTTCCCTGGTATCTTTGCACCATCGTTGCGATATCCTGGTGAAAACGTTCACCCTGTTCATCACTAACCATACCACAGTTGTCAGGAAAGAAATCGAGATGGGAATCAAGGAAATGGATCTTTAGGGACATATTGCAGCCAAGTTTCTGATACTGCATCAGCATGTCTTCTACTAGTTCCTTGTAGTTTTCTGCCCTAACATTCCCGAGAAAGTTTGTTGACACTAGGCAAAAAGCATTCCATGCTTGTTTCGCATCACCCTGCAGCAAGTTTTTGAACCGGTCATCTTTGAAGAGCTCTTGAATCTGAGGACCCACAAAAACTCCCTCTTTAATCTTTGCTTCACTGAGTCGAGGGAAGTTTTCATGCAGGTATCGGAAAGCTGGCGAAGTGCGGTCCATGGCTTTCACGAAGTTTTTCATCAAACCTAGTTTGATGTGAAGGGGTGGTAGCAGGATTTGTGAGCCTCAACCAGAGCTGGGTGCTGGATATTCTTCTCTCCAACTGTTACATTTTGTCTGTGATTCCATTCCTTCCGCAAGTAGTGCCAATCCCTTGCTCGGCTATCCCACTCACATAAGAAACACATGTATTTTATATATCCCTGCTGCAGTCCCATTAAAAGGGCAACTACCTTCAAGTCACCACAGAGGTGCCAGCTGTATGTTTGTTTATTTATTTGATATACCGCCCTACTTTATCAAAGTGGTTTACAATTCACAAACAATTAGAAACAGGCACAGGGCCAGAAAGGAGGAAAGGAAGTTACAATTGTTGATATAATAGAATGAGAGAAAGGATACAGGACTATATGAAGGGGACAGGATCAGACAAGAGGGGAGGGAAAGTCATAGGCCAAGGAAAAGAGGTGGTTTTTTAGGTCTCGCTTGAAGGTGGCATGATGGGGTTCTAACCAGAGGGAGGTGGGGAGTGAATTCCAGAGTGTGGGGCCGATGAAAAAGAAAGCAGAGGAGCGGGTGGATTGAAGGTGAGCGAGGGAGGTGGAAGGGAAATTAAGGCGGTTAAGGTGGAAGGAGCGGGGAGTGTGTGTGGGGGTGTGGAATGTTATAAGGTCTGCCAAGTATTGTGGAGTACTAGTGTGAAGAGCCCTGTGAACTAGAGTAAGTAACTTTAACTTAAACTGAGTGCAAAAGGAGTAGAAGTCAGTAGATGCTTTAAGTTATCGTATGTTCTTTCATGTGGACGGCATGCGCTGCTGGAATAGATGGAAGACGGTTTCCATTGTTCAAAAGCACAGCCTTCAGATTCAGTTTCGAAGAGTCTATAAATAGTCTCCAGTCTTATAGGTCATGAGTGATTTTTAAGGCATTCATGAGGCTTTCAATATCAGAACAGAATACCAGATTACTTTCCTTTCCGACTGCGTATAGTACACTGCTGACGTCAGATGGCTTCAGCAGCCGTCTGGCAGTAGTATTGCACTGCATCAGAAAATGATGCAATCAACTCTGGATGATGTGTGCTGTGGCAAGGAGGCCTATCCAGAGTATGAGGGAGGACAAAGAGACAGGGAATTCACCCTAGTAAAGGGCCCCCTTTTACCAAGGCAGAATAGGAAAGACACAAACACAGCTAGGAATCAGAAAACTTCCACATGGCCCACATTCCATGCTCCCCCTAGTGGAAGGAAGGGGAGAGGATACAGAGCCCAGAACCCCTTAGGCAGGGAGTGTTCCAAGTATGCAGGTGCACGAAGTCAGGCTGATTGTCATCACCTGGCTAGGGAGGGTGGAAGAGAGAGCCCTGGAAGTATAAACTGAAGTCAGAGTGTGAGAGCAGGGTCGTCGTCGTGAGAAGCAGCAAGGATGGAGGTAGCAGCAAAAGGAGCAGCAGGGGAGAAGGAGAAGCAGGAAGCCAAACTGCCACGAGCCGAGGCACAGCTGCAAGCTGGCGAAGCTTGACCGGTGCAGAGCCGAGCAGAGCTGAGCAGAGCCCCTGAGCTGCCAAGAGAGGAGAGTGCTAAGTGGAATATAGCACATCTGCCAGAGGGTTTGAAGCCAGGAACAGGAGAAGACTCCAGGATTCCCCAGGAGGCTGGTGGCTGAGGACTGTGAGCTGGGAGAGTCTGAGCCTATGCAGCTGGGAGAGCCTGAGGTAAAGCTAAATGGGGAAGAGATTCCTATGGACTGTTCTGTGTGCAAGGCTTTAAACCTGAGGAACAGGGAGAAAACAAGCCAATCCTGAGAGAGAGTTTACCAGGGAAGGGAACCCATAGTCCACAAGCCGGTGGCCCTGATTCCCTCATGCTGGTAAAGGGAAAGGTCACAAGGACTAAGGAGTAACCCTGGAAGCTGTGAAAAGCTTGTTAAGCACCTGCTGCAGGAACAAGGACACTGGGGTAAGAAAGTAGCTTTTGTAACAGAGCTTTCTTGTGCCCTGAATTGTATTTGTTGTTTGAAGGTTTATGCAGCTGAAGAGAAGCTATACTATCACGGACAGTGAATGTGATTTTTGTTTGTGCTTTAGGCCAGCAAGGCTACAAAGGAAGTGAATTATCCATTCTGTTAAAATCCTGCAATATGGAAAACCTTTAAACAGACATTTTTAGTTTGTGTTTGTTTTTGGGAGAATACTCTGTTTCACAGAGACCTGAACCAATATCCTGTACGTGGTGAGAACGAACCATTGTGTAAAATAAATTCTGTCATTTGCCTTAACCCTTGGAGCCTAACTACAGCTTTTTGTCTGATGTACACATACAGCCAAGCAAAGACTACCTTTCCCAGAAGACATTACGGGGAAATACTTGAAAAGGGCTAAAAAAGCAGACAGCAAAAAGTTCCTATAAAATAACCACGCCCCTCTTAGCTTGAGGCGAGCGGTGGCGGCGTGACAGTGCATGCTGGTATTATGCAATGTGATGCAATATTACATCATTCAAAGCTTATTTGGGATGTTGTTGATGTCCTACTGGATAAATTTACACGGTGAAACGTCAAAAATGAACTACATGCAATATCTTCAAAACGAGAGCCAATAAATTTTTTTAATGTTATATTCGTTTTCAGCTCACCAAGATACTGCAGATTAGGGCCTTTTAAAGTCAGTAACGGTTTCAGTGTTGACCAGTGTATTCAGTGGCATGAACTGTGTTAGTGCTGCTGACTATCCCGCTAAGCGGCATTTAAACCGTTTACAGATCTGTAAACCGTGGAAATGCCTTTGAATATCGAGCCTATAATGTATTAGCTTTCAGCAGTCTCTGATTTTCTCCATATCAAATATACATTAAGTGACTTACAGCATCTTCTCCAGCTTTACTGCTCATGTTCAGTATTTATTCCTCGTAGCTTCCTTGCATTTTATGCTGTTGAGTTCGGCTGTTTCTGCCCATCCTTCCTAATTGGAGTAATTCTTTACCAATTAAATTAATTATTGCTATAATTAACAAGGGATATAGCGTCTGAGGTCATTTCTCCTTTCAAATATAAAATTTCCCTAATGTTTTGGACCGTAACACAAATTGAGTGAGTTATTTCCATCAAGCTGTTGTTCTTGTGTATTTTAAACTACTGATTCCTGCTAGTATTATTACTCAGGCATTAATGAAAGAGCCCTGCATATGAGCATGGGCACCTTTTCTGCTAGGAAAAATGCCCTGGTTTTTATTTCGTATGTGGGAATATTCAGCTGTGGCACTCAGTGTTTTTAAAGCACCTGAGCCCTGTGGCTAGAACCAACACTGGATACTGAGCCTCAGCGTCCTGATATCCTCCGATGCTGAATATCCGGTGTTAGCTGCTATTCGAAAGCGAGGCCGCATAATGTTAGGAAAGCTATTGACCTGTCCTAACACTACGTGGGCACGAACCCGATTGGCAGACTGAAAATTGCCTCTAACCAGATTAGCGCTGGGACCACCCTTGCACCAACCATGTCCGCATAGTGCCATGGTGGTCAGAGGGGCTGTGCAGCGTCACTGTGCTATTAGTGCTGATCCCTCTCAGTGGGGTTTATTGGGTTAGCAGGTCCTGCTGAGCAAATAAATGCCTTTGCACGTCGGCCTCATAGAGTTTAGAAGATCATGGGGATTTATGTTTGTTAAATATTAAAGTTTTAATTCTTCTCTTTTGTATATGATATTGCCCAAACATGTATATATCCTGGGTAATTTAACCAGTCTGTGCTACCTTTTTTGATCATTGTATAGTTTTTGTTTACTTTCCATAAATATCAATAAAATACGTTGTAGCGGCAGAGCGCAAACAATCCAATAATACCAGGAGTCTGTTCAGAAGGTCCAAATCATTTATTTGTGCACAAGACTCAAGCAGAATCACATTCAAAATGGCTGAGCAATGGTTTCTAGCAAAACAACAACTTTTATAGCCTTCTTCTCCATTCTGGACGTAGGCAAACCTTTAATTGGTCCCAGTAACCCCTTCTATCCCATCTATTGGTCCCGGTACCATTACGTAGTCATCCAATGAGGACCTTGGTCTGGGCTCAGCACCTGGTTGTCCCCCTTACAGTCCCCATTACAATGGACAGTTCTTAGACTCTTGATACATCTCTTCTCCAAGGTCACTAGCTAGCTGGAATATGTGGGAAAGCAGGGCACTGTAACCTTTCTTACAGCAAGTTAATTAATTCCATAGAAGCTTCTCACATCCTTATCAATACCAATTAGAGCTGTTTTCTGTCTTTTCTAAGTTTCGTTTCTGCTTAGCTATGTTCAGTTAAGCTTAGTTAAGTTTCAATTCTATGGTGGCATCATTCAGGGGGGTTTTCATTCCTCTGGGCCTAACTACAGGCTTCATTTACAGGTCAAGCTGCTTAGGCCTGTCTGTTTAGTTCAAGCAGCATGGATCATAGGCCTTCGCCTACCACAACGTGAGCTTGAGAGGGATCATCAAATTACATATTTTGAGTTCCCATGTCCTCTATAAACTGCTCATTCACTACTAGTACTGCGTGAAAAAGAGTGCCAGATTTACCTGCCCAAAATTTACTAAGCTAACCTTCAGCAGGGATACTCTAGGGTTGCTAAATAGCTCCTTGTTTGGTTTTCATGACAGGTTGAACCAGTCCTGGTTTTGACCCCATTGCATGCAGGGACTTGTAGTTCTGATTCCCCCCATTGCACTCTTTAAGAAAAGCAAGACTGCATTTCTCTGCAGGCAGTGGTGGTAAAACCAGTATTTGTCTCCTCCTGACACACACCAGATCAATCTGCCCTGAAAGTCTGGAGCCAGATGGCAAGCCCAGAGTACACAACTCCCACCCTCAAGGACTACAAACAGGTGTTCCTATCAGCATGCTCACAACGTGCATGAATCTCAGATGGGCAGACAGGATGGGCCATTTTAGTCTTTTTCTGCTATCATTCACTGTGCTGCTCTGTTAATTCCTCATTAGATATATTTGAATGAATTTTATTTGGATTGATTAATCTGCCTTGCTTCTCCAGTATATAGCCCTTAATGAGTGAGCCTGTGTATCCCTGGCCTTGACAGCAAAACAAGGAAAAGCAATTCATACTCTGGTCACTGATAATAAGAGAACTTTTGTACCGAGATAACGGAGCTGGCTTTGAATAACAAAGTACATAAGTACTATGTAGTCGTCATCCATCTCAGCCCTGCTGCTCAGAAAAAGGAATGTATAGTATTAAAGAAGGGTGGGATTTCAGGGAAAGAAGCAAATGTTCCAGTGGGGCATGTTTCCTACAGGACGCTAACGATTAGCATGGGATTTACTACATGGTAGTTGCGCTGCGCTGGCTGTTAGTGCAAGACAGCGCAGGAAAAGTCTCATGTTAACTCCTTAACACGTGATGGAGTGGTGCCTGCGCAGGATAGGGGCGGAGTGTAGGCATCGATGGCACATTGCTCTTATTGTGGGCATCATTGCCACTCGCATTAGGTGTGCTTGCCAGTAAGCCCTGCGCTAACCTTTGGGCCTTAAGATGT
Organism: Ichthyophis bannanicus; assembly: GCA_033557465.1. Lineage (NCBI taxonomy): Eukaryota > Metazoa > Chordata > Amphibia > Gymnophiona > Ichthyophiidae > Ichthyophis > Ichthyophis bannanicus. Next base: position 1,000,916,851 of record CM066031.1, read on the forward strand.
GCTAACATAGTGCATTTTAGTAAACATGCCCCAGCATGCACACCACCAGCTCCCCACTTCCTTAATCCTCTCCCCTGACACACACCCCTGAAAAATAATAGCAAAAAAGTTAATGGCATACTAAATATTGCAGGACACACTATAAAGTGCAAAGTACTGCTACTGTTGCTTATTACACGTGAACCACTTAGTCCTCGTAAGCTGTGACTCCCTCTATGAGATGTAATATGGGAGCTCTCCTGACCTCACAGCTCCATTCATGAAATGGAATTTTAGGAAGGGCATCCAAGTGCCATCTGGGATGTCCAAGTCAAAATGTGATGAAAAATGCCAGGGATGTCTGTTTTGGCCTGATTATAGAAACATAGATATCCCTGACAGGAACGCCCACACTGGTGCCTACATATACATCCCTGCTACAAAAACATGGGGTGGGGACGTCCATCAGCATGGCAAATGAGAATATTATCCCTCTTTCCCCGTCAGTGTTTGTTGTCAGCATGAAACATATAGGGGATATGAGTGTTCCTCTTTCTTCACAGCCTTTGGATATTTGGCTGGCAAAACAAACACTTTTCCGATGCCTATTTGTGCCTGGAATAGGTATAATGTTTGATGCAATTCAGGACATGCAGGTTATTTCTGAAATCAGGTGAAGATGTCCAAGTTCTTGGGAACACCCCAGACATGCCTCCGCCAGGTCCTCTTCACTGCCTGGATATCCTTGCGCCGGGGGTGACTCCAGAGCTGGCTTCTAACATACCCCCGGAGACATCTCTGTGATTGGGATGTCTGAATGCCCATTTGCAGACATCCAAAGTATGAATAGTGCTTTTAAAATAAGCCCCTTAAAATGCCACAAGGTTCAAAATCTCCTGTATTACCACAGTTTTAAAAAGAGATCATAGTCCTATAAAGACAAGAGTTTTCTCCTACACCAATTGAACCATTAGACCTACCCTAATTAGAATTTGAAATGCAGTTTTAAACAAGTTTATAAAGCCTGGAGAGTATGGCTTATGTGATTCTTTCCATCCTCTCTGGATTTGTATGTATACGTATATTGGTTGCGTGTGTGTGCCTCAAACCTGGAGGGGAGAGGGGATGTGCAGTTTGAATGGAGTAATATTCAGACAGACATACTGTTGTTAATTTCATAAAAGAGTGCCTATGTCAAAGTCCCAAAAAGGCACCTGCTTTATAAAAGCAACATAAGAAGTTTATGTAGTGTTATAAAACAGACACAAACACATTCGGTAGCACACAAATCCTCAATCACAAATTTACATCTGTTCTAAAGAAGGTGCAAATGTGTGTGTGCTCCCTATGCGTGTGCTAGCATATGACCATACATCACAACCTCAGGCCTCTCCATCTAAACTAGTCCCCCGGGAACACTTACGCACTGTGCGCATGTAAATACACCCTGCCATTGGATAAAGGTGATATGTCAAATGATAAAATAAACCATAATCTTGCTGACGTGTAATTATATGCAATTTTAGAAGAGCCGTTTTCTGCATCTAAAACATGCTTTGTACATAGAAAATGCTTTACAAAATGACTTCTCATAAAATATGGCAAAACTTTCCAAAATTGCATAATCATGTATATAAATCATATTTTCACTTTTCCAGTGTGATCATCGGTCCCAGCAGGGGCTAGTTTTGTGGAAGGAATGGTCCTGGTGGGTGGTGGGAAGCAGCTGCCACAAGGCCCTCACAGACTAACTGCTAAATCACTAACATGCTACCCCATACCAGTCATTAGGCAGGGTTAGGTGGCTGCCTCAGATGGAAAATTTTTGGAAGCAGCAAAAAAATGTCCCCAAAGCATGCCATCAGAGTCCCCCTCACACTGCCCACAAAATCCCCAAAGAAATGACCTGTGGCATTCCCTCTCCCCCGCTGTTGCTGCTGTCACTGTTTTTCTTGTGTCTGCGTTGGCATATCTCCAGTTAAAAAAAAAAACAAGCACAAGGCCTTTGCGACTCCTGAAGCTTCGCAGCTTGGAAGGCCAGGCTGGTCCCACCCACTTGTGACTCATGCTTTCACATCATAGGGGGCGGAACTTGCAGGGCCTTTCAAACATGCAGGAGTCACACAGACCCATGCTTTTATATTTTATTGCTGGTGGCCTGCCACTGCTGCTGCAGACCAGGCAAAGGTTGTGGTGGAAGGGCGGGGGGAGAGGCAGGAAAGAGATTCTTGACAGCAGGGCTGGCCCGTCCTTTGAGCGAGAATGTTTTTTGCACAGGGCCCCGCGTTTCAGGGGGCCCCGCGCAAAAAGCATTCTGATCTAAAAGTAAAATTAAAAAAAAAAAAAAAGCTGTCTGCGTCCGCTGCCGGGGCCGCCGCGGCAGAATCGAGTGTGCTGCGGGGCCCCCCCTGCCCAGCAGAGCCTGCCCTCCCCGGTATCACCTCTCTCTTTCAGCTGCAGTCACACGCGCCGGCTTTCAGAGCACGAGGGGAGAGTTTCTCCCTCGCTGCTCTGTTAAGCCCGCGGGGGCTGATGGGAAGTTCCCAACAGCCCCCGCGGGCTTAACAGAGCCGCGAAAGGGAAACTAGTTCCTTCGTGCTCTGAAAGCCGGCGCGTGTGACTGCAGCTGAAAGAGAGAGGTGATACAGGGGAGGGCAGGCTCTGCTGGGCAGGGGGGGTCCTGCGGCACACTCGATTCTGCCACAGCGGCCCCGGCAGCGGCAGCAGACAGCTTTTTTTAAAAAAAAATTTCCCTAGGCTAGGCTGGGCTGGGCTGTGCTGAGCTGGGCTGGGGGGGCTGGGTTAGGAGTGGTGATGGGCTATGGGGGGCTGGGGGGGTTAGGAGTGGTGATGGGCTATGGGGGGGCTAAGTCTGTATATGGGCTGATGGGATTAGGACTGGAAGTGGGTTGATGGGGGTTAGGACTGGTAATGGCTATGGGGGGGCTTAAACTAAAAATTGGGTGATGGGGGATTAGGACTGGAAATGGGCTGGTGGGAGTAGGACTGGGAGTGGGCTGCTGGGGCGGTTAGGACTGGTAATGGGGTATGGGGGGCTTAACCTGAAAATTGGGTGATGGGGGATTAGGACTGGAAATGGGCTGGTGGGATTAGGACTGGGAGTGGGCTATGGGGGGCTAGGACTGGTAATAGGTTGGGGGGTTTGCTAGGACTGGAAATGGGCTGGGGGGATTAATACTGGAGGTGGGCTGATGGGGTTAGGACTGGTAATGGGCTGTGGGCTGTTGGGGGGGGTTAGGACTGGTAATGGGCTATGGGGGGCAAGGACCGGAAATGGGCAGATGGGGAGGGGTTAGGAGATGGGGTTAGGACTGGTAATGGGCTGTGGGCTGTTGGGGGGGTTAGGACTGGTAATGGGCTATGGGGGGCTAGGACAGGAAATGAGCTGATGGGGAGGGGTTAGGACTGGAAGTGGGCTGATGGGGGGTTAGGACTGGTAATGGGTTATAGGGAGGGCTTAAACTGAAAATGGGGTGATGGGGGTTAGGACTGGAAGTGGGTTGATGGGGGGGCTAGGACTGGTATTGGGTTGGGGGGTTGCTAGGACTGGAAATGGGCTGATGGGGGGCTAGGACTGGAAATGGGCTGATGCAGGGACTAGAAGGGAATGGATGCTGGGTGAGGCTGGAACTAGAAGGCAGCTGATGTTGGGGGAGGATTAGAATGGGATGGGGCTGGGAGAGTAAAATGGAGAGGGGAAAAATATTTTGTGTGGGAGGGATAAAAAATCTACAATTGTCCTGGTTTTGGGAGAGTAGGTGGGGATTGAGGATGGAGGGGTAAAATTTGAGTGGATGAAATAGGAATGAGGAAAGAGCAAAAGGAGAAAGATTAGTATGTTAAAGCAGATGTAGAGAGAGAATGGAAAAAAACTAGAAGAGAGAAGAAAGGACAAATGGACAGCAGACGATGGAGAGTTAGCAGAAGACACGAAGAAACCAGAAGAAAGTGGCTGGAGCAATTGCAGCTGAAAAAAAATGCACAAAAGGTAGAAAAATATCTCTTTATTTTGAATTTATTAATTGGAATATGTCAGCTCTGGTAAATGTGCATCATTAACGTCTGCGCTTTGTTTAGTACAAGAGCAAATTAATGTATAGTTTTATTTCTACAGTGTTGTACATTCCAAGTTTGGCTTTTGGGATTCCCAGTTTAATTATTGTCTTCCTGTTTCTAAATTGTGATTCCTTGTTTGGTGATGGTCTATGTTCTGCATGTGTTACTGAGCTGAGGTATTCTGTTTATGTAATTCCTATTTGACATTGCCACTTGTTCTCTTTCCCCAGTAGGTCATGTATTGTTGCTCTCTGAAATGTATTGGTTTAATATTTGCATGTTTCCTTTTGATAGGTAGGGTATGGTGCTTTGTGAGTCCTGGTAGTGCTGTTAGGATACGGCGGGTTTGCTATGGGTTCTAAATGGGCAGTGTTTGTAGTAGTTCCTAATGTGTCTGGCAGTTGGCACTGGATTATGGTAATGTAGAAATCTTTTAGTCTTTCTTTATCCATATACTCATTAAGAGGCACGTTTACTAAAAGTTAGTATGTGGTAACATTATGCAAATATTTATGCAAATGAGGCCCTTATGCAAATGAGGCCCCGCACATGGCCCCGCACCCCCCTTGGGCCGCCCCTGCTTGACAGGTGTTGAATAGTGGAGGGCAGATGCTGGACATGAAGTGAGGAAGGTAAAGGGCAGATCTTGGACATGAAATGATGGCAGAAACCATTATAAAGAACTAAATTCCTCAATATGTAGATAGTCATGGCTTAATGGGAGACAGCCAGCATGGCTTTAGACAAGGAAGATCTTATCTTACTAATCTGTTATGTTTTTTGAAGGCATGAATAAACAGGTAGACAAAGGTGAATCGGTTGATATAGTGTATCTGGATTTTCAGAAAGCCTTTGACAAGGTCCCCCATAAGAGACTTTTGGTGAAATTAAAAAGTCATGGGATAGGAGGAAGTGTAGTATTATGAATCAGGAACTGGTTAAAAGATAGAAAGCAGAGGGTAGGGCTAAATGGCCAATTTTCCCAATGAAGAAATGTAAATGGTGGAGTACCCCAGGGATCTGTGCTGGGTCCGCTGTTTTTCAACATATTCATAAATGATCTGGAAATGGGAATAACGAGTGAGGTAATCAGATTTGCAGATGACACAAAATTATTCAAAGTTCTAAAACCCATGAGGATTGTGAAAAATCGCAAGAGGACCTGTTAGCAGTTACCTTCCACTCAGGTTCGGAAGTGACACTCCTTTGGACACTCACCTAGTGATTCCGAAGTGTTGGGGAACTACCCGGGATAGCCTTCCCCTGATATACCCTCCTCTCCCCCCTCAGGCACACATACATATCAATAAGCATACCAAACAATTATTGCAGTGCTCAATAAGAAATATTTATCATAGAGATGTGAGTATAATATCTAATTGCACCTAGCAAGCAGATAGCATAAGCTTACCTAATAAGAAAGAGAGAGGTCGGTGCAGCCCACCTCTGTGATCTATTCCTACTAACTCCCTCCCATACAGGTCTTCTCTTACTTCCTTTATAGGTCTTCCAGCATGTACACATATGAACACACATATATTGTTATCTCTATACTGTATTTCTTCACTAATTCCTTTGTAGTTTTTCTTCACAGACATCATGTCTATATCATTTCTTTCTGCAAATTATGTTTCTTTCTTTTTAATTAATTAACTCACATCCTGCTACCTAGTGTGTTACATTTCAGCTGTGATCGCCTCCTCATATTCGTGTTTTCTTCAGTGCACTTGTTCTTCAATGTCTGTATATCTATCCTTGAAGGTCAAAGACAACTGTGCTGAACCTATTCACATGGTTTCTCTATTAACCCTTATGCTGATGTTATAACATCTCCCCAATCCCCTCTGGGGTGGCAAATGCATGAGCCCACCACAGACCTAGGGATCATAAGTGCAACCAGTGGCCTACATGTGTGACACCAAATGCTGGTGTACAGGAACAGGATATACAGTTAGTGATTGTACGATAACCTCGGTAGCAGGAGAATAACACCATGACATGATACAATCTATAGAATGGAACAAAAGCAAGTAAACACAATAAGTAGCACTAGACCGAATAGCAAATTTTGGAGCCAGGAGGAAAGATCTCTAAACCATTAAGTGAGGGAAGAAAACCATGAATCTACTTTAGGATCTACCCCAGCCTATGTTTGCATGTACACACTTAGATCCTTCAGGTGCTGTATAACAATGGATAGATTTCCATCCTTTCCAGCTAATGTAGGGATATTAGTACAGCATGCACCTCCCACGAGTGTGCAAACACCTCCCTCTGCTGCTAAAAGATAATCTAATGTTAATCTGCTCTGCAAAGTCATATGTGTGTTAGCATCAAGTGCTGTGTTCAAAACATGAAAACCTTGTTCTGTTGAATTAAGCAACTTCATAAATCAAAACGTACTTTCTGTATCCATTTAGCATTAGTAGCAGCCTGCAATCCTGGCATAAGAATTGAGGCAAACATAACTTCAGTATCTGAGAACAAGCAAAATTCATAAGGTACATGCTTTTCAGAAAAATATGAGGAAGATCTCTTGTCTATAATGGGGGTGATATTTAGCTAATGCCTTTGGAAATCCTGAAAAATCCTGCAAAGAAATAGATGCTACTTGCAATAACGTTTGTACATAAGCACATGTACCTCTCCAGCCTGGTAACTATAATCATAGAAAACTATAGAAAAGCTATTTGCAGACTGAGTCACAATTGTTTTACATTGGGGATTGTCTCCCACCACCAATGTACCATTAAGGGATCTGTAGCAAAAATAAAAAAATCCATATCCAGCACTTCCATATGGCTTACATTTGCCATATATTGTCTTATTTTATATATAGTAATATTGTTTAGCAATGCAACATAAGCCTTATCAGGAATAGAACTAAGATATGAACTTTGTAGACCAAACTACAGCTTTAGTAGAGCTGTTGTGACATTTTATCTTCAAAGGGGATACTTTATATAGTACAAATCCTTGAGTGCAATTAGAAACATTAACTAGTGATGCTGATTCCAAGCATTGTTGTACAGTAATATTAGGCACAGAAATAGAAAAAATTGCAGACATGTCTGCAGCTACAAATCTGTTTGAACACATCGCACAATCCTTAGTATTCAAAGAGGCTGCTGTCTGGCTCATCAAAGAATACCACACATTTGTTAACAGTAAATTTGATGGAACAACATTCAGAGAATTGTTAAAGTCTGTTAAAGAAGTATCATGACTCAGGATTCTTGAAGAAATCAGTGTAAAGGACTCCCAAAAACAAATCAGTCAAAGCAGACACATGGAGCAGGCCGGACGTTTGAAATATGGATCTGTACTCCTCCCTCGGATATCTACACTACAGTGGGGGTAGATATGTGTACTGTAAATGGTCCTTCAAAATAGGGCTGTGTCCAACCAGTCTGAGGTTTAACCCTCTTATATACCAAATCTCCTGCTTTGTACTTCACTATCGGTGGAATATGTAATGCTGTCCTCGCGTCTGGCCTACTGACAGTTTTATCAATTAACTGCAAGGAGGTATGCAACGCTGTAAGATAATTTTGTTCAAGCCATCTGGAATCTTGCCATCCTCTGGATTAATCAATGGTAATCTGCATCGCCTTCCTGTAAGCAACTGAAATGGGGTTAGTGAATTTTTCTTCAGTGGTGAGTTTTGTAAAGAAAAGAGAGCCAGGGGCAAAACCTGCACCCAATTCAATGAAGTTTCAGCACACACTTTTCTCAGAACAGATTTTAAAAGACCATTCATTCTCTCTACCAGGCCATTAGCTTGTGGCCTATTATAAAGAGACAAAGTGTTGTTTCACAGTAAAGCTTCTCCCAAGTCCTGCATCAACAAATGTCTAAAGTATGACCCATTGTCTGTATATATTGTTCTTGGGCATCCATGTCGGGGAATGTTCTTTGAACACAGAAACGTCACTACAGCTGTGGCATTTTCCTGTTTAATGGGCAAAGCTTCCACCCACTGTGTCACGAGATATACTGGCACCAACGGGTAATGTTTACCTTGGACTGGAGTTTTCATATCTGTAAAATCCATATGAACAGCTAGAAAAGGGTCTCTAGGTCAAGGCAGAAGCACCCCAACTTTAGGAGATGCAGTTCCTATGGGATTATTCTTGGCACACTCCTGACAACATGAAACAAAACTACGCACTTTTTCTTTCAATCTGGGACTCCATACCAGTTCTCCAAGAAGTTCCATCATGCATCGGGGCGACTTGTGCTCAGGCAGATTTTCCATAGGCAACAACAAATGCAAAGCAAAATCTGACAAACATTTCTTTCCTGATGGGTGATACCACAAACCTTTGGAGAACTATGCTCCAGCATGTTGCCATTCTTCTGCAGCAGCTTCAGTTGACGAAGGACACTGCTTCTTACAGGGCCCTGCCGTTCCCTTTTTCCCGTTCACCTGCACATATTCAACTGACTGCACCAAGCCACGTGGGTTTGCCTCTGTAGCCCAAACTGCTTCAGGGACCCGATCTCGCACTTCATCTAATGCCACATCTTAGAATAACATCATTGCACTATTTTCTACCCTTTGCACCCAACCTCCCAAAAGGTAAATATCATCCACCCCTTCTGTTATCCAATTGAAGGAGATATCACCTGCTTTCATATCAGACATCAGCTGTCCCCACACTTTCTATGCTGTCTTTTCTTTCTCTTTGTTCAATAATCCTCCCCACAAGCCCTCTAATTCTGCAGCTCAGCCCACAAAGTAACTTTCTTTTACAGGGCCCTGCCATTCCTTTTTCCCAGTTCACCTGCACATATCGTCCCAACACTTTCTTTGATGTCTTTCTTTTTCTGTGCACAATAATCCTCCCCATGAGCCCTCTCAGTTCTGCAGCTCAGCCCACAAAATAAGGTGAAATTTCACTTACCGTTAATTTCCTTTCCTAGAATACTGCTAGACCAGTCCAGACAAACGGGTTGTGTACCCCTGCCAGCAGATCCTGGAGACAGAGAACTCTACCAGAGCTCTAATAGGCTGAACCCTGGTGATGCTGCTGAGGTGATGAGACTGTACCCCAAGGGGTCTCCCTCAGTATCATATACAAGCTGAACTTCATTATAACTGAACAACTAAATACAGCCAGTCAAGCCGAACCGGCTTCAACTATATACAAGGTGCTGAAAGCACTCCCAGAAACCGAACACTGCCCAGAAGGAGGAAGGGACCAGAGGCTCACTTGTCAGGCCTCCGGAATGAAAAACAAAAAGGCAGGAAATAACGGCGGCTCCGCTGCACCAGCAGGACTGTGACTAACAGCAGGGTGGGTCCTGGACTGGTCTAGCAGTATTCTAAGAAAGGAAATTAACAGTAAGTGAAATTTCACCTTCCAATTCATACTGCTAGACCAGTCCAGACAAACGGGCAGTACACAAGCTACCGACCTCTAGGGTGGGTCCAAAGCCGCCGAAAGCACTGCCGCGTCAAAACTCATTTCCTGTCGAGCCTGGACATCCAATCGATAGTGACGGACAAAAGTCGATAAAGACGACCAAGTCGCCGCCCGGCAGATGTCCAGAGGCACCACATGGGAACGCTCGGCCTAAGACGTTGCCTGAGCCCGCGTGGAGTGTGCTCGGAGCCCTACAGGCACCGACTTTCGCTGAAGAATATAGGCTGCCTCAATAGCTCCTCTTAACCACCTGGCGATAGTAGCCTTAGAGGCTGTGAACCCCCGACGGGAGCCCACAAAGAGATGATCCATCTGCCGCAAAGAATTGGTGACTTTAAGATACCGACAGAGGACTCGTTTGAGGTCTAACGCACGTAGATGATGCTGACGACCCGCACACTGCTCTTGAGAGAATGACGGCAAGAAGAGAGGCTGATTGACATGAAACGGAGTAACCACTTTGGGCAAAAAAGGACGGAACTGTCCGAAGAGTTACGCCCTCCGACGAGAAAGAAAGATAGGGATCTCGACAAGAGAGCGCTTGGAGCTCGGAAATGCGCCGCGCCGATGTTATGGCCACCAGGAACACTGTCTGTAAGGTTAAGTCCTTGAGCAAAGAGGCCCGTAAGGGCTCAAATGGTGAAGCCACTAAGGCCCAGAGGACAAGGGTGAGGTCCCAGGATGGCAATACCGGACGGCAAAGAGGCCGCACGGACTTAACCCCTCTGAGAAAACGCGAGACGTTGGCATGCGAGGCAATAGAACGCCACAAAACCGGACCACAGAAACATGTGATAGCCGCCACCGGAACCCAAAGAGTTCCGAGAGCCAGGCCCTTGTCAAGGCCGGCCTGGAGAAATGCCAGAATGTCCAGAACGCCGCTACGCCAGGGAGACACCCTGCGCTGTGAACACCATGATTCGAAAAGACGCCACACCCGAGCATAGGCTAAGGAGGTGGAAGAACACCGCACCCTAAGCAAGGTGGATACCACGCCAGCCGAATATCCCTTGCGAGCTAGCCTGCGGCGTTCAAGAGCCAAGCCGTAAGCGAGTAAGGAGCCGGGTTTTCCATGGCAATTGGCCCCTGTTGCAGAAGCACCGGAAAGCCCTGCAGCAGCAGAGGCGCTGCTCGCGAAAGTCGGACGAGATCCACATACCACGGCCTGCAAGGCCAATCTGGAGCTACCAGAATCACCGGGCCTGTGATGCTCTCTGATCCGTTGAAGAATCTTGCCGACCATGGACCACGGAGGAAAGACATACAGAAGGAGTCGAGGCGGCCACAGCTGCAACAATGCATCTATCCCATGCGACCCGCTGTCCTTCCATCGGCTGAAGAAGATCCGTGCTTTGGCATTCTCCCACGTCGCCATGAGATCCACCGCTGGCTGACCCCATTGCTGAACAATCAGCCGAAAAGGAGCCGACGCCAGAGCCCATTCTCCGGGATCCAGCGTATGGCGGCTGAGGAAGTCCGCTTCGATGTTGCTTTTCCCCGTAATGTGTTGCGCTGAAATGGCGAGTAGATGCCACTCCGCCCACGGGAGGAGGAGCCTCATTTCTCTCGAGACCCCCAGACTTTTCGTGCCCCCTTGGCGGTTGACATATGCCACCGTCGTGGCATTGTCAGAGAGAATGCGAACTACCTGATGGTGTAAGACAGGTAGGAATCTCCATAAGGCTAAGCGAACCGCTCTCGCCTCGAGGCGATTGATGGACCAGCGGGCCTTCGGAGGCACCCGGACCCCCTGTGCTGCGTGTGTGCCACAAAGCGCTCCCCACCCGGAGAGACTGGCGTCCATCTTGAGAAGCAGCCAGCGCGGAGACTCCAAGGGAACCCCCTGGAGAAGGTTGCGTGCCCGGAGCCACCAACGAAGGTCTAGCTGTACCGCCGGCGGAAGTGAAAGTCGAACCTGATAGTCCTCCGACACTGGCGACCATCGCAATAGGAGCGCCCTCTGCAACTCGCGCATATGCGCCCTCGCCCAGGGCACAACATCGATGGTCGCCGCCATGGACCCCAGATGCTGGAGGTAGTCCCAAGCTCGAGGCGCCTCTCGCCGCAAGAATCGCTGGAGCTGATCCACAATCTTTCTGAAGCGACCTTGTGTAAGCATCACCCGCCCGCGGCGAGTGTTGAACCGAGCACCCAGAAATTCGAGGTCCTGAGACGGCTGGAGGCAGCTCTTGGAGTGATTGATCACCCACCCCAGGCTCTCCAGGAAAGCCACTAAGCGGGCTACCATCTCATGAGCCTCTGACAGAGAGTCTGCCCGAATTAGCCAATCGTCCAAGTAAGGATGCACTCGGACCCCCTGTTTGCTTAAGGCCGTTGCCACCACCACCATTATCTTGGAGAACGTCCGTGGCACTGACGCTAACCCGAAAGTCATGGCTTGGAACTGAAAATGTCGGTCTAGAACCGCAAATCTGAGGAATCGCTGATGCTCCATCCGGATGGGAATATGAAAATAGGCTTCTGCGAGATCGAGCGACGCCAGAAATTTCTTTCATGCGCACCGCCTGGATTACGGAATGTAACGTCTCCATCCGAAAATGAGGAACCTGAAGGTTGCGGTTTACTCCCTTGAGGTCTAGAATAGGACGAAAAGAGCCATCTTTCTTGGGCACCATGAAATAAATGGAGTACCGACCTGTCCCTGCTTCGTGGGGCGGGACGGGACAAATGGCATTCAAGAGAAGCAGGCGCTCGAGAGTGGCCTGGATGACCTGGCGCTTCTCGGGAGAACCTGCCGGAGAGACTAGAAAGGCCTCGGGGATCGGGCGAGAGCACTCGAGAGATGCTGTCGAGAACCCAAAGATCGGAGGTAATTCGCGCCCACTCCTGAGAAAACAATGCCAGCCAGCGGTCCCTGAGAACTTTCCCCCCGCAGAGTAGGAGTCGGAACCTTTCCGGGCCCCCCGAAAGGACTGGTTTCCTCTTCCAGAGAGATTAGGCTGAGCAGGTGGCAATGAAGGTTTGAAGGAACGATACCTCCTGAAGTCCCTACTTCTGGAGAAACGGCAAAAAGATTGTGCTCGAGAAGACCTGCGAGACGAAGCCCGCAGCCTATCCACCGGTAACCGTTGGGGCTTAACCTCCCCAAGATCCTTCACGAGCTTGTCCAGCTCCTCGCTGAACAGAAGCTTACCCTTGAAAGGCAACTTAGAGAGTCTGGACTTGGAGCTGACATCCGCCACCCATTGACGAAGCCACAGCCAATGCCTTGCCACCATCACAGCTGCCACTGATCGAGCCGAAAGGCGCAACAGATCATAAAAGGTATCGGCCAAGGAGGCCATGGCAGACTCCAGCCGACCGAGAGAGGAATCTTCTGGCAAACGCTGGATCCAGCGTAACAGCGCTCGGGCTGTGAGCCCCCCGCATACCATCACCTGCAGAGCCATGGAGGATGCGGAGAAAGCCGTTTTCAATAGATTTTCCACCTTCCCGTCCTGCGGATCCTTGAGTGCCGCTCCTCCCTCCACAGGGATGGTGGTATGCTTAGTAACTCCGGAAACCAAGGCATCTACCCTAGGATACACGAGCCACTGCTCCAGAAGCTCCGGTGGCCAAATATATAGCTGCCCTAGGCGACAAGCATTTTGCAATGGCGTGTCCGGAGAATCCCATTCCCGGGACACCATTTGCTGCAATTCGGTAGGGAAGGAAAAGCCTTAGAGGGCTTTCGAATGCCCTGCAAGATGGGGTCTGCCTGAGACTGAGCTTGAGAGGCTTGAGGTTCCGCTGGTGCGGAAAGACGAAGTGCTTCCGACACCTGACCGATGAGGGCGGACAAATCCTCTTTTCGGAACAGCCGGATGTCCTGTGACTCCTCCGGCCCGGGAACAGAAGAATCCGATGCAGAATACTCCCCATCTTCGCGCCCAGATAGATCCTCGGACTCTCCCTCGGAAAACCCATCCTTGCCAGGGTCGCGATCATCCTCCATAAGCAAGTGCAATGATTTAGACGTACGTTTGTGAGCTTCCATACTCTTAGAACGCTTACGGCCAGAGGAAGCAGCCAAGCGCTCAGGTGCCGCTGGCTGCTGTCCCACCGAAGGAGCCGAGGATTCAGCTCGCCATAAGGCCCATGCCTGGCAGAAAAGCAGGAGAAGTTGGTCCTCGGAGGGTGAGCCAGGTGCCAAGGAGCTCATGGCAGCCGGGGGCTCCCTGCAATGTGGGCACCGAAAAAGAAGTTAGCGGACCCTCCAACGCAGGCAATTCAGGAACCGTGGCTTCCTCAGCTGACAAAAATGCTGAAGACTCTGGGTGCGCCAGACAGGATGCACACTGTTGAATTTTCAGCTCCTTCTGCTTCCTGTTGCACACAATGCACCTAGGACCAGAAGAAGGCATTGTGTGTTCAAAACAGTGAATTAAAAAAAATTTTTTTTCTTTTCCTGATCACTCCTCTTTATAGGTCTCAATCCCAGGGAAAATCCCCTTTAAGGAGGTGGAAGAGACAGAAGCACACACAGCAGAGCAGAGCAGAGCTGGGCTTCCCTCCAAAAATCGGAGCTCAGGGGAAAAACAAAATGGCCGCCGGAAAAATAAAAGTTAAATAAACACTCAAAAAAGCAGCGATTTTGCTAAAAAAAAAGGGACAAAATCCAGTTCCCAGGCAAGGATTGACCCCTCTGCCAAAAATGGGGTAATTCTGAGACCATAAAAATTTGGCAGATTTGGACCCCTCAGGAGCTTCAGCATGCATAGACAAACAAAAGCTGTACTCACAGATGCCGGCCAGTGCAGGGATTCCAAGGGCAGGATCAGGAAAATAACATCTGATGCCAAAAGAACACTAACTCAGAGGGAATCCCAGAGTGTTAGTGAGCCCTTCTTCCAGCCAAGGCTGCCCTCATGGCTAGCTGCTGGGAATGCCTTCAGTCAGCGAGCGTCACTGTTTCTGTACAGGAGCTCAGCTGAAACACCCAGCCAATAGAGGGAATCACTCCCACAGGAGAGGAGCCCCCGAGCCGTGCCCCGAAATAGGGATATTAATACTTCCTCCAAAAGGAGCAAAACAAAAAAGCTACCAGATCTGCTGGAGACAGAGAAATACTGAGGGAGACCCCTTGGGGTACAGTCTCATCACCTCAGCAGCATCACCAGGGTTCAGCCTATTAGAGCTCTGGTAGAGTTCTCTGTCTCCAGGATCTGCTGGCAGGGGTACACAACCCGTTTGTCTGGACTGGTCTAGCAGTATGAATTGGAACTTTCTTTTCTCTGTAACTAATTGCTTCCACTTGCAAGGGTCCCAAATCTGCTGGACCAGGTATATATTCTCCTTCCATGACCTCTAAGGGGTGCAAGACACACTCTCATACTGGCTGCAGATTTGTTACACAAGGTACTCTTTTAGCTACTAACCTTTGGGAAAACAGGGTAAACACACCATCTACAAGTAATTTAAAACTCCATTGTTAAGCTTTGACAACTTCAGATACTTGCATTGCATCTGTTTTCTGCAGATCAGTTCCAGCTCCTAAAAATATGCATTTGATTTCTACTCCTGATTTTGTCAAGATGTCCCTTATCTCTTAAATCATAATCCTTTATTTTGATATTATTTATTTAACTAGGCTTATATACCGCTATTCCTCTCCCTCTTCGCTTGTACTAGACCACTGAAAACTCTTCCCCAATCCTGCCTCAGGGTGTAGTGCACTGGATATCTGTTGTTTGTCTTGCTTTCTCCTGTCTTCTCTTCCGCTTTTTTCCATTCTGCTTCCTCGTTAGTCTCCCCTTCTGCCTTCTTCCTTTCTTCCTCCAGTGTCTCTTCTACCATCTTCTACTCTTCCCCCCTGTCAGTGAGCATGCCCTGTACTAGTAGCAGAGACTGTGGGTAGGATCCAGCCAATGGGAAGCTGTGGAGGTGGAGCTCTGGAATGCTGCTCTAGTCATAGGAAGGGAGGAGGTGAGCTGAGGACATTCCTGTGCTGTACAAGGGAAGTTTCTGTAGGTGATGATGGCAAATGGAAGAGAAATGAAGCCAAAAGCTGCAGTACACTAACAGATTCACAGTAACACAGCGATTACGGAATTGCACCTCTCAAAGCAGCCCCCCCCCCCCCCAATTTTCATTTTCTGTCCCAATCACAGGTGCTCAGAGAACAAACAGTGTGGCAGGGGTGGCCTGTCGGAGTCTCTGCGGATGGGGAGAACCCCACATTTCCCATCCCATGAGCCTATGACAGTTAGGGACCCTCTTGCTGGGAAGAAGAGGAACCTAGGGTAAGCCTCAGGGAAAAGAGCTTTGCAGGATCTGAACCGGGATTTTGAAAACCCCCCTACAGAGAGAAGCTAGGATGTAGGTTAAAGGGGTGGAGCTGGTGACTGGGTGGTTTCCCAGGGACAGAGGGGAGGCTGACATACCTCCATGGGAGAATGGGGAGTATATGAGGCCGCTCAAAAATACCAGGAGGACTCCAACCTGGAGTCAGTCCCCTTGTGAGCTCTTCACGATCCAGGATGTACCTGAACCCATGGAGCTGGAAGAAGCAGAACCCTCTGAGTGGATATCCAAGGAAAAGGAATATCGGAAGGCCAGACCAGCAAACTTGTGAGTGGACTTGCCTGCCTTTTGATTAACATTGACTAGGCTGTAGGGAATACCTAGGGAAGGTGTGGGTACAAGGCTTCCCCAAACCTACTCCGATGTATAAACGATGAGTAAGGGTTTGCCCAGAAATAAGGAGTGCAGTGGATGGAATTGATGAAATGAACTATTTCTAATATTGAACACTGATTCCAGGGAGAAGGTGTGGAAAATAGAACATCACCTCAAGAAGTATGGACCAAGGGGGCAAAGCAGCCTCTTGTGCTCCCAAGGGAGAGCAACCAGCTTGTTCAAACTAAGAAGCTGTTGGAAATCATGGACCGAGTCTATTTGCAGCTCTGCAAACTTTATCAAGGGACTGCACTTAGTGTTAGGGTTACGGATTATTTTCTTTATTGTTGGTTTGATTCCTGTTTTTGTCTGCTTGGGAGATATGGGACTGGGACACACCCAGCAGTTTTAAAGACTTTGGGAAACTGGTAGATGAAAATAAATAATCCAGTATTCTGCAGTGTCCAGAGACCACTCAGCCCACACAGCGCACACCTGGCCCCTAGCATGTGCCAATAATTATAAATATACACACTGTACACACACATACTAATATGTCTGCACACTCTGTCTCTCTCTCACACACACAAGCATGCACAGAAACCCATACAAGAACACATATACAGTGACATACAAACACACGCACATTCATATAAACATGCACAGACATACCAGCCCACAAAGATACAAACAAAATAGAGATACATACATACCACATACACTCACATATACAGGCAATATAGATACAGACAGCTATGTTAATGTGCATATGGAGACACACATGCACATAGGGGTTGGAATAAATGGAATTAATTCCATGAGCTATACTCTGCTTGCTTTTCTCACTTATTTCTACTGTAAACCCTACTGATGGAACTGTACAGCTTTCTTATTGGTTGCTATGGGGGTCATTTTGGAAGCCCTATTTGTGCTTTGGATGTCCAAAAACTGGCTTAGAGCCGCCCAAAACACAGAGATGTTTCCAGAGCTATTTTAGAAGCCAGGGCTATGGATGTCCTCAGCTAAACGGGGACGTGGTGAAGGTGTGGCTGGGGGGAGGGGGCCTCCAGGCACATGAAAAGTGCCCATTTTGAGGGTATAGAGGAGAAATGACTTCATCATCCTCAATGATAGCAGCAGTGGAATTTGAATCCATGCTTCCCTCTTTCCAGCCCACTCCTACAACCATTAGGCTATTCCTAGATGTCCAGAGTCTGAACTACTATTCTGGGGACATCTATGTAGATGCCCATGTAGACGTCCATACTGGGTATGTCCATTATTTTAAAAACAAAAAATGTTAAATCTAATTATATGTACTACTCACAAAGTCATATGGGGCCAATATTCAGTAATGGCAACTAATGCTTGTAAAGTGCATAGCCGTCGCCGCTGAATACTAACCCCAGATATGCAACGTTGGGGCCATATCCAGTCACCGGCATCGATTATCCAGGTTGCCGCATGTTCTGGAAGCTAACTGTATCGCTGCTGCCCAGTTAGCAACAGGGCCGCCTCTGTTCCACCCAAAATGTCCACAACACGCCCCAATGCTAACCGCATAGCACCGGGGCATGCAGCGGCAGCACCTGCGGATATCCAGTGACACTAACCATGTTAGTGCCATTGAATATCGCAATACCCAACATTTACTCATGCAAACCATGTAAATGCCTTAGAATATCGCAATACCCAACATTTACTCATGCAAACCATGTAAATGCCTTTGAATATCTCCCCATGGTATATAAAAATAGCTGATTAACCTGGCATGGTTTCCCTGAATGCCTGCATCAGGGGTTATAAAGCTTTGTCTCTCCACAAACTTCACATTAATAAAGCCCCTATACTTTTAGGTTCCTGTGTTGATGCTTTTAATCCAACTTTCTGGATCCCATTCCCCTCACTGGCTCTTCCAATGGGAAACAGTGAAAGCTAGCAGTTGGGAAGGTGACCTCGAAGTGATTGTTTCTGAAGATCTCAAGCTGGCAAAACAGTGTGACAAGGCGGTGGCAAAAGCCAGAAGGCTGCTGGGTTGTATACAGAGAGGAATTACCAGCAGAAAGGAAGAGGTACTAATGCCACTGTACAAGTCATTGATGAGGCCTCACTTGGAATATTGTGTTCAGTTTTGGAGACCCTCTCTCACAAAGGATATAAAAAGACTGGAAATGGTTCAGAGGAAGGCGACCAAAATTATTTGGAGCTGCATCAGAAGACTTATGAGAAGAGACTTGAAGACCTAAATATGTACACTCTGGAGGAGAGGAGGGACAGGGGAGATATGATTCAGACCTTTAAATACTTAAAGGGTTTTAATGAACAAACAAACCTCTTCCAAACATAGGAAAGCTGTAAAACTAGAGGGCATAACATGAAGCTGCAAGGGGGTAAACTGAAAGGCAACATCAGGAAATACTTTTTCACTGAAAGGGTGGTGGATGCTTGGAATGCCCTCCTGATGGAAGTGGTGGGAGCAAAGACAGTGACGGAATTCAAAATGGCATAGCACAGATACAGTAGATCCCTTTATAGCAACAGGATAAAATCAAAACAAACATAACTATCTATTATATCTCAGTAAATAGGGGTGACCTACACGGAACAGTTGGTACACCCCTAAACAAAGGGAGCTCCTCCTCACCTCCATTACCTGCCAATCAGCAGCCCTCAGCAGCCCTCTCCAATGGCTCAAAAACCGCCGCTTCTAAGGCGCGCCCGCGACTGAGGGCCTCACCAGAGGGCCCTTTGGCGTGACCCTTAGGCATGGGTCCATGGCGTGTGAGTAAAATCTACTTTATAACTTTGGGCTTAACTGTCATGCTGCTATATCATGGCTGTAACCTGCTGTTCTCCTTCCTTCTTGTCTCTTCTTTTCTTTTATCTATCACTGTATCTCTTACTCTGTCCTATCTCATAAATGGCGTTCTTTTCTTATTTTCTGTAATATTTATACTGTATTGTAAACAGCTCTGATGCTTTGGCCTGAGCGGTATATCAAGCAATTAAACTTAAACTTACTCTTGCCGACTTGCTGGGCAGACTAGATGGACCATACTGGTCTTTATCTGCTGTCACTCATGTACAATGTTACTGTGTAAATTTTGGAAGCAGAGCTGGATTGCTGCTAAGAGCTACTGCTGTCCCAGCAGTGGGTCCTCCCATGGGTCTTCCAAGAGAAGGCAATAGGGATATAGCACAGCTCTTTGCAGCAGGCAATGGTCTTTCTCTGCTAACAGTCCTACTTTTCAGACATTTGGCGCTAGAGCTAGTCCAAGTTCTTTACTGAGGAGGATGTTGCCAAGCCATAAATGGTATTTAACAATGATGATCTGGAGGAAGTGAAACATGTCACAGTGAATCCCAAAGATGTAATAGGGAAAATTAATAAACTAAAGAAGAGCAAATCACCTGGACTGGATGGTATATACCTCCCAGGGTTCTGAAAACTCAAAAATGAAATTGCAGACCTATTGTTAGTTATTTGTAATCTATAATTAAAATTTTATATGATACCTGAAGATTGGAAGGTAGCCAACAAAGCACCAGTTTTTAAAAAAGGCTCCAAGAATGATCTGAGAAACTATAGACTTGTGAGCCTGATGTCAGTGCCAGTCAAAATGGTAGAAACTATTATAAAGAATAAAGGGCCCAATATTCAGTGCCAGTGGCTAGCTGCTGGTACTGAACCTTAAACCTGAATATTCAATGCTGGTGTTATATCTGGCCCCGGCACTGAATATCTGGGTTCACCACATAGGCCATTGGTAACCGGGAGGCGGCGATATTGAGCTGCTACCCAGTTAGTGATATGTGACGAAGGTTAAGCCAGGGTTTGCTGTGCTTGGCTTTCGCCACATATTGCTAACCGGGCAATGGCTCAATATCACCACTGCCCGGTTAGCAATTGTTGCTGCCTCTGTTCTGTCCTGATACGTCCCGATGCAAAGAGGTTAGCATTGGGGTATGTAGAGCTGGCAGCCACGGATATTCAGTGAATATCCCGTCCACTGTGATTAATGCAGTTAGCAGCTCTGCTAACCGCATTAATTGCTTTGGATATTTTGGCCCCAAATTACTGAAAATATAGATAGGCATGGTTTACTGGGACAAAGCCAACATGGATTTAAACAAGGGAAGTCTTGCCTCACCAATCTACTACATTTCTTTGAGCCAATTGTTATAGTATATCTGGATTTTCAGAAAGGTTTTGATAAAATAGCTCATGAAATTTTCCTGAGAGAATTAAAAAGCCGTGAGATAGGAGGAAATGCCATCATTTGGCTTAGGAATAGATAGGAAACAGAGTAGGACGAAAGGGTTGGTTTTCTCAGCGGAGGGATCTATATTGGGATTAGTGCTTTTTGACATATTTATACATGATTTGGAAAGGGGAAACAGTGAGTGAGGTGATTAAATTTGCAGATGACATATTATTAAAAATTGTTAATTCGCAAGAGGACTGTGAGAAATTTTAGGACCGTGCAAAACTGGGAGACTGGGCATTCAATAACAGATGCAATTTAATCTGGACAAGTGCACAAAGGAAAAAATTATCCTAATTATAAGTACATAATGCTGGGTTACATATTAGGAGTCACCACTCAGGAAAAGGATCTAGGCATCATCATGGGTGTAAATATGTTAGAAGTTATCCATTGAATTTGTTTCACCGTTATAATTCAAATAGTTATTGTTCTCTGTAGAACAGCTGTTAGCACTGTTACCTTATGTTCTATGTAAACCGTCTTGAATTGTAGAAAGGTGGTATATAAAAAATGTTAAATCAATCAATGAATTATGGGCAATACGTTGAAATCCTCAGCACGGTGTGTGTCAGTGGCCCAAAAACCAAACGGAATGTTTAGGAAAGGAGCTGAGAATAAACTGAGAATATCATAAGACCTCTGTGCAGGCCTAAACAAATTTTCTTAGGATGTAGAAGCCAGATCAAAATCTAGGAGCCACACTTACATACAATTGGAATATTCATTTATTTATACGCATCCCCTCCCACCCATACAGCCTCGGCCTCTGGCCATCGCCATCCATCCATACACCTTCCTCTCAGCCCCAGCATCAGACCCGTTCTCAAGCCCAATCTCTTTTCTACCCTCCCCCTGGTCAGCCCCAGTTTCTTCTTCAGCCTCTTATCCCCTTCCTCCAGCAAGCAGTTAGGCCCCTTCTCCCACTGCCATCCCTTAGATTTGCCGTTTCTCCCATCCCCAGCCCCTCTGTTAGTCCTCTCCCAAGCACATCACATCCTTGTCCCAGCCCTAGCATCAGTCCCCTTCCGGATTGTACCAAGCTAGAAATGCGCCCTGTGAGACTCGTGAACCTGATGCCCCTCCTCCACCCAACCATGTGCTGGAACTCTGTCTTGTTGTGCTTTCTGGAAGCCCAGTGATGCCACTGATGCCCCCTTCTGTACTTTTGTGCCCTGCGCAGCCGCATCGCTCACAGAGCCCTTGGTACGGCCCTAGTCCCCTTCTCCCACCTGCCCCTGCCATCAACCTCCTTTTGTTACTTCCATGAACTTTCTGCCATCCCCAGCATCAGACTTTCTCCCATCTTCACACCTTAGAATCTGCCTCCTTCTCCCAGGCCTGTTCCCAGCATAAGCCCTCTTCCCCTACCTGCCCTGTACATCTAAACTCGCTGCAAAGCAAGGGGAGCTTGTCTTTCACTACCACCGCTCTGCCTGTCCTGTGCCTGCTCTGGCCACTAGTTCCTATTTCTCATGCAATACAGGAAATAGCTTCTTTGTGATTTCAATTCCTTCAGTGGTGCCGGCAGCCAAAGTCGGTGTAGATGTAGAATAAGCAGAGCAGCGGCAACGAAAAACAAGATGCTGCTGTTCTGTAGTGGAATTAGAAATACTGTGAGAGTAGAACAGGGCTGATGCTAGGGGCAGCTGAGACCCCCTTGTTCTGATGCTTATGCTCGGTTCTGATAATGCAGGAAGAACAAAATGAATCCAGTGACAAATGTCATAAAATCTTTCAAGTTCTTTACAGCAATGCAAAAATATCTGTCCTCCCGCCCAACAAAGGGACTTCAATACGCAAGAGGAGCCTTCCAAAACGTCATTAAAGGACATGTTGGTGGGCTTGGTCATTTGAACAAGAACACATTTGCCCCATTCTCGAATCCAATTCATCACTTTTAAACTTCAACGTGTGAGCAAGTGTTTCTCAACCCTCTGCAACCCTGAGCCCTAACCCCAGGCAGAAGCACTCATGCCAGCCCTCAGCCACAAGGTAGCCAGAGGTCAAGGTCGTAGAATGTGCAGACACACACACACACCCAGCCAGCTGCAGCAGTGCACCTTATGTAAGAGGCAAACAAGCTGAGACTTGGCTGTGGCCACAACAAGACACCCAGCCTTTCCCCACCACCACACACCCTCTTACCCTCTGCTCCAAGTGACTCTCTTCTTGGTCGCTCTTTGTAGTCCATTACCAGGCTTCGGTGGGAGTCGCTGAACTTCCAAATGGGCAACGGCTTTGCATTGCAAAAGCCACAACCACATAGAGGTGGCGGAGGCCCCAGTTCCAGCAGGGAGAAAGGGAGCCACCCGAACTGAACCACCTCCTCAGCGGCAAGGGGCCCAGTCTGTGCACACCCATGCGCCTTCTTGCTCGTTATCCCTCATGCATGCACACAGCAAGCAAACACGGACGAGATTCGAAAACCACTTCTGTTCACCAGCATTTTGGCCTCTATTTTACTCTGACACAAATGTTTTCCCATTGCTCTCAGTCTTGGGCACCCACAGCTCCATTGTTAACCATTTCCAGGCAACCTTTGACACAGGAAACACCTGAACATGTGCTCTGAGTCCCAGGTGCCAGATCTGACTTTTTAGTTGCCATGGCTAAGAGGCTTCTGAGGTATGTCGGGCCTTGCCTCTGTGAATCTCCATGGTACATCACACCTTGAGTATTGTGTGCAAATCTGGTTGCTGTATCTGAAACGAGATATAGAGGCACTAGAAAAGATACAGAGAAAATAATAAAGGGGATGAGATGCCACCCCTGCGAGGAAAGACTAAAGAGTTTATATATCTTCAGCTTGGAGACTGTGAGGGGAAATAGAATACAGAAGAAATCATGTATGGAATGGAATGGACAAATGCAAATCTGTGGTTTATTCTTTCAAAAAGTACAAAAATTAGGAGATACACCATAATGTTACTAAACAGTACATTTAAAACAAATTTCAGAAAATATATTTTCACTCAATGCACAATTAAGCTCTGGAATTTGTTGCTATATTTAGAAAGGGTTTGGACAAGTTTCTGGAGAAAAGTCTATAATCCATTAAGGGGAACTAGGCAAAATCTGCTGCTTATCCTTAGACATTTAGTAGCATGAAATCTCTCTACCCTTTGGGATCCTGCCAGATTCTTATGGCCTGGATTAGCCATGGTTGGAAACAAAACTGGTCTCGATGGACCTTTGGTCTGACTCAGTATGGCAGAGGCTGTTCTGTGCACTACTAGATGGAGGACCTGAGTTTGATTCCCATGTCATATTTTCTGTCACTCCCTTCCTCACCCTTCCACTTCCCAGACTGTCCAGACCTGGAGATCCTCGGAGGTAGTGCTCAAAGTCTCTGGGGGAGGGAGTCCCAGTCACTGCACAGTGGCTAGGCCTGGGAGCTGGATTTAGGACTCATAATCGCAAGGTTCCTGAAGGAGTTCAGGTGCATGGCCCCCAGGGGCTGCCCAAGGGGGGTGCGGGGCCTCATTTGCATAATGTTAACATGCACTAACGTTTAGTAAACATGCCTCTTAATGAGTGTCTGGATAAAGAAAGATTACCAGATTTCTACATTACTATATCCAGTGCCAACCGCCAGGCACATTAGGAAGTACTACAAACACTGACCATTTAGAGCCCATAGCAAACCCGCCATATCATAACAGCACTACCTGGACTCACAAAGCACCATACCCTAACTATCAAAAGGCAACACTGCAGATATTAAACCAGTACATCTCAGAGAATACCAGTACATCTCCTACTGGGGAAAGAGAACAAGTGGCATTGTCAAACAGAAACTACATGAACAGAATACCTCAGCTTGGTTACACACGTACAGCATAGACCGTCATCAAACAAAGAACAAGGGATCATAATTTAGAAATAGGATGAGAATAATTAAACTGGGAACCCCAAAAACCAAACTTGGAATGCACAACAACACTGTAGAAATAAAACCATAAATTAATTTCCACTTGTACTAAACAAAATGCAGATGTTAAAGACACACATTTCCCAGACCTGACATATTCCAGTTAATAAATTCAAAATAAAAAAGTATTTTCCGACCTTTTGTTGTTTGTGCATTTTATTTTTCAGTTGCAATTCCTCCAGTCACCTTCTTCTGGCTTCTTCTGTCTTCTGCTAAGTTTTCATTGTCTGTTGTCCATTTATCCTTTCTTCTCTCTTCTAGTTTTTTTCCATTCTCTCTCTACATCTGCTTTAACATACTGATCTTTCTCCTTTTGCTCTTTCCTCCATCTCTTTTTTATTCCTTTTTCATCCACTCAAATTTTACCCCTCCATCCTCAATCCCCACTTACTCTCGCAATACCTGGCCAATCGTAGATTTTTCTTCCCTCCCATACAAAATATTTTTTCCCCTCTGCATTTCACTCTCAAAGCCTCATCCCATTCTAGTCCTCCCCCAATATCAGCTCCCTTCTAGTTCCAGCCCCACCCAGCATCCGCTCCCTTCTAGTCCCTTCTAGTCCCTGCATCAGTCCATTTCCAGTCCAAGCCCCCCATCAGCCCATTTCCAATCCTATCCTAGCCCCTCCATCAGCCTATTTCCAATCCTAGCTCCCCCCACTCAGCCCATTTCCAGTCCAAGCCCCCCTCCCCATCAGCTATTTCCAGTTCAAGCCCCCCTCCAT
This sequence comes from Ichthyophis bannanicus, assembly GCA_033557465.1. NCBI lineage: Eukaryota > Metazoa > Chordata > Amphibia > Gymnophiona > Ichthyophiidae > Ichthyophis > Ichthyophis bannanicus. The sequence goes on from CM066031.1 coordinate 1,000,941,877, forward strand.
TCAGCCCATTTCCAATCCTATCCCATCAGCCCATTTCCAGTCCTATCCTAGGCCAACCATCAGCCCATTTCCAGACCTAGCTCCCCCATCCATTTCCAGTCCTATCCATCCCCCTATCAATCCATTTCCAAACCTAGCCCTCCATCAGCCCATTTCCAGTCCTTTCCTAGCCCCACTATCAGCCCATTTCCAGTCCTAGCTCCCCTCCACTCAGCCAATTTCCAGTCCAAGCCCCCCACAGCCCATTTCCAGTCCTAGCTCCCCCCATTCAGCCCATTTCCAATCCAAGCCCCCCTATGAGCCTATTTCCAGTCCTAGCCCCTCCTTGAGTCCATTTCAATCCTAGCCCCCCAACAGCCCATTTCCAGTCCTATCCTAGCCCCTCCATCAGCCCATTTCCAGTCCTTCACTAACCTCACCATCAGCCCATTTCCAGTCCTAGCTCCCCCCCACTCAGTCCATTTCCAGTCCAAGCCCGCCTATGAGCCTATTTCCAGTCCTAGCCCGTCCATGAGTCCATTTCAATCCAAGCCCCCCAACAGCCCATTTCCAGTCTTAGCCCCACCTCCCCAATAGCCATGTCCAGTCCTATCTTAGCTCCTCCATCAGCCCATTTTCAATCCTCGCTCCCCCCACTCAGCCCATTTCCAGTCCAAGCCCCCCTCCCCATCAGCTATTTCCAGTTCAAGCCCCCCCTCCACTCAGCCCATTTCCAGTCCAAACACCCCCCTCCCCTCCCGAAGAGTCCCGAGGCTGTCTAAAATGCTTTAGAAGGAGCCGAAGAGGCCTCAGCTCACCTCTAACAGCTGCCAAAGTGAAGCGTGTCTTTTTCCTTCACTTCGGCAGCTGTACTGAAGTTTAGAATGCTGCCGCACTGAAATCAAAGGGGACTTCCTGTTTTTTATTTTATTTATTTAGTATACATTTGTATACCGCTACTTCCAGCGATCAGTAGCGGTTTGATTACAGAGTGTAGTTTGTCAAATCAAGACAGCAATTTTGGGGTATAAACACATTGATTTGAAGGGAAAAACACAGCACACAGGAAAAAGGTCTTAAGGGAGGGATTCAGCATTTACATATATACATTTTTACATAACAGTGTCCATGTTTCATAGTGTGGTAGCTTGGAACCCCCTGGGGTTTACATCAAATTGTATTGACACTGGAATAAATGCGTCTTGAGTTTTTTTCTGAAAGCCATAAGATCTTTGATCGCTCGTAACTCAGGTGGTAGTTGGTTCCAGAGGGTCGGGGCAGAGTATGAGTATGCGCGGTGGCTAGTACTGGATTTGACAGATCTGATATTGGTTGGAACGTGGAGTGTGTCTGAGGTGACGGTTCTTCTGTCTCTGTTTGGGGGTTGTGTGCTGATAAGGGTGGAGAGAAAGGATGGCGCTATGTTATGTATGAGTTTGAATGTGGTTATCAGTGTTTTATATTTTATCCGAGCAGAAATGGGGAGCCAGTGCAGCTCGATCAATACAGGTGTGATGTGTTCAGTAAAGTTTTTTCGCATGATGGATCCTAGCCGCCACATTCTGGGCCATTTGCAGAATGTTTCCCAGCGCTCAGCGCAGCAACGTTCTAAACTTCAGTACAGCTGCCGAAGTGAAGGAAATAGACGTGCTTCATTTCGGCAGCTGTTAGAGGTGAGCTGGGGCCTCTCTGGCGCCCTTTAAAGCCACCCTCCCTGCCATTCACTGCGGGATGTTGTTGGTGCGGGGCCTCTTGAAGCGCGGGGTCCTGTGTGAACAACATTCTCGCACATTGGACGGACCGGCTCTGATGACCTCTAGTCAAGAACTGTTACTACAATGACTTGGCTGGGGGATTTGGGGGAGAGGATATAAAATAGGGGAGAAAGGTCCCTGGGTAATCGCATATGAAGGCTCACGGTGCCAGATCCCAGCTCTAGTTCTGATTGAGTTGGATGCCCAAAGAAGCAGGCTGAAATTGTCACAGCCAAAGTAATGACAATAGCCCTCCCCCGCCTGCTACTGCTGTACTTTTCCTGTATGATGCAGGTTTACCTCATTCTCTCTTTTATCTTCAAGGTCAAATTTTAGTCCAAATGGCAGACAGTCACAGACACTTGAACTCCGGCGTGGAACGAGTTGTGAGTATATCTGCCTACTTAATGGGCCTCATGGGATTTTTCTTTTAGTGTTCATTTATTGCAGGGCTGTGGCTGGTAAAATTAAAACAAGTGGCTATGAAAGTAGAAGTAAATACAGAGGCAAAAAAGGTTATAAGCTGACCTGGAGTCAGGCTGTCTTAATTGGAAAATTAGGATGATGGGCTTCCATTATGCTTTTGGGAAGGCATCTAAATGAATCAGCACAGCATAGTCCTCTGATGCGGTTCATCTGAGCAAGAACAATTTACTAAAAATACAGCACAAAAAATAATTTTCAACTTTTGTGGAAGCAAAACACCTCAGTGCCTAGGACAGGCTTCAGCTGCATGCTTACAGGTAGGGGCAGGGGCAATCCTCTCCTTCCCTGTCCTAGGGGCTGTGTTGGATGGGAGGAAGGGGGAATATAGGTTGCTTACAGGGCCCTACACCTGAGGGGTGTTGTCGTCTTCCTCTGGTTGCACGAGTTTGTTCACCCTGCAGGTATCTTATAAGGTTCACTGTCCAGGCCAATCTCTGAATAGAAATATATGGGCCAATAGTGAGATCCAGCAGTCACCGTATTTTTTTTAAGTACCGGGTATAGTTTTTAAAAAAATATGTATATTCAATGTTATTGAACATGTGGAGGCACATTCTGAATTAGCCATTCATCCCCCTGTGCAGCTGACCAGAAGCGGGATGCCCGAAGTTAGACCCGATTCTGAGCCTGCGAGGGCTAGATGTGTCCACGGGATCAGAATCTGGTCTAAGGCCCGAACATGCAGGCCAGGCCCTGATTCTGGTCGGCCTGCACCCATAGCAGATCCCCGGCTACCTCAGTCAGGCTTCCGAATGGAGCCACGGTGCCATGGTATCCCATCGCCATGGCACCGCAGCTATATTCAGGAGCCACAAATGCCGGCCACCGCTGACCTTCTTTGTGCCCACAGCCAGACCCTCGATCCCACCTCCCATGGCCAGGGTCCAGCTACGGGGATCTTCCTGCACCCTCCTACCTTTTTTTCCGGCCTGGCGGCATGATCCCCTGATGTTCATGGGAACTTATTCCACCTCTGCGGTGGAATAAGTCCCCCATCTATGTTCACAGCCCCGGACATACAGGGCCGACCTCAGAATCGGCCCTATATGTCTGGGGTCACGGCCCACCCATGCTCTGTCCTTTCTCCACCTCAGTACCATCCCCTCCCACCCCCATCTAAATCTCCCCATACAAACAAGCTGTTTGTATGGGCAGGCATTAGCCGGGATGGCAGGGAAGCGAATAACAGGGATAGACGTCCAATCCAGCCATCCATCTCCGCTATTCGTGTCACTGAATGACCCCCATAGTCAATGGCGCTGAATATACATGGAATACAGTGGCTTCTAGTGTCCACAATAACCTATATTGTAAATTCTGTTCAAGCAGCTCCCACAGTGCAGAAGGGCCCAGGCAAAACGGGGGCCCACATGTCCCAGTGGCCCGGCACTATGGTGGTGGAGTGCAGCAAACATCATTTTCTTAATAATAACTTTGCTGTATTGCCTGCTCCGCTTCTCTCTATGAAAGGTTTTCTTTCCCATCAGCCAGAGAAGTAGGCCATCGCTGCCAAGCCAAAATCTTACGATAACTGCTGTGATATCATGTGGCTGTTATAGCAAGACATGGCGGTCGGGAAAGAAAACTTTCCTTTAGAGAGAGATGGAGTGGGCGGTGTGGCAGCTACTTTAAAGCAAGATGTTTGCTGGTTGCTGTGCTGATAAGGTTGCTAGATTTTGTCCCTGATTTTCGAGCTGTGTCCCTGGCAGCATCCTGTCCCCGATTCCAGCAAGGGAGACGGAGGGGGTAGAAAATATGTTTATTTTCAGTGTAGTGATCTGAATATGTCAGTTTTTAGAATTTGCATTCATTACCTTTATATTTTACATGGTATCACTGTTTCTATTTCTCTTTGGACTTCTCTGCTTGGGGTGATATTGTTGCTGCCATGGGATGGATGGGGAGGGGGCCCAGACAATGACTGTTCTTCTCTCCTCCATCTCTTCTTGCTCAAACCTGGAACTAAGGTGCCCCTTCCTTCCTCCCCTCCCCATCATGCTTCAGATAAGAGTCTTGCCTGCAAAAATCTGCTCACCTTCTGTGCATTCCTTTTAGCTTCTGAAGGAGAGGAGTGGGGGGATGGGCGGAGGTGTTTCCCCTCACCGCTGCCTCCATGGGGTACTCTGAGCTAAATTTTGCATGAAGAGCCCCTCATTTGAACTTATGCCATTGATATTAACTAATATACTAATAATACATATTTTCTTATTGCTGAAAATGTTAATTTTGGGGGGAGGGCTGCTATGTCTTTAAATCGTGTCATCTGTTGTATCTCTAGTGAGCAGTGAGCCTTGTAATCTGCATGATGACTCTTATTAGTAGAAGATAACCTGAAGAGAAAGAGCAGGTTAGGGTCCACAGGCAGAATGATGCCAGATGTAGCACGCCGAGACACGAGGCACCAGGCATGGTCTTCTGCCTATAGTCCACAAATGGAAAACCCCATTATCTTCCATCTAACATCACAGAGTGGAATCTGGACATTGTGGGCCCGATTCTGAGATGCGACTTGCGGGTCTGCACGTTCCAGCGGGATGTGCAGTCCCGCAAGCTGTCCTGTCCCTATTCCACCTCCGACGCTCCCCGCATGGCTACAGTAGCAGGATGGGGAGAGCGGGAGGGGGCAGAGCGGGGCCAGGCCTCGAAGGTGGAATAAGCAGCACAACCCAGGCAATCGGAGCCAGAAAACCCCCGCAGGGCTGGGGCCCTGGCTGCTCAGCCATGGGTCGGGAGGCAGGGTTGAAGAGTGTCGGTGCCGCTGGAGCCAGGGGTGTCTGCGGGGAGGATGTCCCCGCAGGCATGCAGGGGCACGCCGGACTGTCCTCGGGCCCGATTCTGTATGCTGCGAGAATGTCTTGCTCCCATGGTACGGAATCGGGTCCTAATGGTCCTGTCCTGCTCAGGGCTGCCTGGACATGCCCCTGATAGAATCGAGCTCCACATGTAAGGGAAATATCCCGATATGGTGTTACTTTAAGGGGAGTTGCATATTTTAAAACAGGAATGATATTGTTGTGATTCAATATTGCACATGTAATGGGGAAAGAATATTTATAGATGAGATATATGAATAATTATATTAAAAAAGAAAAAAAAGAAGATTAAGCTGTGTTAAGAAAAAGGAACTGGAAATTTTTTTGACTTATGATGTTTTGAACATAAAGAACATAGAATATGTTATACTGGGTCAGACCAAGATCCACCAAGCCCAGTATCCTGTTTCTAACAGTGGCCAATCTAGGTCATAAGTACCTAGCAGTCTCCCCAAAAGACACAGGTTCCACAATGCTTGTATTGGGTCAAGCAGTGATATCCTGGATCCCGTTTAATAATGGTTTATGGACCTTTCCTCCAGGAACTTGTCCAAACGTTTTTTAAACCCAGCTACACTAACAGCCTTTACTACATCCTTCGGTAACAAATTCCAGTGTTTGATTACACGTTGAGTGAAAAAATATTTTCTCTTATTAGTCTTAATTAGATTACCCTATAGCTTCATTGCATGTCCCCTAGTCTTTTTACATTCTGATGACGTAAACAATCGATCTACGTTTACCCGTTCCATTCCATTCATCAATTTATAGATCTCTATCATATCTCCCCTCAGCTGTCTCTTTTCCAGGTTGAAAAGCCCTAACCTTTTTAGCCTCTCTTCATAGGGGTATCCTTCCATCCCCTTTACCATTTTGGAGGCTCTTCTCTGAACCTTTTCAAATAACGCTATATCCTTTTTAAGATATGGCGACCAGAATTGCACACAATATTCAAGGTGCAGTCGCACCATGGAACGATACAGAGGCATTAAAATATCCTTTGTTTTATTTTCCATTCCTTTCCTTATGATACCTAGCATTCTATTTGCTCTCTTGGCCGCCGCTGCACACTGGGCCGAGGGTTTTAACATGTTATCCACGATGACGCTTAAATCATTTTCCTGGGTGGTGGTTCCCAATGTGGAACCTTGCATTGTGTAACCATAGTTTGGGTTGTTCTTTCCTAGGTGCATAACTTTGCACTTCTTCACATTACATTTCATCTGCCATTTTGATGCCCAGTCTTCCAATTTATCAAGATCCTCTTGCAATTTTCCACAATCCTCTTGGGTTTTAACAGCTTTAAATAGTTTGGTGTCATCTGCAAATTTGATAACCTCACTCATTCCCTTTTCCAGGTCATTTCCGAATATGTTAAAAAGCAGCGGACTCAGCACAGATCCCTGCGGTACTCCACTATTCATCTTTTTCCATTGGGAAAATTGGCCATTTAGCCCTACCCTCTGCTTTCTATCTTTTAACCAGTTCCTGATCCACAATAGTACATTGCCTCCTATCCCATGACATTTTAGTTTTGCTAAAAGTCTCTGATGAGGGACCTTTTTAAAGGCTTTCTGAAAGTCCAGATACACTATATCAACCGACTCACCTTTGTCTACCTGTTTATTCACACCTTCAAAAAAACATAACAGATTAGTAAGACAAGATCTTCCTTGTCTAAAGCGATGTTGGCTGTCTCCCATTAAGCCATGACTATCTACATGTTGAGTAATTTTGTTCTTTATGATGGTTTCTACCATTTTTCCCAGTACTGACATCAGACTCAGCGGTGTGTAGTTTCCCGGATCACCCCTGGAGCCCTTTTTAAAAATTGCCATTACACTGGCCATCCTCCAATCTTCAGGTGTTACAGATGATTTTAACGATAGTTCACAGATTACTAATAGCAGATCTGCAATCTCATATTTCAGTTCTTTCAACACCCTTGGATGGCCAGGTCCAGGCGATTTGCTACTCTTCAGTTTATCAAATAGTTGTAATAGACCTTCACAGTGTATCAATCTTTCTTTCAATTCTTTCACAGTATCACCTTTAAATACCACTTTAGTCATGGGTAACATCCCTACATCTTCCTCAGTAAAGACCGAAGCAAAGAATTCATTCACTCTCTCCGCTATAGCCTTGTCCCCTCTTACTGCCCCTTTTACTCCTCCATCATCTTATGGTCCAACTGACTCTCTCACAGGTTTTTTGCAACGAATGTACTTGAAAAAGTCTTTATTACACATTTTTGCTTCCATAACATGTTTCTTCTCAAATTCTCTCTTTGCGTGCCTTATCAATGCCTTCCATTTAACTTGCCAGTGCTTGTGCTGTTTCACGTTTTCGTCATTTGGCTCTTTTTTCCATTTCCTGAAAGATGCTTTTTTGGCAACAACAGCCTCTCTGACCTCACCTTTAAACTACGCTGGCAGTTTTTTGGATTTCTTTCCACTTTTCTTAAAGCGTGGAATACAGCTGGTCTGGGCTTCCAAGATAATATTTTTAAAAACACCCAAGCTTGATGTAAGTCTTTAACCTTTGCAACTGCTTCTTTTAGTTTTTTCTTAACTATTTTCCTCATTTTATCATAGTCTCCCTTTTGAAAGTTAAAAGGTAGTACTGTGGATTTCCTTACCATCTCTCTTCCATTAATTAAATCAAACGCGATCATGCTATGATCACTATTGCCAAGTGGCCCCAACACCCTTATCTCTTGCACCAGATCTGGTGTTCCACTAAGGACTAAGTCCAAAATGGCTTCCCCTCTGGTTGTATCATGAACCAGCTGCTCCAAGAAGCAGTCATTTATTTCATCTAGGAACTTTATCTCCCTAGCATGTCCTGCCGTGACACTGACCCAATCAATACTGGGGTAATTGAAATCACCCATTATTATTACTGTTCTATAGGTTTTGTTAGCTTCCCTGACTTCTTTGAGCATTTCATCATCCATTTGTTCATTCTGGCCAGGCGGTCGATAGTACAACGCCACTGCCATGGCTGCCCCCTTTTACATGGTACTTCAATCCATAGAGATTCTTCAGCGAATTTTGTTTCCTGCAAAACTTTAATTCTTTGTGACTCAATGCCCTCACTAACATAGAGCGCAACCCCTCCACCAATTTGATCAGCTCTATCATTACGATATAGTTTGCACCCAGGTATCATAGTGTCCCACTGGTTGTCCTTCTTCCGCCATGTCTCTGAGATACCAATCATATCTAACTTCTCATTTAGTGCTATATATATATATTCTAACTCTCCCATCTTATTTCTTAGACTTCTAGCATTTGCATACAAGCATTTTAGAGACTGTATTTTATTCATATTAATCTGGTTATTGGTAGGCAGGGATAATTTGGAATCTTTATGCTCTGTCTACTCTGTATTCAAGGGCATTTGGGCTACCTTTGTCTTTCTTGGAACCTCTCTTCTGATGTGCCCTAACTTCATCTTTTTGGTAGTATGCTTCAAGGATACATTGTTCCGAACCATGCGCTCTTGGGCGACTGGCTCTCCCCTATTATCTAGTTTAAAATCTGCTTTATCTCCTTTTTAAAGGTTAATGCCAGCAGTCTGGTTCAATCCCGGTTAAGATGAAGTCCTTCCCTTCGGAAAAGCCCCTCCTTTCCCCAGAATGTTCCCCAGTTCCTAACAAATCCAAAACCCTCATCCTTGCACCATTGTCTCATCCACAAATTGAGACTCTGGAGCTCTGCCTGTCTTTTGGGTCCTGCATGTGGAATGGGAAGCATTTCGGAGAAGGCTACCCTGGAAGTTCTGGATTTCAACTTCCTACCTAAAAGTCTAAATTTAGCCTTCAGAACTTCCCCATCACATTTTCCTATGTCATTGGTACTGACATGTACCAAAACAGCAGACTCCTCCCCAGCACTATCTAAGACCTTGTCTAGGTGGCGCGTGAGGTCCACTACCTTCGCACCAGGCAGGCATGTTACCAGGCGATCCTCACATCCACCAGCCACCAGCTATTTACATGCCTAATGATCGAATCACCAACTATAACGGCTGTTCTAACCCTTCCCTCATGGGCACATGGCCCTGGAGAAACTCCCTCGGTGCGAGAGGGGTTTACATCACCTGGAGGACAGGTCCTAGCTATAGGATCACTTCCTGCCACACCAGGGTGATACTCTCCTGTCACGTGACCTCTCTCTCTTCCATGGCAACAGGGATGCTGCCATATTGGAGGTGGGATTTCAGGACTATATCCCTGTGTAGCAGCCAACTTTTAATAAGTCTTCTTTCCCTCCCTCCCTCCCCAACACCCACCCACTCCTGGGATAATCGTAGCTTTATAGGTGCATAAACCTCTTAAAGGAAAGGAGGTGCCATATTCACTCTCAGGTGCAGCTGTTTATTCTCATCAGCATACATTAAGGACCTGAGATTAATTAAACTTCAGGTGAACAAAGTACATTAAACGTATTAGGTATAGTTTTATTAGTATAAAGTATCCCCAGCAACCCTTAGTAAGTAAAGAACTTAAATATCTAAACACAACCTTAAAAGTAAGATGCAGACAGCAGACCAGCAGCAAGATAGGGGCTTTCCAGTCTTTTGTATTGAGTGTCACATGTATGATTTTCTCCCAGTTGGCGAGGGGTCCTACGTGTGCACAAGGTGCAAGGAGCTCTTGCTCTCAGGGAACGAGTCCGATCTCTGGAGGCAAGAGTAGCAGACTTGGAAGACATAAGGAAGACAGAAAGGTACATAGACGAGACCTACAGGGATATAGTCCTGAAATACCACCTGAGCTGTGCTTCTAAGGTAATCTGTGGCCAAGCGCCAGGGGGAGTCCCACAGCCCTTGTTTGGATAGAGGGAATCTTGGGTTCTAAATTTGACCAGAAATCTCTCTTCTGTGTTTTAAATTTAAACTGAAAACTCTTTGCTGCTACTAGGCCCTGACTGATTTAACAAGTACACTGGGTTCATAAATTAATCAGCTTTAATCTAAAGAATTCCTTTTTCCCCAAGATTTAGAAAAATTCCCAGAAGTAAATACTTACAACTGCAGATCTCTCTCCAGAAGTAGCAATCCCCTTTTGTAGTCCTTCAAGGCAACCCCCTTCCTCCTGGTCCACTTTATTAATATCTGTGCCCTTAACACAGGGCAGGGAGATTTTTTCATATGTTTGTGGAAGCTTATTGCAGAGTTGGGCTTGGAGGGGATTACAACCTCATGGTCAATCCAAGGGTGGATAGCTCTAGGGGAGAGGGGACATGGTTATCGTGAGACAGAAAGAAGATGGTAGAAATGCTACATATATTGGGCTTGGTAGATGCATACAGACAATGCCATGAGGCTAAGTAACAGTATACCTTTTATTCAAACCCTATGGGATCTATAGCTGCATTGACATGCTATGTTCTTACCGCAGGTACGGGAGGTGGGGGATTGAACCACTGGTCTGGTCCCCGTGCACTTGATGCTAGAGGTAGACCAGGAGGAAGGGGGGTTGCACTTTTGGCACCTTAATGAGGGTTAGTGCTACTACTACTACTACTGAACATTTGTATAGCGCTCTTCTCCCTCCAGCCGGCTCCGTGCTCCCCGATCGGGGTTGAGCACACCTGAGCGGGGTGCAGCCATCTTCTCCCGCTCAGGAGCCTCCAGCCCAATCGGGGCTGTGGGAGGCGGAGCCTTACAATAAAAAAGCAAGCCGCCGCCAAGAACAGCTTCTCTTCTCCCTCCAGCCGGCTCCGTGCTCCCCGATCGGGGTTGAGCACACCTGAGCGGGGTGCAGCCATCTTCTCCCGCTCAGGAGCCTCCAGCCCAATCGGGGCTGTGGGAGGCGGAGCCTTACAATAAAAAAGCAAGCCGCGGACAGGCGGGCCCGCGCCTGTTGGGCCCGCGCCTGAGGGCCTCACCAGAGGGCCCTTTGGCACGGCCCTTAGGCAAAGGCCCTCTCAAAAGAACCCAGGAATCATCCAAGAATTCCACAGCTCCACTCCCATCCTACAACAGGACCACCCTATATTCACCAGCATATCCACGGTTTAGACGCACAGCAAGTATACACTATCCATAAGGCTGAAGTAAACTCTTCTCTAGTTTCAATATAACCGCCTACATTGTCTTTGATAGTACACTCTCTTGTGGCTCTGTGCCTACGCTACAGCCAATCATATCTGTTACAGTTTGTTACAGTTGCCTGTATTGCCTGATTTGTTACAGTTGCCTGTACTTTTACTATTTCACTATAACTGCCATTGCTACAGTCGCCTGCATTGTATTATACCATCTGTTACAGTTGCCTGTATTGTATTATAACTGCCACCTGATACAGTTGCCGTTATTGCACTATTACTGCCATTGCTACAGTTGTTACAGTTTTCTACAATTGCCTGCATTGTACCATAACACCTTCTATCCATATCCTAATCAGTTGTAAACAATTTGTAATCTGACACATAATTCTCACAACATCTAATACCTCCTCAACAAGGAACCAAAATGTCTCCTCACCTCATCACTCTTCTTAGTTTTTACCTTCTCACAGACTGGCTCGGGACCTCCTCTGCCTACTCTTCTTCCACCATTCATTTCCCCATCCTCAAAAACCACGGAAAGAAATGGTCAAGTAACTCTTACCAGTATCCAGCTAAGGAAGCTCGAATACGGCACTCCCACTTGATTCACATCGCATTACTCCAAACCAGTAAACCAAAGCAACAAGACTCCCCACCTTCCCAAAGCCTAAAATGTGCCCTTATAAATGTCCGCTCGATTAAGAAAAAATGGCCTGTAATCCAAGATATAGTTACCCATCACAATCTTGACGCACTCTTGATCACTGAAACTTGGCTATCAAAAGAAGATAATGTCCTCATTAACCAACTCATTCCACCAAATTTCTCCATACACACAACTCACAGAGAGAATAAGAAGGGAGGAGGAGCACTCATTCTCACCAAGTCGGAACTCCTTTTCAATACAACTAACTCCTACAGCTCAGACAATCTGGAAATAATCACCATAGTGAACAAGCAATGCTCCATCAACTTGATTTACAGAACCCCTTCAAGCTCCCCAGATGACCTTCCCACCATATTAGACATTGCTGCCAATACCAGCAACCTTAACACTCCAAACTGGATAATGGGAGATCTCAATCTCCCATCACTACAGCAACATCAGTCCTCTTCATTCCTCAATGCCATCGAAAATCTTGGATATCAACAACTAATCATGGAGCCCACTCACATCAAAGGAAACATCCTTGACATGGTCTTCGCCCCACAATCGGCTTCTACACAAAACAGCAACATTATAAAATCTATCAATGATGTACCATGGTCAGACCATAAACTCATAATCCTACAAATTCCCTTGGGCAACACTCATTCCCTAAACAACAGAAACCTTGACAACACACTAAGAGCCCCATCAAGAGGCTTTCGGCCCTTCAATAAGGATTTTATAATGACAAATACCCAACCACTCCTCAACAATACAACACTCAACCTGGAAGAAGCAATTGAAGCCTGGAATAACAGCCTCAATGCCATTGCTATTCTACCACACAAAAACAACACATCAAGGAAAGGAACCTCCGCTCCATGGTTCTCTCCCGATCTGCGATCTTCTCTTATGCACCTCAGAAGACTCAAAAAACGCTGGCGCCGATCACTGGCCATTGATGATCGCACAGCCTACAATTTCTACTTAGCAACTCACCGGGAAGCAATCACAACCAAGAGGAAGCAGTATCACACAGAGATGCTCAGAAGATCATTAAACAAACCTCGTGATTTGTTCAACCTAGTAAAATCACTATCAAAAGAACCATCATCAGAACAAAAATATGATATTCACCCACAAGAATTTGCTGATTACTTGCAATCTAAACTCCTACAGACGGATGAGCTACAGAATACAGATATTCAAGAAACAACCTGCCAAAACACCTTATCTTCACTTTCTGCACCCTCAGCAAAACAAATTGAAGACACAATCTCCTCACTCAATACCTCCACCGCTCAAACTGATCCTTGCCCAGCCTTCTGGATAAAGGACCTTAGAAGTGCATTTAGCCCGTTCATTGCAAGAATCATGAACCTCTCATTCACAACTGGATCCTTCCCATCTGCTCTAAAGCTCACATCCATCAGACCACTATTAAAAAACTCCAAACTAGACCCAAAAAGGGCTGAATCATACAGGCCTATCGCTAGCATTCCCCTCCTATCAAAAATTTTTGAAAAAGAGGTGCAACGCCAAATTCAAGACCACATAGATTCCACAGCTCCTCTCGACTACTTTCAACATGGCTTCAGAGAACATCATGGAGTTGAAACACTCCTCACCACCCTCCTCAATAACATACTCACCAGCATAGACAACATCCGTCAAGGCGTTGTGCTAATCTTCTTAGATATAGCAGCAGCGTTTGATTCGGTAAATCACGAGATACTCATTACACGGTTGAAGGAAAAAGGCATCGGTAGTTCAGCACTGGAATGGTGTAAATCTTACCTGAACACCAGAATGCAATATGTAAAATCTGCAACAGGAGAATCAAATCTTTTCCATCAAAAACAAGGGGTGCCGCAAGGGTCATCTCTTTCATCTCTCATGTTTAACATCTACATGCAGCCTATCTGCAATATCATCAGATCATTCAACGTGAAATGTATGATATATGCAGATGATATCCTACTTTATATGCCATTTTCTACAATGCAATTAGATCTACTGCCCATAATAAATTGCTTCAATGCAGTATCAGAATGGCTTCTCTCACAGAACCTCCGCATCCAACACAAGGAAACTGAGGTTCTCTTTGTTACGAGAGACCCTAACTTCATTCCACCATCACATATAAGTGTTAAAGGAGCTGATCTATCCACCAAAGAAACAATAAGATACCTTGGAGTCACCCTGGACCACCGTCTCAATATGAAAACACACGTAAACAATATTACAAAGGCTGTGTACTTCAAGATACGCACACTCAGGCATCTACGCTCATTACTGGACCCAGACGATTTTAGAACCATCTTCCAAGCACTCATCCTACCCATTTCGATTTCGCCAATTCAATTCTACAAGGTCTCCCACAATCCACCCTAAGTTCTCTTCAACTTGCCATGAACACTGCTGCAAGGGTTCTACAAGGAGCATCCAGGAGTGATCATGTGACACCAATCCTCAAACATCTTCACTGGCTCCCGATACAAGGCAGGCTCATATTCAAAACCCTAATTCTCACATTCAAGGCCATCCATGGTTTGTCTGCAAACTCTCTAACTGATCTCACACAAGCATTACCTCCAACTAGATCCAGAAGACAAATTGCGATAAACACCCTAATAATGCCGAAGGCTATAACAACTTGTAGCCGAGCAACAGCGAACAGAGCCTTCATGTTTTGTGCCCCAAAACACTGGAATTCCCTACCACCCGAAATTCGTGCCATAACTGGTATAGTCCAATTCAGAAAGGCCCTCAAACATAACCTATTCATTAAATACTACCCTACATATAGTGCATAATATTCACTACAAACGTAACCACATTCCCTCCTTTTCCAAACATTTTTGATAATTTTACGTAAATACCTCTCTCATGTGATTGAATTAACAGATCAATATTCTATGTATATAGTTTCACCCCATATTATCCATGTTTATCTTATCCAAGTTTATTTTCCTGCTTTATGTAATACCGAGCAGCCTGTTGTTCTGGTCTTTGGTTCTCTGTAAACCGCGCTGATTGTAAATAGCGCGGTATATAAAAAATTGAAATAAATAAATAAATAAATAAAAACGTAAGCAGCGCTGCACAGACACATGTAACAGATGGTCCCTGCTCATCAGAGCTTACAGTCTAGTCAAGACAGACAACACAGTAGCTGTAGACATGGGATACATCTAAGGGGATTAGTAAGGAAACATAAAGGAGACCAGGTGAGTCAAGATCTGAACGTGGCAGCAAAGAGGTGAGTTTTCAGCCTGTATTTGAAAAGGGTCAGAGAAGGCGCCTGACATACAGACTCAGTTAGTTTGTTCCAGGCATAAGGAGCAGCAAGGGGAAAGGAGCAAAGTCTGAAGTTAGCAATAGAAGAGAAGGGCACAGATAGAAATGATTTTCCAGAAGAGCGGAGTTCCCGAGGAGAAGTGTAGAGAGAGATAAGAAAGGAAAGATAGTGAGGAGCTGCAGAGTGAATGCACTTATAGATCAGCAGGAGAAGTTTGAACTGGATGCAGAAACAGATAGGGAGCCAATGAAGTGACTTGAGAAGAGGGATTATATGAGCATGACGAGGCTGGTGGAAGATTACCATGCAGCAGAGTGTTGAATAGATTGAAGGGGAGAGAGATGATTCAGAGGGAGACCATCAAGGAGTAGGTTACAATAGTCTAGACAGGAGGTGACTGAGAAGTGGATAAGTGTCTTAGTAGTGTGTTCAGAAAGGTGAGGCTTGCTTGCTTTGCCTTATTATTGAAATGTGATGTTTGTGAACAGGTATGGAGATCTTATAGAGAGTGGCGTCGAAGGGGGGGGGTGAGAGGGGATGAAGTGAACCGCCAGTAAAAGGCGGAATGTCTGACTGCTTCTTTGAGGATTATGGTGGGAGCCCCTGGGTGTTTGGCGATATTTTGTAGTTTGTATCTAATTTGATTTTCTATTTTCATTTATTTATTTATTTGAGGCATTTATATACCGCCCATCTGTGATAATGCAATCTAGGCGGTTTACAATCAGGTACTGTATTTGTATATGTTTCATGATATAGATGCAACCAAAAAGGAAGAGAGAGGGGGAGGATGGGAGGGATGGGAGGGAGGGGATAAAAGGAAAAAGCTCTGTGCAGAACAGAGGTGGGGATACTGTGTGATGGTAGAAATAGTATTAAGGGAGACTGTTCAATATAATGTAAAGTTTGATGGTTTTGATTTGCATATGTTGCTATAAAACATACATTAAAAGAAAACGAAAAGTCATTTGGAACACCAGTCGGTGTGGGCTACCATGCTGAGTGCTGCATTCCAAGTTAAGAAACAACTTAAAAGTACAATTTGTGTATTTAGTCTCTCCTATGTGTGATGTAATGAGAATGTAAGACTGCAATTCTTCTGTAATGCGATAATGCTAAAAATGTAATAATGTTTAGTATAACCCCTGAAGTTGCCCTGTCCCCTCCTCCCGCGGGACTTCCTCTAATCTAGGAAACATGAGCAAGGGACGGAGCCATTAAAGAAACTATTATCCCTGGTAACGCCAGTTCCTGTGCCAGGGCAGAGCTTGTACACCTCTAGAGCTATCCCTGACAGCTGCCAACTTCAAGGATTGGAGTGGAGGAGTAGCCTAGTGGTTGGGGCAAGGTACTTCAGGCTGGAAGGTCGGGGGTTCAAATCCCACCAGAAGACAGCAACCTTGGGCCGGAAGGACTGGGGTTTCTAGTCCCACAGGTGCTCCTTGTGGTTCTGGGCAAGCCACTTAACCCTCCATAGACCATGTTCCCTGTAAAATAGTTACCTCCAAGTTATAATGCCCTGTTCAATGTAATTTCAGTTTGTTCAATGTAAACTGCACTGATGCAGAATAGTGTGGTATATATGATAATATAAATAAATAATAAGGATGAGCTGACTGACTTCAGACAGCAGCATAGAACTATGGTGAAATTTTACTTACCGTTAATTTCCTTTCCTGGAATCCTGCTAGACCAGTCCAGACTAGTGGGTTGTGTCCTCTTGCCAGCAGATGGTGAGACAGAGAAAATCCCAGAAGCTTGGTGACATCACCCTTGGTAGATAATACCTTACCCCTAGGGGTCAGCTCCAGTATATCACTGGCAAGCACAAGAATTCAGATCAGCCCAAAAACCAGCAATACCAGACTTGCAATCAAAAGATGTAATAACTACATGAAAACAAACAAAACTAGAGCCCACGGGCCAAGGAAGTATGTACAAAACAGAACAGTGGTATATAATCTCTTTGAGGTGGCGGCAAGACCAGAATAGCGGGACAGGTCCTGGACTGGTCTAGCAGGATTCCAGGGAAGGAAATTAATGGTAAGTAAAATTTCACCTTCTAAGACATCGTGCTAGACCAGTACAGACTAGTGGGGAGTACCAAAGCTAAACCACTGTAAGATGGGAAAATACAGCCGCAACCAAACAGTGGCTCCGAAATGAACTGCTTCCCTGGCTTGGATATCCAAGTGATAATGAAGAGCACCAGATCTGGTGCAAGAAATAAGGATGTTGGGGCCACTTGGCAATAGTGATCATAGCATGATCGTGTTTGATTTAATTAGTGGAGAAGGGATAGTAAAGAAATCCACAGTACTACCCTTTAACTTTTGAAAGGGAGACTATGATAAAATGAGGAATATAGTTAAGAAAAAACTAAAAGGAGCGGTTGCAAAGGTTAAAGACTTACATCAAGCTTGGGTGTTGTTTAAAAATACTATCCTGGAAGCCCAGACCAGCTGTATTCGACACATTAAGAAAAGTGGAAGAAAGTCCAAAAAACTGCCAGCATGGTTTAAAGGTGAGGTCAGAGAGGCTGTTGCTACCAAAAAAGCATCTTTCAGGAAATAGAAAAAAGAGCCAAATGACGAAAACTGGAAACAGCACAAGCACTGGCAAGTTAAATGCAAGGCATTGATAAGGCAGGCAAAGTGAGAATTTGAGAAGGAACTTGCTACGGAAGCAAAAACACAAAATAAAGACTTTTTCAAGTACATTCGTAGCAAAAGGTCTGTGAGAGAGTCAATTGGACCGTTAGATGATAGAGGGGTAAAAGGGGCAGTAAGAGGAGACAAGGCTATAGTGGAGAGACTGAATGCTTCGGTCTTTACTAAGGAAGATGTAGGGATGTTACCCAAGACTGAAGTGGTATTTAAAGGTGATATTGCAGAGGAATTGAGAGAAATATCGCTACACCGGGAAGATGTATTACAACTATTTGATAAACTGAATAGTACCAAATCACCTGGACCGGATGGTATATATCCAAGAGTGTTGAAAGAACTGAAATATGAGATTGCAGACCTGCTATTAGTAATCTGTGAACTTTCATTAAAATAATCTGTAATACCTGAAGATTGGAGGATCGCCAATGTAACGCCAATTTTTAAAAAGGTTCCAGGGGTGATCCGGGAAACTACAGACCGGTGAGCCTGAAGTCAGTACCGGGGAAAATGGTAGAAACCATCATAAAGAACAAAATTACACAGCATGTAGATAGTCATGGCCTAATGGGAGACAGCCAACATGGCTTTAGACAAGGAAGATCTTGTCTTACTAATCTGATATGTTTTTTTGAAGGTGTGAATAAACAGGTAGACAAAGGTGAGTCGGTTGATATAGTCTATCTGGACTTTCAGAAAGCCTTTGACAAGGTCCATCATCAGAGACTTTTGGCAAAACTAAAAAGTCATGGGATAGGAGGCAGTGTACCATTGTGGACTGGGAACTGATTAAAAATAGAAAGCAGAGGGTAGGGCTAAATGGCCAATTTTCCCAATGGAAAAAGGTGAATAGTGGAGTACCCGAGGGATCTGTACTGGGTCCGCTACTTTTTGACATATTCATAAATGATTTTTTTGCTGCTTTAGGGGAACTTTCCTTGAGCACAGTAGGTTGCTGAACTCCAGTAACCTCCTCAGGTTTAGAAACTGCTAACACCTAATCAGGAGTTAGTGGGCCTGTTTCCTGAGTGCAGTTGAAGCCTGCATAAAAGGCTCCAGTGCCCTGCCCTTTTGAGGCTTTCCTAACCAGGGCTCCACAGATCAAACAAACAGTAAGGATTTGAGGGTTTGTTTGTTTTATTATATTGCATTGCTAGCTCTCTGACTGGGAGCTCTTAAAAGGTTTTTTTGTATATTTTTTAAAGCAAGGTTACTTTTTTTGCTGCTTTAGGGGAACTTTCCTTGAGCACAGTAGGTTGCTGAACTCCAGTAACCTCCTCAGGTTTAGAAACTGCTAACACCTAATCAGGTGTTAGTTCCCTCCCTTCCCACCCCGACTCCCACCCACTCCTAGTGAGCAGTCTTGCTTTATAGGGCACCTCCCCCTTTAGCAAATCACAGAGAATTGAACCAGCACATTTTGAATATAATTAAAGAGATTTAACTGCTTTTTCTCTGAAAGGACAGCTGCGAAACCGGCTGGTACTTGGTAGATCTCTCTCTTTTGCTTTAACAGATACCTAAGCTCCACAAACAGAACAATGGCTGGGAAAAATCATATTGCTAAAGCTGTTGCCCCCGTTACAGCTTCTGCCTCAGTCCAGACAGAGGTCCTAATGCCAGTTGAAGGACCGGTTCCATGTGCAGGGTGCCTGCATGCTGAAGCTCTGAGGAAGCAAGTGGAGGAACTCAGAGAGGAGGTGGCGAGGCTGAGGAGCATTCAAGACAGTGAGAAGTACATTGATGAGATGCTTCTTGCAGCAACCAAGCTCTCCAGCACAGGAGAAGATGGGTGCCAACAGAATGTCGATGGTTGGACACAAGTCACCAGGGCCTGCAAAATCACCAATCCAACTTCTCCAGCCCTTGAATTGAAGAACCATTATGCAGCCCTGGAAGTGGAGGAGGTGAAAGCATCCCTGGAAAGGGAAGAACCAGAGCTCAAGTATCCCAAAGTTGCAGAATCAGTGACCAGAAGGAAACGAAGGGTAGTGGTGGTTGGAGACTCTCTTCTGAGGGGTACTGAGGCGTCCATCTGCCGACCAGACTTGATGTCCAGAGAGGTATGCTGTCTGCCTGGTGCCAAAATCCAAGATGTTACGGAGAGTTTGCCGAGACTCATCAAGCCCACTGACTATTACCCAATGTTGCTAATCCATGTTGGAACAAATTATACTGCCAGGTATACCTCAGAACGTATCAAAGTGACTTCATGGCTCTGGGACAGAGGGTGAAGCAGTTAGGTGCACAGGTGGTGTTCTCTTCAATCCTCCCTGTTGAGGGTAAAGGCCAAGGCAGAGAGGCTTGCATCCTGGAGATGAATGCATGCCTGCGTGGATGGTGTCATCGAGAGCGTTTTGGTTTCCTAGACCATGGGATGCAGTTCCAAGGGTTGCAGAGCAGAGATGGCATCCATCTGTCGAAGAAAGGTCAACGCATCTTCGGTAGTAGACTGGCTAATCTACTGAAGAGGGCTTTAAACTAGATTCGTTGGGGATGGGTGAAGAAAACCCCCAGGTAAGTGAAAGCCCCCAGATAGGTGATACATTAAATACCTTTATGGAAATGGGTAACAGGGGTAACATATGGAAAGCAGTGTGTATTAATGCCCGTAGCATGGGAAATAAGATCCCTGAAGTTGAAGCTTTGGTGGGAGTGGCTGACTTGGATTTAGTGGCAGTTACAGAAACATGGTTCACAGAAAACCATGACTGGGATGTAACTATACCTGGCTATACTTTATTCAGAAAGGACAGGGTAGGAAGAAGGGGAGGAGGAGTGGCACTATATGTAAAAACTACTATTAAAGCTTTGGAATTACAGAGCTTAAAAGGGAGAGAGGAGGTATTGTGGGTTAAACTAGAAAGAGGGAAAGAGAAATCTATTTGCATTGGTGTGATATACAGACCTCCCTCACAAGAGGAAGAGGTGGACAGAGAGTTAATTGAAGACATACGCAGCATTGCTAGGAAAGGGGAAGTGCTACTGATAGGAGATTTCAATATGCCAGATGTTTATTGACACATTCCTGCTGCAGTATCATCTAGAAGTAAGGAGATCCTGGATTCTCTACAGGGAGAACTATTCAGGCAATTGGTAACAGACCCCACACGTGAAGGAGCCATACTGGACTTGGTGCTTACCAATGGTGAAAGTGTTTCTGATGTTGTAGTGGGAGATCATTTTGCATCCAGTGATCACCAGATGGTGTGGTTCAGTATTAGGACTAGGGCTGTTAGAATCCATTCCAAGGTGAGGATCTTAGACTTTAGGAAGACTAACTTTGCGAAGATGGGCCAATACCTCAGGGAGTCGTTAGTGGGATGGGAACAGCTGGGGGATGTAGAAAAACAGTGGGCAAAACTGAAAGGGCGTATTTTAAGGGCAACCAACCTTTTTGTTAAAATGGTAAATAAAGGCAAAAGGAAAAGGAGACCGCTATGGTTTTCGAAGGAAGTAGCTGAAAAAGTGAAGAAAAAGAGGGAGGCCTTCATGAAATACAAGAGATCACAGAGAGAGGAAGACAGGCATCTGTATTTGGAAAAACTTAGAGAAGCTAGCAAAGTAGTCAAGAAGGCAAAGATTCAAAAGGAGGAGGAAATAGCCAATGCAATAAAATGGGGGGATAAGACATTTTTCAGATATATTAGTGAGAA
Organism: Ichthyophis bannanicus; assembly: GCA_033557465.1. Classification (NCBI taxonomy): domain Eukaryota; kingdom Metazoa; phylum Chordata; class Amphibia; order Gymnophiona; family Ichthyophiidae; genus Ichthyophis; species Ichthyophis bannanicus. The sequence goes on from CM066031.1 coordinate 1,000,963,240, forward strand.
GAGGAAGGGCAAAAGTGGTATTGTCAGACTCAAGGGTGCAGGGGGGGAATATGTAGAAGCTGATACGGATAAAGCGGAATTGCTTAACAAATATTTTTGTTCTGTGTTCACAGATGAAGAACCAGGAGCAGGACCTCAGAAAACACCCACAAATAAGAACAGAAGCGAGGGACATCTTGAGCAATTTTCAGAAGACTGTGTTCATGAGAAACTAGCTTAACTTAAAGTAGACAAAGCGATGGGACCGGATGGGATACACCCTAGAATACTGAGGGAACTTGGGGACGTTCTAGCAACTCCACTGACTGACCTTTTCAATGCCTCGTTGGAGTCGGGAGTGGTGCCAAAGGACTGGAGAGAGGCTCATGTGGTGCCTTTACACAAAAGCGGAAGTAAGGATGTGGTTGAAAACTACAGGCCGGTTAGTTTAACTTCGGTGGTGAGTAAATTATTGGAAACGCTGCTGAAAGAGAAAATAGTGAGGTTTCTGGAGTCCAGCGGATTACAGGATCCGAGGCAGCATGGATTCACCAGAGGCAGGTCTTGTCAGACAAATCTGATTGATTTCTTTGACTGGGTGACCAGGGAGTTGGACCGAGGGAGAGCTCTAGATGTGGTGTATTTAGATTTCAGTAAAGCCTTGGACACTGTTCCTCACAGGCGACTTATAAACAAACTGAGCACCCTAGGGATGGACCCTAAAGTTACTGCTTGGGTTAGAAATTGGTTGGGTGGGAGGCGACAAAGAGTACAAGTAAATGGAGCTCACTCTTAGGAGAAGGATGTTACCAGTGGGGTGCCCCAGGGATCTGTCCTTGGTCCGATTCTTTTTAACATCTTTGTTAGTGATATAGCGGAAGGGCTGTCGGGTAAGGTTTGCCTCTTTGCAGATGATACCAAAATCTGCAATAGAGTAGACACCAGGAAGGTGTAGATAACATGAGGAGGGATCTAGCTAAGCTTGAAGAATGGTCTAGAATTTGGCAGCTGAGATTTAATGTTAAAAAATGTAAGGTCATGCATTTGGGCTGCAGCAATCCAAGGGAGCAATACAGTATAGGAGGTGAAGTACTTTTGTCCACTAAAGAAGAGCGGGACCTAGGCGTGGTTGTGTTTGATGATCTTAAAGTAGCTAAACAGGTAGAAAAGGCGACGGCAAAAGCTAGAAGGATGCTTGGGTGCATATGGAGAGTAATGGCTAGCAGAAAAAAGGAGGTGATATTGCCTCTGTATAAGTCTTTGGTGCGACCTCATTTGGAGTATGGTGTGCAATTCTGGAGACCGCACCTTCAAAAGGATGTGAACAGGATGGAGTCGGTGCAGAGGGTGGCTACTAAAATGATTAGTGGGCTTCATTATAAAGCATATGAGGACAGACTGAAGGATCTTAATATGTACACCTTAGAGGAAAGGCGGGATAGAGGTGATATGATTGAGATGTTTAAATACCTCCGTGGCATAAATGTTCAGGAGAGAGCCTCTTTCAATTGAAAGCAAGTTCTGCTATGAGGGGACATGGGATGAGGGTGAAGGGAGATAGATTCAGGAGTGATATGCGGAAATATTTCTTTACGGAAAGAGTAGTGGATCCATGGAATAGTCTCCCAGTGGAGGTGGTAGAGATGAGGACAGTAACTGAATTCAAAAAAGCATGGGACAAACACAGAGGATCTCTAAAGGTAAAAAGTGGACTGTTGTAGTTGTTGTTATGGAAGGACAGACTAGATAGGCCATGTGGTCTTTTTCTGTCATCATGTTTCTATGTTTCTATGACCTGGAAAAGGGAATAACTAGTGAGGTTATCAGATTTGCAGATGACACAAAACTGTTTAAAGTTGTTAAAACCCAAGAGGATTGTGGAAAACTGCAGGAGGATCTGAAAAAATTGGAAGACTGGGCATCAAAATAGCAGATGAAATTTAATGTGGACAAGTGCAAAGCTATGCACCTAGGAAAGAACCACCCACACTATGGTTACACAATGCAAGGTTCCACATTGGGAACCACCACCCAGGAAAAAGATTTAGGAGTCATCGTGGATAACATGTTAAAACCCTCCGCCGAGTATGCAGCGGCGGCCAAGAAAGCAAATAGAATGCTAGGTATCATAAGGAAAGGAATGGAAAATAAAACAACGGATATTATAATTCCTCTATATCGTTCCATGGTACGACCGCACCTTGAATATTGTGTGCAATTCTGGTCGTCATATCTTAAAAAGGATATAGCGTTATTAGAAAAGGTACAGAGAAGAGCCACCAAAATGGTAAAGGGGATGGAAGGCTACTCCTATGAAGAGAGGCTACAAAGGTTAGGGCTCTTCAACCTGGAAAATAGATGGCTGAGGGGAGATATGATAGAGGTCTATAAATCAATGAATGGAGTGGAACGGGTAAACGTAGACTGATTGTTTACGCTATCAGAATATAGAAAGACTAGGGGACATGTAATGAAGCTACAGGGTAAACTATTTAAGACAAATAAGAGAAAATATCTTTTCACTCAACGTGTAATCAAACTCTGGAATGTGTTACCGGAGGATGTAGTAAAGGCTGTTAGTGTAGCTGGGTTTAAAAAAGGTTTGGACAAGTTCCTGGAGGAAAGGTCCATAAACCATTATTAAGAAGGGACTCAGGATATCAATGCTTGACCCAGTACAAGCATTGCGGAACCTGTGTCTTTTGGGGAAACCTCTAGGTACGTATGACCTAGATTGGCCACTGTTGGAAACAGGATACTGGGCTTGATGGACCTTGGTCCGACCCAGTATGGCATATCTTATGTTCTTATGTTCTTATATAATAACGCTATATCCTTTTTAAGATACGGCGACCAGAATTGCACACAATATTCAAGGTGCGGTCTCACCATAGAACGATATAGAGGCATTATAAAATCTTTTGTTTTATTTTCCTTTCCTTTCCTTATGATACCTAGCATGCTATTTGCTCTTTTGGCCGCCGCTGCATACTGGGCCGAGGGTTTTAACATGCTATCCACAATGACGCCTAAATCTTTTTCCTGGGTGGTGGTTCCTAATGTGGAACCTTGCATCGTGTAACCATAGTTTGGGTTGTTCTTCCCTAGGTGCATAACTTTGCACTTGTCCACATTAAATTTCATCTGCCATTTTGATGCCCCGTCTTCCAATTTATCAAGATCCTCTTGCAATTTTCCACAATACTCCTGGGTTTTAACAACTTTAAATAGTTTTGTGTCATCTGCAAATTTGATAACCTCACTCGTTATTCCACTTTCCAGGTCATTTATGAATATGTCAAAAAGCAGCGGACCCAACACAGATCCCTGGGGTACACCACTATTCACTTTTCTCCATTGGGAAAATTGGCCATTTAGCCCAACCCTCTGCTTTCTATCTTTTAACCAGTTCTTGATCCACAGTAGTACACTGCCTCCTATCCCATGACTCTTTAGTTTTGCCAAAAGTCTCTGATGAGGGACCTTGTCAAAAGCTTTCTGAAAGTCCAGATACACTATATCAACTGACTCACCTTTGTCCACCTGTTTATTCACACTTTCAAAAAAACATAATAGATTATTAAGACAAGATCTTCCTTGTCTAAAACCATCTTGGCTGTCTCCCATTAGGCCATGACTATCTACTTGCTGAATAATTTAATTCTTTATGATGGTTTCTACCATTTTTCCTGGTACTGACGTGAGGCTCACCGGTCTGTAGTTTCCCGGATCACCCCTGGAACCCTTTTTAAAAATTGGCGCTACATTGGCGATCCTCCAATCTTCAGGTATTACAGATGATTTTAATGAAAATTCACAGATTACTAATAGCAGGTCTGCAATCTCATATTTCGGTTCTTTCAACACCCTTGGATGTATACCATCCGGCCCAGGTGATTTGCTACTCTTCAGTTTATCTAATAGTTTTAATACATCTTCCCGATGTATCGATATTTCCTTCAATTCTTCCGCACCTTTAAATACCACTTCAGTCATGGGTAACATCCCTACATCTTCCTCAGTAAAGACCGAACCAAAGAATTCATTCAGTCTCTCCGCTATTGCCTTGTCGCCTCTTAGTGCCCCTTTAACTCCTCTATCATCTAATGGACCAACTGACTCTCTCACAGGTTTTTTGCTACGAATGTACTTGAAAAAATCTTTATTTTGCGTTTTTGCTTCTGCAGCAAGCTTCTTCTCAAATTCTCCCTTTGCCTGCTTTATCAATGCCTTGCATTTGACTTGCCAGTGCTTGTGTTGTTTCCAGGTTTCGTCGTTTGGCCCTTTTTTCCATTTCCTGAAAGATGCTTTTTTGGCAACAGCCTGCCTCTCTGACCTCCCCTTTAAACCATGCTGGCAGTTTTTTGGACTTCCTTCCACATTTCTTAAAGTGTGGAATACAGCTGGTCTGGTCTTCCAAGATAGTATTTTTCAACAACACCCAAGCTTGATATAAGTCTTTAACCTTTGCAACTGCTCCTTTTAGTTTTTTCTTAACTATTTTCCTCATTTTATCATAGTCTCCCTTTCAAAAGTTAAAAGGTAGTACTGTGGATTTCCTTACTATCCCTCCTCCACTAATTAAATCAAATGCGATCATGCTATGATCACTATTGCCCCAAAACCCTTAAATCACCTGCTCCAGATGGTATACATCCAAGGGTGTTGAAAGAACTGAAATATGAGATTCAAGATCTGCTATTAGTCATCTGTGAACTAGCATTAAAATCATCTCTAATACCTGAAGATTAGAGGATCGCCAATGTAACACCAATTTTTAAAAAGGGTTCCAGGGGTGTTCCGGGAAACTACAGACCGGTGAGCCTCACGTCAGTACCGGGAAAAATGGTAGAAACCATCATAAAGAACAAAATTACTCAGCATGTAGATAGTCATGGCCTAATGGGAGACAGCCAACATGGCTTTTGACAAGGAAGATCTTGTCTTTCTAATCTGTTATGTTTTTTTGAAAGTGTGAATAAACAAGTGGACAAAGGTGAGTCAGTTGATATAGTGTATCTGGACTTTCAGAAAGCCTTTGACAAGGTCCCTCATCAGAGACCTTTGGCAAAATTAAAGAGTCATGGGATAGGAGGTAGTGCACTACTGTGGATCAAGAACTGGTTAAAAGATAGAAAGCAGAGGGTTGAGCTAAATGGCCAATTTTCCCAATGGAGAAAGGTGAATAGTGGTGTACCCCAGAGATCTGTGCTGGGACCGCAGCTTTTTGACATATTCATAAATGACCTGGAAAGTGGAATAACGAGTGAGGTTATCAGATTTGCAGATGACATAAAACTATTTAAAGTTGTTAAAATCCAAGAGGATTGTGGAAAATTGCAAGAGGATCTTGATAAATTGGAAGACTGGGCATCAAATGGCAGATGAAATTTAATGTGGACAAGTGCAAAGTTATGCACCTAGGGAAGAACAACCCAAACTATGGTTACACAATGTAAGGTTCCACATTAGGAACCACCACCCAGGAAAAAGATTTAGGCGTCATTGTGGATAACATGTTAAAACCCTCGCCCCAGTGTGCAGCGGCAGCCAAGAGAGCAAATAGAATGCTAGGTATCATAAGGAAAGGAATGGAAAATAAAACAAAAGATATTATAATGCCTCTATATCGTTCCATGGTGAGATCGCACCTTGAATATTGTGTGCAGTTCTGGTCGCCGTATCTTAAAAAGGATATAGAGTTATTAGAAAAGGTTCAGAGAAGAGCCACCAAAATGGTAAAGGGGATGGAAGGGTACTCCTATGAAGAAAGGCTAAAAAGGTTAGGGCTCTTTAACCTGGAAAAGAGACGGCTGAGGGGAGATATGATAGAAGTCTATAAATTAATGAACGGAGTGGAACGGGTAAACGTAGATCGATTGTTTACGTTATCAGAATATAGAAAGACTAGAGGACATGCAATGAAGCTACAGGGTAAACTATTTAAGACTAATAAAATAAAATATTTTTTCACTCAACGTGTAATCAAACTCTGGAATTTGTTACCGGAGGATGTAGTAAAGGCTGTTAGTGTAGCTGGGTTTAAAAAAGGTTTAGACAAGTTCCTGGAGGAAAGGTCCATAAACCATTATTAAGAAGGGACCCAGGATATCAATGCTTGACCCAGTACAAGCATTGCAGAACCTGTGTCTTTTGGGGAAACTGCTAGTTACGTATGACCTAGATTGGCCACTGTTGGAAACAGGATACTGGGCTTGATGGACCTTGGTCTGACCCAGTATGGCATATCTTATGTTCTTATGTTCTTATCTCTTGCACTAGATCTGGTGTTCCACTAAGGACTAGGTCTAATATGGCTTCCCCTCTGGTCGGTTCATGAACCAGCTGCTCCAAGAAGCAGTCATTTATTTCATCTAGGAACTTTATCTCCCTAGCAGGTCCTGCCGTGACACTGACCCAGTCAATACCGGGGTAATTGAAATCACCCATTATTATTACTGCGCTGTAACCTTTGTTAGCTTCCTTGATTTCTTTGAGCATTTTATCATCCATTTGTTCATTCTGGTCAGGCGGTCGATAGTACACCCCCACTGCCATCGCCTTCCCCTTTTTGCATGGAATTTCAATCCATAGAGATTCTACAGCAAATTTCGTTTCCTGCAAAACTTTAATCCTTTCTGACTCAATGCCCTCTCTAACATAGAGCGCAACCCCTCCACCAATTTGATCAGCTCTATCATTACGATATAGTTTGTACCCAGGTATCACAGTGTCCCACTGATTGTCCTCCTTCCACCATGTCTCTGATATTCCAATCACATTTAACCTCTCATTTAGTGCTATATATTCTAACTCTCCCATCTTATTTTTTAGACTTCTAGCATTTGCATACAAGCATTTTAGAGACTGTATTTTATTCATATTAATTTGGCTATTGATAGACATGGGTAATTTGGGATCTTTAAGCTCTGTCTGCTCCATACTCAAGGGCATTTGGGCTACTTTACTCTTTTTTGGAACCTCTCTGTTTTTGGTAGTATCCTTCAAGGATACATTCTTCCAAATCATCCGCTTTTGGGTGACTGTCGGCTTTCCCCTATTATCTAGTTTAAAAGCTGCTCCATCTCCTTTTTAAAGGTTAATGCCAGCAGCCTGGTTCCATCCCGGTTAAGGTGAAGCCCATCCCTTCGGAAGAGCCCCTCCTTTCCCCAGAATGTTCCCCAGTTCCTAACAAATCCAAACCCCTCATCTCTGCACCATTGTCTCATCCATGCATTGAGACTCCGGAGCTCTGCCTGCCTTTTGGGTCCTGCGCGTGGAACGGGAAGCATTTCGGAGAACGCTACCCTGGAAGTTCTGGATTTCAACTTCCTACCTAAAAGCCTAAATTTAGACTCCAGAACCTCCCTACCACCTTTGGCTATGTCATTGGTACCGACATGTACTGGACATGTACATGACAGGCACTGGACAGACAGCGCAGAGCTGAGGAAGGTACTGGAACATCAAGCAGATGGCTGCCCTCTTGGCAGGGGAGCTGCAAAGGGAAATATAGAAAACCTTCGGGACAGGAGCAGCAAGATCGAGAGTGTACCCACTGCAAACCTCCTTGAGCACCGACTTGTCTGATGTGATGTGGGTCCATTCACAGGAACAAAATATGTAATCTATTGTTCACAGATGGCACCCCAGAATGGACCTTGAGCCCATCAATGGGAGGGCTGTGAGGATCCCAAGAACTTATTGGCAGAGGAATAATTATCTCTATTGTTCTGACAAGCGAAGAGGATCATAAAAGGCATCTGCAATAAAGGCGGTAACCGATTCCAGTCGCGGCAAAGCTGGGTCTTCTGGAAGATGCTGGAGCCATCGCAGCAGAGCACGTGCCTTGAGTCCCCCCACATACTGAGATCTGCAGCACTAAGGAAGAAAAAGAACAGGAGGTTTTCAGGAGACCTTCAGCTTTGCGATCAATATGGTCCTGGAGAGTGGTACCCACTTCCACAAGGATGGTCGTCACAAGAGCATCAACCTTAGGAAAACATAACCACTTCTCCAGGTCCTACAGAGACCAGAGGTAGAACTGTCCCAAACGATGAGCAGAATGCAGGGACCCATCTGGGACATCCCATTCCAGGGTGGCCACATGTTGAAGTTTGATGGGAGAAGAAAAGACTTTGGATGGCTTTTTGATACCCGTGATGATAGGATCTTCTTGCGGTTTTGCCAGGTCATGAGGAGTCGGTGTTTCGGACAGCCAAAGTGCTTCTGTAATCTGGGTGATAAGAGCTGGGAGTTCCTCCTTACAGAAAAGTCAGACATCCTGGCCCTCATCTCAAGACTTCTGGTCCTCCTCCCGAGGTGAGAGCTCACCCTCCTCCCAGTTGGATTCGGAGTTGAGGGAAGTCTCCTCTGAAGGGCACTCATCATCCTCCCCAGCAGGGTGCACATCCCCTGGAGGAGAGCAGGTTACCCTGGATTGACTTGTAAAGAGACTGGTAGTTGCATCAGCTGAACTGAGCCTGGCACACTGTCTACATGGTGCGGAGCCTGAGTGCCATAAATCCCAGGCCTGGCAGAAGAGAGTCATAAATTGGTGATTAGAGCTGCCAGAATCTGGCTGAAGAGGCTGAGGAGGGGAACACTGGATCTGAGAAGAGCTGGAGTGATGTTCAGACAACAGAACTGGAGGCTTCAAAGGACTGCTGAGAGGCTGAAGTAACCGTGGAGCACACAGTAAAGGAAGTCAAAGGACTAACAGAGATAGCCATGCTAGAGGAGAGAGCTGTGACTGCAGAAGGCCCCCACTCCTTGGTCGGCTCTGCATAGTACACAGAGGTTATTAAACAGACCCTTATGCTTCTTCTCACAGACTAAACAGCGCTGCAGGGAGGAAGGCATAATCGCAGTAGAAAAGTACTGGAGAAACGGTGGAGGAAAAGGAACTCTGTTCCCTCCATAAAATGGCTACTGCGATGCAAGGACTCAGATTTCAGGCGGGAAAACATGGAAGGAAAATGGCACCATCCCGATGAGCGCTAAAACTGCAGTCACACTGAGAATCAAGAGTCTCCGAAGAACAGCGCACTGAGGTCTGCCACACCAAATAGAGTCACCCAACAGGAGAGGAGACTGTTCCCCCATGACACTTTAGGAGAAGGTGGGGTGGAAAGCAGATCATTGCCAAAGGAAACTTCTGGCAAGGCGCGAAGACAGATAGGATCGCCAAAATAAGGAGCGGAGAAGGCTTAGAGATAGAGGGTGAGAGGCAATAAAACTCACTGTCCTGGAATGAATTGCCGGAGTCTGGCAGAGACCGGCAATGCTGAAGTCTGAAGAGATCACGTCTTCGTTGTTGCTCCGTTCCCTCAATTAATCTTTTTTTTTTTATAGCTTTACACAGAAAAACAAAAACGGGTCTGGCAGGCTAAGGACTGACTGAAATCCTGCTCGCAGAGCAGCTGATTTGGAAGGCTGCACTGTTCTTCATGAGCAGGAGCACTTCCCTTCAGAGGTGCTCTGCTGATCCTCCTGATCAGGAGCACCTCTGGAATAAAGGAGAGGTTTAACTGGTAAAACCCAGGAGGCACCCCAATGTGCTCAGGGATTCCAAAAAAGGGAGCTACCCTGAGATAAGGCACTAATGAGAGACCCTCAGGAGCTAGAAGAAGTCCACCAACTGCTGAGACGGAGAAAATACTGAAGCTGACCCCTAGGGGTACACTATTATCTACCAAGGGTGATGTCACAAAGCTTCAGGAATTTTTCTCTGTGTCACCATCTGCTGGACAGTTCTAGCAGGATGTTTTGGAAATGATATCTCTTGTTTGAACTTCATGACCTCAATGCTGACATATGTCCCCTTACAGGTACAGCTGAGGGAATTGAAAATGCTCCAAGGAACAACAAGCCTTTATTTCTTCAAATAATGCTATAAGAAATTCTAGGTGAAAATATATATTTTCTTAAATTCCCATGAATGCCATCCCAGAGAAGACGGAAGGAACAGAAATGTTGATGGGATTCCAAAAGGAGTGGGCTATAGACAGAGAATCCCTAAAGAGCAAGGTCATGAAAACTAAGCATTGAGCATCTCAAAACGACCCTGAAATGACTTGTGTGCTTCTTAATAAGGAATGGGGGAGGGGGGAACCTCCACTGCATAACAGTTACCTCACTGTCCACTTCACTGGGCAGAATGGATGAGCTGTTATGTCTTTAACTGCCCTCATCTACATTTCTCTGTTGGCAGAATCCACATAGAGTGAGGATGAGAGGTTGTTTACAAAATGCAGAGTTCTCTCTATCGCTCCAGAAAGGAGAAAACTCCATGCCAAGTGATCAGAGGAGAATGCATCAGAGGAAATGAAAAACCGACAGATACATAACAAAAGCAGTCTAAGCTGTTCTCTCCCACCCATCTCACCTTCCTCTACCACTTAGCCCTTATTATAAATGGAAAATTAGAGCAGTGCCAATGAAACAGCTGGCTGCACATCGGCCCAGTGACAGCAGGTGAAGGAGCAATAGGGGGTCAATCCTATGAGAAAAAAAGAGGAGCAACTTTTGAAGAGAATTAGGACTGCTTGTTTTAGTTTTTTAGTTTAATTTATTCAAAATTTGATGTATTGTTGTTTTAATCCAGAGGCACATTCCAAAATGGTTTACAGTAAGAAGGTATGCATCTTGGTATCTGTGGAAATGTTCTCTTGTCTTGCCTTAACCACTCCTTTTCTACAGTTCGAGACGTTTCATGGAGACATCTTGCAGCATATGGAAAAGAATACCAAGCTGGACATGCAGTTTATCCAAGTGAGTTGTTCCAGCAGCTCAAAAAGAAGTCCCTCTTTCTCTCCTTTTTTCTCTTCTACTGTATTTCCCACTTCTTATTTCTCCTCTCTTCTTCTCTTTACTTCCCCAGATCTCCGGTCCTTTCCTCTTCCCCCTTCCCCCCATTCTTATTATTTTTCTCCTCTGCTCTCCTTCACCTCTGTTCCCTTCTCTCCTCCTTCCCTCCCTACTTCTCCACCTCTTTTCACCTCATCTCATTATTTCTTTTTTTGTTTTTACCAGTGGTTCCCAACCCTAGGGTCGGGACCCCAAATGGAGTCACATTATCAGGGGGTGGGGTCACAAAAACATTGCCATGTCCTCTTCTCTGTGGACTTTCACTGGGATCTGTGCCAAGTAGTGGCAGTCACCAGTCAGCATGTGGCCTGTGAGCCAGTGAACATTCCTAGGCCTGTGTCCCTTCCTGGGTGAGCTTCCTGTTAGACTGGAAACCCACGCTCTGTACTGGGATCTGTAAGCACACACTTTACACTGACACAAGAGGCCCTGTGTGGACTGCTGCTGCTATTGCTGCTGCTGTTGTTGCTGTTGTTTTCTGCTTTAGATGAGTGGAGGAATGGGAGGGAGCCTGGGGACCTGCTATTTTGATTTTATCATCTGGGGGTCGTGTGAACTTTTAGTGGTTAAAATGGGGTCATATGGGATAAAAGTTTGAAAACCACTGCTTGCATCATCGCAATAGATTAAAATAACACCTGTTGAAAAACAGCAGAATTTCGCTTGTTCTGCTAAGCATGTGTGTTTCTCTTGTCTTCTTCCATGCCATAGGATAGCCATAAGCATTACGAGATGGAGTACAGACACCGCATGGCAAACCTGGATAAGTGTATGGCTGATGTGTGGAGGATGGAGCGAATGAGGGACAAGAACTTACGAGAGATGAAGGTCAGGGGATGGGCAGGGGCAGGTGGGAATGTTATAGTGTAGGGTAGGGGAAAAGTTTGGTTTTCCAGCCACTGTGACATTGTCGTATTGATGCTCTTCATACGTTCATATAGTATTATTGGTCTTGAAGAGCACTGGAGTCTTTGAAGGTCATGATACCTCTTAAAGGAGCAAAAGGAAAATGTTTTAGTACATGAGCTCTTGAGACCCCAGAGGCAACTTCTTCTGACACACACATTTAAAGAGGTTTGTTCCTTGTAATAATTATACTTATTGTGCCTGATATTCAAAGGCATTTATACGGTTTACAGACCTGTAAACCATGTAAATGCCACTTAGTGGGATATTCAGCAGCACTAACATGGTTAGTGACACTGGATATCCATGGGTGCCATTGCTACATGCCCCAGTGCTACGTGGTTAGCACCAGGGCATGTCGTGGGCATTTCAGGGTGGAGCGGGGGTAGCACCCATCATTATCCGGGCAGCGGCGATATTGAACCACTGCCCAGTTAGTGACCCATGGGTAAAGATACACAAAGGGCAAGAGCCAGTAGAGGTCACAGGTGCCAAATTTATTGATTAAAATTCCCTACGTGTTTCGGCATGCAGCCTTCATCGGGGGATGGGGGGGTACGCATCTAAAGCAATAATATAAAATACTCAGTCATTTTAAAAAAAAACATCACATATTAAAACATATATAATATAAACACATAAAGATAACATCTATATAAAGATAACATCTATATAAAGAGTTTAAAATGTTAAAATTGACATTTAGAAAAACTGAATAAATAAATAGAGAATAACAATTGATACATAAACACATAAAGACCAAAAGTAGCCAAATAAATAATTAAGAGATAATAAGTAATTAAAAAATGACAGTAATTTAAAAATGTAATTAAAAAGTGAAGCCTAACCATACGGATTGCACGTCAGAGGGTATTACAGAAAGGGTACTTACGTGATACACCATGTAAATGGAACATATGAATGGAAGTCTTGAAAAAGACCTTTTTCAGTTAGTAAATCACTGTTAAAAGAACAGAGATATTATAAATGAGAAAGACTTTCACAAGAACACACAGAGCCATATGGAGAAACCTAATCTGAGAGGAGCAAGAAGGTTTTTGTACTGTGAATTACTTAAGAAGGAGGGAGAGAAATGTCTATGAACATACATTATTGAAAACAATCTTAGGAACAGTGTCCCAGAGAAAGGTTGCTATGCCCTAATTGCGGGATTATGTGAAGAACTTAGAACAGGAGGTAATATCATGAAAATGTGCAGTCACATTGTTAAACGTGAGCTTCTCTTAAAAGTATAAATAGTGAATCTTACCTTAAAATTTTTAAAAATTTTACAAAATTTTTAAATTACCATGAGATACAAATCAAACACTGAACAGGGATGTCAGCAAATCGATCGTTGCGGTGGGTGAGCAGGCATAACTTAAGTGAAAGTAAGTATGTATACCCGACACGAACGGCAAGATTGTAAGCATCAGCATTAAACTGAATGACTTAAAAACACAAGATCGAGGTGCCAAAGTGAACACACAATGAACATAGTAACCATGATCAAAAAGAGTTTGTTGTGACTTATATATAGGGTCGGGTAACAACACTGATCAATAAAATCCACTAAAACATCATCGGAAAGTGGGCATGCTCTCAGGAAGTAAAAATGTGTAATAAATCCGAGAGAAATATATGAAAGTCAGCAGATCTTACCTAGAAATCACCTAGTTGCTAATCGCAATGCGCAAGTAAGGAAAATCGTGAATCAAACAGCGTTGGAACGTCTCTGAATAAATAAGCCCAATTTCGTGCCACAATGGATTGACAGGTTAGCCGCGCATGGCAAAAGTGAAGCCAAAATTCACAAAAAATACACTCAATTATAACAAAAGTAGGTAATATCTCCATATAGGTTATTTCAAACTCCAAGCACTATTTACAGTTTATATAGGAAAAGGTCTCAGTAGTTAACGGGCCGGTGCATTCCGTGATATCAAATCACAAACACCTATTACAATAAAGCCCAGATCACATCAACGACCTTGACCTATACATATCCCCAACATAGTAGGTGAAGAAAAAAACACATCAAAAACACACTGATCTTGCCAGTTTCAGGTTTAGACAATGGTCTTTTCTGAGCCCCAACGCCCTACATCAAGCGCTCACAAGCGTTTCGCAAGCTATCTTGCTTCTTCAGGGGAACACTCGACACTAAAAATATAAGAATACACACACCATTAACAAATATATTAAAACTAACCCTATTCCTGACCAACAAACCTACAAATATATTTAAAACCCTCAGGATTGAGGGTTTTAAATATATTTGTAGGTTTGTTGGTGAGGAATAGGGTTAGTTTTAATATATTTGTTAATGGTGTGTGTATTCTTATATTTTTAGTGTCGAGTGTTCCCCTGAAGAAGCAAGATAGCTTGCAAAACGCTTGTGTGTGCTTGATGTAGGGCATTAGGGCTCAGAAAAGACTGTTGTCTAAACCGGAAACTGGCAAGATAAGTGTGTTTTTGATGCAGTTTTTTCTTCACCTACTATGTTGGGGATATGTATAGGTCAAGGTGGTTGATGTGATCTTGGCTTTATTGTAATAGGTGTTTGTGATTTGATATCACGGAATGCACCGGCCCGTTAACTACTGAGACCTTTTCCTATATAAACTGTAAATAGTGCTTGGAGTTTGAAATAACCTATTTGGAGATATTACCTACTTTTGTTATAATTGAGTGTGTTTTTTGTGAATTTTGGATTTTAACACTCTAATATTGACCAGATTTAATTTTTAAAAGTGAAGCCAAGGCAGCAAGGATTGAAATGGTGCACTTCAGAGATGATACTGTTTAAAAATGTAAGACACTTCCATAGTGAATATGTAAACGCGATAAGTAAAACTCATGCATAGATTTAGCTTGTGCCGTGATTCTAATGCACAATAGCATAACATGAACGGTTTTAAACAACAAACTAGAGGGCTGACTTAGGGCTCCCGAAGTGGGTATATAATAAAAACGATTCGAGATTGAAATGAAAACAAGCTGAAAACCTAACCAACTCAAAATCGTCGGAGCAGACATATGGTGAAGACATGAACAACGCTAGCAAAACCATATAACTGGGATATAGGATAATGCCTGCCAATTTTTTAATATGAGATCTATTTATCAAAAATTTCAAATAGTGTGCTTTTAAAAGACAGTGTTTCAAATATAGGAGGACCAGATAGTGCACGGGACTGAAAAACATAATTTAGAAGGAGACTATGGGGCATGTTTACTAAAACCCCGCTAATATGCGGGCCGCGGTAGTGTGCGGATGCCATATAAGGAGTGGGCGTTCCGTCCTGAAAAAGAAAAGCCGTGATTGACATATGCTCTAAGGTGCACGGCGCCCATGTGTGCCCCGCACATTAGCGCATGAGGAAGCTGCGCGGGAGGCATAAGTGGCGCGCTGATGTGCAAGCAGAAGAGCAGAGCCACAGCACAATGGTCAAGGCACTTACCAATGGTGCAGGGATCAGGGGTTCAATCCCCCACAGTGCCCAATGTAGACAGCTGGCTGAGGCATTTAAATAATGGGCGGCATAAGGCGGCATGCTAATGTATTCAGAGGCATTTTAATACTGGGCGGCATAAGTGGCGCGCTGATGTGCAAGCAGAAGAGCAGAGCCACAGCACCATGATTAAGACACTGACCAATGGTGCAGGGATCAGGGGTTCAATCCCCCACAGTGCTTAATGCTGGCTGAGGCACTACATTAGGAGCTAGTCTAATATTGTGTAGCATAAGGCAGTACGCTACTGATTTAGGAGGCTTTTTAATATTGGGCGGCATAAGGTGGCGTGCTAATGTGCAAGCACAGGAATAGAACCACAGCACAATGGGTAAGACACTGACCAATGGTACAGGGATCAAGGGTTCAATCCCCCACAGTGCCCAATGAACAAGGCTGGCTGAGGTGTTACATATTATGGGGAAGATTGCTTTTGGAGTCATTTTATGTTTATTTTAATTATCACTACTAGCAAACGCACTCTCAAAGCGTGTTAACATAAGGCGCCCTATAAGGCACATTTTAAGGTGCACTGTCAGCCAAGGCACCCTAGAATGTTGCTTATAGGGTGCTTTAGAGGGTGCCATATGAGATACCGCAAGGTCAGAGTACTGTTTTTTGATGGCAGCACTGTGCAGTTTAAGGAATGAAAAGCATAAGTAGGTGCGCTGACAGGTAAGGAGAAGCAGCAGTGGAGCACAATGGTTAAGGCACTGACTGCTGATACAGGGGTCATGGGTTTGCTCCCCAGGGTGCCTAATACATAAGGCTGGCTGTGGCATCAGCTTTGCATTGTACATATTTTCTCCTGCAGCACTTTATTTATATTTTATTAATTGCTGCCAGCAAACACGCCCTCACGTGCCGTAATTGAAGGTGCTGTATAAGGCACCCTATAAGGCACTCCATAGGGAACATTATAAATTGCACTGTCTGCCACAGCACCCTAAAATGTCCCCAATAGGGCACCCTATAAGTTGCGTCACAGGATAATGTATAGTGCACCTTATATGGACGGGAACCATAAGGTGCCCTATAGGGCGTCCTATAAAGCACCCTCAGAGGCACCTTATGGGTACAGTACGCTGAGGGTGTTTTTGCTGGCATCAAAATATGTACATTAAAAAAAGATAACGTGTTGGACAGCCCTAGCAAATAACCCCACTGTGGGTTTGAACCCATGACCTCTGGCTTCACAGGCAGTGCAGTAACCATTGGGCTACAGCTCTATAGCTGCTAGCAAGCCCCTGACTGGCTGCAGAGAACCTGCACGTCACCACACAGACAGTCTGCTGTGGTCACCAGGATAGGGTTAGCCCACCCATACCCATGATGCACTGCACATGCAAATCAGCTGTCCACAGATAAACACAAGATGGGCAATGCACCCCCACAGCACCTCGGCCTGGTAGGGGGAAGTGACCATGTGCACCCACACAGCACCTCGGCCTGGTAGGGAGTACTGACCATGTGTTTTACTGGCACAGAGTAGCTACACACCGTCACATTGTGCGGGTACTGTGCTCACCCTGAGGGTGCAATGAGGCACCCAGCACCAGGTCCACAACACCTTCCATAGCTGTAAGAGGCCATGCCGGAGGTCCAAAGCAGTGTTAATGTGTGAGATAGGTAGTTTCTGCACAAACACCTTGGTTATCTCTGTCTGTTTCAGTCAGATGTAGCCCCCCATGGACCCCTAGGTGGCCCATATACCACCACCACCACCCCCCTCCTCCAGGGCTGAGGGTGGCAAACAGGGTCTCCCATCAATAGATCCACATTCTACCTCCCTGCAAAGGTGGCAGTAGAGGGGACCATCAACCCCGGTCTTGCTGAGGAACAAGACACCCCACAGGGCAGTCAATGCAGCTCTATACACATCCATAACACAATAGCAGACAGACATTAGGCCTGGATATGGTAAGCTGCACCCCACCACCATCTGATATTCTCCTGCAGCAAGCCATCAGCCACTGCACCCTGCAAGCCACTCCATCACAACACATACCAGCTGCAAACAGTGTGCTAGTTAGTCCATAGTGCATGTTCCCAGTGGAGATGCATGCATCCAGAACTGGGATGTCATCATACACAGCAAGCAGATAAATCAGTGACTGGGCCCCAAAAGGAAACCCATATCTATCACATGAGAAAAATACTATATAGCACTATGGGGGAGCCTAGCCATGCTGTGGTCACTGCACAGTCAGGGTGAGAGTGATCTCTCAGCAGGACATACTGAGGTCACCCTGTCTGTGTAGGTGGTAGCCGGGCACTAAAATGTCCCAGAAAGTGCCCTATGCCCTGTGCAGATGCACCCTGGCCAGGCCATCCTGTCTAGCCTATACCCATGGTACCTTGCTCCTCATTATGCACATTGGCAGCCCAATACTGGCAACATTGCTGGCAGTGTGGGCTGTGGAAGGTGTTTGCAGCCACCACACACTGGATAGACAGACAGCCACCCCCAAACCTATGCCAGCATTGTGCTACTATAGAGGAGTTCAGCAGCCATACCCACAGTACAGGCATGGATATGGTACGCAATACTGTTGGGGGTCACTCCCCAGGTGGTAAACACTGTCAGAGACCAGACCTGCAGCACACACCGCAGACATCAGAATGATTGTTATGGTGGAGCTCAATGAGCAAAATGTGCTTAACGTAGGAATTGATATCTGCCAGTTATCATAGGAAACATTTGATAGCTGTGTACCATATACCCAGGTGTAGGGTGGCATTGCTAAGGTATGCAACTGCTAGTATTGGGAGATACAGGCAGGGCCCAATATCCTGCCTCTCCAGGAGGCATTGGCCAATGGGGCCTGTGGGTGTGTGTGTGTGTGTGTGTCTGGCCCTGTTGGCTGCTGCTTTACGGCAGAGTTTCCCAACTCCAGTCCTGGTGTTCCAAACACTGTTCGGGTTTTCATGCTGTCCCTCATGAATATGCATGAGCTACATCAGCATACCATGGGGGTGGTGCATAGATATGCAGCACAGGCATCTTTATAAGAGGCAGCATGGAACCTGAATGGTGTGGGGCCCTCCAAGACTGCATTTGGGAGACTCTGCTATAGGTAATGCGCCTGTTTATGGTGTCTGTGTTTGGTGTGGTAAAATATAGGCGTATTAACCATGCGTATGTTCTCAGCAATAAAGGTTTGTCCTTACTATCACGGTTTAGTTGTGGGAAAAATATGTGGACAGGATTGGCAGTAGCCCCAGCTGGCCTTTGAACCTGTGACCTTCTGTTCTTGCACACACTGTCTGTGTGCACTGCATCACCGTGTTGCCACAGATATGCTGCATTCCCTGGGGAGTCCATGACTGTACATCCAACAGAGCCTGTCTGTTGCGGTGGGCGGTGCCAGCCTGCACAGGCCTAGGCCACTGTCTGCTGTGGTTTGCAGCCACTGCCCCCTCCATCACCTGTACCCTTCCGCCAACATGCAGACATGTCCTTATCTGGGGAAAAGCATATGACCTGATTGACTGCTGGAACTCCAGGACTGAATTTGGGGGACTCGGCTGTAGGTAATGCCCATTGTTATGGTTTGTGTGCAGTGTAGGGTAAAATATAGGTGTTTGAACAATGCTTATGTTCTCTGCAATAAAGGAGTGTCTGTACTATCACTGTTTAGTGGTGGGTAAAACTATGGGGACTGGGTTGGCAGTAGCCCCAACTGGAATTTGAAGCTGTGATCCTCTGGTCTTACAGGTACTGGCTTTGTCCGCTGCACCACACTGTGGCCACAGAGACAGTGCAGTCCCTGGAGATAGGAAACCCGGCCGGACGAGTCAGAAACCCTGCTCTGCACAAGTTTACTGTGGGCTCATTTACCTTGTATGGGGACAAAAGTGCAAATAAACCTCAAAAATGACCTCGAAAAAAGGGGAAAAAACCCAAAACCAAGCTGGGCAACAGTGATAGCAATGGGCAACATAAAAAACACTCCCAGGAAAGCTCCAATAAAATGAAATGATTTTTGAAAGAGTCTACAGAGTGTAGACCCTTCCAAAAATCATTTCTTTTTTTTTGAGCTTTCCTGGGAGTGTTTTTTATTGTTGCCCATTGATGTCACTGTTGCCCAGCTGAATTATAATTTTTACAATTTTTCTTGTGGTCATTTTAAGGTTTTATTTGAGATTTTGTTCTGTGCACATGTATCACACTGCTCACGTTTTGTAGGTTGCCCTGGTTTTGCTGTACATTGCTGACGGAAATGGTTTCTCTTCCCTTTAAATCGGCTCTAACGCGAGGTTTTCACTCGCGGTATTTTTTTGACCAAAATTCAGCCCCACTCCTGTGCGGGGAGCCTCTCCCCTCCCACTCTCCACCCATTGACCCCGTCCCCCCGCCCCTCGGAAGCCTTCCTCCGCCCTCGGAATGCCTTTCCACGCCTCTATCGCACATCAGCGCGCCGCGCACTTGTGCGTGCGGTGCGCACGTGTGCATGGCACCAAAAACGCACTATTAGCGTGCACTAAGGTACCTTAGTGCATGCTCAAGTGCGCCCCGCACAATTGCATAGTGCTATATAGTATTTTTTTCATGTGATATTTATGGGTTTCCTTTTGGGGCCCAGTCACTGACTTATCTGCTTGTTGTGTGTGCTGCCATCCCAGTTCTGGGTGCATGCATTTCCACCAGGAACATGCACTATGGACTAACTAGCAGACTGTTTGCAGCTGGTATGTGTCTTGATGGAGTGCCTTGCAGAGTGCAGCGGCTGAAGGCTTGCTGCAGGAGAATATCAGATAGTGGTGGGGTGCATCTTAGCATATACAGGCCTAATGTCTGTCTGCTATGGTGTTATGGTTATGTACAGAGCTGCATTGACTGCCCTGAAGGGTGTCTTTTCCTCAGCAGGACTGGGGTTGATGGTCCCCCTGTACTGCCACCATTGCAGGGAGGTATAATGTGGATCTTTTGATGGGAGACCCTGTTTGCCACCCTCAGCCCTGGAGGAGGAGGGTGGCGGTACATAATCCACCTGGGGGTCAATAGGGGATAAACCTGACTGAGATATCGAAGGTGTTTCTGCAGAAACTACCTATCGCACACATTAACGCTGCTTTGGACCTCCAGCATGGCCTCTTTCAGCTATGGAAGGTGCTGTGGACCTGGTGCTGGGCGCCTCACCGCACCCTCAGGGTGAGCACAGTACCCGCACAATGTGATGGTGTGTAGCTACTCTGTGCTAGTAAAACACACGGTCAGTACCCCCTACCAGGCCGAGGTGCTGTGGGGGTGCACATGGTCACTTCCCCCTACCAGGACGAGGTGCTGTGGGGGTGCATACCCCATCTTTTGTTTATCTGTGGACAGCTGATTTGCATGTGCAGTGCATCATGGGTACAGGTGGGCTAACCCTATCCTAGTGACCACAGCAGACTGTCTGTGTGGTGACGTGCAGGCTCTCTGCAACCAGCCAGAGGCTTGCTAGCAGCTATAGAGCTGTAGCCCAATGGTTATTTTACTGCCTATGAAGCAAGAAGTCATGGGTTCAAACCTACAGTGGGGCTATTTGATAGGGCTGCCCAAAGCATTATCTCTTTTTAATGTACATTTTTGCTGCCAGCACAACCACCCTCAGCGTACTGTACCCATAAGGTGCCTCTGAGGGCACTTTATAGGGCGCCCTACAGGGCATCTTATGGTTCCCGTCCATATAAGGTGCACTATACATTATCCTGTGACGCAACTTATAGGGTGCCCTATAGGGGACATTTTAGGGTGCCATGGCAGACAGTGCACTTTATAATGTGCCCTATGGAGTGCCTTATATGGTGCCTTATAGGGTGCCTTCAATTACGGCACGTGAGGGCGTGTTTGCTGGCAGCAATTACTAAAATAAAAATAACGTGCTGCAGGAAACAAAACATGCAGTGCAAAGCTGATGCCTCAGCCAGCCTTACGTATTAGGCACCCTGGGGAGCAAACTCATGACCCCTGTATCAACAGTCAGTGCCTTAACCATTGTGCTCCACTGCTGCTCCTCCTTGTATGTCAGCGCACCTACTTATGCTTTTCATTCCTTAAACTGCACAGTGCTGCCATCAAAAACACTACTCTGACCTTGCGGTACCTCATACGGCACCCTATAAAGCGCCCTATAAGCAACATTCTAGGGTGCCTTGGCGGACAGTGCACTTTAAAATGTGCCTTATGGGGCGCCTTATGTTAACACGCTTTGAGAGTGCGTTTGCTAGTAGTGATAATTAACATAAAAATAAAATGCCTCCTAAAGCAATCTTCCCCATAATAGGTAATGCCTCAGCCAGCCTTGTTCATTGGGCACTTTGGGGAATTGAACCCCTGATCCCTGCACCATTGGTCAGTGTCTTAACCATTGAGCTGTGGTTCTGTTCCTGTGCTTGCACATCAGCGCGCCGCCTTATGCCGCCCAATATTAAAATGCCTCCTAAAGCAATAGAGTGCCGCCTTATGCCCATCAGCGTGCTGCCTTATGCCGCCCACTATTACACTGGCTCATAAAGTAATGCCTCAGCCAGCTGTCTTCATTGGGCACTGTGGGGGATTGAACCTCTGATCCCTGCACCATTGGTAAGTGTCTTCACCATTGTGCTGTGGCTCTGCTCTTCTGCTTGTATATCAGCGCGCCACTTATGCCTCCCGCGCAGCTTCCTCATGTGCTAATGTGCGGGGCGCACATGGGCGCCGCGCACCTTAGTGCATATGTCAATCACGGCTTTTCTTTTTCAGGACGAAACGCCCACTCCTTATATGGCATCCGCACACTACCGCGGCCCACACATTAGCGGGGTTTTAGTAAACATGCCCCTGTGTGTTCTTGTGAAAGTCTCTCTCATTTATAATATCTCTGTTCCTTTAACAGTGATTTACTAACTGAAAAAGGTCTTTTTCAAGACTTCCATTCATATGTTCCGTTCACATGGTGTATCACGTAAGTACCCTTTCTGTAATACCCTCTGACGTGCAATCTGTATGGTTAGGCTTCACTTTTTAATTACATTTTTATATTACTGTCATTTTTTAATTACTTATTATCTCTTAATTATTTATTTGGCTACTTTTGGTCTTTATGTGTTTATGTATCAATTGTTATTTATTCTCTTATTTATTTATTCAGTTTTTCTAAATGTCAATTTTAACATTTTATATTCTTTATATAGATGTTATCTTTATGTGTTTATATTATATATGTTTTAATATGTGATGTTTTTTAAAAGAATGACTGAGTATTTTATATTATTGTTTTAGATGCGTACCCCTCGATGAAGGCTACATGCTGATACGCGTAGGGGATTTTAATCAATAAATTTGGCACCTGTGACCTCTACTGGCTCTTGCCCTTTGTGTTCCTTGCTACCTTTGCGAGGGTTTTGCTCCCTTTGTGTTCCATGGGTAAAGATAGGCATGGGAAAAGCTGGCCCCTCTTTCCCTATGGGAGCTAACCAGGCAGTGGCTCTATCACTGCTGCCTGGTTAGCTTCTGTGCTTTGCGGCAACCTGGATATTCAATGCCATTGGCCGGATATGGCCCCAGCATTGAATATCTGGGGTTAAGGTTCAGTGGTGATGGCTATGTGCTGTAATCACGCTAGCCGCCGTTGCTGAATATCAGGCTTATTATTTTTATAGCACTACTGGAATACATCATGCTATATAATATTCATAAGTGAACCTTCCCCCAAAGGTGGGTGTTTGAGAGTGTGTTGAATAATGTAGAATCAAAAGTAAATGGTCACTGTATGCTGCTAAAGAGGTAGCTGCTGGGGAGGTCAGATGAGGAACAACATTAAAACAGCAGTCTGCAGTAACAGTCACTGGGCTAGCAGAGCTGGAAAGTAAACATTTAGGGGGAATATGCAAATCATACCTATGCTGAAGGAGCAAGGGTAATATTTGCTCACATTTATATCTATTATTAAGATTTAACTTTAAATCTATAGGGAACAGAGTAGGGGAATAAAGTGCGCACACACACTAGACAGAGGGTGGAAAAGCAAATTCTGGGGCTGGTGGAAACAGCTTACCCTAAGAGAAATGGTATCACTTGGCACTGGCATCAGCTTGGGAAAGAGTTACCTGAGATTGAGAGGCATAAGGCCTTTTCGTCTAAAATAACTTAACCATCATCTGAAAGGGGGAGGAGGGAACTTTCTCTGCTTTGAAGGCCCTCTTCCTGACGATGGTGTTGAAAGACTCCTGGGAGCCTAGCCAAGCTCAGAGAGAAGATGCCATTAGAGAGACTCCTACAGACCCGGGGGGGATGGGGGTAGGAGAACCTAGGGAGTGGAGATGGCAGCAAAAAGACTCCGGTGATCCTAATTCAGGCATGGAAGTCCAGCGGCAGATTAGCTCCAGGGAGAGTTGCAGGTGGTGTATCAGCTCCAGAGAGCTACGGTGACAGAATCAGCTCCAGGAGGACAGTTACAGTGGCAGAATCAGTTTAGCTCTAGGGAGAGCTGCATCAGAAAATCAGCTCCAGAGAGAGCTGCGGTGGCAGAATCAGCTTCAGGGGGAGAGCTACGGCGGCAGAGAGTCCATTCCGGACTAGGAGTCACAAGACCAGGAAGGTCCAGTGGCAGATGAGCTCAAGGGAGAGCTGCAACAGTTGTTCCAGAGTGGGCAGAAGTGCAAAACCCTCTCCGGATTGGAGGAGAGCTTGGAAGAGGTGGAGCCAAGGCTACAGCCTCAGCGATTGGACAGAACTACAGAACCTCTCCTTTCACAAGCAGCCACTGGTCTAGAGCTCCAGCAGCGGGGCTGGTGGGCAAAGGGAAAGGGAGGGGAGTTAGGAGACAGTTACTAAGGTTAAATCCGTAATCTTTAAAGGTTTACTCAAGTCATTACCTATAAGGTTATGATTGGTTGTTTGAACTGCCTTATCTCTTATCCTGTATTGCTATTTCACCTTACCTGCTTGAACCACTTATCATAATATGGATTGTACATACTGCATTATTTTATCACAATACTTGATGTCTATATATTTTGTAAATAAATTGTAAATACTATTTAAGTCAGTTTTGTTTACAGCAGTGTTTGGAGAGGTTTCCTGGGGTGGAAGGAGGGAAATCTACCCGCTAACACCTTTCTTCCCCAGGTGGAGGCACCAGCGACAGAGCCCGTCCTCAAGGAGACTCTAGCCAGGCTAGTCCCGGACCCAAAAGCGCACTCAAGGGTTTCCTTTTATTTATTTATTACAATCTTACAAGAAGGGGTAGTCAAATATCATATTTCTTGATAAATGAGTGCACACTTTGACATATTTCAGTGACATTTATACATTTGTCAAATCAGCAAGCCCCTACCCCCTACATCTTATTGGCTAACTAATACAGTGTTATTGACCTATCTGCTGTGCTCAGGCAGCACACATGGGTTTCTGCTCATCCCCTTTATTTATTCTTTTACTTTATTTAACATAATTCCATATTCTTACATGACAGACCATATGCAAGAATGCAATTTACCTTGATCTTCTGACATCTTTTATCCCCTTTATGGTAGTACATACTGATGTCAGTCCTTATCTTCTTTTTGCATGTTCAGGTGGTCAATGGTTTATTTACGTTTGTGCTTGCTCCATAAGACCTTTGCATTACAAAAGGTCAACAGAGCAAGGATCTCTCTTTTATTTAACTAAGACCAGCCTGACCTCTGCAAAACTAATTTTTCTGTCTTGCATACATTTCCTACTAAGGGCTCTTGTCTCTTACAATATGGCAACTAAAAGAAGCAACTTTCTTATAAATAGACACACTTTAATAACAATTTTTGGCTCTCATGATCCACACAGTATGCCTTCTGGCTTTGGGTTTCTGTTCCTTCTGTCAGTCCTTATCATAAAGGACCACAAAGATAACTCCTCTCTCCCTCTCCCCTCCTTATGTGCTTAGCAAAGCCTTAGAGTCACTATCTCTAAGTGTAGAACAATGAGTGAGATAAGAATCTGCATGCCAGTTTTTTTTTGCAAAACACTTTTAGAAGTGTCTATGCTTTTGCTTAATTTCCTGATCATTCTGTAAAAATAACAATTTACATTCTTCTATCACCTTTGTATAGATACTTTTGTAAAAACAACAATTTAAACCTTTCTGTCACTAACCTAAAGGCCTTTACATTAGATTAAACATCTCTACTCCCTTAGCAGCTTCCAATAGCCAACAGCTCTACAATGTTAAGATGCAGTCAGAAGCCCAGCACTGAGAAGGGGGCTATCCATTTCTTTGCACCAAGTACCACACACACAGTTATCTAACATCAGGTGAGATATTGTATGTGTGCACTCAGTGCAAAGGGCAACTGATCTCTGGAGGCTAGAACAGCAGAGTTGGAAGAGTTGAGGCAGTGTATAGAGGAGACCTATGGGGCATTGTAGAGCAGTCTCACCTCCAGTCTAGCAGCCTGGGTGCTGCCTTGGAAAAGCAAGGTCACCTAGAAGGAGAATATCACTCGGGGCAATTTCTCCAAATAGGTTAGTTTTGTGCATATCACAACAGTCATGGACCTCACTTCTAAGCCACGTATGTGAAATATCATCTTTGTGAAGTGATTCTGTTGCTAGGACCTACCTTCCAGGTAATGAGGTATTCTCTTGTACCAAGGATGTATTTCCAGGGGCATGTGACCAGGAAAGAAGAGTTAGGACGGCTGTTACAGTTAGTAATTTGGTCCTTTGGAATGTTGATAGCTGGGTGGCTGATGGAAGATGGATGTAAAAATCATTTGGTAGCTTGCCTTTCTTCAAAAAGGCGGCAGACCTCCTGCATCACCTAGCTAGGTTTTTAGAGAATGCTGGAGAGGAGTTTGCTGTCATGGCACAGGTGGTTTACAAATGATATAGAAAGGTGTGTATGTTTGGGGCAGAGATTCTGGAAACCAAATTTAGGCTTTTAGGTAGAATATTGAGAATTTTCAGGGTAGAATTCTCAGAAATGTTCTCGTTCCATGTGCAGGACCCCAGAGGCAGGCATAGGTGCAGACTCTCAGTGCATGGATGAGGTGCTGGCGCAGGAAAGAGGCTTTAGATTGTTAGGAACTGGGCAACTGGGAAGGGGGATATTTATAAAGGATGGGCTCCACCTCAACACCTCCACTGACAGCAACTTTTATAAAAGAGACAGAGTACCTTTAAAATCAGAACATGGGAGGTTGTGGGTGCAATTAAAAAGCATATTTTGATTTCTCTATCTGCAAATGCTAGAAGTCTAAAAAATAAGATTGGAGAGCTAGACTATATGACATTCAGAGGATAGTTTTCTTTGTTTATTATGAGTCTGAATATACCACACCTAAGTTTAGAGGGTATGAAGCTGCCTATTTTGGACTTATTTTATACAGGCAGATAGGCAGCTATGTGCTTTTATAAAATACTAGAGCAAGTCCAAGATAAATCGTGCCTACGTTGAAGGTGCTGACATTACACCTATCTGAGAGCAGGCACATAGATTTGCATATTTTACAAACAATGCCTGTACGTCCGCCCATGCTCTGTGCAAACCGTGCCTCCGGCAGCGTCTACAGTAAAAGTACGCATGTTCGTGCCGCCACGCATACTTTCATGCCTGATGTAATATTATAAGAGCCATTTTAAAATGACTTTATAAATGTATCCCTTAAGACAAACATAATAGTTATTTCAGAAACCTGGAGGAAGGAGGTCAACCAATGGAGACGCTGTGATACCGAGGTGCAAATTATATCAAAATGACAGGACAAATAAAATTGGTAGAGTGGCGGCATTATAGGTCAAAGATGCCAAAGAGTCAAACAGCACAAAGTTCTGCAGGAAACCAAATGCAACGTGGAAGCTTTATGGATAGAAATTCCATGTGTGAGTGTGAAAAATATAGTGGTGGGGGTATACTACCATTCACGTGGCCAGGATGAAGCATGGGCTGTGGAATGCTAACAGAAATTAGAAAAGCAAATGAAACTGACAACACAATTTCAATTATCTGTTTATTGTCTGGGGAAATGTTTCATTGGAATATTCTATCAGAGGGCTATATATAAAATTCTTCCCAGATTAATAGTACTTACATTGTTTTATTTTTAAATGCAGGAACTGGAATTACTTGTACACATAAGTTGCACTATATAAGGTGCATTGTACTTATGAAATTCTTATTTTCATAAGACACAAAGACATGTATAATGCAGGTAGAAGCAAAATGTGTTATATTGTATATATATGTTTTTTTACTACTATATTATATATTTATGCCAAATTTTTATGTGTTGTTATATTTGCAATTGCTCATATTGTCTGCCACCCAGGTTCTTCTTTAGGATAAGTGACACAGAAATAACATTAATTAAATAAAGTATGTTTCCTTTACTCAGAATCACAGTGCAAAGACTTTAACTCTTTTACCATTTGTTCTGAAGCAGGTAGAATCCCCCAGTCCCTTCTTTAGCTTTTCAGTCCCCTCTGGTCTATTTTCACAGCCCATATTTGCCCTTATACAGGAGAACGTCAACAGCTTACACTCCGACATGCAGATGTTTGTCTCCCAGAGCCACCAGGCCGCTGAACTGGAGGAGAAACGCAGATACAGGTTCCTGGCAGAAAAGCAATGGGTTCTTTCCAGCACCTTCTTTCAGTTCTATAGCCGGGTGAGTGAGTTGCTGCAGGGAATGGGGAGTTGGGGGTCTGTCTGATATCATCTGTAGAACGTTTTCCTCAAGAGTCATAGAATAATAATGATGGTTATAGCAATGGTAGCTTATGATATATCTAGTGTTTCACATCTAGTGGGGCCTTTGCAGGCCTAGAAATCACCTTACTGTTGCTATTGCCCAATTACAGTGAGGCAAGCCAAGGCACAGCAGTGGTAAAGAGCTTTAGGCAAGGTTACTCAGTAAGTTAGTGACCGGTTGCTAGAGATTATTCCTTAGGGGGAGGGATATTTAAAGGCATTTACACGATTTGCAGACCTGCAAACCATGTAAATGCCACTCTGTAGCATATTCAGGAACACTAACTATTCCTCGTGTGACTTTTCCCAAGAGTCTGTTTCAAACTGTAAGGATGTGAATGCTCATATGGAGACCCTTGAGAAGAAGGTCTCCATTTTGGACTACCAAGTAGCCTCTTTACAATCAGTGAGTGCCTCAGGCATTACAGATAGCTTAATTTTACATCATAAGTTATGCATAGTAAAAATTGCAATGCAATCTGTGCCTTTGAGTCAGTCCTGACTCCTGGTGACCCAGAAGCTCCTGGGTTTTCTTGGCAGTGTGACTGGAAGTAGAATGCCAGGCCTTTCTTCTGAGGCAGTGGAGGGTTAAGTGACTTGCCCAAGGCCACAAGGAGTGCTAGTGGGAATTGAACTCTGGTTGCTTGGTTACCAACCCAGTGCTCTAACCACTAGGCTACTCCTCCACTCCATAGTAAAAATTATGTGTAGTAAAAATTTGGGGTTTTTAAATTTTCCTTTAGATTTTTCCAGATATGTCAAGGCAACCCAAATGAGAAGGAAACTCTTTTTTTTTACTATAAATTAAGAGTGCTTGCTTTAGAAGGCAACTTTTACCTAAAATACCCCTGTAAGTGTTTAATTGTGTCACAGGGTGTTAAATATGTCTTTTGGGATCCTTCCTATTTGGAGAAACTACTGATGGAGAAGGAGGCCTCAAATCCTTTGCTTCAGGTGGGAAAGAAGGATAGTTAGCACCATAAGACTATGATGCTACAATGGGGTAATTGATCTATGTGTAGCCATTTATGTAGTCTTTGCTAATTAACATTGCTTTCTTTATTATTCTGCTATGTTTATTCTACCCAAAATGAGGACAACATTTCTCTGAAATGTTCTTTATTTGTATTGGTATTGATTCCTTAAATTGTATTGAGATGTATTTCTTCATTCTTATGAAACTGAATATGTACCGGTACTAATATCTATAAAATTAAAAAAAAACATTAGGCATCTACACGGCTTGCAGACCTGCAAACTGTGTAAATGCTGCTTTGCAGGGTATTCAGCGGCACTAACAAGGTTAATGCTGAATATCCACAGGTACCACAGTTACTGGTTAACATCGGGGCGTGCCAGGGGCATTTCAGGGCAGCAGTTGTTGCTAACCAGGCAGCAGCTCAATATTTCCACTGCCTGGTTAGCGACACACGGCGAACGTCTGGCGCAGGAAACCCTGGCCTAACTTTTGCCATATAACTAACCAGGCATTGGCTGAATTTTGCTGCAGCCCGGTAAGCTTTGCAGCAATCCGAGCAGCCCAGATACTCAATGCCGAAGCCCAGAAATGACCCAGGCGTTGCATGTCTGGGTTGTAAGTTCAGCACCAGTGGCTAGCCGCCAGCGCCGAATATCGGGCCCTAGAATTTCCAAAAATATAAATTACAACGGATTCAAAATATTGCTGCGAAGATGATCACACATATTAGTCATAAGGATACGGCTTCTCTCTTACTGTTAAATCTTCATTGGCTGCCAATAGAGGCCCGTGTTTTGTTTAAAGCTGTTCATCAAATTGACTCTATCTATTCGTCCAATAGACTGTTTCATTGTTCATCAACCAAATCACTCCGTTCGTCGACTTATTTGACATTGATATTACCTTCTGCTTCTGCCTTTCGACAAAAGAGGATCTGGGGAAGGTGTTTTTCAGGCGTGGTTCCAAAATTATGGAATGAATTACCTGTGATAATTAGGGACATTGCTGATTATGTGCAATTTCAAAAAGTTTTAAAGACGTTATGGGATAAATTTTCTAATCGTACTTAATGTGAATTGTCTATACTTCAATTCTGTACTCCGCTTTGTACGTCTGTAGATTGTAAAAGCGGAATATAAGCGCTGTTGTTAAATTAAACTAAATGAATATGCTTTGAAAACTGTCTGCTTAATCAGTAGAGACTAAAGAAAGACTTAATTCCACTAGTTAGCAATGAATAAAGACTTGGATTTAATTCTTAGCTCAGTCTCCCACTTCTGGGATTTTTCTAGGTTAAGAATGCGAGGAATAAGTGCTCACAGACTTTGGGACTGAGATACTGCTCGCACTGCAGTACATATTAACAGATTTCCTTGCAAGTACAAAAATCCCGTAGTAGTTTAAGAACATAAGAACATAAGAAATGCCATACTGGGTCAGACCGAGGTCCATCAAGCCCAGTATCCTGTTTCCAACAGTGGCCAATCTAGGTCATATGTACCCAGCAGTTTCCCCAAAAGACACAGGTTCTGCAGTGCTTGTACTAGGTCAAGCATTGATATCCTGGGTCCCTTTTTAATAGTGGTTTATGGACCTTTCCTCCAGGAACTTGTCCAAACCTTTTTTAAACCCAGCTATTGTGCTGCTATAGGATTTGGTGGTGAAACCACAGGCTTAGCCTAGGTGGGGGGAGGGTGGGCTCTGTAGATATGTCTAGAAAGAAACATTGCATGGGGGAGTGGAAGGAATTCAATACTCCGTAGCCTGCTATAAAATAGACTATTTTGCATTCATTTTCTGTTCCAGGCCTGTGGAATCCTGCAGAATAGGGTCTCACGTTGGAAGGAGCAGGTGGACGCCAGTCGGGAACATCCAAGCACTCATTCCCAAATGTACAGCACCTCCCATGGCCAGGGGTACCCATCTAACTGGCAGGTGCCTAGCCAACTGGAGATGGTAAGAGCATAATCCCACGGAAGCGTCATTACCTAAAAATAATCTGCACAGGCCTTCTCTCACCCTCTCAAAAAGGTAAAGTCACGTAAAGGGAGGACAAGACACATGTTCCACACATCATAGCACCTGATTGTTGCTTTTACATACCAGCCATTAATAGTGTCAACTTTAATCATTTTTATGGCTTTCACCCCAACCGTTCTCCCTTCTTCCTCTCCATCTCTCTTTAAGATCCCTTCCCTTGATATCACAAGAGTCAATTTAGATCTCACATGTCCTTAATGAAGGTCCACAGCATGGCCTTGTACTGGATGCTGTTAATGTGGTTCTTATTGAACATCACATTGCAAATTCTATGTAGCCAAGATTGAAAGCAGGCCTCCCAAATCTCCATCAAGATTATCTTGAGTTTGGTCCTCTTCCCTTTCATAAACATGTTCCCCCATAGCCATTACTGAATGCATTGCCAGTCTCCACAATTCATATGTGGATGGCTCTGTACAGGAGTAAATTGCCCTATTAGGCATTAATTTGTCATGTGGGTGATGTGGCTGCAGCAGGGAATCAGGAGCAGACTGTGAAGAACAGACAGGAAATACAGCAATTGTATCTTTTAAACGCCATCCCCATGCTGCAGCCAAAGAATGAAAACTAAAAAAGATACAGCAGGCAGGGCCTCTGAATCAACCCTTCAGAATATGTTGTTCTCGCCCCTCCTTCCGGCATAGGCTTACGGGAAGCCTGTGCCAAAGGAGAGGGCGGGACCAACAGGGCTTTGAACGGGTGCATTCATTCAGAGTGCCCTGCCTGTTCTGGCTTTTTGATTTATTTGTGCTGCATGGCAGGCCTTTCCCCTGGGTCCTCCTGGCTGAGGGAGGGAGGGAGGGAAAGAAGGTAAGAGGACTGATTCTGGATGGGGAAGGTGGGGGGGGGGGGGAGAAAATGACAGGGCTGATGCTGGGCGGGGGAGGAAAGGAAAAAGAGAAGGTGGGGGGGGGAGAGAATAGGGTCTTGGATTTTCGACTGGGGATTGAGCAATGGCAGAAATTTAGGTATTTGAAGGGAGTGGTGGATGAAAATGTGCATTGAAAAAATTTGGGGGACTGTAAGATAAAAAAGTGGCCGTGATGAGGAGAATGGGATTAGGAACTTCACCGCTAGGGAGGAGGTGGGGAAACTCAGCTGTTCGAAGGAGGCTAGAGAAAGGGATGCGGAGACAGCAGTGAAAATGAAGAGTGGAGTCTCACGATTAAAAGGGAAGAGGAAACAAGGAGAGAAAAGGAGAAAGGGCTGGGAAGAGTAATCCACTGGAAGATGGTAAGCTGGTAGGTAGGCTAAGAAATGAGAGGGAAAAATGGGGGCTAAGATATGAAGAGATTAGATGGGAGAGATGGAGACATAAAATCAAAAATGGGAAGGGATAAGAGAGTAGGCAAAGAGAGAGAGAGAGAGAAATAGATAGCAACTGGGAACGAGAAGAGATGCTGGAAGGGGAGGAGAGTGAAAGGGGATTACAGGGGTTAAGAGTAGATAGAAAGGTAGAGTGAGAACAGAAATGAAGCAAAATGTGAGGAAAAGTGAAATATCAATGTCAGAGGTAATGGATGAGAAAAAAAATGGAAAATGAACATTAGACCCTGGCAAAGGAGTTTAAATAGATCAATAAAGAAAAAGAGAGACCAGGACAAAAGTAAGTACAACGCTCAGATGACAACAGTAGAAAAAACAACTTTTTATTTTCACTTTGAACATAAGAACATAAGATATGCCATACTGGGTCAGACCAAGGTCCATCAAGCCCAGTATTCTGTTTCCAACAGTGGCCAATCTAGGTCATATGTACCTAGCAGTTTCCCCAAGGGACACAGGTTCCACAATGCTTGTATTGGTTCAAGCATTGATATCCTGGGTCCCTTCTTAATAATGGTTTATGGACCTTTCCTCCAGGAACTTGTCCAAACCTTTTTTAAACCCAGCTACACTAACAGCCTTTACTACATCCTCCGGTAACAAATTCCAGAGTTTGATTACACGTTGAGTGAAAAAATATTTTCTTTTATTAGTCTTAAATAGTTTACCCTGTAGTTTCATTGCATGTCCCCTAGTCTTTCTATATTCTGATAAGGTAAACAATCGATCTACGTTTACCCGTTCCACTCCGTTCATTAATTTATAGACTTCTATCATATCTCCCCTCGGCCGTCTCTTTTCCAGGTTAAAGAGCCCTAACCTTTGTAGCCTCTCTTCATAGGAGTAGCCTTCCATCCCCTTTACCATTTTGGTGGCTCTTCTCTGAACCTTTTCTAAAATCGCTATATCCTTTTTAAGATACGGCGACCAGAATTGCACACAATATTCAAGGTGCGGTCTCACCATGGAACGATACAGAGGCATTATAATATCTTTTGTTTTATTTTCCATTCCTTTCCTTATCATACCTAGCATTCTATTTGCACTCTTGGCCGCCGCTGCTGCACACTGGGCAGAGGGTTTTAACATGGTATCCACAATGACGCCTAAATCATTTTCCTGGGTGGTGGTTCCTAATGTGGAACCTTGCATCGTGTAACCATAGTTTGGGTTGTTCTTCCCTAGATGCATAACCTTGCACTTGTCCACATTAAATTTCATCTGCCATTTTGATGCCCAGTCTTCCAATTTATCAAGATCCTCTTGCAATTTTCCACAATCCTCTTGGGTTTTAACAACTTTAAATAGTTTTGTGTCATCTGCAAATTTGATAACCTCACTCGTTATTCCACTTTCCAGGTCATTTATGAATATGTCAAAAAGAAGCGGACCCAGCACAGATCCCTGGGGTACAACACTATTCACCTTTCTCCATTGGGAAAATTGGCCATTTAGCCCTACCCTCTGCTTTCTGTCTTTTAACCAGTTCCTAATCCACAATAGTACACTGCCTCCTATCCCATGACTCTTTAGTTTTGCCAAAAGTCTCTAATGAGGGACCTTGTCAAAGGCTTTCTGAAAGTCCAGATACACAATATCAACCGACTCACCTTTGTCCACCTGATTATTCACTCCTTCAAAAAAACATAACAGATTAGTAAGACAAGATCTTCCTTGTCTAAAGCCATGTTGTCTGTCTCCCATTAGGTCATGACTATCTACATGCTGAGTAATTTTATTCTTTATGATGGTGTCTACCATTTTTCCCGGTACTGATGTCAGGCTCACCGGTCTGTAGTTTCCCGGATCAACCCTGGAACCCTTTTTAAAAATTGGTGTTACATTGGCGATCCTCCAATCTTCAGGTATTAGAGATGATTTTAATGATAGTTCACAGATTACTAATAGCAGGTCTGCAATCTCATATTTCAGTTCTTTCAACACCATCCGGCCCAGGTGATTTGCTACTCTTCAGTTTATCTAATAGTTGTAATACATCTTCCCGATGTATCGATATTTCCTTCAATTCTTCCGCACCTTTAAATACCACTTCAGTCATGGGTAACATCCCTACATCTTCCTCAGTAAAGACTGAAGCAAAGAATTCATTCACTCTCTCCGCTATCGCCTTGTCGCCTCTTAGTGCTCCTTTAACCCCCTTATCATCTAATGGACCAACTGACTCTCACAGGTTTTTTGCTACGAATGTACTTGAAAAGGTCTTTACTTCACGTTTTTGCTTCCGCAGCAAACTTCTTCTCAAATTCTCCCTTTGCCTGCCTTATCAATGCCTTGCATTTGACTTGCCAGTGCTTGTGCTGTTTCCAGGTTTTGTCGTTTGGCTCTTTTTTCCATTTCCTGAAAGATG
Source organism: Ichthyophis bannanicus (assembly GCA_033557465.1). Lineage (NCBI taxonomy): Eukaryota > Metazoa > Chordata > Amphibia > Gymnophiona > Ichthyophiidae > Ichthyophis > Ichthyophis bannanicus. The sequence continues at coordinate 1,000,997,917 of CM066031.1, forward strand.
CTTTTTTGGCAACAACAGCCTCTCTGACCTCACCTTTAAACCATGCTGGCAGTTTTTTGGACTTCCTTCCACTTTTCTTAAAGCGTGGAATACAGCTGGTCTGAGCTTCCAAGATATTATTTTTCAACAACAGCCAAGCCAGATGTATGTCTTTAACCTCTGCAACTGCTCCTTTTAGTTTTTTCTTAACTGTTTTCCTCATTTTATCATAGTCTCCCTTTCGAAAGTTAAAAGGTAGTACTGTGGATTTCCTTACTATCCCTCCTCCACTAATTAAATCAAAGGCGATCATGCTATGATCACTATTGCCAAGTGGCCCCAACAACCTTATCTCTTGCACTAGATCTGGTGTTCCAATAAGGACTAGGTCTAATATGGCTTCCCCTCTGGTCGGTTCATGAACTAGCTGCTCCAAGAAGCAGTCATTTATTTCATCCAGGAACTTTATCTCCCTAGCATGTCCTGACGTGACACTGACCCAGTCGATACCGGGGTAGTTGAAATCACCCATTATTTTTACTGCGCTGTAACGTTTGTTAGCTTACTTGATTTCTTTGAGCATTTCATCATCCATTTGGTCATTCTGGCCAGGCGCTCGATAGTACACCCCCACTGCCATTGTCTTCCCCCTTTTACATGGAATTTCAATCCATATAGATTCTACAGCAGATTTTGCTTCCTGCAAAACTTTAATCCTTTCTGACTCAATGCCCTCTCTAACATAGAGAGCAACCCCTCCACCAATTTGATCAGCTCTATCATTTCGATATAATTTGTACCCAGGTATCACAGTGTCCCACTGTTTGTCCTCCTTCCACCATGTCTCTGATATTCCAATCATATCTAACATTCATTTAATGCTATATATTCTAACTCTCCCATCTTATTTTTTAGACTTCTAGCATTTGCATACAAGCATTTTAGAGAATGTATTTTATTCATATTAATTTGGCTATTGTTAGACATGGGTAATTTGGGATCTTTAAGCTCTGTTTGCTCCATACTTGAGGGCATTTGGGCTACTTTACTCTTTTGTGGAACCTCTCTGCTTTTTGTAGTATCCTTCAAACATACATTCTTCCGAACCATCCGCTCTTGGGCGACTGTCGGCTTTCCCCTAATATCTAGTTTAAAAGCTGCTCTATCTCCTTTTTAAAGGTTAATGCCAGCAGCCTGGTTCCATCCCGGTTAAGGTGAAGCCCATTCCCTTCGGAAGAGCCCCTCCTTTCCCCAGAATGTTCCCCAGTTCCTAACAAATCCAAAACCCTCATCTCTGCACCACTGTCTCATCCACGCATTGAAACTCCGGAGCTCTCCCTGCCTTTTGGGTCCTGCGCGTGGAACCAGGGCCGGCCCGTCCATTGAGCGAGAATGTTTTTTGCACAGGGCCCCGCGTTTCAGGGGGCCCCGCGCAAAAAACATTCTGATCTAAAAGTAAAATTTAAAAAAAAAAAAAAAAGCTGTCTGCTGCCGCTGCTGGGGCCGCCGCGGCAGAATCGAGTGTGCCACGGGGCCCCCCCTGCCCAGCAGAGCCTGCCCTCCCCTGTATCACCTCTCTTTACAGCTGCAGTCACACGCGCCGGCTTTCAGAGCGTGAGGGGAGAGTTTCTCCCTCGCTGCTCTGTTAAGCCTGCGGGGGCTTATGGGAAATTCCCATCAGCCCCCGCGGGCTTAACAGAGCCGCAAAAGGGAAACTAGTTCCTTCGCGCTCTGAAAGCCGGCGCGTGTGACTGCAGCTGCAAAGAGAGAGGTGATACGGGGAGGGAAGGCTCTGCTGGGCAGGGGGGGCCCCGCGGCACACTCGATTCTGCCGCGGCGGCCCCGGCAGCGGCAGCAGACAGCTTTTTAAAAAAAAAAATTCCCTAGGCTTGGCTGGGCTGGGCTGGGTGGGGGTTAGGAGTGGTGATGGGCTGGGGGGGGGGTAGGAGTGGTGATGGGCTGGGCTGGGGGGGGTTAGGAGTGGTGATGGGCTATGGGGGAGCTAAGTCTGTATATGGGCTGATGGGATTAGGACTGGAAGTGGGTTGATGGAGGGTTAGGACTGGTAAAGGGCTATGGGGGGGCTTAAACTAAAAATTTGGTGATGGGGGAATAGGACTGGAAATGGGCTGGTGGGATTAGAACTGGGAGTGGGCTGATGGGGAGGTTAGGACTGGTAATGGGGTATGGGGGGGACTTAAACTGAAAATTGGGTGATGGGGGATTAGGACTGGAAATGGGCTGGTGGGATTAGGACTGGGAGTGGGCTATGGGGGGCTAGGACTGGAAATGGGCTGGGGAGTTGCTAGGACTGGAAATGGGCTGGGGGGATTAAGACTGGAGGTGGGCTGATGGGGTTAGGACTGGTAATGGGCTGTGGGCTGTTGGGGGGTTAGGACTGGTAATGGGCTATGGGGGGCTAGGACAGGAAATGGGCTGATGGGGAGGGGTTAGGACTTGAGGTGGGCTGTTGGGTGGGGTTAGGACTGGTCATGGGCTATGGGGGCTAGGACTGGAAATGGGCTGATGGGGGGTTAAGACTGGAAGTGGGCTGATGGGGTTAGGACTGGTAATGGGCTGTGGGCTGTTGGGGGGGTTAGGACTGGTAATGGGCTATGGGGGGGCTAGGACTGGAAATGGGCTGATGGGGGGGTTAACACTGGAGGTGGGCTGATGGGGTTAGGACTGGTAATGGGCTGTGGGTTGATGGGGGGTTAGGACTGGAAATGAGCTATGGGGAGGATAGGACTGATAATGGGGTATGGGCTGTTGGCTGATGGGGGCTGTCTGGTAATGGGCTATGGGGGGTTAGGACTGATAATGGGCTATGGGGGGGGGCTAGGACAGGAAATGGGCTGATGGGGAGGGTTGAGGTCGGGAGGTGGGCTGATGGGGTTAGCACGGGTAATGGGCTGTGGGCTGATGGGGGGGTTAGGACTGGCAATGGGCTATGGGGGGCTGACTGGAAATGGATTGATGGGGTTATGACTGGAAGTGGGCTGATGGAGGGTTTAGGACTGGTAATGGGTTATAGGGGGGGCTTAAACTGAAAATGGGGTGATGGGGAGTTAGGACTGGAAGTGGGTTGATGGGGGGGCTAGGACTGGTATTGGGTTGGGGGGTTGCTAGGACTGGAAATGGGCTGATGGGGGGCTAGGACTGGAAATGGGCTGATGCAGGGACTAGAAGGGAATGGATACTGGGTGAGGCTGGAACTAGAAGGGAGCTGATGTTGGGGGAGGATTAGAATGGGATGGGGCTGGGAGAGTAAAATGGAGAGGGGAAAAATATTTTGTGTGGGAGGGATAAAAAAATCTACAATTGGTCGGGTATTGGGAGAGTAAGTGGGGATTGAGGATGGAGGGGTAAAATTTGAGTGGATGAAATAGGAATGAGGAAAGAGCAAAAGGAGAAAGATTAGTATGTTAAAGCAGATGTAGAGAGAGAATGGAAAAAAACTAGAAGAGAAGAAAGGACAAATGGACAGCAGACGATGGAGAGTTAGCAGAAGACACGAAGAAACCAGAAGAAAGTGGCTGGAGCAATTGCAGCTGAAAAAAAATGCACAAAAGGTAGAAAAATATCTCTTTATTTTGAATTTATTAATTGGAATATGTCAGCTCTGGTAAATGTGCATCATTAACGTCTGCGCTTTGTTTAGTACAAGAGCAAATTAATGTATAGTTTTATTTCTACAGTGTTGTACATTCCAAGTTTGGCTTTTGGGATTCCCACTTTAATTATTGTCTTCCTGTTTCTAAATTGTGATTCCTTGTTTGGTGATGGTCTATGTTCTGCATGTGTAACTGAGCTGAGGTATTCTGTTTATGTAATTCCTATTTGACATTGCCACTTGTTCTCTTTCCCCAGTAGGTCATGTATTGTTGTTCTCTGAAATGTATTGGTTTAATATTTGCATGTTTCCTTTTGATAGGTAGGGTATGGTGCTTTGTGAGTCCTGGTAGTGCTGTTAGGATACGGCGGGTTTGCTATGGGTTCTAAATGGGCAGTGTTTGTAGTAGTTCCTAATGTGTCTGGTGGTTGGCACTGGATTATAGTAATGTAGAAATCTTTTAGTCTTTCTTTATCCATACACTCATTTTGAGGCATGTTTACTAAAAGTTAGTATATGGTAACATTATGCAAATATTTATGCAAATGAGGCCCTTATGCAAATGAGGCCCCGCACCGAGTCTCCGCACATGGCCCCGCACCCCCCTTGGGCCGCCCCTGTGTGGAACAGGAAGCATTTCGGAGAATGCTACCCTGGAAGTTCTGGATTTCAACTTCCTACCTAAAAGCCTAAATTTAGCCTCCAGAACCTCCCTACCACATTTTCCTATGTCATTGGTACCGACATGTACCAAGACAGCAGACTCCTCCCCAGCACTATCTAAGACCTTATCTAGGTGGCGCATGAGGTCCGCTACCTTCGCACCAGGCAGGCATGTTACCAGGCGATCCTCACGTCCACCAGTCACCCAGCTATCTACATGCCTAATGATCGAATCACCAACTATAACGGCTGTCCTAACCCTTCCCTCATGGGCACATGGCCCTGGAGAAACGTCCTCAGTGCGAGAGGGTTTTACATCACCTGGAGGACAGGTCCTAGTTACAGGATCACTTCCTGTAATGCTCTCCTGTCACGTGACCTCTCTCCTCCATGGCAACAGGGATGCTGCCAGACTGGAGGTGGGACTTCAGGACTATATCCCTGTAGGTCTCGTCTATGTACCTCTCTGTCTGTCTTATGCTTTCCAAGTCTGCTACTTTAGCCTCTAGAGAACGGACTTGTTCCCTGAGAGCAAAGAGCCCCTTGCACCTAGTGCACATGTAAGACCTCTCACCAACTGGGAGAAAATCATACATGTGACACTGAATGCGAAAGACTGGAAAGCCCCCATCCCACTGCTGGACTACTGTCTGCATCTTAGTTTTAAGTTTGTGTTTAGATCTAAGTTCTTTACTTACTAAGGGTTGCTATGGATATTTATACTTATAAAACTGTACCTAATACGTGTAATATACCTTGTTCACCTGAAGCTTAACTAATCTCAGGTCCTAGTGTATGATTGATTTGGGTAATGAGCTTCACCTGATCCCACCTCCTGTCTTTTAAGGTGTGTAAGTACCTATAAAGCTACGATTATCCCAGGGGGGGAGGGAGGGATGGAAATAACACTTATTAAAAGAGGGCTGCTACACAGTACCCTGTCTTGTGCTGCTGAGGTAAGCTATATTCTGATTTGATTTAAATTATAGCTCTTAGCTGCTGCTAGGTTCTAACTTCTTATGAAATTTAAACTACAAGCTCTCTGCTGGGTTCTAAATTTAACCAGAAAGCTCTCTTCTGTGTTTTAAATTTAAACTAAAAGTACTTTGCTGTTACTAGGCCCTGAGTGACTATTAAATTTAAACTACAAGCTCTCTGCTGGGTATGAAATGTAACCAGAAAGTTCTCCTCTGTGTTTTAAAACTAAAAGTACTTTTCTGATGCTAGGCCCTGAGTGACAATTAAATGTAAAATACAAGCTCTCTGCTGGGTTCCAAATGTAACCAGAAAGATCTCTTCTGTGTTTTAAATTTAAACTAAAAGTACTTTGCTGTTACTAGGCCCTGAGTGACTATTTAAACTACAAGCTCTCTGCTGGGTATGAAATGTAACCAGAAAGTTCTCCTCTGTGTGTTAAATTTAAACTTAAACTTCTGCTACTAGGCCCTGACTGATTTAACAAAAAATAGTGGGTTCACAGATTAATTAGCTTTAATACAAAGAATTCCTTTTAGAAAATTACCAGAAGTATATACTCACAGTTGCAGATCTCTCTCCAGAAGTAACAGTCCCTTTTTCTAGTCCTTCAAGACCTTGGCAGTAAGAATATGTCAGCTTTGGCAATGTGCACCTCTTACATTATTATATTTTGCTCAGTACAGGAGAGAATGCATTGGGGGTTATTCTGTGCCACGAATAGCAGGGATGGACGGCCCAATGGGACGTCCATCCCCACTATTCGTGCCTTCACCCAGCTGTGATTAACTTCCCCGCTGGTTGTGTGGGGAAGTTTGACAGGGGCGGGGAAGGGGCGGAGTCTGGGTGGTTGCTGGCCCTGGACGGACAGGGACGATTCTAATGTCGGCCCTGTACGTCCAGGGCCGGTGACTTATATGGGGAAGTTATTCCACCTCTGAGGTGGAATAACGTCTGCGTATGTCATTTTGCAGCAGGCCCAGGGCTTGCAGTGTGCAGGGGGGACCTGAAGGCAGTCCTCGTATCCTGATCCTGGACTTTGGAGTCCGGATTGGGGATCGGGCTGCGGGGAATGAGGTCCTGCAGTCTGGTGGCCGGCATCACATTCTTCAATGGAGCCGCAGTGCCATGGCAACATGATGCCATGGCGCTGCGGCTCCATTGAGGAGCCTTGACTGAGTTAGCTGGGGACAGTCCTGCACATGCAGGACTGTTCACGATTCTGATACCGTGGGTCTAGAGGTGCCCTGGAGGATCAGAATTGCGATCCTTTCTGTACGTCCGGTCAGACCAGACGTGCAGAGGGGATCGACGTCCGGAATGGAATTGAGCCTATTGTGTTTATCCAACTTTACATGGGATGCAAATCTGTCATCTTAAGTTCCCATTTCAGTTTTTATCTGCCCATTTCAAATTTGTGGTCCCTTATTCTGTATTGGCTGAGGATCTGTCTGTATTCTGCATATGTGACCGAGATAAGGGATTCTGCTAGTGTGTAGGGCAGTCTGGCTTATTCTGTTTTTCAGATAGGTGTACTGATATTCTAGACCTTGGTCTATTATTTGAAGTGCTGCCTTTTCATATATAGGGGTGGAGGGTTATTGCTGCTGTTTGAGTTCAAAGGGGGATGTTTACTAAACTGTGGTAACGTTACATAACGCGCGTTAACTTAACGATCGTAAAGTTCCGCGGCGCGGTAAAACACCGCAGAAGGCGGAGAGAAGGGGGTCAATGGGCAGAGAGTGGGCGGGGAGAGGCTCCCTTCACACTAACACGCTGATCTGAAGAGCTGAATCCTAACACGATTGAAAACCTGCCGTTAGATGCACATTTGCAGGGGAGAGAAACCATTTCAGTGTCAGCAATGTACAGCATAGGCAGGGTAACCTACAAAACGTGATAAGTGTGATACATATGGCCTGAACAAAAGGGCACATAACCATTGAAAATGACCTCAACAAACTGGAAAAAAACCATAACCAAGCTGGCCAATAGTGATATTAATGGGAAATATCAACCCCCCCCCCCCCGAGAAAGCTCCACAAAAAAGATATTACTCGTGGAAGGGTCTATGCTCCGTCCCCATACAAGGTGAGTTAGCCCACAGTGAAATAGCGCTGTTCAGGGTTTTCCCCTCCATCGGACAGGGTTCCTATGGCGTTCACATGTCCCGCAACATCAGGGCGGGCATGTCGGAACAGCAACTGGATAGATGCCGGAAAAGGGGATACAGAGAGCCGCAGGCGGCACATGCTGTGGTGCAGCTGGGCCACAGTGCGGACTAGGGTGATGCCTAGGTGGCCCATACGAATGCTGAAACAGCAGAGCAGCCAGACAGCAACTGCTGAAGGCCCAACATGGGCACGAGTGTGTTTCCCACAGTGTCACAGGGGATAGTACCAAACAGCTACCCCCAAGGGCATGGAATATTGACAGGCGGGGCTGGGGGGGAGCGTGGTCGTCTATGCAGGCACCCCTACCCAAGAACCTGCACCATAGGCAGCCGCCTACCCGCACACTGGATGGCCTGAGACTGCGCACCACCAGCACTACCAGCAGAAGGGCATGTCAGCATGGTGGCAGAGGGATACTGGTAGTGGAGGGGGCAGTGGCAGCTGCCCAGAACAGACCGTGGCCTAGCCCTGTGTAGGTGGGTGCCGTGCACTGCAACAGACAAGCCCTGTCTGACGAACAATCATGGTATCACCAGGGAATGCACTGCCTCTGTGACAACATGGTGGTGCAGTGCACAAAACCAGTGTATTCAGAAGCAGAAGGTCACAGGTTCAAGTCTCAGCTGTGGTTCCTGCCAACCCAGTCCCCATATTTTACCCACTACTACAACGTGCTAATACAGACACCACATTTATTGCAGATGACGTAAACATGCCCTATGCCCTGTGCAGATGCATCCAGGCCAGGCCACGCTATCCAGGCTTTTCTCACGCTATCATAGGGTGCCTTGGCGGAGAGTACACTTTATAATGTGCCCTATGGGGTGCGTTATGGGGTGCCTTATGCGGCACCTTAGGTTACGCCACCGTGAGGGTGTGTTTGCTGGCAGCACTAATTAAAATACAAGTCAAACGCCTCTTCAGTCACTACTTAAATTGAAGGGTGATGCCTTAGCCAGCCTTATACATTAGGCCCACTGGGGAATCAAACCCATGACCCCTGTACCATCAGTCAGTGTAGTAACCATTGTGCTATAGCTCTGTTGTTGTGCTTGTATGCCTGCATGCCTTCTTAAGATTAACGCGTGGTAACATGCCATGTAGCGCTCGTTAATTTATGGCGCCTTGTAACGCGCATTATCGGTAACGATGTACCGCCCATGTCCTTATTTGGGATTTCTGCTTCTACCGCGGATCCTAATGCGAATCACATTACCGCAGTTTAGTAAACATACCCCTAAGTGTTAGTTATGGTTTGCTAACCTAGGGCAGTTTTGCCATAGATGTGCTGAGTGGGGGGAGTTTACAGAGTTTTATATTTCAAAATGTGTATGGCAGTGGAATGAGTTTGGTTATGATGTGTTAACTTATTGCGCCTTTTTATATTCAGGCTTGCCAACGTCACATCTCACTTAACCATGAGATAGGAAAACATTTATTGATGTAAATTGGGGGTGTTGTGGGATCTCAGTATGATTTGTTACTCCATTGGCTGATATGAAAAAAAATTTCCTGGGCTGATATTTTCCTGCTATCTGCCTCTTGCTCTGTATAGTGCAGTCAAAAAAATGCCCAGCCTAAAACCCTTCCTCAGTAATAATTTAAATGTAATCAAATAATACAGGTTATGGCTTTAGAGGAGTAGCCATAGGACCAAAATGTATGAGCAAAAGAGCCAACGCTCTCTGCATTTCTTGCAAATCCTTGATCATGTTCTCTTGCCTTTGAATGCTTCCCTCTGGGAGATATATGCCCTCCGCAGAATTATGCATTACATTTCAATCAGTGCAAAGTTCTCAGTGATTGTTTTTTAAATGCATTTGAAGCACCTGACAAACTGCTCAATGGCCAAAGTTACGTTTGCCTCTTGGTTCCCATTTATTTAATACCTCGTTTAAGGGGACCTCAGTCTGCCATTAGACATAGTGGGTTGGGTTTTGTATCCATATCAGACACATAGGTTATTAAAGACACCTTGGATGGGATTGCATTGTTGCTCCGGGATGGGGGTTGGGGGGGGAGGGTGTTGGGCTTCTATATGGTTTTGAAGGCAGGGTCTGTCTGCCAAACAGTATATTTCTTACTACATAAAGCTTACTGGATGCCATTAAAGAAATCCCAGTTTTCAGGTGGTGGGTATGGTTGTTGCGGACACAGGGACTGTCTCACGTATGATTTTACTGTGGGAGTGTACAAGCTTTTTTGCAACAAATATGGCAGAGGATTTTGCAGTTCCTCAAGCTTTCTGATCTATTTTCCTTTAAAGCAACGATCTTCAAATCATTGGATTCGGAGGGACGATTGTGAGATAGGGATGCAATGCTCTTTGATTTTGTGATAACCATTGCTTTGAAGCTCATTGTTAATAGATGGAGAGATACAGCGTCTGACTTTTACGCATAAGTTGAACACCCAGGGGGACATATTCAATGTCTGTGGCTGCCGCTTTATTTAAGACTAGATGTTCGGCGGTGGAAACTATCTGGTTTGTGCCACTTGCTGGCTTGCTGGTTAGTGATAATATTCAGCTCCTCACCAGACAGTGAAAGCCAGCTTAAGTTAGAACAGCAGGTTTGGCTATCCGGATAGCTGCTGATATCGCCACTAACCATATCACAGCCATCACCACCTCCGATCTGCTCAGAGACCGCCCCAGTTTTAACCTGGTGATTTCTCCGCGATCTGTGAGGATATTCTTTTATCCAGTCAGCAGGGTCTGCAAACCAGCTAAAACGCTTTGAGAGCAAATATGAGAAGGTGGTCTCTGAGAAATAGGGTCTGGTGAGTAAAAGATTTGACTGGTGGAAACGTTTGGATGATTAAGTCTCTGCACTGTAACCCTGTGCTTTGGCGGGGGGGGGGGGGGGAGCATTGTAGTCATGGTTGCAATTGGTTTATTATTAAACCTGATTTTTCATATTGCATTCAATAAAGATATTTGGACAGAAAAAAGCAGGTGAAAATCTTTGCTGGTAATTTTTCATCAGGCAATTATCGAAGCAAAAGTACATGTCTAATCTTGCTTTGGCTGTGGCGTGAGCCCTGAGGTACAAAGTCCCCTGCGCAACTTGCATGTAGGTGCCCAGTTTTATTCTCACCTCCTCAATGACAGTGTCAAGTTGAGACATTATCATTGTGAGAAACAGAGGTGGAAAATATTTAGAAAACGTAGGCACCAGCCAAAAGTTTTAGACGTTAGAGAATATCATTTTTTTCCCTTCTGGCTTTTTTGTTGTTGCATTTTGCTCTTTTAGTCCTTCTTTGCCTTGCCATTCCCCTTCCCACCCTGTAGCCTCTTTTCTTCCCCTTCCCTCAGGTCCATCTTCTTTCCTTTCCCTTTTTAGCCTCTGTCATCCTCTTGCCTCCAACTTCCCCTCCCCACTTCCATCCGCTTCAGCCTCTCTTCCCTTCCACCCCTCCAATCTTCTGTGCGACCCAATGATAGGCAGATTATAACAGCCAATAAATCACATTCATTTTTCAGGACTCTCTCTTCAGAGAAGTATTTCACACTATTCACCGTTCAGATTTTATTGTCCAAGCAGAGCTCGGCTGAACAAAAGCAAATGTCTTGACTGAGTAAAATGTACAAGAAACACAGTCAAACAGTTCTCTGAAATAGATGATGAATAAAGCAGGCATGGCACAGTTGGAATAAACTCTCAGGTCTTTTTCATTTCATGCAGACAAACCTTCTTCTCATCTTTAACAGGCCAATGCAGAAGACTAGCGCAGCCTTTAAGCACACGTTTAAGCTAACGTCAGACGCAGAAAAGAATGGACGTGTGGCTACACAGCGGCTGAAAAACTAGTGCACGATTAATGCCAAGAGTATTTAAATGTAGGCAAATGAGCTGCACATAGTAAACTGGTATGCAAATAATGGCTGCGCCCAAAGCAGAGACAGGCATAGAGGATTTTGCAACCAGTCTTAGGGGCTTGTTTACAAAGCCGCGGTAGTGGTTCGCGATCGCAGCCGCGGCCCCATTGAAATCAATGGGGCCGCGGCTCCGATTACGATCGCAAACCGCTACCGCGGCTTTGTAAACAAGCCCCTTAGTGCCAGTATCTCTATGCCTGGGTTTGAGATGGCTTAAATACTAGTGCGTGCCCCCCAACAGTATTTTGATGGCATCAGGTGTGATCCAAGCATCAGGAAAACCCCTGATGCCATCAAAATATTGTCGGGGGTTGGTGTTCCAACAGAAGCAAATCCTTGGTGGCCTAGTGGCCCTCCCCCTCCCGACTAAAAAAATAAAATAATACCTGTGGTCTAGCAGCCATTAACCCCCCACCTGACTAAAAAATAAAATACCTGGTGCTCTAGAGGCCCCCACCCGACTAAAAAATAAAATACCTGGGGGTCTAGTGGTCCCAAACCCCCACCCCCCATCTGACTGAAAAATAAAATAGCTGGTAGTCTAGCCGGTCCGAACCCCCACTGGACTAAAAAATAAAATAATACCTGGTGGTCTAGCAGCCCCAAACCCCCCTCCCAGTACCTTTAGAATTGATCAGGAGCGCCACCCATGCGATCATGCTCTTGACTCTCCATCTTGAAAAATGGCTGCGCCTTGCCCCATGTGGTGCATACTAGGATGTACCGGGCGAGGTCAGACTGCCATATAAGGTAGAATATGCCTTATATGGCAGTCTGACTCCACTAGGTGCAACCCAGAATGCACCATGTGGAGCCAGGTGCTGCCATTTTTCAAGATGGCGGGCCAGGAGCAGGAGTGCATGGGTGTTGCTCCTGTTCATTTCTAAAGCTACTTGGAGGGGGTCAATGTTCCCTCTAATTTTCTGTAGGCTCTGTGCGCATAAAATATCAGCTGTGCAGCTTTTGAAGGAAGGTTAAATTTTTGTGCGCCACATAACGACACTCAGAGTTATATACTTTAAAATTTGACTACACATCAGAATACAGTATGTACACCACATTGATTGCACTAGAAAACATTGTAGAACTTGTGAAAACCATAAATACATAACAACTTTTAAATTTTAAGACGTCTGTGTTGTTTTCTATCAGATTCAGAACCATAATTTTTGTGCGCTCTGTTGTAAAGTATGTGCACTCGCTCGGTGAGGTGTGTGCGCGCGCACACGCGCACAGCTTAGAGGGAACAGTGGAGGGGGTGGGGAGGGGTTCGGGGCTGCTAGACCACCAGGTGTTTTATCTTTAAGTCAGGTGGGGGTGGTGGGTTCAGGGTCGCTGGACCACCAGGTATTATTTTAGTTTTTGGTCAATTGGGGGTTTGGGAGTTTGGGGCTGCTAGACCACCAGAGGTGTTTTATCTTTTAGTCTGGAGGGGACAGGGGGTTCGGTGCCACTAGATCACCAGGAGGCATATTTCAAATGGGACATCCAAGTGCAATCTAGGACATCAAAGCCAGAACATCTGAAAAGAAAGGCAGGCACATGCAGGATGTGTCTGATATGCACATGCATCAAATGTCTATATATAGGTGTCCCCAGGAGAGCATTTCAGAGCCTAGACATCTAATAGCATAATGGTTAGCGTAGAGGCTTAAGAACTGGGTGGCTGGGGTTCAAATCCCAGTGTGGGACATTGTGAGCTGATCACTTAATTCTACATTGCCTGGTGAAAACAAACACTTTCATGATGCCTATCATGTGCATGTCTGCAAACATTCAAACCATGAGTAAATCTTTTAGAATGACCCTCCAGGAATTTTATTTTTTAGTTGAGTAGGGGGTTCGGGGCTGCTGGGCCACTGGGGATTGCTTTTACTTGGGCGGGTGGGGGATCGGGGCCACTGGGCCACCAGGGATTCACTTTCTGTCAGGGCACCAGCCCCTGACAGTATTTTGATGGCATCGAGGGCTTTTCTTGATGTTGGATCACTCCCCAATGCTATCAACATGTTTTTATGTTCTTAACATACTGTCAGGGCCGATATTCAGATTAGCTGTGTGGTGCCCACTTCTATGGGAGAGCATGCCAAACTTGTTCCGACTTCTTGTGTGCATGTGTTTGATTTGCTCTCCCAGTTTAACACTGCCATTTGCGCCCAGTTTAACAAATGGCTAACGTGTGGCTCATTTGGATACTCGCCCCTTTCTGCATGCGTGCATTGAAGTCATGCACTATCGATGCACTGCAAATAGGTGTAAAAATATGATAGGTGATTTCAGTGCCACTTTCTGCATCAGCCTGTAAGTGCTGGATGAGGATGGTCTTCTGATATTGCAACTTCCTCTTGATCTCTCTCTCTTCAGACTCCCTGGGTCCCGCCTTCATGCTCTCCTGCAAAGTCCCTACCACTTTTGTTGCAAAAAGCCTGTATACCTCCAGAATCAAATATCCTAGAGTCCCTTTGTCCACTTTATAGGTCCAGCAACAACCACCCCACTGCCCATGTACTTGGACTTTTTTAACAGTGTCCAGTAAACTCTATGTGGTAACAGATATCCATAAATATAGCGGGCTCGATATTCAAAGCAATTAATGAGATTAGCAGAGATGCTAACCGTGTTAATAGAAACAGAAACATGACAGCAGAAAAAGACCACATGGCTTATCTAGTCTGTCCTTCCATATCAACTACAATAATCCTCTTTTTACCTTTAGAGATCCTCTGTGTTTGTCCCATGCTTTTTTGAATTCAGATACTGTCGTCTTGTCTACCACCTCCACTGGGAAACTATTCCACACATCTACCACTCTTTCCATAAAGAAATATTTCCACATATTACTCCTGAGTCTATCCCCTTTCACTCTCATGCTTTGTCCCCTTGAAGCAGAGCTTGCCTTCAATTGAAAGAGACCCTCCTGTGCATCTATGCCATGGAGGTATTTAAATGTCTCTATCATATCTCCTCTATCCCGCCTTTCCTCTAAAGTATACAAATTAAGATCTTTAAGTCTGTCTTCATATGCTTCATAATGATTACCATTAACCATTTCAGTAGCCACCCTCTGCACCGACTCCATCCTGTTTATATCCTTTTGAAGGTGCGGTCTCCAGAATTGCACACTATACTCCAAATGAGGTCGCACCAGAGACTTATACAGAGGCACTATCACCTCCTTTCTTCTGCTGGCCATTCCTCTTCCTATGCACCCAAGCATCCTTCTGGCTTTTGCCATTGCCTTTTCTACTTGTTTAGCTACTTTAAGATCATCAGACACAATTATGCCCACTTTCTTGGACAGAAGTACCTCACCCCCTACACCGTACCGCTCCTTTGGATTTTTGCAGCCCAAATGCATGACCTTGCATTTTTTAGCATTAAATTTCAGCTGCCAAATTCTAGACCATTCTTCAAGCTTAGCTAGATTCCTCCTCATGTTATCTATTCCTTCCTGGGTGTCTACTCTACTTCAGATTTTGGTATCGTCTGCAAACAAGCAAACCTTACCCGACAGCCCTTCTGTAGTATCACTAACAAAGATGTTGAAAAGAAGTGGACCAAGGACAGACCCCTGCGGCACCCCACTGGTAACCTCCTTCTCCTCATGGTGATATTCAGCAGCTCTTAACAATGCCAACTGGTTAGCATTGGGGCGTTCCGTGGTTGGCACTCGGGAATAACCGGGCAGCAGTGATATTTAGCCACTGCCCAGTTAGTAAAAATTAGACACAGAAATGCCATCCTAACTTTTGCCGCCAAAGCTAACAGGGTAGCAACTGAATATCACCACTGCCAGGTTAGCTTCCTGCTGGACCTGGATATTCAATGCTGGTGACCAGATATGACCCTGGCATTGAATATTCAGGTTTAGAGTTCAGCGATGGTGGCTAGCCGCTGTGATCCCCCAGTGGGATTGATGAGTAAGGCTGTCTGAGGCATTACCCTTTACTTTAAATCAGTTTGTGTGGTGACCTGCAGTCCTTCTGTAGCCAGCCAGGGGTTTGTTAGTAGCTGTAGCTCACTGGTAACTTCACTGCCTGTGGAGCCAGAGGTCATGGGTTTGATCCCACAGTGGGGCCATTTGATATGGCAGTCTGAGGCATTTTCTTTTTTAAGTTAAATTAGTGCTGCCAGAAAACATACCCTCACAGTGCCGTAACCTAAGGTGCCACTCCAGAGGGCACATTATAAAGTGCACTGTCTGCCAAGGCACCTTATAATGTTCCTTATAAGGCACCTTATAGGGTGCTTTATAGGACGCCTTATGAGGCACATTAAGGCTACAGCACTGCGAGGGTGGTTTTGCTGGCAGCACTAATTTAAATTAAAAAAGAAAATGCCTCAGACAGCCCTATCAAATAGCCCCACTGTGGGATCAAACCCATGACCTCTGGCTCCACAGGCAGTGAAGTAACCAGTAGGCTACAGCTACTAACAAACCCCTAGCTGGCTACAAAAGGACTGCAGGTCACCACACAAACTGTGTGCTGTGGTTACCAGGATAGGGTTAACCCATCCATACCCATGATGCACTGCACATGCAAATCAGCAGTCTACAGATGATCACAAGATGGGGTATGCACTCCCACAGCACCTCAGCCTGGTAGGGGGTACTAACCGTGTGTGTTACTGGCACAGAGTAGCTACAGACCTTCACATTGTGCGGGTACTGTGCTCACCCTGAGGGTGAGGTGGGGCGCTCAGCACCAGGTCCACAGCACCTTTCATGGCTGAAATATGCCATGCTGCAGGTCCCCATCAGTGCTAGTGTGTGTGATTAGGTAGTTCTTGCAGACATACCTAGGATACATCTGTGTCCTTCTGTATTTCTTAGTCATGTCTAGCTCTTATGGTCTATGATGCACCCAGAATAGTGCATTTCCTGTGTTGGTGCTATGGTTACATGATGTAGGTGAAGAAGAAGGAGGAGGGAGAAGGGAGGAGGGAGGGAGAAGGGAGAAGGGAGGAGGGAGGAGGGAGGAGGGAGGGAGGGGGGGTGTTTGGACCCATAGGCGGATTATGTACCACCACCCCACCCTCTGTGGCTCAGGGTGGTGAGAAACAGGATCTCCCACCAACAGATCCACATTCTACCTCCCTGCAATGGTGGCAGTAGAGGGAACCATCAACCCCAGTCCTGCTGGGGAACAGACACCCTACAGGGCAATCAATGCAGATCTGTACACATCCATAAGGCAAGGCAACAGACAGTAGGCCTGGAAATGCTCAGCTGCCCCCCACCACTATCTGACATTCTCCAGCAGTGAACCTCCAGCCAGACATATACTAACTGCAGACCATCTGCTAGCTAGTCCGTAGTGCATGTTCCTGGAGGAGATGCGTGTACCCAGAACTGGGATATCAGCATACACACCAAGCACATAAATCAGTGATTGGGCCCCAAAAGGGAACCCATAAATATCACATGAGAGAAATACTGTATAGCACTATGGGGGAACCTAGTCATGCCGTGGTCACTGCTCAGTCAGGGTGAGAATGACCTCCCAGCAGGACATGCTGTGACCACGCTGTCCATGCAGGTGGTTGTCGGGAACTACAATGTCCGAGCCATTGCCGTATGCCCTGTGCAGATGCATCCTGGCCAGGCCACCCTGTCTCGGCTATACCCTTGGTACCTTGCTCCTCATTATGCACATTGGCAGGCTTACACTGGCAACAGTGTGGGCTGAGGAATGCTGGCAGGCACCACACACTGGATAGACAAACACACGCTCCCACACCTATGCCAGCATTGTGCAAATATAGAGGCTCTTGGCAGCCCTGACCACCGCACCAGTTCTGGGCACAGTGCAGGCATGGCTATGGTACGCAATGCTGTTGGGGTCACTCCCCAGGGTGGTAAACACTGTCAGACACCAGACCTGAAGCACACTCCACAGACATCAGAGAGGTTGCTATGATGCAGCTCAATCAGCAAATTGTGCTTAACTTAGGAATTGCTATCTGCCAGTAATCATAGCAACCTTTTGATAGGTGTGTACTGTATTCCCAGGTTTAGGGTGGCATTGCTAAGGTATGCAAGTGCTAGTATTGGGAGATGCACACAGGGCCCAACATCCTGCCTCTCCAGGAGGCTTTGGATAATGGAGCCTGTGGGCGAGGGTGTGTCTGCCCCTGTTGGCCGCTGCTCTAGGGCAGAGGTTCCCAACTCCAGTTCTGGTGGGCCAAACACTGTTCTGGTTTTCATGCTGTCCCTAATGAATATGCATGAGATACATCTGCATACCATGGGGGCAGTGCATAGACATGCAGCACAGCCGTGTTTATTAGAGGCAGCATGGAACCTGAATGGTGTTTGGCCCTCCAGGACTTCATTTGGGAGACTCTGCTCTAGGTAATGCGCATGTTTATGGTGTCTGTGCTCTGTAGGGTAAAATGTAGGCATATTGGGCATGTTTCTGCTATCTGCAATAAAGGTTCTGTCTGTATTACCACGTTTTAGTAGTGGGTAAAATATGGGGACTGGGTTGGTAGGAACCACAGCTGGGAATTGAACCTGTGATCTTCTGCTCCTGAACACACTGGCTGTGTTCACTGCACCACCATGTTGCCACTGAGACTGTGCATTCCCTGGAGATACCATGACTGTTTGTCAGACAGAGCCTGTCTGTTGCAGCACACAGGCACCCACCTAAACAGGGCTAGGCCATGGTCTGCTCTGGGCAGCTGCCACTGCCCCCTTCACCACCAGTACCCCTCAGCCACCATGCTGACATGCCCTTCTGCTGGTGGTGCTGGTGCTGCGCAGTCTCAGGCCATCCAGTGTGCAGCTAGGCGGCTGCCTATGGTGTGGTTTCTGGGGTAGGGGTGCCTGCATAGCTGTCCACGCTTCCCCCCAGCACCGCCTGCCAATGTTCCGTGCCATTGGGGGTACCTGCTGAGTACTATCCCCTGTGACACCATGGGAAGCACACTCATGCCCATGTTGGGCCCTCAGCAGTTGCTGTCTGGCTGCTCTACTGTTTCAGCATTCCTAGGAGCCAGCTAGGCATCACCCTAGTCCGCACTGTGGCCCAGCTGCACCACAGCATGTGCCGCCTGCAGCCCTCTGTGTCCCCTTTTCCAGCATCTGTCCAGTTGCCCATTCTGACATGCCTGCCCTGCTGTGGCGGAACATGTGCACGCCATAGAAAACCTGTCCAATGGAGAGGAAAACCCTGCTCAGCGCAATTTCACTGTGGGCTCATTCACCTTGTATGGGGATGGAGCATAGACCCTTCCAAAATTCATATCTTTTTTTTGATATCACTATTGCCCAGCTTGGTTATTTTTGTTTTACATTTTCTGCTGGTCATTTTCACTGTTTATTTTCCCTTTTGTTCCGTGCACATGTATCACACATCACTTTTTGTAGGTTTCCCTGGTTTTGCTGTATATTGCTGACGGAAATGGTTTCTTTTCCATTTAAATCAGCTCTAACCCCAGGGTTTCACTGGTGTTAGTTTTCAACCTCGGATTTCACAGCGTTAGTGTGCAGGGAGCCTCTCCCCTCCCACTCTCCGCCCATTGAGCCTCTCTCTCTGCCCCTGGGGAGCCTTCCTCCGCCCTCCGGGAGCCTTTCTCCACCTTCAGCGCTCGTTTGCGACGCTGCGCGCGTTAACGCGCGATTAGGCGCCTTATCGTCTGGTAAAGCGCCATTATCATGCAATAAGGTGCCTTATCGTGCGATAACATGACAGCAGCGCAAATAGTGCCCTTTAGTAAACATACCCCTAAGTCTTCTCTAGTTCTACTAGATGGGATTTCCAGAACCACACAAAATAGTCAAGGTTATACCAAGGACCTATACAGAGACATAATGATGCTCATCACTTTTTGAATAATCCCTAACACTCTTTTTGCAACCATGGCACACTGAGCCGAAAATGTCAATGTATTGTCCGCAGTGTCTCCGAGATCTTTTTCTTGAGTGGTAACTCCCAACTTAGAACTCAGCATTTTGTACCTGTATTTAACATTATTTTTCCCACATTAAATTTCATTTATTTAGTAGACCAGTCTTCTAGTCTTACAAGATCCT
This sequence comes from Ichthyophis bannanicus, assembly GCA_033557465.1. Lineage (NCBI taxonomy): Eukaryota > Metazoa > Chordata > Amphibia > Gymnophiona > Ichthyophiidae > Ichthyophis > Ichthyophis bannanicus. Next base: position 1,001,017,242 of record CM066031.1, read on the forward strand.
TCTGCAAATCCTCACAATCCTCTGCCATTTTAATGACATTGAATAATTTTAGTTTGTCTGCAAATTTGATCAGCTTACTCATCACTCCTATCTCCAGATCATTTAGGAATATTTTAGAAAGCATATTTATTTATTTATTTATTTAAGGTTTTTCTATACCGCACTATTCGGCATCAGCACGGTTTACAATAAACAAGTTTGTACAATGAGGAACAGCCATACATTGAACTTACATAGAACAGGGAGTTTAAACATGGATAACAGGTGAACTTTATATGTCACAGTGCAGACTCTTGGGAACTCCACTTGTCACCCTGTTTCCTGTCTTCTAGCAAATTTGCAATCCTATCCCATGCCCCTTTAATTTCCTAGCATGCATAATCTTGAATCATTTCAGAGCTATTTCGTAGATATGAAGTAGCGAGCCCAGATATATGTGTATCTGGATTTTCAGAAAGCCTTTGACAAGGTCCCTCATAAGAGACTCTTGGCAAAATTAAAAATTCATGGTATAGGAGGCAGTGTAGTATTGTGGATCAGGAAGTGGTTAAAAGATAGAAAGCAGAGAGTAAGGCTAAATGGTCAATTTTCCCAATGGAGAAAGGTGACTAGTGGAATACCACAGGGATCTGTGCTGGGTCTGCTGGAAATGAGTGAGGTGATCGAATTTGCAAATAACACAAAATTATTCAAAGTTGTTAAAATACAAGAGGATTATGGAAAATTGTAAGAGGACCTTGATAAATTCGAAAACTGGATGTCCAATTGGCAGACAAAATTTAATGTGGACAAGTGCAAAGTTATGCACCTACGAAAGAACAACCCAAACTATGGTTACACGATACAAGGGTCCACATTGGGAACCGCCACCCAGGAAAAAGATTTAGGCATCTTGGCTAATACATTGAAACCCTCCGCCCAGTGTGCAGCAGCAGACAAGAAAGTGAATAGAATGCTAGGTATCATAAGAAAAGGAATGGAGAATAAAACAAAGGATATTATAATGCCTCCGTATTGCTCCATGGTGCAGTCACACCTTGAATATTGTGTGCAATTATGGTCGTCATATCTTAAAAAGGATATAGCAGAATTAGAAAAGAGAAGAGCCACCAAAATGGTAAAGGGAATGGAAGGGATATCCTATGAGGAAAGACTTAAAAGGTTAGGGCTCTTCAATTTGGAAAAGAGACGGATGAGAGGAGATATAATAGAGGTCTATAAATTAATGAATGAAGTAGAATGGGTAAACGTAGATAGTTTGTTTACGCCATCAAAAAGTAGAAAGGCTAGGGGACATGCAATGAAGCTACAGTGTAACCCATTTAAGAGTAATAAGAGAAAATATTTTTTCACTCAATGCATAATCAAACTCTCTAATTTATTACCGGAGGATGTAGTAAAAGCTGTTAGTGTAGCTGGGCTTAAAAAAGGTTTGGACAAGTTCCTGGAGGAAAGGTCCATAAATCATTATTAAAGAGGACCCGGGAAATCCACTGCTTGCCCTGGGACAAGCATTGTGGAACCTGCTGGGTTTATGGGTGGTCCATAAAAATGAATTCCTGAATTCCTTTGCTCCCTGGCCTGATTCTGGTTCCATTTAGGTAGAAAACACTGTGTACAAAGTTTGAAGCCAATCAAATAATATTTAGGGGTGGCTCAACAAGTCTTGAGATTTCCCCCTGGGAGCAGATGACGAAATGTTGCATCATCTTGTATCATCCACTCAGTTCCACGCTGATTACATTTGATTGCGTCATATTTGAACTAATCTCGTCTCTGAGAGGTGGCAAAGACATTGTACTATTATCTTTGTATCTTTATTCTTTTCAGATGGCGAAAAAAACGTGGTTTTTATCTCATTGAAGAAATGTCCACCACAATTCTGGGGGCCAAGCTCCCCAGCAAGGAGCAAGTGTTAAGTGTATTTTTACATCACCATATGACATTAAACAAAGGCGTTAGTGAAAGTGCATCTATTGTAACAAGTGAAGTAGAAGCTTACTGGGAAAAGGCCAAGCTTCCTGTTCAAAGAAATGACAAAATTCAAGAAAAAGTAAAGAAATTGTTCAATCAGTGGAAACTTTAGAAGAAAAACAAAGGGAGAGGAGGGAAACGAGGCAAATGAAAAAGAATTCCAGGTTGCAATGAAAAACCTATTTGATGTGGCGCATGCCAGTGCAATGTCTTTAATTCATATTCAAGAAGACAAAGAATTATTAATAGCGCAACGAGAACAAGGGCGCCGCAGCTCAATGTGCGTGATGGACAAGAAACTGGCCAACACGGAAGCAAGATCGCAACAGCGAGAAGAAGAACTGAAAAGGCGCAGACAAAAACATGTTGCCGAAGCCGAGGCAACTACAAGCCAAGTTCAGCTGGAAGGATCTTCTTCCTCAGCAGAGTCAGGTGAAGACTCGTCGACATCTGCGGATTCAGATAACGGACAGAAGAAAGCAACTCCACAAACGAAGAAGTTTCGACCTAACAATGTCTGGACCCTAGAGCTTACAGCAGCCCTGGATCGGACAGGGACAATGGATCGCAATGCTCTGTTTGTGGTAGCTGAAACCGCCAGAAGTCTGGGACATTATCCTGGGGAGCTCAATATCAGCCGCTCCAGCATCAAGCGCCATAGAGAAAAGTACTGTCAGCAACAATGGACGGACCTGCACAACGCATTCAAAGCCGAAGGCAAAACATGCATTGTGCATTGGGATAGCAAGTTATTGCCATCTCTCCTCTGTTCAACCACATCCGTTGACCACCTTCCAGTTTTGATAACGGCTGTCTCCACTGGAGAAACACAACTTCTTGGTGTACCAAAACTGACATCAGGAACGGGCGAGAATCAAGCTGCAGCAGTTTATGAACTGTTACAGGAATGGTGTTTGGATGAAAAGGTTGCAGGCTTCTGCTTTGATACAACTGCATCGAACACGGGACGTCGATCAGGAGCGTGCATTCTTCTAGAACAGAGACTCCATTGCACAGTCCTTCATTTGGCATGCCGCCATCACATTTACGAAATAATTCTTGGTGCAGTATTCTCTACATGCTCTGGAGCTTCATCGGGTCCCGATGTCCAACTCTTTCGCCGGTTCCAAAAGAATTGGGGCTCCCTTGACAAGTCCATCTATCAAACTGGAAAAGACTTGGAGGTGCTGCAACCTGACAGGGATCGCATCATGAAGTTTGCGGAATCCAAGTTGGCACAGGGCAATCACCGAGATGATTACCTGGAATTCTTGGAGTTAACGATTGTCTGCCTTGGAGGGAATCTTCCTAGTTTCAATTTCAAGAAACCCGGAGCTTTCCATCATGCCAGATGGATGGCAAAAAAGTCTTGTACTGTCTCAAGATTTGGATGTTCCGAGGACAACTCAAAGATCTTACCCAACGGGAGGAGTCCTGTGTTTGTGACGTGAGCATTTTCTCCATCCTGATTCATGTGGAAGCCTGGTTTTCTGCCCCTGATGCTGCAGTTGCTCCTCAAACAGATTTGGAGATGCTGAAGAAACTATACTCTTACCACAATGACCGTGTTGGAAGAGCGGCCAGAGACAAACTGCAACAGCATCTGTGGTATGTGTCAGAGGAGCTTGTGGCACTGTCACTGTTCGTTGAAGCTGTTTCAGCACCGACAAAGCGGGCCATAGTGTCGGCCATGATCCCGGCAGAATCAGATGAAAGCGATGAGGATGATGATGAAGACGAAGATCCCCCAAAGCGGGTCGAATTGAAAAGTTCCATGATTCCACCACTTGAATCTTTTGCAACTCACAAGTCAATCCGTTTCCTGAAACACCTCGACATCAACAGTGATTTTCTTAATGCAGACCCAGAAGACTGAGAAGAGAATGCATCATTCAAAGACGGTCTGAAGAAAGTAAAAAATCTTCCAGTGATCAACGATGTGGCTGAGCGAGGGGTCAAAACTCATTGAGGAGTTCAACGGCCGACACACCACAAAAGAAGAGCAACTCCAGTTCCTTCTGGGTGTTGTCTCGCAACACCGTAAGATGTTCCCCACATCGTCAAAGTCCTTACTAGCATCTGGACCACATTGAGTGCTTGGCAAGCATGATACCCCCGTCTATGAGCGGATAATACCCAGTGGTCTGACGAACCCTGGGGGGGATCCAGGGGCCTGATAGATAGGGACCTTGAGCCACCCTACATATTATTTAATTGGCTTCAAACTTTGCACACATTGTTTTCTACATAAATGGAACCAGAATCAGGCCAGGGAGCAAAGAAATTCCTACTTTTATTTTTTCCCCTATGGCAGTGGACCACCCTACTGTGTACCTTTTTGGGAACCTGACAGGTACTTGTGACTTAGTTTGCCCACTGTTGGAAACAGGATACTGGGCTTGATGCACCTTGGTCTGACCCATTATGACATTTCTTATGTTCTTAAATCACAATTTCAGAAGAGTATTTCAGGTTCTGATGAATGTTAATCATGCTATAACAGGCTACTATATTCATATAGGGCCCGATATTGAAGTGAGCTGGCCTTCCGCTGCTATGGCGCATAGCCGTCCCCGTCAACCTCTAACCCTGGATATTCAATGCCGGGTCATATATGTCCCCATCATTGAATAACCCAGTACTAAACCGTGGTAGTAGAGAAGGAACCTTTATTGCAGATAAAGTAAACACGCCATAAACGCCCGACACAGGCCGTGTTTCGAATTGTCTTCTTATGGGGAATTCTGGCGTACTATGGGGTATGTTTACTAAACCCTCTTAACGTGCGCGCCGCGGTAGTCTGCAGGATGCCATATAAGGAGTGGGCGGTCCGGTCAAAATTAGCAAAACGGGATTAGCGTGTGCGCTCTTGTGCGCCGCGCATGAATAACGCGCGTGGGAAGCATAAGCAGGCGCGCTGATGTGCAAACAGAGGAACAGGGCTGCAGTACAATGGTGAAGACACTGACAGATGGTGCAGGGGTCATGGGTTCAATCCCCCACTGTGCCCAATGAATAAGACTGGCTGAGGCACTACCATTTATGTGTAATATTGCATTATGAGGCTTTTTAATTTTATTTTAATTACTGCTGCTAGCAAACACACTCTCAAAGCACTGTAACATAAGGTGCTGCATAAGGCACCCCATAAGGTACCCCAGAGGGCACATTTTAAAGTGCACTGTCTGCCACGGCACCCTACAATGTTGCTGAAAGGGTGGCGTATAGGGCGCCATATAGGGTGCCCTATGAGGCACAGCAAGGTCATAGCACTGTTTTTGATGGCAGCACTGTGCATTTAAACGCATGGAAATCTTAAGTAGGTGCGCTGAAATGCAAGGAGGAACAGCAGTGTAGCACAATGGTTAAGGCACTGACTGATGATACAGGGGTCATGAGTTCAATCCCCATTGTGCCCAATACATAAAGCTGGCTGAGGCATCAGCTTTGACATGTAAGTATTGTTTCCTGAGGCAGTTTATTTGTATTTTAATTATTGCTGTCAGCAAACACACCCTCACGTGCCGCATAAGGCACCCTATAAGGCACTCCATAGGGCACATTATAAAGTGCACTGTCCGCCACGGCACCCTATAATGTCCCCTATAGGGCACCCTATAAGGCGCTCCATAGGACACCTTATAAGACACCTTATACGGACTGGCACCCTATCAGTCGCTCCATAGCATACTGTATAGTGCACCTTATATGGACGGTAACCATAAGGTGCCCTATAGGGCGCCCTATAAAGCGCCCTCTGAGGCACCTTATGGGTACAGTATGCTGAGGGTGTTATTGCTGGCAGCACTAATGTACTTTAAAAAATAGATAATGCTTTGGACAGCCCTATCAAATATCCCCACTGTGGGTTTGAACCCATGACCTCTGGCTCCACTGGTAGTGAAGTAACCAGTGGGCCACAGCTCTGTAGCGGCTAGCAAACCCCTGGCTGGCTGCAGAAGGACTGCAAGTCACCACACAAACAGTCTGCTGTGGTCAACAGGATAGGGTTAACCCACCCATACCCATGATGCACTGCACATGCAAATCAGCAGTCTACAGATGATCACAAGATGGGGTATGCACCCCCACAGCACCTCGGCCTGGTAGGGGGAAATGACCGTGTGTGGTACTGGCACAGAGTAGCTACACACCGTCACATTGTGCAGGTACTGCACTCACCCTGAGGGTGAGGTGGGGTGCCCAGCACCAGGTCCCCAGCAGTACTAATGTGTGAGATAGGTAGTTTCTGCAGACACACCTTGGATATATCTGTATATCTCAGTCAGGTGTAGCTCCTATGGACCCCTAGGAGGATTATGTACCACCACCCTCCTCCTCCAGGGCTTAGGGTGGTAAACAGGGTCTCCCACCAACAGATCCACATTCTACCTCCCTGCAATGGTGGCAGTAGAGGGGACCATCAACCCCAGTCCTGCTGGGGAACAGACACACTACAGGGCAGTCAATGCAGCTCTGTACACATCCATAACGCAATAGCAGATAGACATTAGGCCTGGATATGCTAAGCTGCACCCCACCACTATCTGATATTCTCCTGCAGCAAGCCTTCAGCTGCTGCACCCTGCAAGGCGCTCCATCAAGACACATCCCAGTTGCAGACAGTCTGCTAGCTAGTCCATAGTGCATGTTCCTGGTGGAAATGGGTGCACCCAGAACTAGGATATCAGCATACACACCAAGCAGATAAGTCAGGGACTGGGCCCCAAAAGGAAAACCATAAATATCACATGAGAGAAATACTATATAGCACTATGGGGGTGCCTAGCCATGCTGAGGTCACTGCACAGTCAGGGTGAGAGTGATCTCCCAGCAGGACATGCTGTGGCCACCCTGTCTGTGAAGGTGGTGGCCGGGCACTACAATGTCCCAGCCAGTGCCCTATGCCCTGTGCAGATGCATCCTGGCCAGGCCACCCTGTCCGGGCTATACCCATGGTACCTTGCTCCTCATTATGCACATTGGCAAGCCAATACTGGCAACAGTGCTGGCAGTGTGGGCTGTGGAGGGTGTTTGCAGCCACCACACACTGGATAGACAGGCACACACTCCCACACCTATGCCAGCATTGTGCTACTCTAGAGGAGTTTAGCAGCCCTGGCCACCACACCAGTCCTGGGCACAGTGCAGGCATGGATATGGTACGCAATACTGTTGGGGGTCACTCCCCAGGGTGGTAAACACTGTCAGAGACCAGACCTGAAGCACACTCCACAGACAGCAGAAAGGTTGCTATGAGGGAGCTCAATCAGCAAACTGTGCTTTACGTAGGAATTGGTATCTGCCAGTAATCATAGCAAACGTTTGATAGCTGTGTACCATATTCCCAGGTGTAGGGTGGCATTGCTAAGGTATGCAAAGGCTAGTATTGGGAGATGCACGCAGGGCCCAATGTCCTGCCTCTCCAGGAGGCATTGGCTAATGGAGCCTGTGGGTGTGGGTGTGGGTTTGTCTGCCCCTGTTGGCTGCTGCTTTACGGCAGAGGTTCCCAACTCCAGTCCTGGTGTGCCAAACACTGTTCGGGTTTTCATGCTGTCCCTCATGAATATACATGAGATACATCTGCATACCATGGGGGTGGTTCATAGATATGCAGCACAGGCATCTTTATTAGAGGCAGCATGGAATCTGAATGGTGTTTGGCCCTCCAGGACTGCATTTGGGAGACTCTGCTCTAGGTAATGCGCCTGTTTATGGTGTCTTTGCTCTGTAGGGTAAAATGTAGGTGTTTTGGGCATGTTTACGTCATCTGCAATAAAGGTTCTGTCTGTATTAGCACGTTGTAGTAGTGGGTAAAATATGGAGACTGGGTTTGCAGGCACCATATCTGGGACTTGAACCTGTGACCTTCTGCCTCCAAACACACTGGTTGTGTGCACTGCACCACCATGTTGCCACAGAGACAGTGCATTCCCTGGTGATACCATGACTGTTTGTCCGGCAGGGCCTGTCTGTTGCAGTGCATGGCACCCACCTACACAGGGCTAGGCCATGGTCTGCTCTGGGCAGCTGCCACTGCCCCCTCCACCAACAGTACCCCTCCGCCACCATGCTGACATGGCCTTATATTGGAGACAGCATAAAACCTGAATGATTTGTGGGCCTCCAGGACTGAATTTGGGGGACTCTGCTCTAGGTAATGCGCATGTTTCTGGTGTCTGTGCTCGGTGGGGTAAAATATAGGCGTTTGAACCATGCGTATGTTCTCTGCAATAAAGGTTTGTCCTTACTATCATGGTTTGGTAGCGAGTAAAATATGGGGACTGGATTGGCAGTAGCCCCAGCTGGGACTTGAAATTGTGACCTTCTGCTCCTGAACACACTGGCTGTGCTCACCGCACCACACTGTGCTCACAGAGACAGTGCAGTCCCTGGAGATACCATGGTTGTTTGTCAGACAGAGCCTGTCTGTTGCAGTGCATGGCACCCATCTACACAGGGCTAGGCCATGGTCGGCTCTGGGCAGCTGCCACTGGCCTGCTCCACCACCAGTACCCTTCTGCCATCATGCTGACATGCCCTTCTGCTGGTGGTGCTGGTGGTGTGCAGTCTCAAGCCATCCAGTGTGCAGGTAGGCGGCTGCCTATGGTGCGTGTTGTGGGGTAGGGGTGCCTGCATAGGCGTCCACGCTTCCCCCCAACACCGCCTGCCAATGTTCTGTGCCCTTGGGGGTACCTGCTGGGTACTATCCCCTGTGACACTGTGATAAACACTGTCGTGCCCATGTTGGGCCCTCATCAGTTGCTGTCTGGCTGCTGTTCAGTTTCAGCATTCCTAAGTGCCATCTAGGCATCTGCCTAGTCCGCACTGTGCCCCAGCTGCACCACAGCATGTGCCGCCTGCAGCCCTCTGTATCCCCTTTCCCAGCATCTGTCCAGTTGCCCATTCCGACATGCCCGCCCTGCTGTTGTGGAACATGGGCATGCCATAGGTAACCTGTCCAATGGAGAGGGAAACCCTGATCAGTGCTATTTCACTGTGGGATCATTCACCTTGTATGGGGACGGAGTGTAGACCCTTCCAAAATTCATCTTTATTTTTTGGGGCTTTCTTGGGAGTGTTTTTTGATGTTTCCTATTTCTATCACTATTGCCCAGCTTGATTATAATTTTTTTTTAATGTTGTTGGGGTCCTTTTCAATGTTTATTTGTACTTTTGTTCTGTGCACATGTATCACACTTATCACTTTTTTGTAGGTTTCCCAGGTTTTGCTGTACATTGCTGACAGAAATGGTTTCTCTTCCCTTTAAATCGGCTCTAATGCGAGGTTTTCACTCGCGTTATTTTTAGCCTCAAATTTCACCTCGCTAGTGTGCGGGGAGCCTCTCCCCTCCCACTCTCCACCCATTGACCCCTTCCTCCGCCCTCCGGGAGCCTTTCCCCGCCTTCAGCGCTCGTGTGCGCCGCTGCGCGCATGAGCGCGCACTAAGCGCATTTTTGCCCCATAAAGCATCATTAGCGTGCTCTAAGGTACCTTAGCACGTGCTCATGCGTGCCACGCACGTTAAGAACCTTTAGTAAACATACCCCTATATCCATAAACACATGAACAAACAATAAATATACACACATAAAAATAGTTCATGAATAGATAACATTTATAAAAACATTAAATAATTGGCTAGTATCAATGAAAACATATAGAAAACATACTATACTTATAAATAGATAATTATCAAATAAATAAATAATAAAATGAATAAAAAACATCAAATAAGTTCATCACATACTGATAAACAAATGGTAGGAATGTCTAAAAACAAATAATAAAATAAATAAAATAAAAACTAATAAAAACACTAATAAGTAAAATGAATATTAATAAATATTAATCAACATAAACTTGGAACAAAGACAAAATATGTAAGGGTGTGTTAAACAAATAAGAACTTCATAAACGATACCTCTTTTTGAACGATAAGTTTTTATTTGTTTAACACACCCTTACATGTTTTGTTCTTCTGTTCACGTGGTATCGTGCTTTTTTGGTGCACCCATCATTGAATATTCAGGATTGCCACACATGCCCAGGAGCCGCAGAAGCTAACCGGGTTGCGACTGCTGCCCGGTTAGCTCCCACATGTAAAACTAGGCCAAATTTGCTTTGCGTAGTTTTACCCGCAGGGCGCTAACCAGGTAGCAGTGCAATATCACTGCTACCCGGTTAGCGACTGTTGCCTTTTCTGCTCCGCCCCGGAATGCCCACGACACATCCTGATGCTAAGCGGTTAGCATCGGGGCGTGTAGGGGAGATAATTGGGAATATTCAGCGGCACTAACTGTGTTAGTTCTATTGAATATCCCATTCAGTGGCATTTACACAGTTTACAAGTCTGTAAACTATGTAAATGCCTTTGAATATCAGGCCCATAGCCCAAAAACATGAATTTCTGATCCTGCGGTCCATGGTTGAAAAAATTTGGATGCTTTACACCCTAAAAAAGAATCTAATAAATTGGTAAGGCAAGGTTTGCCTTTGCTGATTCCATCCTGAACCATTCTCATTATGCCATGTCATTCTATATGATCAGTAATTTTGTTTTTTTAAATATAACTTCAACCATTTTGCCTAGCATTGATATCGGGCACCTCACTCTATAGTTGCTTGGTTCACTCCCAAAGTCTTTTTTTAAAAAATTGCATTATATTGGTCACCCTTTAATCCTTGATTATTATGGATGTTTTCAATGCTAGGTTACAGATTACTAGTAACAAGCAAGCAAATTCATGTTTGAGTTCTTTCAGGACTCTGGGGAGACTACCATCCGAGTTCCAACCCTGCAATTTGTTGCTCTTAAGTTTGTCTACGAGTTTGTCTCATATTGTGATCTATTACATCTTCTAAACTTACTGTGCTGTGCTTTATTTGCTCTGAATTTGTGGTTAGGACCCCCAGCATCCTCCTCAGTAAAGACCGAGACAAAAATGATTTCGTTTTTCTACTATTACCTTATCCTCCCTGAACACTTCTTTTACTCTGGTTGTCCAGCAGTCCAACTGATTCACTCATATCCTTTTTACTTTGAATGTACTTGAAAAAATTTATAATAGTTCTTGCCTCCCTTGGCCTGCCATATTACATTTTTACACCTAATATTCTAGTGTTTGTACTCATCCCTATTTTCTTTCTTAAGATCTGCTTTCCATTTTCTTAAAGATGTCCTTTTGGCTTTCATTGTCTATACCACCTCATCTTGAAATCACATAGGCTGTTCTTGGCCTTCTTTCAACCTTTTTTAATGTGCAACATATATTTTATCTGGGCTTCCAAAATAGTCTTTCTAAATAACATCTACGCCTCATGGAAACTTTTGACCCTGAGAATTCATCCTCTTTGTTTCTTTCTTTTTTTTTTTTTTTTTTAAATTCTTTATTTTCATTTTATAACAACAAAGGAAAAGGAAGACATACAGCTAAAAGACAGATACATAAAGTGTAATACATACACCAAAGTAAACCCCTGCCACCCCCCTCCCCCCTGCTTCTTCTCTAGAAAACTAAGCATTCCCGAAGCGGGCGTGTACTTACATTATTGTGTTACAAAACCTAACGGTGATCTGAAAACATGATGGGTGCACATTATACAGGCATGTTGGAACAATGAGCAGATTGTACATAATCATTGAGCAGCTGCCATTTAGACAAGCGAGAGTGAGTTTGGGGATGGGGAATAGCTCTCCGAGGTATCTGCTCATATTTACTATATAAGCAGACGAGGTTCCACCATTCATTGACAGTAAGTCGAGAGCTATCCTTCCAATTCCTCGTGATTAAGCATATGGCTATACCCAGCATGAAATCAAGGAGAAAACGACCCTTCTTAGGAAGAGAGGGGACCTCCGCCACAGAGCGGAGTCCCACGATCTTCCAAGAGAGAGGTTCGTGAAGGTGTAAGATAAATTGAATACAACCCCAAACCCGTCCCCAATAAACCTGTAGTTGAGGACATTCATAAATAACATGAGCGAGGGTTCCCACAGCAGTATGGCAAGACCAACACTGGTCCCTAGCAGTTGTGTTCCATTTGGCTATTTTGTCTGGGGTATAAAAGACTCTGTGTGCAAAAAAGAAGCAAGTTTGGGAAACAGATGCAGACCGTGAAAACCTCACTACTTAGCTCCAGAAAACGCTCCATGGCACAGGGGTTAAAGTGGTTTGCAGTTCGCGCTCCCAGGCTTGTTGGGCTCTAAAAGTGGCCGTGTCTGTACCCTGACATAATATTTTATAAAAGTTAGAGGCTACCCCATGTGTACTACTAATAGAGTGAACTATCTCTAATAGCCCGTCCTCAGTAGGGGCAGAGGGCGGCATGATTCGAGCACTTTTGAGGCAGTGTTGAAGCTGCATCAATTGAAAGTAGTGTTTCGCTGGTAACGCAAATTCCTTTTGTAAATCAGAAAAGGTTTTCCAACGAGCTGCAGAGAAAAGCTGTTGGGGTGTCCAGATCCCCCTTGAGTACCAGGGTTTCCATGCTATCGTTCTATTTAGGACTTGAATTCTGGGGTTATTCCATAGCGGGAGTCCGTCCTGAGGAGATACGTTCGGGCCCAGTGATAGAATGAGAGTGTTAAAGGCCGCAAGAGTATCGACAATCATTGGTGGATGGCGGGTGTCTACTTGGTGGGACATACCGGGGAGATGGGTCAACGGAATTGGGCCACTAAGCTCCTCTTCTATGTCAAGCCAAACTGGTCTGCTGTCTGTTGAGGCATCAAGCCATCGGGCACCTTGCTTAAGTAGGAAGGCTTGATGATATCTAAGAAAATCAGGAAATCTGGTACCCCCTCTTTCCTTTGCAGACTGTAGTTTTTGTTTAGCTATCCTTGGTGGCTTGCCCTGCCAGAGATAACGGACAAGAAGGCCCTCAATATCTTTATAAGTATGTAGCGGGAGTAAGCATGGCAGCATTTCTAAAATGTAGTTCACTTTGGGGACTATCATCATTTTCACAGTTTCTAGGCGGCCCCACCATGTAAGAGATAAGGGAGACCAACGATTTGTGAGCTCACAGACTTTGGAGACTACCTCTTTGGCCATTAAAAACTGATAGTGTCTTCTAAAGGAGAACAGTAATGGACCCCGAGATACTTCACCATGCGGGATTGCCAAAGGAAGGGAAAGGCCTGCATGTCAGCCTCATGTACCCAGCGAGTCAGTGGGAATGCTACAGATTTGGTCCAGTTAATTTTATAGCCCGATAATTGTGAGTATCCGTCAATCAGATCCAAGACAGCTGGAACTGAATCGAGGGAAACGAAAAGCATAAGGTCATCTGCATATGCAGAGAGTTTAATCTCCCTATGACTGAAGGGGACACCTCGAATACGTGCGGACTGTCTAATAAGGAGGGCTAGGGGTTCAAGAGCTAAATCAAAGAGCATTGGTGACAGGGGGCAACCTTGACGCGTGCCTCTTTGGAGATTAAATGGCTGAGACTTGATGGCATTTACACAAATACTGGCGACGGGTTGAGTATACATGACTTGGAGATATCGGAGGAAGCCCTCCCCAAAGCCATACCATCGGAGAAACTGCAAATAAGAAGGGCCATTCTAGGCGATCAAAGGCTTTTTCGGCATCCAGGGAAAGACCCACCATGGATGATCTAGATTGGCAGCACTGGATAGCACATGGCAACAAGGTCCGAGCATTGTCAGCAGTTGATCTGCCGGGTATAAAACCGCATTGGTCGGGCTGAATTAGGGTGGCCATCCTGTCAGATAGCCGGGTGGCCAAGGATCGTTGCGAAGATCTTATAATCATCGGCATTAGTAGGTAGATTGGACGGTAGTTGGCGGTTAGCAGCGGGTCTCTGCCTTCTTTCTCAAATACTACCACATTAGCTGCAGAAAAGGATCCCAAAGAGGATGTATCTACCGCAAGGGCAGTAAAATAGAGTTTTAAATAGGGAACTAAATCTGCACTGAACGTTCTGTAGAATTCGGTCGGGAGACCATCAGGCCCTACGGCACGGCCCGAGGCTGTTCGTTTTAGGGCAGATTGGATCTCTGAAGTAGAGAAGGGTTCATCCATCGCATCCCTATCATCTTCAGAGAGGGTCGGCCGCTGAATGCCAGAGAGCAATCGCTCGAATGTCTCTGACGAGAACTCACATTCAGATTGATATAGGCGGGTATAGAAATCCCGAAAGAGTTCTACAATATCGGAGTCTGTGGTCACTATGCCCCCTCCCTGTGGAGCTCGAAGGGCCGCTACGCGTTTGGCTTCTTTTTGACCTTTCAAGGCGTTGGCTAAGAGTCGAACGGCTCGGTTATTTTCACGATAATATGTCCCTCGCTGAAGCTCAATACTCTTAGAAGCTGCAGTTGAGAGGATTGAATTATATTGAAAACGGAGACGCTGTAATCGAATTAATACACATGGATCAGTACGTGAAGTTAGAACTCGTTCGCCTGCTTTTATTTGTTGGTCTAGTATGAGTAGCTGCTGTTTGCGTTGTTTCCGCAAGCGGATTTGATAGCTAGTGATCGTTGCTCGAATGGCCGCTTTGAAGCCCTCCCACCAAGCCCAATTCACAGTATCCTGGGGTAGATTAAAATGGAAGTAATCCTGTATGGCTGCTCGAATTTCTAACTGGAACTCTGGTTGAGTTAATAGGGCTCTATCGAAGAACCAGGCCCCCGAATTCCCTTGGGGTGCAGTAGTGTGTAATTGAAAGGAAATAGCAGCATGATCTGAGATATGTTGGGAGTGAATCTTTGCAGTGTCCACCTGAGGAACTAACAGTTTTGATATTAGAAAGAAGTCTATGCGAGACTGGGACTTGTGAGGGGAAGAGAAGAAGGTGAAGTCAAGCTCATTGGGGTGTAGTAACCTCCATAGATCAACTAAAGCAAGATCTTTAATCAGGGAGGTAAGCGTGGTGTGACTCTTGGGGGGACCACTGGTCCTAGGCGGCTGTTTGTCAATCAGGGGATCAAGGACTAGATTGAAATCCCCCCCAATTATCAATGAAGTATTAGCAGAGGCCTGCGCAACCTGAGCAATGGTAGCAAAAAAGGCAGGGTCATCCACATTAGGAGCGTAAAGGCATATACATGTAACTTCAAGGCTACCTATCTTGAGGTGAACTCTGGACCATCTACCTTCTGTATCTGAGCTAGTCGCAATAATAGTAGCATGCAAAGATTTTCTAACCAGTATGGCAACCACACATTTCTTAGAAACGGCTGGGGAATAGGCGGCCACCATGTAAGGTTTAATATTGAGTTTAAGAGTTTCCTTCGAATTTAAATGCGTTTCTTGGAGAAAAATCAGATCCGCAGCTTC
This sequence comes from Ichthyophis bannanicus, assembly GCA_033557465.1. Lineage (NCBI taxonomy): Eukaryota > Metazoa > Chordata > Amphibia > Gymnophiona > Ichthyophiidae > Ichthyophis > Ichthyophis bannanicus. The sequence goes on from CM066031.1 coordinate 1,001,032,527, forward strand.
CTGACTTAGGTAGCTTAGGATTTTCTTCCGTTTTATCGGATTATTGATTCCTTTTACGTTCAATGAGAAAATCTTATATGGTGCCATCAATCGGTAATAGACATTTTAGGTAAGGGCGCTTGAAAACATACAACATAATCAGAATCTGTGCAACAATGACATAATCACCGAGTATGCTGGCTAATACACCCCATATGGAAAAGTATGTACCATTGTATCGTAGAGAAGAAGCAAAACCCCCAAAGAATATGGCGACCATATGTCTGCGGGAGGAGGCCCTAGAGAGGAAATAGAAAGACAGGAAAAAAAGAAAAGAAACACCAGAGTCCATAATTAACACTGTCTCCGATACTCATCGAGGCTACTGTGGGTAGATGGAGTCGGGTCACAGATATCATCGAAAGTAAGGCAAACAAACTGTCCTCGCCAGACTCTTGGCTGGGCTGCGGCAGATCCAATATGGCAGGTACAGCGGAGATGAGAATACTTGCAGGAATATTCTGGAAGTCAGCGCATCAAGTCGGCTTCTTTGGAATCCAAAAACTCCGCTAGTAGATCAGGGTCCTCAAATGTTCTTGTCTGATTATGAAGCATGACTCGGAGCTTGGCCGGGTACATCAGGCCATAGCGTGCTTGTAGCTGATGAAGCCTCGGCCGGAATTCCAGAAAGCGCTTTCGGCGGTCGACAGTCCGGGGGTTTAGCCAAGTCAGGATAGAAGGAGATCTTGTGGCTCTCAAAACTCCATATGGCCCTTTTGCCCGAGAGGCACTTAGAATTTGCTCCACGTGTTGATATCTCAAAAGTCGAAAAAAATGATAGGCCGCGGGGTCTTCCTGTTGAGCGTTATGCTTGTGGGTACACGGATGAGCGCGATCGATCTCCAAATCTTTGGAAAAAGGTGATTTGGAGCAGGGAAGGGAGGATTTTGCATAAAAACTCTTTCATGTCTCCCGATTCCGCTCCCTCCGGTATGCCCACAAGTCGGATGTTGTTGCGGCGCGCTCTATTATTGCCATCTTCCACTTCTTTCTGCAAAAGCCCGCTCCTGACGTTGATCTTTGTCAAGTTTGGACAGCCGGACGGCATGGGAGTCTAATATTCTCTCCATTTTGTCATGACGCGAAGAAAGACATTCTAGCTTGATTTGAAGCACACCAAAATCTTCACGCAGCGCTCGGAGTGCTTCACAGTTTGCCTGCACGAGGTTTTGACCCCTCTAATCTCTGCGAGGATTTCCTGCTGCATTTCGGGGCCCTCGCGCAAGGCCAGCCCCTTCTGCGGGGACGGAGGTTCAGTTTTGGAGCGTTTGCCGTGAGAAGCCGCTGGAGATCCAAATTCCAGGCGCGTGGGTTTGGTCCCCGCCATCTCACCAATGTGCCCCGGCAAGATCAGAGTAGAAGTTCCAGGTATGTACAGTGTTAATTCAGGATTCTGAGTAGGCCTCTCGGGAGCCTCAGCGTTATGCGACCATCCCGCTGGACATCAGGCTCCGCCCCCTCTTTGTTTATTTCTAATTTCCTTGTTTTATTGTCTCTCTTATTAAAATTAAGTGATAACAGTAGTAGCTTTTTTAGACATCTTTCTTCCAATGATGACAAATTTGATTACATTGTGGTTACTTTTGCTGAGCTGTTCCACCACTATTACCCCTTGCACCAGGTCCTGTCAACCAGTAGAGATTAGATCTAAAGTACTTTCTTCTCTGGTCAATTCATGAAATAGTCATTTATAACATACAAAACCATTACTTTCCTACCGTGTCCTATGTGACATTTACCTAATCAATATTGGAGTAATTGAAATCTCCCATTATTGTCTTTTACATGTGTCTGTACAGCGCTGTGTACACCTTGTAGCACTATTCAGATGATAAACAGTAGTAGTAGTATACCAAATTGTTAAGCCTTCCTAATTTCTCTTAGCATTTCAATGTCTGTCTCTTCATTCTGCTCATGTGGATAGAAGTATACCTCCACCACTATGCTCCTCCCACGAGATATGAAATTTCTAGCCGTAAAGATTCCACTTTGCATTTTGTTTCCTGCAGAACTTTTATCTTGTTTGACTCTGTGTCACCCTTAGCATTTAGTCTCCCTTCTACCAATTTGATTCACCCTGTCATTTGTACCCTAATATCATGGTGCCCAATTGGTTGTCCTCCTTCCATCAGTCTCCAAGATGCCTATTATATCTATCTTTTCGTTTACAGCCATACATCGTAACTCTCCCATCTAATTTTCTAGACTTCTGGCATTTGCATTCAAGCAATTTGATTGATTGATTAATGCATGAATTTTTGTTTTCACATGAAACTCCATAATGTTAGTCAATACCAAACTAACAACACCTCAAGTGATAATTTTGGTCAAAACAAATATTTTGACTGTTATTTTGCACAATATTTCAGCTTCCCCATTTCGGGGACACTATGCATGAAAGGGCGGGTGAAGTGGCTGTTATATAAAACAGGAGCAAATAATGTCAAACAACTGCAAATAAATTTCCAAAACTTATTATAAATGAAATGTAATTAGTATTATGTGGAAATGATCTTTATGTATCAAAATTGTGTAGCCAGCCACATCACAGATGACAGTGGTGCATGACGTACAGGGGGCAGGATATGGAGAAGGGAATGGCCCAGAGTAGGCCATGGATGTGGCAGACTCAAGTCAAGTGGGTGGCCCAGATGTGTGGGTATGCCCAAGAAGGGATGTGGAGGGACCCATGGCAGGGTGGGTGGACTGGAGAAAGGGGCCACATGCTGCCACAGACACCTGTCCTATGCATGGGGCCACCTGTATGGCAGCCTTACCACCCCATGGTGACAAAAACAGGCCTGGGACTGCATCCACAGTGCCCGAGGGCTGACATGCATGCCCTGTGCAGCTAGACGGTGATGTGCTGGGGGAACCATGTGTGTGCAACACACCATGCACATGTCCCGCCCCCCATGACAGCCACCATGTGTGCGGCACTGGCATCGTGCAATGAGCAGGTGACACTGCACCCTTGGCATATCTCAGCAAAAATGTTGGCGGAGTGGGCCTTGAACCCCGGACCCAGAGGCCGTTCCCATACCAGCAGCCCACGATGGAACACTGCTGTGACCAATGTCCCAGGCAGGCAATGTGCATGATGCACAGAGGCATGTGCCAGCCACACATGGTGTGGACATGCACAGGCCCGTGGCAGCTGCTGCACATACCGCAGCCCTCCCCAGGTGCTGACATGTGCATTGAGTTGTATGGGCATATGGCTCAGGCAGTCATGCAAAGTAATGCATATGTCGGCTGCTATCCATTCATCATCAGCCTCCAGCATTGAAATAACTTTGTGTAATTTGTAATGCCTTGACATTCTAAAGTTGAAAAATATGAAAAATCATAAACAGACAACACAAAAACACCACGGTTTGTGGAATAATTGCATACTGCACATGCTCTGTTACACTTAATTGCTCATATTATCGCTCATCGCAAACGCCCTACCCATTCATGCATAGCGTCCCTATAACGGGGACGGCAGAAATATGTATCGTACTCAGAACAGAATCACTGTAAATTCTATATACAAATATATTTGATTAAAAACAATATATTAAACAAAAATCAAGCTTACTTGAGAGAATGACTGATTGCGTTCTTGTCGAAAAAAACACTATTTTTCAAGCATACGATAAATTTAGCAAATTTTACTAAACTCTTACTTCAAGTTCTTTTATCGGTTCTGCAGATGAACATATCACAGAACGTTTTGTAATGCTTTCATTCTACATTTGTTCCTAATAAAATATTGCGTGATTGAATTGTTTTATGCGTGGTTTAATATGACCTGAGGCATAAAATTTGAGCATACCCATTTCGGGGACGCTATGCATAAATACCGTTTTACTTGTGCTTACAAACTGCATAGCAATTGACAGGAGTAATTTGTGTAGTCCCCTGCTTATTGTTAAGGATGAAGTTTGCTGCAGGTAGGGTCACAAAAGAGTTTATAAATATGTCTACCTCTTTAACCCTGAAAGTAGAAAAAAACAAACCACTGCAGAGCATCTAAACCACAAAGGGCCCTTGTGAATAGGAGGAGAAATGCTCAGGGCCTTAACTGGAGTGACAATCAGTTCACAAGACAAAAAAAACGACAGTGCAAAAAATAATTTATAGAAATCATTTTCCATATGATGACCTCAAAAACTCAAGTATTTACAGTCTCTCAAAAATACATGAAACATAAGTAGAGAAAAGGTAAGTATAGCCAAAAGCTCGATGTTTCACAGTCCTTAGATTAGCAGCGGTCTCCAACATTCTACTTGTCCCAGATCTGGGTCCTCGTCTTAGCACTCCCTTCACCTCATACCATTTCGGTATGAGACCTAAAGCATTATGTACTTTAAAATATCACATCTTGGTTTCAACAATACCACTCTTACATCTTCTCTGGCCTTCCAAAATCCATAAAATTCCTCTCAATGCCTCTTTACTCTGAGGTGACTCTCTTGGTTGGAGATCGATGCAACTGTGAATACCGCTCCTCTTCCTCAGGTGAAGGCACTAGCTGCAAAAATATAAACGTCAGAAGATATACTACTACTACTAATCATCTGTATAGCACTACAAGGCGTACACAGTGCTATATATATATTGTAGATGCAAGAGACGGTCCCTGCTCATCAGAGCTTACAATCTAATCAAGACGAACAGCATCAAAATACTGGGGTCTAGCGTATGGTAAGATACACGTAAGTGGTGAATAAGAGAGTGAAGGGCATCAGAATCCAAGATATAAAGGATATAAAAGCTCACTTTTCCACAAGGAGGAGAGGGATATGCCTGGTTAGCAGGTCCCCCACCCCCCCACTCAGTAGCAGAAAACTTAAGGTGTTTGACAGGGATGGGCCAGTCTAACCAGGCCCTCTTCCTTTTTAATCTCTTTTCTTGCTGTCCGCTGGTATCCCCAGTCCTCTGGTCACTGCTCCTTGTCTGTGCTCTCCTCTTTTCCTTCCAAATTTCCCTTCTCCTTTAAGCCAAGCCAGCATAGGGTGTTTGTTATCTGGAGGTTGCAGCCTAGTTGGTTGCATGCTGCCTTGTAGCCCTGGCCCCCAAACACCTGCCCTCAGCCAGCCTCTCTCCTCACTCTTCCTTCTTGGACTGAAAGATATTAATAAACACACTTTTTTCAAAGACAGGGAAACCTATGAAACCAGAGGACATGAGATGAAGCTGAAAAGAGGTACATTTAAAAGCAACGTCAGAAAATATTTTTTCACAGAAAGGCTGCTGGAGACTTGGAATAGTGTCCTGGTGGAGGTGGTGGGGACAAAAACAGTGAAGGAATTCAAAAAGGCATGAGATGAACACAGAGGATCTCTACTTCCACTCACAACAAAACTTAAATGACTTTCATGGTGCGAAAAAGCATAGAGGGGGTAACCTGCATGGAGCAGCAATAACAACTCGAAATGGGCCATGCTGGTCTTTTTCTGCTGTCATGTTGTTAAAAACTCAAGATCATACAACATCTTAGACTCCTCCTTGACACCCAAGACTTCAGATCCATAGTACAAGCCCTTATAACTCCTCGCCTTGACTACTGTAACAGCACGTTATAGGGTACTACCAAAAAGAATCTGAACATCCTCCAGAGGGCCCAGAATGTCACAGCAGGAATCATCTGCAAGGTCCAACTAAAAGATCATATCACACCCATACTATACGATCTCCACTGACTTCCAATCGCTAGCCGCATAAAATATAAAACCCTAATGACCACATTCAAGTTGATTAACAATATCGCCCCGTCCTTCCTCATAACACTACTACACATTCCAACGGAAACTAGATCCAGAAGAGTAAACACCCAGCACATCGTTACAATTCCCCCCTCTATTCGAAAGACTAAATAGAACACAAGCGCCAGAGCATTCACTTACACTGCTCCCAATCTATGGAACTCCCTCCCAGACTCAATCCGTTCTCTAAAGGACCTCCAAGTATTTAGAAAAGAGAACAAAACACTCCTTTTCAAAGAATACTACAGTAATATAGTAACATAGTATAAGACGGCAGATAAAGACCAGTGTGGTCCATCTAGTCTGCCCAACAAGGCAGCAAGAGTAGGTGCACTTGCCGCTCCGTGCAGATCACCTCTCCCCATGTCTTTGTTTAGGGTTGTATCCACCGCTCCATGTAGGTCACCCCTATTTGTTCAGATATAAGAAATAGTTATGCTTATTTTGATTTTATCCTTTTACTATAAAGGGATCCACTATGTCTGTCCCATGCCATTTTGAATTCTGTCACTGTGTTTGCCCCCACCACTTGCATCGGGAGGGCATTCCAAGCATCCACCACCCTTTCAGTGAAAAAGTATTTCCTGAAATTGCCTTTCAGTTTATCCCCTTGCAGCTTCATGTTATGCCCTCTAGTTTTACAGCTTCCCCACACATCCCATCACCCCTAATACTCTATGTCCCCCCCCCCACATAAGTAGTCCCTATAGAACCCCCCTTACTCCCGAGTTCACAAAACTATTTTACCTCATGTATATAGTTGATATGTAAATTGTTCCCTGTTTGATTTGATTTGCTTTGTTTACCTTGGACTCTGTTAAATATAAAATGTTGATTCGTTACTTGTAAACTGCCCCTGATCTCTGGAAGGGGCAATATAGAAATGTATAACAAATAAATAAATTAAATAAAATAAATAAAGTGCCGTTACGTCAGTGTCAACTCCTGACGACCCTCTGGATAGCTGACCTAAACTTTGTTCGATCTTCAGCCAAATGGCTCATTGTTGATAGAGTGATATCCACAGCTGTATGAAAGTTGAAGTCTTGTCATCTGAGCTTCTAAAGAAATCTTAGGTTTGATCTCCTCTAGTATTGACTGATTTGTTCTTCGGGTAGTTCATGGTATACACAGTATTTGTATCCAGCACCATAATTCTTGATCAGTCATATACTATGCTATTGTTTCCCAACATCTGTCACTTTTCTTCTTTTCAGGACACAAAATAAGTCATTTTAGAAGGATTAGGAGGCACTTAGATGTGCAAAATGTTTGTTTCCATGCGTTCATACATGTGTAACTATTGATTTTAGAAAAGCCACTACTTATAGGTGTGTATTCACAGGATGTATGCAAAGTTCAAGGACACCTGGTGTGGGCAAACTTTTAAAATACACGTGTATTTCCCATTTTACAAGAGAAGTACACATGTGTATTTCATAAAATTTCCCCACTGGCATTTACAGCTCCTCCAAATCATGCAATAGTGTCAGCAAACTGCTCGTTTGGATCTGGGATTTTGAGGAGCAAGGGGGGTAATGGCGTTTATCTCTCTGGCTTTAAAATCACCGCATTTGAAGTTTTGAGCTCAGCTCTTTAATTGGCTCCTCGTGTATATACTGTTTTACAGAATTTTGCAGTTACGTGGGTAACATCCTGAGTGAAGCCACTCTTTTTTTTTCTCACGTTTTTTTGTAAAATGGCTGCTCCCCCTTGTACACATCCTCATCCTTCTAGAATGCTCCATGTTCAGCAAGTAGTTTGTAAAATACCCAGGTGCTATGGAAAGTGGGGTTTCAACTCTGAATTACCTCTAGGTGAGAGAAGGCCAGTTGATATCTCCCAGACTCCTCATACATTCCCCCTTCACCTCTCTTACTGCTTTCATCCTGCTCCTATCACATCTCTTATTTTTTTCCCTCACTTGCTCTTTTTCACCTCTAATCCCTTCATCTCTCTCTCCTACATCACCCTTTATCTCTCCTCCCTCATTTCTCATCTTCCCACCCCTCCCACTCTTTTCTTTTCACAACTATTCATCCACCTCTCTCTCATCTCCCTTCTCCCCCCCCCCCCCCAGGGGGTAGACATTTTATAAAGATGTTTGCCCAACCGTAATGACACTGCTCCTCATTTCTCTCCATTCTGCCTCTTCTGGCCTTCCTCCATCTCTCTTTTCTTGCTCATCTCTTTCCTCCAACCTCTCTCCCCGTTTCCTCTCATCTCCTTCAATCCCTCCCCCACCTCTCTCTGTCTTTCTCTGCACACCCTCCCCTCCCCTCTCATCTCCCTCTTATTTTTCTCCTGCACTCTCTCTCCTCTCACCTTCCATCTCTCGCCTTCCCCTCCTCTCCTCTCTCATCTTTCCCACTCTTCTCAGCCCTTTCCTCTGCCCACCCTCTCTATCTCTCCCCCTCACCCCTTCCTTCCTATCACTCTCCTTTCCCATTTCTCCCCATCCTGTCCCTCCCTTCTGTCTCTTCTTCGCCATTTTTCTCCCTTTCCCTCTTTCTGTTGTATCACTCTCCTCCCCTTATCTCCCTCTCCTTCCCATTTTGCTTCCCCATCCTTCTCATCTATCTCCTCTCCATCTCTCTCTCTCCGATTTTCTTTCAGTCCCCATCTCTCCTCTCTCTTTCTCTAGCCTGTCATGGAGACTCAGACCATGCACATTGCTATTCTTCTCCACGACTCCCTTCCCCCTCCTTTTAGTGCATTTCTGCTTTAAAAGAGGATACGTGCCAATAGAGAGAGAAGGGGGCCATGAGGATGGGCAGTAGTGCACATGTTCTGGGGTCTCGTAGCCTGTTCTGCTGTGAATGAGCAGTAAGTCCATCCTGCCGAATGGAAGACCGGAGGTGAGGCAGCAGCAACGCTGCAGCTCCTGCCTTCTGGCCACCCCACTTTGGAGCCGGCTCTACTGCAGCTCCTCCTGTGCCTTCTATCTCCGTGTGCAGCAAACCTTACTGACTGCTATGGCCCGCCTTAACTACCTGCGCCTCTTGGGAGGGGAGGGAATGCGGCCTAGGGCCCGAATCCTCATGAGCCACTCCTTAAGATGACATTGAACAATGGAGGGAGGGGATCATTCTATAAACTCCTTTCAAGGGTAATTTTATAAAACCCTGTGTAATTTATGTGCACTTCTCTGCATGCTACTAGTGCCTATTTTATAAAGTCGTGTATGCGTTAAGTGGTCAAAAAAACATGTTAAATCTACGCAGGGCCATACCGAGGGAAGATCGCGCTCTGTGCGATTTGCACATCGGGCGCGCCCCCCTTCCCCCCCCCCCCCCCGTGGCGGAAGAGAAGATGTTAACCAGATCTTTCCCTCCCTGCTCTTGCGCCCCTTAAACCTTTGCGCCCTGTGCGGCTGCACCGCTCGCACGGGGCTAGGTATGGGCCTGAATCTAGGCATGAGCATGTACACCAACCTTTTGGCTGGTATAAATGCCAACAGCTAGATTTTTAAGAAACATGCGTAAGTTATAGTATTTAAAACATATGCGTGTGCAGGGGGGATCAAAGATCTGCCATTGCACTGCTTTTACTTTGGATGCAGGCGGTGCTGGTGCTGTGCTGCTGCCCTAGGCAGACGCTACGCCACCTAGTGGACAGGTCCATTGCTGCTTTGTCTCCAATACCAGGAGACCAGTGTGAATCTCCTTCTTTTGGTCCCACGGTTGCTTGCTTGTGATGGGTAGGGGGGCTCCTGGTCAGTGGAAGGGGCCTCCAAAAACTCCACTACTGCTGCTGGGCACAGTTTTAAAGTTTTTTAAACATTTTAAAATGGAGAATGGAAGGGAACAAAGCTCTGTCAATTGTTTTAAATTATAATGACATGAAACAAGGCAGGTGTGGTGGGGGGGGGGGGGGAAGCCTTAGTTGTGATTAAAGCTGTTGCTGTGTCCGTTGGCGGGAAGTGAGCTCAGTGGTTCCTAAGGACAGTTGAGTGTTGCTAAGTGAAAGGTAAAGGGCGAAAGCTAAGGGCCAGTGAGCTGATTAGCTCTTCTCAGCCCCCATTCCCAGGTGGCTTTCAAATGCCCCAGGAGCACAAAAATTAAATTTGCGGGGAAATGTTGAAAACTGTGTACTGGTGATGATCACGATACACCTGTTCCTAAATTAAGTGACTCAGGGGAATCAGGGCTGATTTAGCTCCCATCTCAATAACGTAGTAGAATAGTGAAAGGCTAAATACATAAAGCAAAGACTGTAGAAATAGATTTGTTAAAATGATTTTTTGTTTTGTCAAATCAGAAAATGAGTAAATGAGTTTGCAGGTTTATGTTTGTGTGTGTCTTATCAAATTATTTTTGAAAAAATCATTTAAAAAATGGGGTTGGGGAACTAGATGGCTTGGATTTAGATTTGATTTGATTCCTCAACTTTTTCAAATCTGAGTTCAAGTCCAGTTACATATTCAGGTACAGTTGGTAGAGCTTCTGAGTACTGACAGCATGGTTGTCATCTTTCACTTCTAAGTCACCAGTCCAGATCTGAAAGTCATTGCCATAGACAGTCCCCGTCCAAGCCCCAGGGGCGGCCCAAGGGGGATGCGAGGCCTCATGCGGAGATTCATTGCAGGGCCACATTTGCATAAATATTTGCATAATGCACTTTTAGTAAACATACCTCTTAATAAGTGTCTGGATAAAGAAAGACTACCAGATTTCTAAATTACTATATTCCAGTGCCAACCGCCAGGCCCATTAGGAAATATTATAAACACTGACCATTTAGTACCCATAGCAAGCCCACTGTATCATAACAGCACTACCAGGACTCACAATGCACCAAACCCTACCTATCAAAAAGGCAGCACTGCAAATATTAAACCAATACATCTCAGAGAATACTAATACATCTACTGGGGAAAGAGAACAAGTGGGACTGTCAAATAGAAACTAAATGAACAGAATACCTCAACTTGGTTACACATGCAGAATATAGACCGTCACTATACAAAAAACAAGGGATCACAATTTAGAAATAGGAAGATAATAATTAAATTGGGAACCCCAAAAGCCAAACATGAAATGTACAACAACACTGGAGAAATAAAACTATAAATTAATTTCCTCTTGCACTAAACAAAAATGCAAAGATGTTAGTGATACACATTTCCCAGACCTGACATTAGGCCATCCTTACCACCTTTAGGGCCTTCAATAATATTTCTCCAGATTCCATCTCTGATCTCATCATACACACAACAAATAACAGGTCCAGGAGATCTCCAGCTGTTGACACACTACTTATACCAAAAGTTTCCTTAAAAGCTAATCAATCATCCATCAATAGGGCTTTTTTGAATTATGCTCCTAGATGTTGGAACAAACTCCCTCCCAATATCAGAGCAATTAAAGACATCAAACAATTCAAAAAAGCCCTTAAACGCCACCTTTTCATCGCACACTTCAAACACCTAAACACCCCTTCCCCTCCCCCATCCTTTTAACCTCATACCTACCCCAACTAACTGTATAGATTTTATATATCTCCAACATGTATTTCTAGAAATATAAATGATTTCCCTGTTACTTCCATGTTAATTTTCCTGTTACTTGTAATAGGTCTGTTATAGCTGACCAAATGTTGTATTGTTTCAATGTAAACCGCACTGATGATAAATAGCGCGGTATATAAGAAAATTAAATAAATAAATAAATAAATAAATAATATTTTTCTACCTTTTGTTTGGGCATTTTATTTTTCAGTTGCAATTGCTCCAGTCACTTTCTTCTGGTTTCTTTGTGTCTTCTGCGAGTTATCCATTTGTCCTTTCTTCTCTCGTCTAGATTTTTTCCATTCACTCTCTATATCTGCTTTAACATACTGATCTTTCCCCTTTTACTCTTTCTCCCATTTATTTCTTTATTCCTTATTATCCACTCAAATTTCACCTTTCCATCCTCAATCCCCACTTACTCTCCTAATACCGGGCCAATCATAGATTCTTCTTCGCTCCCACACAAAATAACTTTTCCCCTCTCCGTCCTCATTCCCCATCCCCCATCCCCTTCTAGTCCTCCCCCAAAATTCAGCTCCCTTCTAGTTCTAGATCCACCCAGCATTTGCTCCCTTCTAGTCCAATTCTCCCATGCCCCCACATCAGCCCATTTCCAGTCCTAGCCCCCCATATGCTCCTTTCCAGTCCCATTCCAGCCCCCCATCAGCCCATTTCCAGTTCTATTCCAGCCCAACAGCCCATTTGCAGTCCAAGCTCCCCCCCATCAGCACATTTCCAGTCTTAGCCCTTCCCATCAGCCCATTTCCAGTCCTATTCCAGCCCCCATCAGCCCATTTCCAGTCCCAGCTTACCCTCCCATCACAGCCCATTTCCAGTCCTAGCCCCCCATTACAGCCCATTTCCAGTCCTATTACAGCTCCCTATCAGCCAATTTCCAATCTTAGCCCCCATCAGTCATTTCCTGTCCTAGCCCCCCCATTCACAGCCCATTTCCAGTCCCAGCTTACCCTCCTATCACAGCCCATTTCCCGTCCTAGCCCCCCCAATCACACCCCATTTCCAATCCAAGCTTCCCCATCACAGCCCATTTGCAGTCCAAGCTTTCCCCCCATCACTGTCCATATGCAGTCCCAGCTTCCCCCCCCCCCCCATCACAGAACATTTCCAGTCCTAGAGCCCCCGCCTGCCAGCCGAAGAGCCCCGCAGCCATCTAAGGGGCTTCAGAGGGAGCTGGGAAAGCCTGCGCAAGGCCCCAGCTCCCTCTGCACAGCCGCCAGTGTGAAGAGTGTTTTCTCTCACACTGGCGGCTGTTTCACTGAAGCGCACTGAATGCGGGGAAAGGTTAAAGGTCATTTCCCGGCACTTGTGCACTTCACAGAAACAGCCGCCAGCGTGAGGGAAAACAATCTTCACGCTGGCGGCTGTGCAGAGGGAGCCGTGGCCTTGCAGGGCTTCCCCGGATCCCTCTGAAGCCATCCATCTGTACGAGAATGAAGTTCGCGCGGGGCCCTGTGCGAACAACATTCTCGCACAATGGATGGGCCTGGCCCTGCAAAGCCCTCACTTCCCTACTTTCCTCACACCTCCCACCTACATTTTCCCACTTTCCTCACCTCCTCTCTGTCTTCTATCCCCCTCTCTGTCTTCTTTCCTTCATTCCCACCCAGCCCTCTGTCCTTGTCTTCCATTTCATCATAGTCCTTCTCCTCTTTCTCTTATTGCCATCCTAAGCCTCCCCCTTCTTCCCCCTTTTAACAAAGCCCCTGCCAGCCTTCCCTTTTCCCTCTTCCCTCTCTCTCCCTCTTACCAGCACTAGTCTGTTCCCCAACCCACCGGGCACTAGAATGAAGAAGAACAGCAGCAGAAGCTCTCCAGGGAACGGGGCCAGCTTAACTATCAGGCAGACTAGGCAGTAGTCTAGGAGAGCAGATTCTGGGTGGGGTGACAGCCAACAGGTCCTGACAGCTACACAAACATGAAGAACCATCAGCAGCTACTTTTATCCAAAGGCAGTGAGCTATTTAAAAGTATGATGTCTAATTATGCATTTTTATAAGATTGTTCTGGGAAGGGAGGTGTTGTGGAAATCATGATTATTGATTGCAATTATCAAAATTGGATGGGGGCTGGGGAAGGGATGTACGGGTCTGAAAGTTAGTTGCGGGGGCACAAGGCTGAAGGCTCACCTTAGGCTTGTAATACCCTTGCAGGGCGCTGGCAGGGATACTGATTGGCAATGAGTGTTCTCTGTCCTCATTGACCTCCACCTTCTGTTCACAGCAGCTTACAAAGCAAGAGTCAGGGAAACAGCTGTGTTTTCCCAGCAGTGCCTCAAAAATATCGGGCCCGATATTCAGCGGCGGCAGCTAGACAGTCTAACATGGCTAGCCACCACTGCCCAGATATTCAGTGCTGGGGTCATATCCGGTCCTGGCCTTGAATATCTGGGTTGCCCGGATTTGCAGGAAGCTAATCAGGCAGCGTCAATATCAAACCGCTGCCCCGTTAGCTTCCACGGTAGAAGATAAGGCACCATTTGCTGTGCTTAACTTTTGCTGCTTAGCCATAACTGGGTAGCGGCTCAATACTGCAGCTGCCTGATTATGGTCGAGTGCTACCCCCAGAACACCTTGATGCTAACCATGCTACTCCCATAGTAGTAGTAACAGCTGTTGAGGGCTGGTCGCCAGCAATTTAATTGTTTCGGGAGTGGCAAAAAAAGGAATCACTGGAGCAGTGGAGTCATGCTATGTCTGCCTCCCATACCCCATTTGTTCTCCTCACAAGCTTCAGTATACAGCACATCACAGGTCACCTGGGACATTTTGGGCAGGTGTCCCCTACATGTAAATAACGAATGATCAAGTTCCACAGGGTGAGAAGAGGCGGAAGCTGTTTTGCTTCTCTGGGATTGATTCCTTCTACTGCCAGGAGAAGTAGTCGAGGACCGGGGGAGGTGAGAAGGAAGACAGCCAGCCTACTGAATGCTATGGGGTCTATTTGCCCCACTTTCGTCCCCAGCAGAATCCTCCCCATACGAACAAGGAGTTTGTATGGGGAGGTTTAGTCAGGGGTGTGAAGGGGCGTTCCAGAGGCGGAGCGAGGGCAGGCCGGCAGGGCATGGGTGGTCTACATCCCTGGATGTACAGGGCCACTTCTGAGGTCGGCCCTGTATATCTGGGGTTGGCAGACTGGATGGGGGACTTATCTACAGTCATCAACCTGTATATAGTTCCATGTTCAACTCACTGTTTAATGTCAGTGCAATAGGGATTTTCCCCTTGCACAAGTTTTGTTACCTGTGAACCGCGCTGATTGTAAATAGTGCGGTATAGAAAAACTATAAATAAATAAATAAATAAAATTCCACCTCAGAGGTGGAATAAGTCCTCCTAGATGTTGAAGATGGCAGGCCCAGGCAGTGGCAGAAAGGTGAGGGGGCACAGGGGGTTCCCTGCAGTCTGACCCTAGCCATGGAAGGCCAGATCGGGAGTCGGGCTGCGGGGAAAGGAGAAGGTGGTCGGCGGCCGTGGATTGCGGGTGCCATGGCAATGGGATGCCATGCACTGCAGCTCCATTCGGGAGCCTGACTGAGTTAACCGGACAGGGGTCTGTATGTACAGGCTGATCAGAATAGGGTCCCGGCCTGCACGTACAGGCCCAAACCCAATTCCGATCCAGCAGGGCATGTCTAGCCCCCATGGGATCGGAATTGGGTCTACTTCTGTGCATCCCGATTCTGATCGGGTGCACAGGGACCTGGGCGCACATATTAGAATGTGCCTCCACATGTCCAGTGTTCTGTAAACAAGTTTCCACATGATAAAAAGCATAATCAAAAATTCATAGTAAATTTGTAGCATCACTGACCATCTCAATATGTAGCCCTTCCGGGGCAAGGTAGGGTTGGTTGGAGATAGGGGTCATATTGATAGGGTTGTGTGCGGAATCTCAATGCACAAGAATTGGAAATATGGTTGCCACCTTTGTTAGAGAGGAGGCGTGATTTGGGCATTACAGGCAGCTTCATGAGAGCCCCCCCATATCACACCCCTGCTACTGCCCCTCCCTCAACTAGAAGCTCATTCCCACTGGACTGCCCCAGAATATCCAGTGAAGATGGATCCTGGGGAATACAAACTTCTCTGTATTTCCAGGTAGCAAGAGGTACCAGTACTGCTGTTGATTATTGTTGTGTAAGAGACACTGATTTGTGGACAGCTTAAGTTGCGTATAGCTATCTCGTCTTCGGCTCTCCAACTTCATAACCTGCTACAGCCACTACACGTGGGGGATAATTTTATATGGAACTTTCTGTGTCTAAAGTATGTTTTATTGGTGCTAAAGGTCGCTTACAAAGCTGTGCAGCCAAATATGTATGTGCAAGACTGTACACATTTATATGTGTGCCTTGCATAGGGTTCCTAGGGGTGTTATGACCAACATAGTTGGGTGACATTTTGATGTATGCACATATTTTATAAAATAAGCATGTGCATGCAAACAGAGAGTACACAAACCCATTTAAAACTTCTTTGGAGCAGGTATAAATTTGTGCGTGAGTATTTGTGTGCTACTGAAGATCATAGACACTTTTTGGACTTTTTTAATAGGTGCCCTGTTATAAAATTAGCCCCAAAGGGGTGGTCTTTGTTACTGTTTTTTCCTAGTATTTTTTTTTATTATTTCAAACCTAGAATTTTTTAAAACCACCTTCAACTGTAGGAGAGGGAAAGTATACTCATAGTAACATAGTAAATGACGGCAGATAAAGACCAGTATGGTCCATCTAGACTGCCCAGGAAGATGGCAAGAGTAGGTGCACCTGCCACTCCGTGCAGGTCATCCCTCCCCATGTCTTTGTTTAGGGGTGAACCCACCGCTCCATGTAGGACACCCCTGTTTGTTGAGAAATTAGTTAAGTTTACTTTGATTTTATCCTGTTGCTGTAAAGGGATCCACTGTGTCTGTCTCATGCCATTTTGAATTCTGTCACTGTATTTGCCCTCGCCACTTCCATCGGGAGGGTACTCCAAGCATCCACCACCTTTTCAGTGAAAAAGTATTTCCTGACATTGCCTTTCAGTTTACCCCCTTGCAGCTTCATGTTATGCCCTCTAGTTTTACAGCTTTCCCGTCTTTGGAAGAGGTTTGTTTGTTCATTAATTCTCTAGTATTTAAAGGTCATAAGAACATAACATAAGAACATAAGATATGCCATACTGGGTCAGACCAAGGTCCATCAAGCCCAGTATTCTGTTTCCAACAGTGGCCAATCTAGGTCATATGTACCTAGCAGTTTCCCCAAGGGACACAGGTTCCACAATGCTTGTATTGGTTCAAGCATTGATATCCTGGGTCCTTCTTAATAATGGTTTATGGACCTTTCCTCCAGGAACATGTCCAAACCTTTTTTAAACCCAGCTACACTAACATTCTTTACTACATCCTCCGGTAACAAATTCCAGAGTTTGATTACAGAGTCTGAATCATATCTCCCCTGTCCCTCCTCTCCTCCAGAGTGTACATTTTTAGGTCTTCAAGTCTCTTCTCAGAAGGCTTCTGACGCAGGCTCCAAATACTAGCAGTGTCCTATTTCCAGTTTTTGTAGGCCTGAGAAAGCAACTTCATCAAGCCCAGGATGAAAATGGATTTTTTGGGGGGGGCTGTTACATGACTGCTCCTAAATTGAACGGCTGATGGTTTTGGGCCTAATACTTAACTGGCTTTTAAGGGCCCTTTTACTTAAACACTGCTAACTGGTAATGTGTGGCTGTGTGGTAACTGACCGTGGTGAACATTAATGTATGGCCATGCCAACTATCGGCCGCTAAAGCACATTAACTGGCATTCGCGTGGAGAGTGGGCAGGCTGGGGGCAAAATGTGGACATGGAGAGCACATTGCAGTAAGAGCAGGCATTATTAGTGCACGCTCACCATCAATGAGGCAATTGGTATGGGTTCCCTTTAAGAATACTTCTGTGGGTATTGTTAGCTGCACCCAAGTTAATTGTGCTACCCATTAGCATACGCATCCACATGCTAACTGCCGGGAATATGCTGGTCATACCACCGACAGTTACCACAGTGACTTTGTACTTATGGATGTTAGGAATGCACATTAATGGGATTTAGTAAAAGGCCCTTTAGTTCATATTAGGTCTCATTTCATTGAGTATTTAGTGTGTTTGCTTGCAATGTTTGTTCTTGATATTTTATTCTGCTGATTGTATGCTTTTATGCTGGAACTCCCTTGGGCTTTTTAGGAAAGGCAATTCAAAAACAATAAATTAGGTCTGATTTGGTATGGAATGAGGTAGACTTTGTTGAAGCAAATAGCTGCATGTTTAATTCAGGTTTAAGGGGCAATTTTAAGTAGACCATATATTTGCAAAGTATGTGGGTACTTTATAGCTGGTGATCTCAATATCAGAACTGAAGCAATGTAGTTTGCTGACAATGAAGATATTCTCCTTCCATTTCTTTAACAATCTGTTTCATTTATTATTTATTTACTAATTTTATATACCGTTTTTTTATTTCAATCATTCAAAATGGTTTAAAGCTCAAATAGAACAATCAAAGTATGAAGGTCAGGAGACAAGAGCAAAGTTAGAGTACAAGTAAAAACAGTCAACATCCTCTACGAATACTACAGCCCACAATGTTAAAACCCCATAAAATTATTTCTCTACAGGGAATAACAAGGTTTCTATCTCCTTTCTAAAGCTTAAATAGAGATGAAGGATAAAAACAAGAACAAAATAAGAGTACAAATAAAACAAATTAAACAGCCCCCATAGTGTATTACGGCCCTAAGTGTAAGAACCCATAAACTTATTCCTTGATAGGGAATAACAAAGATTTTATCCCCTTTCTAAAACTCATTCTATTACTCTTTGTTCCTAAATGTAAAGGTAAATTATTCCAGCAGTCAGGACCAGTCACGCTAATGGCCCTGGTCCTCCAAGTGGTCTTTCGAATGAACGTCAAGTCGGGCACTTCTAAAAGATTACTCTGAGAAGAACATAATTGTCTTTTGGACCTGTCACACCATAATCTATTTTTTTAAATATTATGGTTTCTCATTTTTAATAACTTTAAATATTAACACTAACAATTTAAAGCTGCATCTCTCCCTAACGAAAAGGCAATGTAGTTCCCTTACTAACAGTCAGGCACTCTCAACAGAAACCTAGCTATAGTATTCAGCATAATCTGCAGCTTTTTCACCTTTTAATCCTACATATAGCAGATTGCGATAATCCAGGACATTTAACAATAAAGCCTGAGTTTATTATTTGTAATTCTTTTTTCCCTAGGTAAGATTTAAGTTGATGAACCAGTCTTAATTTATAAAACACTGATATAGATACACTAGAAAACCGTTTAGTTCCAAGCCTATTCCTTTCTATGAATACCCCGAAAGATCGAAGTTCATTAACCCATGTGATAAGCCACTTAACCCTCCATAGCCCATGTTCCACTTAACCCTCCATAGCCCATGTTCCCTGTAAAATAGTTATCTCCAAGTTATAAAGCCCTGTTCAATGAAATTTCAGTTTGTTCAATGTAAACCGCACTGATGCAGAATAGCACAGTATATAAGAGAATGTAAATAAATAAATAAGGAAACCATCAGTCATGGGAGGTAATGTTAAAGACGTTTTATTCAACTTCTCTCAGACTGTCTTAGTTACATTCAATATCGGTCCACCCTGACCTAACCAAATCTTAATCTTGTCCAAACACTCATTTATTATCTGCCCAGCCAGTGTCCAGCCTTCCTCCAATGGGACTATCAACTGTATGATATCTGCATAGGTGTAAGTGTCTACGCCTGCTTCTGGACCACTTTTTCGAGGGGCTGAAAGTAAATGTTAAAGAGAACGAGGAAAGTGGGGAGCCCTGTGGCATATCCCATGACCAATAATGTTTCCCCAACCAGAAATTCCCATACCTCATTTTAAAACTTCTACCTTCCATAAAAAACTCTAACCATGCTAGAGCAGTACCTCTAATATCAATTTGCGAGCAGCAATCAATCAATATCTCCGTCTCAACAAGATCAAGCACTGCCAACATATTCAGTGATATTAACAAGATAGTGTCCTTTTATCAAGATGGCAATATACTTGATTTAATAGAGCAGCTAATAAAGTTTCCTTATCGTCCCTCCAGTCCAGTCCCAACCTCTGGATAGTCAACCCCCATCAGAAGTTTGGAAACTGAGCACACCAGCTTTTGATGACATCAGTGTACTTAGGCAGCTGGCACCACCCACCAGCCCCAGTAAGCTCAGTCTCCAAGCATCTGGAGCAGGTGATCCCAGAGCTCTGGACTCACTGTTGGACAACTAAAGAGCTTTTGTTATTGTTTTTTTCCCTTTTCTCCCTCCTTTTGAGCTGCCTATACTATGTTTCTTTTGGATGGACAGCAGCTGGGAGCCTTAGGTCCAGGGGAAAGTAGCTGCAGTGGGGGCTTTTGCCACATTACATTTACAACAACAAAAAAAGAAGAGCATCGGGGTAGGGGTTCTCTCTTCGGGAGGAGGAAGCTTGTTGGTCCCAAAGTGTTAGTGGCAGCGGCTCCCAAACCTGTCATCGGGTGAAAAGCTGCTAATGACACAGTGGCCTCTCAGTGGACTGCAGCTCTTTTGTCAGGCTCCTACCTCAGCACCAAATCCGGTAAGGGGGGGATGAGCACAAGACAGAGAGTGAAAGAAGAATACTGCATTTTGGCAGGTCTTTGGGGCACAAAGCCGTGGGGAAAGGCAGCAGCAGCCTAAAGTTTCATTTTCGCGGTTCAAGCTAGATGCCTGTAACCATGTGGCTCTCCACAGCTTTTCACAGCAGAGCGGGAAGCAGCGCCATTTTGTAGATAGGAGGGCAGAAGGCACATGCTGTAGGAAGCAGCTGAAGGGCTTCCCGGATGCTGGGTCGAGGCCCCCACGATGTTTCGTTTTTTTCCATTAGTTTTTCTGTGTCCTTCTGGCGGTTCATTTTGATTACAAAAAAACAAAAAACAAAAGCAGAAGAGAGATATAAGGGTCTGGCAGGAGTAACAGAGCCTTCCCTCTCCTCTAGTCTGACCATGCTGGCAAGGCCACAATGTTTGGCTTGTGGGGCTCAGTGAGGTACAGTCAGCTGCAGTCATATGCTGTGGATGTAAGGCAGAAGCCCGGATGACAGAAAAAGGTTTGCAGGAGGACAGTGTGGACATCTCAGGAAGAGAGGGCCCTCTGGGAGCGGCTCACACTCTAAGGAGGGTCAAAGCTCACCTGTAGGGGTGGCAGGAACACCGCCCCAGAGGGAGGGGGCGTCTGTTCCATTCCACCAGTATTGGAACCATACAGCTGGGAACACGCCTCTCATAGGCCTTCTACCTCCCAGGAGCTGGGGGGAGATAGTGCCCTGGGGGGGGGGGAGGTTCCCTCGAGTTTGTCCTCCTCATGCACTAGGCGTTCTGCATGAAGCAATGGGGGAAAGAAGGGCCTTCTCCTGTGCCTGAACAGATCAAAAAGAGGCTGGCAACAGTTATGGAACACAGAACAAACAAGGAGCCTGCCATGAATCGGCGTAGGCTCGAGGGTGACCCATTTGAGGAGACAGGGTCCCTTCACTCAGATGAGCCAGGAGACTTGGACATGGAAGTAGAGGGCACGGAGCCAGAGGAGTTGGAAGAAGGTGAGATCCTGCAGGAAGAGGTATCCCACATAGTCTGCGTCTTCCGCCGGGAGGAGTTGGCGGCACTCATAATGGAGTCACTGGGAATGCTTAATATGCCGGCGGGACGCCTGCAGGATGAGGACGCGCTGGAAGATCTGCTGTTTCAGGCTGTCCAAAAACCGCAAAGGGTATTTCCCTTGCATCAGATGATTAAGCAGATGATCCAGGATGAATGGGACCTCCCAGAGGCTGGTCTTAGAGGGACTAGGACCATGACCCGTCTTTAATCACTGTCAAAGCAGGAGCAGGAGATGCTGCATTCCCGTAAGGTAGATGCTGCGGTGTTGGCTGTGACCAAGAAGACCACAATCCCCATTGAGGGCAGTGTGGTGCTCAAGGATGTTCAGGATAAGAGTTTGATATCTTGTTGAAGCAGGCATTTGATATTAATGCCTTATCTTTACCAGCATCAGTTTGTGGGGCATTTGTAGCCAGGGCTTGCCTGAAGAGGGTGCATGGCATTCTGGAGCTGAAGGAAGAGTCTCAGGAGCCTGCAACAGCAGTGACAAGACTGGAGTCAGGGGCCACGTATCTGGCCTTCTATGATCTCATCAGAGGTCTTTTGAAGAGCATGGCCTCTGTGGTGGCAGCGCACAGCTATCTCTGGCTTCAGAATTGGGTGGCGGATGTCTCCTCAAAATTCCAGTTAACTAAGCTACCATTCAAGGGTAAGCTATTATTCGGGGAAGAGCTGGAAAGGTTGATGAAGGACTTAGGGGAGTCCAAAGGGGGCCACCTTCCGAGGACAAGCAGAAGCAGGTGCGCTCCTCGGCACTGGCGTGGGGTCAGTCGCATGACTTCAGGCAATTCTGCACCATGCAGTTTGTGCCTTACCAGAGGGGATGTTTTACCCCTCAGGGGCAGGTCTTTCAGGAATTTCGAGGAGCAGAGTAGGGCTACTAATCTGCCTCCTCTTCCTCAGGCCCAAAAAAGCCGCAGTGAAACACAGGGGGTCCAGGTGAGGGTGCAGTCTGTGGCAGGTCAGCTGAGGAACTTTTACTCCGCCTGGGTCTGGATCACGTCCGACCAGTAGGTTCTAGAGGTCATCCGGGAGGATTATGTGTTGATGTTTGCCAGGCCTCTTGCACCCTCCTTCGTGCAATCTCCATGCAAAGCATGCGGCAAGGCCAAGGCAGTGCGGGATACCCTTGTGCGGCTCCTGGAGTTGGGGGCCATGGTGCAGGTGCCACAAGACCAATGCAGCTGCAGTCGATACTCCATTTACTGCAAGACAGGACCACATCACACCCACCTTAAAAGACTTACACTGGCTCCCAATCGGTGCACGCATCAGATACAAAACTATCATAAACCTATTTAAGATAAATCAGCACACATCAGCCAACAGCCTACACACCCTCATTCAACCAGACAACAGCACTCGTCCTAGAAGAAAACAAACACGCAACCGAGTCAGCACCCCAGGTGAATTCAAACACACACGCAAGGACACAACAGACAGAGCTCTCTCCATGGCTGCTCCAACTATATGGAACAAACTACCAGACGACTTGAGGACAACTACAGACCTCAAAGACTTTAGAAAACAGCTAAAAACCATGCTGTTCATAGAACACTATGGACACATCACATAACCTAAGAGAATGCATAACATCAAATATTGCTGCCTGTACAGATAATGTTTTACAGCACCACTGTATATAGCCCACACTGTACATAGCTCAAACCATTCTAGCACGCAACACACCACACCTTGTACATAGCTCACCCCAATCTAGCACACGATACAACACACACTCAACTAAATTGCACCCTCACTGCATGATTAACACACTCACTTTACCCGATTGTTTGCTGTGATACCACCTTGATTAATAAGATAAGGCGGTTTAAAAATACTGTTAAATAAATAAATAAAATAAATTTATTTCGTGGTACCCAAAAAGGAAGGCTCCTTTCGGCCCATTCTTGATCTCAAGCATGTGAAACGGTGTCTGCATGTGCCCCGGTTTCATATGGAGACTCTCTGATCCGTCATTATGGCCATGCGAAAAGGAGAGTTCCTGACATCACTCGATCTTGCTGAAATCTGTTTGCACATTCCCATCCGGCCACAGCATCTTCAGTTTCTCCGCTTTGCAGTGCCCATGGGACACTACCAAGTCAGAGCGTTGCCTTTCAGGCTAGCGATGGCCCACCATACTTTCACCAAGGTGATGGTGTGGTGGCATCAGCATTCCACCAGGAAGGGACCCTGGTGCACCCTTATCTCAATGACTGGCTAATTCGGGCAAAATCCAGGCAAGAGAGCGAACAAGCCACAGCAAGGGTTGTCAAGTTTCTGCAAAGTCTTGGCTGGGTCATCAACGTGGCCAATAGTCATGCCGTCACAAGAACTGCAGTACCTAGGAGCCCACTTCAGCACTCACTGTGGCACAGTGTTTCTACTGCAGCAGAGGGCAGAGTCATTGCGCCAGCTGGTGCGGCAGTTCCTCAGAATGAAGTCACTGATGGTGTGGCATTATCTTTAGCTGTTAGGGACCATGGCAGCGATAATTGAGCTGATCCCTTGGGCTCACGCCCAGATGTGGCTGCTGCAGAGAGCACTGCCACGCAGATAGTCACACCATCAGCATCCCCTGACGCAGCCATTGCCCTGCCTGCAGATGACCCAGCCTGATCTCAGATGACGGTTATGCCCCAGGAAGCTATTCGCCGGGTTTCCCCTGGAGTCACCACACTGGATTCTGCTAACAGATGTCAGCCTCTCTGGCTAGGAGGCTCACTGTGAGGGATGCATTGCTCAAGGTCAGTGGACCCCAGAAGAGAGTGGTTGGCCCATCAACAGTCTGGAAATGCAGGCGGTCTTCCTTGCTCTGCAGGACTTTCACCCCTTTCTGCAGAGACAGGTGGTCCAGGTCTTCTCTGACAATGCTACCATGGTGGCTTACATCAGTCATCAAGGGAACATGGGCAGCATGCACCTAGAAAGCAAGGCCAGTGCATTGTTGGAATGGATGGAGAGCCATCTACAAACAATCTCGGTAGCGCATGTAGGGAGAACAGAGAACATGACAGTCGATTACCTAAGTCATTTTCGCTTAGACCCCAGGGAATGGGTGCTCAGTGGTGCAGTCTTCTCACAGATAATTCAACGGTGGGGCACACTGATCATCGATATCATTGTGACATTTGCAATGGCCAAAGTGAGCTGATTCGTCAGCAGGAGGAGAGAAAGAATGTTGAAAGGCCCATACGCCCTGGTACAGCAGTGGCCCATGGAGGGACTACTCTATGTCTTTCCCCCTTAGCCACCCATAGGTTTCTTGGTACAGCGGATCAAAGTGCACCAGGGGATGATCATTCTGATTTCCCCCAATTGGCCGAGGTGCCTGTGATATGCAGACCAGCCGTGGCAACTACTGCTCCGACTCAACCTGTTGGCCCAGGGACCTGTCCTAATGTCTCAGGTAGATCGATTCTTGCATATGGCATGGCTCTTGAGAGGACTAGGTTGAGGAAACGGGTCTATTTAGCCCCAGTGATTTCAACTGTTGAAGGCCCGAAAGAGGTCCACCTCGCTGTCATATATCCAAGTGTAGCGGATCTTTGAGGCCTGGTGCGCCGAACAGCAGTGTAGATGTTTGTTGGTGTCAATGCCCGAAGTGCTGGCTTTTCTGTAGTCCGGTCTGGAGAAGGGCCTGCCATGTAGTTCCTTGAGGGTGCAGGTGGCAGCAATTACCTATTACCATAGCAGGATCCAGGGAGTGTCATTAGGGGCTTACCCGGACATGGTCCATTTTCTAAGGGCAGTTAAGCAGCTCTGTCCCCTACTGCAGTCACTGGTTCCTCCTTGGGACCTTTATTTAGTACTACCAGTGTTAGCGGAAAAGCCTTTTGATCCTCTTGGGTCCTGCACACTGAAGGACTTGACACTTAAGATGGTTTTCCTGGTTGTGATATGTTCCACCAGAGAATATCAGAACTCCAGGCTCTGCGTGTAGGGAGCCTTTTCTTTCCATCTCTAAGGTGGTGCTGCATCTGGTGCCCTTATTTTTGCCAAAAGTGTTCTCAGCTTTTCTCTTGAATCGGCCAGTCACCCTACCAGTGCTCTTGGGGTTGCCCATGGAGGTTTCTGATCAACAGTTGCACCTCCTCAACATTTGGTGAGCATTACAGCGGTATTTGAAAAGGACAGCTGCTTTTTGGAAATTGGATCATTTGTTGGTTCTCTTCAGTGGTCCGTGTAAAAAGGAGGCAGCTGCTAAGTCCTCCATCTCTAGGTGGATTAAGGAGGCTATCGCGTCAGGCGTACTTGTTGCGATGGAAGATGGTACCA
Source organism: Ichthyophis bannanicus (assembly GCA_033557465.1). NCBI lineage: Eukaryota > Metazoa > Chordata > Amphibia > Gymnophiona > Ichthyophiidae > Ichthyophis > Ichthyophis bannanicus. The sequence goes on from CM066031.1 coordinate 1,001,057,821, forward strand.
GTAGGGCTGCAAGCTCATTCAATCCGAGCTCAGGCCACTTTGTGGGCAGAGTATTCTGTGGGGAGATATTTGTAGGGCAACCATGTGGTTGTCTCTCCATACCATCGTGAAGCATTATCCCCTGGATGTTTGAGGTGGCAGGAGACGCAAGATTTGCTGTGGTAGTAAATCAAGCTGGACTGCGGGCCTCTCCCATCAATAGTACTGCTATGATACATCCCAGAGGTTGGCACTGGACTGGAGGGATGATAAGGAAGGTGAAATTAGGCCTTACCTGCTAATTAGCTTTCCTTGAGTACCTTCAGTTCAGTCCCGGTACCTTCCCTGATTAGGTTACGGCAGCACCATTAGCGACCCCAGGCCTGAAGAAGGTCTGCATTGCATGTGAGGTTCAGGGGGTTTCTCATAAAAGACTACGGCGTTAGAGGTGGTGAAGTTTCAACGGAAGTATTGCCTTTCTTTGGGTAATATAATAGTAAAGATTATCAAGAGGTTTTCGGTTATATGAAGGTTCTCATGTTTTAGCTAGCCAGTCACATCATTTTAAGTCTGCAATAAACAGGTAAGCTTCTTCTTCTTGGAGAATAAGGGCCCCTGGTAGGATTGGGGGTCCTGGCTCTAGTAAGTTTTTTTGGAACATATATCTTCACTTTGGGGGTCATTCTGACCTGCATTAGCAGGGATATATGTCCAGGGTGGACGTACATTCCCCACTAAACACCCAGGTGCTATGCTGGCAAATGAACTCCCCACGTGCACAGCAGAGATGTGCGGAGAGCTCAGTATAAGGGCAGGAGGGGGCGAGCCTAGGGAGAAGCTGACCCTGACCCTGGATGTACAGGGCCGATTCCGGTGTCGGCCATCTATATGGGGAACTTATACCTCCTTGGGGGTGGAATAAGTTCCCTCAAGGTTCGCGGCTGAGAGCGGAGGGCCTAGGAGAGAAGGTGAGTGGGGTCAGGAGGCTCCCACAACCCAATCCCAGCTTCGGAAGGCCTGATCAGGGGTCAGGCGACAGGGAACAAGCCATTTAATGCAGCACCGGCAATCGGGGCTCCAGCATGGAGTCGCGCTGCCATGGCGATGGGATGCTACTGCACTGTGGCTCCATGCAGGAGCTCAGGCTGAGCTAGCCAGGGAAGTGGTGAAAAATCCAGCCAGATGGAATCGTGGCACATCCTGCCTGTCCAGGCTGGATGCACCCCATTCTGATCCCACGGTGACATATAGCCCCCATGGGATCAAAATTGGCTGCAAATCCAGTCCGTCTACATTTTGGACGTCTGGACGTGCCGAATGTGCCCCAATCGGAATTGGCCTCCACAGATATTAACTTCTTATTTGTTGCTCCTGGGAGTCTGCTTTGTCAATAGGTTACTGGGGCTGGTGGGTGGTGCCAGCTGCCTAAGTATACTGATGTCATCAAAAGATGATATGTTCAGTCTCCAAGCTGCTGGTGGTGGTTAACTAATCAGAGGTCAGGACTGGAGTGGAGGTACTCAATGAAAGCCAATTAGCAGGTAAGACCTAATTTCACCTTCTGTACCACTATCCACAATGTAAACCCTACTTATGCCTTCCAATCTATTGTCATATACAGGAAGACACCAACAGTAGTACACTGACTAATACGCAAGCATGAACTATTGGTATTCATCTTTTCCTTAGTTTTAGTAAGTACTCCAGTAATTTTGCTGAGAATCCAATGCATTTCTCTCCAAACTAGTTGAGAAGAGAATCCAGATGTGGTCTTTAAAGATTTGGCATTTCACTATTCATTCTGTATGTAACCCCATTTTTAGCAGGGGACATTCCTTGTAGAAATTAAGGGGTTCACCTTCAGAAAAACCAATACACCAACTGCAGTGTTTGGAATACACTAGCAAAAGCTCGGAAGACAGACTAAGGGATTGTTCATTCCTTTGAACGCCACTCAAAAAATAGTCCACACTGTAGGAATTTAGAAGCTGCAAAATCAAAAGTAAATCAGCAACAGAACAGGACAAAACTGTGGATTTTACAGAAAAAACAAAGTCTGTAATTTCCAAAGTTCAGGTCTTCAGCTTTTAACCACTATTGAAGCAGAAGGTCCATCAATACTCATTTGACATCCCAATCTCCAACTCTTCAGACTCTCCATAAATAGATATCTTGGGCCTCCCACTGGAGTCTTTCTCCCTGGACCTAATAAACGAAAAAATAAAGTCCTTCTATCTCTATTCACACACAAAAGTCACTTCGATATCTTGTCAGATAAAAAAGTCTCTGCAACACAGTGACGCTGATCCTCCTGGATTCTGCTTACATGAGTTTTCTCTTAACTCAGTCTCAGAAGGCAACTGAACAGGCACTCTCTCTCCAAATGGAAAAGAAGAACCTCTTCTCTTCTCCTTCTCGGAACACTTCAGAGCATGCGCTCCCTTTGCTGCTCCCACTGGTTGGCAGCCCCTGAAGAATCAGAGTCCCACTTTGATACCCACCCTGAGAAATGGGCACTATCTCCCTCAGTCGTCACTCTGAGACCTGGAAAGTTCCCTGCCAAGGGATTAATACAGTATGTGTTGATATATTTACTGGGATGTAGCCAAGTGTATTTTTTGAAATGATTCCTTCTCTATATATGTTGTCATTTATTGTAATGAAATTGGGAGGAAGCGTTTTCCGGCTGCGCAATGTGCGCCATCCTTTTCTGAGTGAGAGTGAGATATGGGTAAGGCAACATGAGGGATTGCTAAAATTACTTGTATGAGTCATATTACACCACTTCGATTTCACTAATGGGGGAATAAGCTGGTTTAGAGTATGGAGGTAATATTCTAAACCTTTTTGCGCAGAAAACACTGGTTTGGGTGCATGAAAGGTTTCTTAGAAAATTAAGTCTTGCCTAAAAGTATGCGCAGTACAAGTAGGCAAGGGAGGAGTTTGGGCAGAGTGTGGACAGAGTCCTGCTTTAAACCTGGATTTTATAAAATGTGCCCATGTGTGCACTTTACGTGGTAATATTTACACCTGCTCCTGAGCAGACAGTATCCACAGTTTTGGCACTAGTTCCTCAGGATCTCAGTTAGTAGTAGGTGCCTACAGTATGTGTCTTCATAAAATAGGCCCTATTAACCTTGGTGTCTTGCTATAAAATGACTCCCTCTAAGCCTAAGGAGACTGGAATGGAATGGGGTGTCCTGTATCCTGAGGATGTCCACGCTCACCTCTTGCCATCTCTCTTGTTCTTCCTCGCAGTCCCAGAGGTCACTCGGTTGACTTCAGTCCAGCCATGAGTCGCAGTTCAAACTCCATCCTCCAGGCTGTGGAAAGGGAGCAGGCTGAGATGAGAACATCTCTTCAGGCTGACCTGGGCAGAAGGCTCCTTCAGAGAAGCCCATCAAGTGGTAAGTCAAGGTCATCAAAGCTGGGGCATCTTGGCTGAAACGTGATGCGCAGGGTAGAGCCTCCTGTGGGTGAAGTAGAGTGTCACCACCCGAATCCCTGAGATGTTAAACACTACAGTCAACTTATATATTTATTTAGCAAAATATATCTCCCATCAATCCAGGTAAAACCTTCTCTTTATGAATTACATTTTAAAACAACTTCCTGTTTCTATTTCTTTTCCCTCCCAGGTTCTTTACATAGCGGTCAGCGCTCACGGTCCAGCTCCTTCGGTGATATCGCCAGCATAACAGGAGGCACGAGGGTCCGGGCTATAGTGTCTCACTCTACCAGTGGCAACCAAACTATGCTGAGGTTCGGCAAGGGGGATATTATCACTGTCCTGGTGCCTGAAGCCCAAAACGGGTGGCTCTATGGCAGACTGGAGGGGCTAAGCGAGTAAGTAGCCCACAGAAGGCCAGCAAGGAAGCTGACACTGACAAAAAACAGAGACGTGAGGGAAGTATCTGAAGAGGTTAAAGAATAGGGTGACCAGCTGCTATTTTAGGACAGGTTCATCCAGTCATGGTTTTACCTCCACTGCATTCGTGGACTTGTAGTTGTGGTTCCTTTGAGAAAATCAGGACTGAAAATCCAGGGCAAACCACAAAGTAAAACCAGAATTAGAACTTGTTGATAACCCTATGACAATAAAAATGCCTCCTAATGTGTAACCCTTGCCAGGCTGTATGTCCGTCGCAGCAAATTCTGTCCTTTCAGTCTCAACTCTCAGGGGTGATTAGGATTCCTGAAACGGGACAAGTATACACTGGCACCTTCACTCCACTCCCTTTCGGATGATAACCATGTTCAGGCTGGAAGTTGTGTTATGAACCAAAGGTTTTACTTAAAGAACCTAGGGTCACTGACAAGTGAAGCAAAAAAATACAGAAATTGGCAGAGAAAGATGTACTACAAGCAATTACATTCGTTTTTGCTTGCTCAAAAGATATTGTAGGCAGTTCCATTCTTTTCTCCTTGCCCTGTGGTTAACCCTGAACGGGAAACCCTCTTCCTGCATTATATGTTTTAAGTCTACTCTGCGCTGGAGGCTGCCATGGATGCAGGTCCTTAGTGCTGTACTCTGGAGGCTCCTGGCTCTGGATGCCACTAGGTTACAGGGATGTTCTTCTGGATCCTCTCCTTTCTCCTTTTGTCCAGCAGTTTCCAGATATTCCTCTCATCCTGAGCATGGGGTGTGCTGATGGTATTTATCAGGACACGGTGAATATTGGGTACAGAGCCTAAGCAACCCGTGTCACCCTCCAACCCTACTGCTCCCTCCTGATACAGTATCTAACCAGGATCCATCTTGATGGTACAATGGCTAGACCAGTCAAAGGCAGGCTTTTGCCTTTGGGTGGGATTTTATAGTGGTTGATGTTTCCCTCTCAGAGGAGTCTTCTCCCAGGATGATGATACTGATTTAGCGTAACCTATCCTGTTCTGGAAAAGTATCAGAACACTCACAGGTCAAACTGCAATAATTTCATAGGACCATTAGAGATCTCTGCTGCTTAGTGGATGAGAACCTAAGGGTAGTCTAGAAACATGCAAGAAAAAAGTTATTAAAAATGTTTTTTGCTGCAGAAAAGTTTTGAGCATGTTTTCTCAGATTTTTTTCTTCAATTTTCAATGCTAAGGGCAGCCAAGTCTCTTTCTGTTTCTGCTGAATGCATTTTCAGGATCCTCAGAGCTCTCTTCTCTCCCACTTGCTGAACAGCCAATAGGAGCTCACATCCCATAAAGCAAAAGAGGTGCAAATAAGCGTTGAAAGTATCTTAGCAGTACATTGTTCATCATATTTAAACCATTGCATGTAAATATCCTTAGATGTTAAATTTAAAAATTATTTTTCTATTACATAGGAGGAACAGGAACTAAATAACTGGCTGGATTAGTTAAAAGAGAGGTAGATCACAGCCTATCTCAGTCACGCTTTGACAAAGCTTGTCCTGCTTGTTGTTTGCTGTGCCACATGGAAGAGCTGAACCTGATTTTGGAACTCAACTTCTGTACATTAGGCTAGGCAGGGTCTGGGGGCTAATATGGAGGCAGCATTCACAACCATTGACACTAGTGACACCTACAGGTACAGTTCAAGGTGCACCTATATTGGGTTCCAAAAGGAATCATGACATGCCGACCCCTCCCCCTCCCCCCCCCACACCCCCTTTGAAGGCTGTAGCTACAATGATTTGGGTTATAGAGAGAGGAGGGAGGTGGCAGTGAATTTTGGGTAAAAAAAAACTCCTATAGGCCCTAGTTGAAAGCCCATAGGGCCTTCTCAATTGTCACCATGAATGGCAAGGCTAGGGCTGGACTAAAAATTCAAGTGTGGAAGGAGCTTAATCAAGCCAAAGAAATTGACAAAAACTGAGCAGGAAAGAAGGGAGAGTCCATAAGTCCCTCTGTTCTTCTGCTTAGTGAATTTCCTTTCTTTAATGCTGCGAAGGTCCGTTTACACCTAGCAGCATTGCTGAGGTTGCGTGTTCTCCTTCCCTACAGATTATAATCTATCACACAGTTTCCTTGTACTGAGCTGTATCCTGCATGGAACTTGCTTTCTCAGTCAACCTTTGTCTTTTCTCCTTCTCTCATTCCTTCTGTCTGTCTGCCGTAGGACAGGGTGGTTTCCAGAGGCATATGTGAAATCCTTGGAAGACGACAGAGACCTAGAAGAGCAGTCAATACGGTAATACTGTCTTTCTCTTACTATATCTCCCTCTTTCTTCCACTCTCTCTCTATCTCTCTTGCCCATCATCTATTTCTGTTCTCTCTCCTTTTTGTATTTTTTAAACTTTAATTTGTATTTATTTTATAAATCCATAGAGCAACCATACAGTCTGGAAAGAGTGAAGCTAATGATGCACAATTCTTGTTAATATAAATGAATCTCCCTAAATATCACTTCTGCTTTTGACTTATGTTCTAAAACCATAAAAGATGTTGATGGAAAAGGAAACACTTGATCCAATCCGTCTGCTCTTTGTGTTTGCCTCCTACACTGCTAATTAGATGCAACCTAATGGTTGGAGCAATGGGCCAAGAATTGGGGAAGCCAGTGTTCAAATCCTGTTTCTCCCACTGACGCTCATTGTGATCTTGGGCTCCAAAACAGTTTACACTATAAAATCCTATACAATTCAAATAATATCATCAGAGCACACAAAGGGGTCGGTTTTTTCGAAAGGTCAAATATTTAAATGCCACAGCGGTCAGCCACGATGTTTAAATATCCCCCAGATATTCCATAGCAGTATCTGGATAGTGGCTGTCATTGAATACTTGAATTGTGCGGCATCTATTTGGATAATTGTGGCACTTATCTGGACAGAAGCGATTTTCAGTCGCTATCTAGATAAGTTATCCGGATAATAACTTAGGGCAGCTTTTTTTTGTGGCCGAAGCTACTCACATAACTTATCCAGATAGAGGCTGAAAATTGCCGCTATCCAGATAAGTGTTGTGATGATGTGGACAATGGCCGCACCACCCTCGCTCTGCCCATGGCTTGCCGCTGCACTCACCGGATAGTGCCGAGGTGGTCTGAGGAGAGATCCAGTGGCATTATCTGAATACTGTAGTGCCGCTGAATCTCTCTCTCAGCGTTCTTATCCAGCTAAGCTCTGTGGTTATCTGCATAAGGGCCTTTGAAAATTGACCCCAAAGAATATACAGTTCCATAAATATATCATTAAGGTTATCATAAGAAAAACAACCACACCTTATATTTTTTTTGAGGAACAACAAAACGTCGTAAGTGTTTTTCAAATCCTCTGGAAGCCTATTCCAAAGAGCTAGGCCCACACATGAGAAAGAGCGCCTTTGATTTCAATCAGAGCACCTTGCGAGCATCATCTTCCATTGCCTAAGACACATACTTAAGGGTCAATTTAGTTAGTCATGTTAAAAGCTTATGACGTGTTAATTGTATTTAATTAACATGTTACAGTAGTTTGCCATTATGAGGCCAAATCAGACGGAGCCTGCATTAAAAAACTCTGTTGCATGTGACGCAGCCCATTCTTATACAAATGGAATAAAGCAGCTTGCAATATACTTCGAAAGCTGCATTATTCTGGGAAAGTTTGTAGTACATTTAGGAACACTGGCATGCGAACACAGGAACCGATGCTCCCAGGGATAGAGTTAAAGGACCAGCAACCAGAAATAAAAAACAGGTCCCTCTCAGCTACAACTAATCCCTGGTGGCCTAATGTCAAAGGGCCTGCTCCTATTCCAGGACTCCTTGTCTTCCCCACACACCCTGATGCATACAAATGTTTAAAACAACACCCCCGCCCCCTGTGGGGCACCCTACCTTCTCTCTATCCTGCCTATACTTACTCTTATGGCTCTGGGGTGAGGTATGAGAACAGGAGTTTCTCTTACCCCAGTAGTGCTATTCTTCAAAATGGGGTATCAGAAAGTCTATTGGAAAGTACTGATAGGAGTCAGACAGGCAAGAAAGGATTTGTTGCCTTTGGCACCCCCTTTCTGTCTTGGGCTTATGTGCTGGCAGACTCAAGGACTGACTCAAAGGCACAGTGTGGCACCCAGGGCAGTCACCTTGTTAATGCCCTGCCTGCAGCCTGCTATCTGCAAACTTGCCTTATTCTATCCTTCCATAGCTTCTCCTTTACTTTGCCTACCACTGATGTCAAAAGTTAACTGGCTGGTAGTTCTCTGCTCATTGTTCTCCTCCTTGGGGAGCAGCAGCACATCTGCTCTTCAGTCTTCAGGAACTTCTCCTGTGGCAGGTTCAGTCAATATCTTCGTTAGTTCTTTCAGTACTTGGAGATATTCCCCATTGGGTCCCACAACCTTCTCTACTTTCATGGGTGCCCCAATAACAGCAGCTATGGATACCTCTCTATCAACAATGAGCTGCTTGGCTGAAGACCGAACAAAGTTTAGGTCAACTATTCAGAGGGTTACCAGGAGTCGACACCGACTCAACGGCCCTTAACAACATTGCCTTGAAGACTATCTCCTCCTCAAATGGGATATATTCATGCCTACTCTACCCCTTATATTCTTGTCATTTGCTTTTGACCCATTTTCCTCTCCTCTTAGTGTGAAGACCCATCAGAAGTATTTTGCTTAAAATATCTGCTTTCTTCTATATCATCTCTTCTGTCCTCCCCTTTAGTTCTTACTAGCTCCTTTTAGTCTTTTTTTATTTATTTACTCAGCTTTGATATACCACTCAACACCATAGGTCTCAAGGCAGTAAGGTGAAATGAAATAAAATCTCAGTAAAAATAAGCAAGTATTAAAATCCATAACAAATCACCCCCCATAAATGCAAGCAAGGCAATTTAAAGGCAGACATAAATAACCATCTTTCACTTACTTTCTAAAATGCAAGTTGTCACCCTTTAGGCAAAATTTGAATGGCAGCATATTCCACACTGTTGGGCCAAATATCCTCAAAGCTCATTTCCTGATAGTGGGCAATTTTGGCCTCAGACTCGTAATGAACAGCAGTGCTTAAGAGAAGTATCTCCGTGTCCTAGCTAAGACATATTCAGACAAAAAAACTACTGTACCTGAATGTAACTTACCTTGAACTTCTGAGAAAAAGCATAAACTAAATCCAATTTTGACTTGAGTTGCTTTTCCTCCCACAGGTCTTTTGCACTTCGGAGCACTCACAGCACAGGTGACCTCTTGGAGAGCTCTGATGACCTTCAGGAAGTTGATTACAAGAGCAGTGCTATGGTCTTCCCTCCTGACAGGAGATCCTCTCGGGCCTCCACCGTGTCCAGTGCGAACAACCGACACAGCAGTGCGACCAGCACAGCGTCTCAGGTGGCGGGTGCCAGGGCCCAGGTGACTACCTTGAGCTTAGTTTTCGCCTTTACTTTACAAACCTACTCTTGGAGGACAGATGGGCTCCAGAGGAAAAAGTAAATATTGTTTTAAAATGCATTTTGAAAATTGAAAAGTGGGACAGGGTTATAAATAATCATATTTATAAAACTCTAGCAGTCAGTCTACAGCATTATACCATGGAAATCAGGCACTTAAAGATGAAAGAAATACATAATTCTACTTTCATATACAAATGCCCTCCTTTTTGGTCTTCCAAAAATATCTTGTCTGTTAACTTGTTCCGAGGTTCCTTCTACACTCTGAGCAAGTCATGATTACTGTATCTCCTCGTATCACTCTTTTACCATTTATCCCCTTTCACGCTGCTGTGATATACTAAGAGCTAATAATAATTATTTTGTGTGTCTAGCATGGAGGAATAGCACACTGGTTAGAGTAAAGGGTTAGGAACCAGGGAAACCCAGCGACCTTGGGCAAATCACTTAACTCACCCTTGCCTGAGGTACAAAGTTAGACTGTGAGCTCTTTGAACAGGGAAGCACCTACTGTACCTGAATTTAATTTTCCTTCAACTACTACTGAAAAGGCTTGAACTAAATCCAAAATAAAATAAAGTAAGGTAAGACCTTATAATCCACCTGCCAGAATAAGAAAAGTCAAAACACCTAATCTGAATACTGTTGCTGCGAGGGTATTTTTGTAGGTTCATCAAACAAATAAGCAGAAACCAGTCTCCACACAGTAACTGTGTTCAGAGTAACTGATGGACCGGCAGCATAAGAAGGAAAACAGGAACCCCTAAGGACGGGGTACATCCAGATCTAAGACACATTAGAAAACAAGGTGCCTCTGACAACTCAAACACAAGATGCCCTTTCCAGAGTATAATCATAGCACAATTTAAGAAAAACATTTTTAGCAGTATAAATGGGTTTCAGAATAGTAGCAAAGATATGGCAAGACATGTACTGCTGTTTCATACTCACACATTTCAAGGGATTGACATCAATGTGGCCTTGTCCTTATACCGGAAAGATGCAAATATACAGGATAAAAATGGATGCCCTGGTGTGGAATAGTGCTTCAGGACAGAGTAAACATTATAGTGTCATTTTGCATTTTAGCTGTTGGAATGCTGGTGAGCCCACCTAGTTGTGAGCAGTACCACATCCCAAATAAAGCAAAGGTTACCACTTCAATGTGCTTAGGCCACAGTAACTGTCATGTAGAACAGAGGTCCGCTACAGACCTATCAACAATATACAATACCCTTCCGGACAAAGTTGCTCCCAGCTTCTGAATGTTTTTGGGCTTTGCTTCTGTTTCTCACAAATTGCGGAAAGTTTAGGTGTCCAACATAGGTTGGCTCTCCAGGTTATTTGAAAGAGAAGTTGCAGTAGTATTCCCTATCAGGGTCATTGTGCTTTGTGCAAGAACATCTTTTGTCACCCTCAGATCAAGATATATTCATACAGCTAAAAAAGTTGTTTTCTTGTTGACTCTTGTTAGTAAGTGCTGTCAAGTCGATTTTGACTCAGGGCATCCCAGATGGTAGTTGATACCGAGTCAGTTGACACTGGGATAAAGTATAGAGTCTGAGATTGTCGAGCAGATGGGGAAGCTGATCCCTTTGCTTTGATATGTTTTCTGCTTTTTTGCTGCTTTTGTTGATTGCATGTTTGTGTTTTGATTTTATGTGTAGTTCGCTTTAATGTTGCATTTTAATTGTTTTTTTATGCTTTGAATTTATATATTTTTATCAGAGTTGTACGCCACTTAGAGCTTTTGGTAATGGTGGTTTATAAATAGAAATAAGTATAACAGTGATGCCTGGTGTTGAAAGCATAAAAATAATCCATCAGGCATTTCTGCTGACATTATAGCTCTAGGCTTTGTTCGCAGTCCATTAATTAGATGCACGATGGTGAATATACTGGAAAGTGATCTGTTTGCTTTTGGATTGAAGTGTGGAAGCATCACCTTCATACTTGTATTTTGATAATGTTGATGAAAAATCATTGCACCCACTGTCCCCCTTCCTCTCTGCTCTTCACACAAGTGCATGAGTCTCAAAACACAACACATCCAGATATGGGGTATTAAGACATTCTAGGCTCTACCTCATTGTGTGAGGGATGGTCATGAGTTAAACCATTTTGCACATGCTACAGAATAGATATTGCAATACATAGTTGTGTTATAAAATTGTAGACTAGGGAAAAAATAAGAAAGTATACAGGCAGCAAAATGGTCTTACTCATGGTTGTGGAGGCCGCCGGCAATATCTGCTACACTGCCTCCCTCCCTGATCTCGAGCCGCTGGGGGCGGATAGCATAAATGAGGGGGAAGGAATGCCAAAGTGGAGTTGTGAGGCCTACCTGAGTCAGTCTCCCTGCTAAGACTCAACCGCTCTTAAGGCAAGGCTGTGTCAGGAGCTGTAAGTGAGTCTACAGACTTCCGCTGTCTATGTTTGTCCCTTATTTGTTTTACATTAGAAAATTAAAAAAGGCAATAAAGTAGGAGCAGCCGAGGCTAGGCACATCCTTGGCAAATTGTTAAGGCAACTGGACTGACCCTCATGGTCAGACATTGCCTCCTCCCCTTTGACGAGTAGTCCAGACCAGAGGAAGTCTCCTACGTGTTCCCAGGACCGCTGGAGTAGCTGAACTGCTACTGTCCTCGAGCCCGGAGCAGCAGCTAGTCAGGAGCTGTACAAAACTCAACCACTATCTGCTGAGACAGAGAAAATACTGACTAGTGCCCCTAGCTGTATTGGCTAAGGTTGACACCCTGGTCACAGCAGTGATCAAGAAGACTCCAATCCCAGTGGAAGGGGGTAGCTCTATGGGATCCCCAGGATCACAAAGTGGAGAACCTGTTGAAGATGGCCTTTTCCGTATCTTCCCTAATGGTACAGATGTCCACTTGTGGAGTCTTGACTTCCCATGCCCTGGTCCGGTGGATACAGCTCTTGCCGGAGGACTCTGATGTAATAAATTAACTCAAATGCTCAATTGTATCAATACGGAACCAAAATCTTCTATTGTCCCTTATGGTTATTCTAAAACATATATCTGCGTTCTTACTTTCATTGAAGGTCTCAGACTTTTTTTGGCACTCTTTTTCAGACTTATAACATGTCTAATGCTAGTGCCTATTAACATCAACAACCTTCAGCAAACCTTTTCAAGTGATTAAGAAAACGGATGGAGCTCTTTTCTTATTCCATAATATTATGCCATATAAGCTACTATTAAGATTTAACCTTAACTTTCCTGATGTTATCTTCAAACTTCAGCAAACACTTAGTGTATGTTTAAATGCTCTTCAATGCGCTCCCATCGCGCTTTCTGATCCCACATGATTCACGTTGCTTTCGATCAAGTTAACCATCTTCATCGTACCAGTTCGGAGGTCGCACACAGCCCTTTCGTGGTGCCCGACAGTCCCAGGACTCCATTGGAGGTTCCAAGAAGTCCACCAGCCCCTCATCCTGCTCCTCTCGCTGACGGATCAGGGGCCTATTCCGAGGTGCTGTGGATCAAGAAGGCACCTCCACCTATTTCACCAGGAATCGGCTCACATCACTTTGGACACCTGGGTTTTAAGGTCGTCTGTCACGGCTACGCCCTTGAGCTTGGTTGGCCTATTCATGATATCTCCCTGTGACTCCAACCTCAAGCGCTGAGTGCTTCGCAACATGATCCAGCACTTGATCCTCTTGCAAGCACTGGTTCCTGTCCCGGAAGAAGAGCGCAGACTGGGGTACTACTCCATCTACTTTGTGGTCCCAAAGAAGGATGGGACCTTCTGCCCGATTCTTAACCTACAAGGAGTCAACCGGAGCTTATGCACTCCCCGCTTTCGCATGGAAATGATAGGGGCTGTTGTTCAGGCTGTTTGGCTGGGAGAGTTCCTGGTGACATTGGATCTCATGGAAGCATATCTCCACATCCTAATTCACAAAGATCATCAGTGCTTTCTCCGGTTCATCTTGCTGGGTCAACACTTCCAGTTCTGTGCTCTTCCCTTTGGCTTGGCAACCGCTCTATGGACCTTCTCCAAAATCATGGTCATGGTAGCAGCAGTGCTCCGGTGCGAAGGCATCTGTGTCCATCTGTATTTAGATGATTGGCTCATCCATGCCAGAATATATGCTGACATGGAGCACACCATTCGGCATGTGACTCAGTTTCTGGAGCATCTTGACTGGATAGTCATCTACCTTGCCTCATCCCTTCCCAATGACTGAACTTTCTTGGAGTGCACTTCGATGCCTGCATGGGCAGAGTAGCCCTTACGGTGCAGCACTGGCACAAATTTTGGTGTAAGCTACAATACGTCAGTTTCAGCAGTTTCCCGCTCCTGGGTTTGGGACTACTGGCAGCTCCTGGTGACAGTGGCGGCAGCCTTAGATGGTGGTGCATGGTCCCAGGCACATATGTACCCTCTTCAGTATGCCCTTCTGAGTCGCAGGTCCCCCCTTTCCGAGGATTTCAAGAACAGGCTTCCCTTACCCCTGAGTGTACGTGCCAGCCTCCACTGGTGGGCCTCATGCAGAAACATGTTATGGGGAACTCTACTGTAGCAATTGGATTGGCTAGTAGTCACCACCGATGCCAGTCTCTCTGGCTGGGGAGTCCACTGCCTCCATCATTCCACATAGGGCACATGGTCACCATTGAAGGTGGGCTGGCCTATCAACCAGCTGGAGGTGCGGGCTATCCGCCTAGCCCTTTGCCACTTCCAGACTCTACTCCAGGGTAGAGCAGTGCGGCTGATGTCCAACAATGCTACTGCAGTGGTCTGTGTGAATCGCCAGGGTGGCACAAAGTGTGTGGGTGTAACTTCTATTCCCCTGGACCGAGCACCATCTCCAAGCTCTCACCGCACCAGCACATTGCGGGAGAAGACACTGTCCAGGCCAATTATCTCAGCCACCATCACTTCGACTCGAATGAGTGGGAGATAGCCTCGCTGGGGCTTGCTTCTACTGGATCTCATGGTGACCTCGATGAACATGAAGGTTCCAGCCTTCTTCTCCAGGCAGAGATCTCCAGGATCTCAGGGCATGGATGCATTGGTCCAACCTTGGCCTGGCCAGTGGATCAGCTCTTTTATGATTTTCCACCATGGCCAATGATTTGCAGGGTCCTCTGGCATGTGGAACGACACCCCTATCTGGTCATTCTCATGGCTCCTGATTGGGCCCGTCATCCCTGGTATGCAGACCTCTTACGTCTGCAGGTTGTGCACCCGCTTCCTTTGGGGGTGCAGAGGGGACTTCTGCGGCAGGGCCCTGTCCTGATGAATGACTCGGGTCCCTTCTTGCCTATGGCTTGGCTTTTAAAAGTGGCGATTGATGCACTGGGGGTATTCCCCCGCAGTGGTGGTGATGCTCCTTAGGGTGCATCGCCGGTCCACATCGCTTGCCGATGCCTGGGCCTGGCATCTTTTTGAGTGCTGGTATGGTCAATGTTCAATCTCTCCCTGGCGTGCAGTGTTGGACTTCTTGCTGGACAGATTTCAGAAAGGTCTAGCGAGCAATTCCCTGCAAGTGCAGCTGGAAGCCTTGGCTGCTTTTCAAGGGGCTGTCCAGGGTTGATCCCTTGCTGCTCATAGGGATGTGAATCACCTTCTAAAGGGAGTTCATGCCTTGTGCCCTCCGCTGTGGCTGGTGGTCCCACCTGTGCCTCTCCATCATTTTATGGGTGCTAGTGGAGGTCCCCTTCAAGCCCTTGCAACAAGCTATTCTCAAGGACATCGCCTTAAAGGCTGTCTTGCTCATTGCCATAACCTCTTCCCACCACGTCTCAGAGCTCCAGGTTCTTTCGTGTCTGGACCCCTTTCTATCAATCTCCTCAGAAGAAGTCTCTTTATGACCGGTGCCTTCCTTCTTCCCCAAGGTCTTGATGCCTTTCCATGTTAATCAGGAAATTTTCTTGCTGGGTCTTTTCCTGGAGCTGTGCTCAGGGAAGGACAAGGCCCTGCGGAAGTTGGATGTCTGCAGGGTTCTCATGCATTATTTAGAGGTCACGAAGGTCTAACAGTTGAAAGGCAATCTGTTTGTTCTCTTTGTGGGGCCTCACAAGGGACATGCAGTGACCAAGGCCACCTTGGGTCACTAGATAAAGGAGGTCATTTATTTGGCCTACATCTTGTCAGGTAAGGCGGTGCCTCTCGACCTGAAAGTACATTCAACCCGTGCACAAGTACCTTCCTGGGTGGAGTTCTCTGGAGAGGCCCCTGTTGACATTTGTGGGGCAGCCAGCTGGTCCTCCTTGTTGACATTTGTGTGGCATTATCGCTTGGATGTGCAAGCCCGTACGGCAGCCTGGTACAGCAACCTGGTTCAGCGCACAGGTGCTATCTGCTGCACTGTCAACCTGCCCTCTAGGGGAGTAACTTTGGTACTGCCCTCTGGTGCGGACTAGTCTAGCAGAAGTGCTCTGGAAGGGGAAATTTTACTTACTGATAATTTCCTTTCCTGGAGCTCTAATAGACCAGTCCAAGGCCCGCCCTGGTGGAACTTCACAGGTCTGTCATCTGGATTCGACTCAGTCTTCTGTTTGTATATAGTTCCCCTTTTAGAATGGTTAATGGAGCAACTGGGGATAGAGACCTTTTGATGGACTTGGTAGGAGGTCCATTGCTTGTTATGTTAATACTGACTAGTGCCCTTGCTGCACTAGCTAAGGTGCCAGTGATGATGTCATGGCACTGTTTTGGCGTTTTCTCTGTCTCACATCTACTGGTTGGGGGAGTTAACCCTCTGGTCTGGACTGGTCTAGCAGAGCTCCAGGAAAAGAAATTATCAGGAAGTAAAATTTCCCCATATAATAGTAGACTAGGGAAAAAAGGAGAAAGAATATCACACCCAATATTTTATTTATATCCTGCTTTTCACTGTGTCAAAGCAGTCAATTGGGGGATACATTTAACATGAGGGGATATGAGACACACACACTAATACATACAGGGAACATGGGCATTGGAGGGTTAAGTGGCTTGCCCAAGACCACAAGGAGTGCCTATAGGACTAGAAATCCCAATCCCTCCGGCCTGAGATTGCTGTCCCCAGGTGGGACTTGAACCCCTGACCCTCCGGCCTGAAGTACCTTGTCCTAACCACTAGACCACGCCTCCCTGTTTTGATAACTATTTAAACATAACCAGTACTATATATTCAGTAACCTCATTATGAGCCTACCCCAAAATCTTGTTTCTATAATTTTGAATTGCATCTTGGCCAGCATATATTGGAAAAATCTAATTGAGGAAGGTTAACAGAACAATTTGACTTGTCCGATTAGTTTTGAATAGTCCTTATGTTTAATGCAAAGTTAGTGCTCAGACGTCAGAAGTATGTGTTTGGTATGGACCCCCCCCCCCCCCTCACTCTGTATCTTCTTCTGTCCCCCTGCAGGGTCCCTTTAGTACCATTCTCTCCTCTATGACCCCCCAGCCGGAGTTCTGGTGGCTGCAGAATGACAGCTCTTTCTGCTAACAGTAAGGCCTCTGTCAGTGCCGCTGGATTTGCAAGTTAATTGGTGATGCCAGTATTGAGTACTAAGCAAAAAAAAAAAAGGGCATGGGGGGAGGAAGAAGGATAGAAGGAAAAGGGAAAGCTTTTTCTTGAACCTTTTTTAAAGTGAAACTCTAGTTTGAAGTCCTCTTTGGAGAAAAGGCATGAACACGACCTTCAATACATGAGGAAAGCCAATGGGGGAATCTGCAGAGGAGCATGAGAGAAGTCATCAGGGTGGATGAAAAGAGAACAAGAAAGTGAGAATGGAAGGCGTGGAATATGGAGTACAATAAGATACAAGAGAATGAGGACAGAGAGGCTACGTCATAATGAAAGGCAGTATATTATTTTATGCAGCCTGGCTCTCATAGGAGATGAGGAAGGCCCAGAGGGAGACATTAAAGTGAATTGTAGAAAAAAAAGGTAAGAAGGTTTTGGTGGATGGGTGAGGCAAAATGTTCCAAGGCTTTCACTGGAATGACACATAAATACCAAAACACTAAAAAAGAAAAAGTCTGCATCAAAAGGGTATCTTTATATAAAAAACATGTTTATTTGGTGTATCACCAAAATGAAGCAGAGGCAGGGGAAATAGAAGCAACAGCAAAACAATAAGTCGAGATTCCTAAAGGAAAGTCCTTATCTCAAGTCCTAAATTCAGACCAGGCTCCTTTAGTCTAACGCCTCTTTCAGAGCACTGGCAGGACATTCTCTTTTCTTTTGTTCTTTAGGGTCCCAGGATGAGTACCCCAAACATTTCCAGGTGATCCTGCCAATATACTCACAGGAAATGGTCCTTTTAAAACTTCCAAGTTCATTGGTCAGCACACTAGAGAAATGTTAGAAGATTCAACACCCTGGACTCTCAATTAGAAAAATCCCCAAATCACTTCACAAGAAAGATCTCCTGTGGGGAGGCAAATCACTTAAAAATATACTGTAGCAGCAGATAAGCATGCAATAAATAAAACCAGGAGTCTTTTCAAGGATCCAAGCCAGTTTAATGTGCACAGGCTCAAGCAATAATCAATTTCAAAATGGCTGAGCAATGGTTTCTAGCAAAACAACAACTTTTATACCGTTCTTCTCCATTCTAGACATAGGCAAACTTTTCATTGGTCCCAGTAACCCCTCTCACCCATCTATTGGTCCCGGTACCACTACATAGCTATCCAATGAGGACCTTTGACTGGGCTCAGCACCTGGTTGCCCCCCTTCCAGTCCCAATTACAATGGTCAGTTCACTAACTTTGATACTTCTCTCCTCCAAGGTCGCTATCCAGCTGGAATATGAGTGAGAGTGGGGCACTGTAACCTTGCTTTCTGCAGAGTTAATTAATTCCATAGAAGCTGTGCTCTCTTATCAGTACCAATTAGAGCTGTTTTCTGTCTTTTCTAAGTTTCGTTTCTGCTTAGCTATGTTCAGTTAAGCTGAGTTACGTTTCAATTCTATGGTGTCATCATTCAGGGGGGTTTTCATTCCTCTGGGCCTAACTACAGGCTTCAGGTCAAGCTGCTTAGGCCTGTCTGTTTAGTTCAATTAGCATGGATCATAGGCCTTCGCCTACCACATTCCCCCCTTTGATTATTCTCAACCGCAAGTGAGAAAGGGTGAGAATCAAATCACATAATACTAGGTAAAGATATCACTCTGTGGTATAGGGTAGTAGTTTCACATAGCTAGTATCTTTGTAGCTGCCTTATTCTCTACAGTGTTAATAACTGAAGTTATCATTCGCAAGCAAAGTGGCAAGAAACAAGGGAGCAACAAGCAGATAGTCAAAGTCCATAGTTTGGCAAGAGTGGGTAAAAGAACTAAAGGAATTAGAAGGTTCAGGAGCATTTATGCCGGACCACCAAGATGTCTTCTTTGTTGTGCTGTTGTAAAACTTCTGATTTAGACAGTCCAGCTGTCCGATCTTCATAGCAAATTGTGGTCCGGTGCGAACAAAACACAAACTGTCAACAATGGGGTGGGCCAATACCCACTCACTAGTAGTATTATGTAAATCAGTCTGATTGTAGGGGATGGAGTAATTCAGTTCTTGCGTCTCCCAGGGCCACTGATCTCCCATCTTAGTTCCTCCACAAAAGAAACAGTCAGAAGTGTGGAGACTAGATGCTATTGCTCCAGCAAGTTCAAGAAACAAGTTCTGGGAGGCATGAGGAGTTGCAACGGTGGCTTGCATAGCCTTGTAGAAAGTCAAGATCTAGAACAACTTTTGGATCGGAGAGTATACCAATGCAAGTATAGGAAGAATGATAAAACAAGGTCCGAGTGACCTTCGGTCCAGTTCATGTTGTACTTATACAGGCTGCCCAGGGAGGTAAGGTAAGGCAAAAGTCATCTCAAAGCACCCCAAGGCTGCTGCCAGAATAAAACAATAATAAGGATTCACAATGAGCACAGTCTCTGGAAAATTGGTGGAACTGTCGACTTCCACAACAGATAACAGATGTAGGGTTGATTGTAGATCCTCAAGCTTCTGCCGTACGTAGACCTACCAGCTTTGTGGCAGAAGTAGGGCTGTAGATTCCAAAGTATCACTGTCCTCTGGGATGTCTCAATTTCTTACAATATCATAGCATAGTCTCTTAGGCTATTATTGCTTCCTTAGAGCAGTTCACTCTTTAGGAGATCAAAACAGTCTTTTCAGAGTATTTAAACACAGTCTCTTAGAAGATTCAATTTCTTAACACAACACAGTCTCTTTCTGATGATTGCAGTTTTTTTTTCCTCCAGATGCGAAGCTTACTTTCAGATAAACAGACAGTCTTGAAATAGTGCAGTTTCTGAGGGACCAATAAGTCTTAGGTCCGTGGCTGTTATCGTAGGGTGAGGCGCAATGGAGTCTCAGGATGCTGTACAGTAGTCCAGTGATCAGGTTCAAAAGCAGCTGCTGGCTTTACTCGACTATAATGGATCCATGGTTCGAATTCTGCGACTTTTACTGCAGTTGGAGTTGACAGGATGACAACATAGGGTCCCTTCCAATGCAGGGCTAACGGTATCCTTCTCCACTCTTTGATCCACACCGAGACTCCAGGCTTGAAAGGATGCAGGGGTTCAGGCAAATTGATGGGTGATCGATTTTGTACCCAGGTATGAAGACTCTGCAAAACAGAACTTAAAACCAATAGTTCTTGTCTAATAATTTCAGATCCTATCTGTCTCACATCCCCTTTTATTTCCTATACAATAGGCAGGGGTTGCCCATACAGAATCTCAAAAAGGGGAAACTCCTAAAGACTTAGCAGGGGCTAAGTATATCCTAAGAAGGGCTATGGGAAGAACCTGGGGCCACTTCAGGTAAACCTCTTGGCAAAGTTTGGACAACTGAGATTTCAGGGTTCTATTCATACATTCTACTTTTCCTAAATTCTGAGATCTATAGGCAGTATGTATCTGTTAATATCAATATCTTGGGGCTATACTTAATGGACTTGCTTCCTAAGGTTATCCACCCTCATTCTTTGTACAGGGCCCCATGTGCATGCAAGGTTGTAAGGGCATACTTGGAATCTGGGTATACATTTAGACAGGGCTCTTTTCCTATTGTTAGTGCTCTAGTGAGGGCTATCAGTTCAGCTTTCTGTGGTGAAGTTTCTGGGGCCAGGGCTGAGGACTCAGCTACCAAATCAGGGGTCACCACTGCATATCTAGCACAACAATGTCTATTGATGATGAAACTGCCTTCAGCCACAAAGAAAGTCTGTTCAGGGTTCTCCAGAGGGACATCAGTCAAATCCAGGCGGCTTGAGAATACAGTGTCCATAATTTCTAAACAGTCATGATCAGGTGATAAAGACTAACTGATAACAACATAGCAGGATTGAAAGCTTGACTGACCCTTCAGTTGTATCTGGGGTTTTCACACAACATACTCTAATACTTCAACATTCATAGATTTGTTAGCTAGTAGTTTCCTTTGTATTTCATATTGGTTAGAACAGAGTGTGGTACAGTAACTTGAAGATTCTGTCTCAAAGGGATTTTTCTTTTAGTTTTTGCTTACTAGGAAGGCTGTAGCTGTAACAGCTTCTCAAATAAGGTCCAAGAGATTGAGTCAACACTCCTAGAACATTTCCTTGTGACTCATGAACATAGAGACTGAAAGGTTTTCTGGACATCTGGTAGACCCAGAATTGGTGACAACATCAGAGTGTTTTGTTTTTCAAAGATCAAAAGGCTGCATCCTGTTCAAGTCCCCATTCCAATGCAGACTTTTCCATTCCTTTGATAGCTTGATACAACGGTTTTGCTAGCAGCGCAAAATTGGGGATCCATATACAACATACTCTGTGGCACCCAAGAAGGCTCTCACTTGCCTCCTGGTGGTTGGAGTAGGAATACTGCATACAGCTTCTTTGCATTCTGGTCCCAGGCGTCGAATTCCGCTGGACAACTGGAATCCTAGGTGTTTAACTTGTTGGACATAATTGCACCTTGGCTCTTGAGACTTTGTATCCAGCCTCATTAAGAAGGTGCAAGAGTTCACTGGTGGCTTGTAGACATTCACTTTCTGAAACAGCAGCTATCAGCAGATCGTCCACGTATTGCAGTAGAATTCTTTCTCCTGGAATTACTGGATAACTTGTCAAATCTTTTGCTGAGTGAGGCGAGTTCTTGAATCCTTGATGTAATCTTGTCCAGGTGCGTGGGCCCCGCCTTCCTGTAGTGGGGTCATGGGC
The DNA here is from genome assembly GCA_033557465.1 of Ichthyophis bannanicus. Taxonomy (NCBI): domain Eukaryota; kingdom Metazoa; phylum Chordata; class Amphibia; order Gymnophiona; family Ichthyophiidae; genus Ichthyophis; species Ichthyophis bannanicus. Next base: position 1,001,079,310 of record CM066031.1, read on the forward strand.
TAAGCGTATGCAGAAAAACATTTTTTAAGTCCAGAATGATGAAATGTATAGCTTCAGCAGAGATCAGTTCCAAGAGAATATAAGGATTTTGGTACCACTGGTTGTATAGTTTCAGCTGCATCATTCATTCTACTTAGATCCTGCACTGGGCGGTAGCCACCTGTCCCAGGCTTCTTGACTGGCTTGAGGGTGACAATGACAGGGGCTATGTTCTTCGCTAGGCCAGGTGGATTATCTTCTGCCCATACTCCAGGTGGGGCTATAAGGTTGGTAGGTATACAGGAACTTGTTGACTTGACTGGAGGTGTGCTATAGAACTGCCACTCCTCTTCTCGGGGAACAGTCAGCACCATCAATCCAGCAGGTTTTGGGTTTACAGTCATTTGCATTTCTCCCTCTTCAGCAAAGGATATCTGTGCCTGAAGCTTTGCAAGCAGATCTCGGCCCCAAAAGTGGAATAAGGCACTCAGGCATATACAGGAACTGGTGCATTATTTTCTGTCCCCCTAGTTCACACATGCGGTTCTGCAGGAAAGGCTTTGCGGACTTAGCCCCAGTAGCTCTGATAATGGTGATGCATCTGGCCTAGTCTTTATCCATGCTGTAGCCCTCTTTAGCTGCCACTTACTTTATAGCTACTTCCTTCTCCTACTAGAACATTGTGCTTGGTTTATTGTTTTATGACTCTGCAATCAAGTACTCCCTCCTCCCCTCCTGGGGAGGAGTCAAGATACGGGCATTCACTTCTCTAATGTCCTTCTCCTCTGTAATGGGCGCACTCACACCCAGTTTTCACTTCCTCTGCTCCTTTGATTAGGAAAACCTCCTCCACATCATTCAACTAAAATATCAGCAAAAAGATCTGTTCTCTTTTTCCATCTTACAATTTTTACTTTTTCTGTCCCTCTTCAACAATCCACATACTTTCTGATCAACTTTCATTTAACTATCATGCCCGCAAATTCATCCAGTTTTCTGTTAATTTCTGTTCATTAGTTCAATCAAGTCCTAAAACTTCTCAGTGTATAATGCAGTTTTTTTTCAGTTCTAAACAAGTCTGGTCAGCTGACTTTCACTTCTGGTCCAGAGGGGGTGCACATCCCCCTGCTGCGGAGGTGGCTGGCAAACTAGGGAATCTGCAGGGAGGAGCCCCCCCCCCCCCCCCTCCTGGGCTCTGTTTCTCCTAGCAACGCTCTATCCAGGAGGGTTTTTTTTTTTTTTTTTAAGGATCCACTTCTCTGCTGTGGGCACATTAGTTCACGCCCACCGGGGGGGTGGCATCATCGGTGGACTGGGCCCCATCCCCCCCTTAAGCACTCTGAACGGAGCTACTTACAGAGAGAGAAACTGATGGGACTGGATATCTAGAGATTCTGGGGCAAAATATGGTGAACAGCAGAAAACACTCCCTTTCACATAGCATTCCTAATTGGGACAGAGACATTTGATTACCATAGTCTTCAGTAAATCCCTTACTGAAATTCTTGATCATACTTGAAAAGACACTCATTAAAAAAACCTTATTACCGTAAACATAAGCTTAAATTGAGCACAGACATACAATTTAGATACAGTTCTTAAAATATCTTATAGAGAGAACTATAGTTATCTGTTACGTATGACTAAAATTAAATTTTTTAGCGAACTAACTGCCAGCCGTAGTCTGCATCTGCAAAAGAAAATATTATTTTATTTTTATTAAATCTTACAGTTCAGAAAGCAGATATTCAAGAGACATGAAACGAATACTTTTCCATGGCTGTGGTGGATATCTAAAATGCATATACACCCTCTTTTTTGTTTTGTTTTGTTTTGTTTTTAACAATAAATATGTCTTCTATCAGGTGCTTGCCACAGTAAATCAGGTAATAACGTCTTGGAATTTTAAAACAAATGAATTTATCTTGAATTGTAAAGGTCGTCATTAGTCACTAGTACAGATTTCAAAGATAAAATCCTAACACAATTTTCTTATTCACTCAGAATTTAAACCATTCATTCTCAGGTTGCAATCTGATACACTTCCAACCCAGAATGCCGCACCATCCCCCAAGGTTCTTAACCTCTATTTTTGAGGGACAAAGGAAAAACACTTTATTTTCTCTCTCCTGTCTGTGTCCGTTAGTTTTGAAACAACAGATATACTTCCTTTATTTTAAACAAGCAAGAGACTGCTCAATCGGGAACGGCTGTCTCATTCCCTAGTAAGCTGTGTGAGCCACACCCCTCCACTCACTGGAAACGAAATGATCACAGTTTCACAGACACACAGAGACATGCTAGCAAGAATCATTTAAATCAGTGTCAAGTCGTGATCTAATAATTACTTTGTAGGTTTATAAGTCAAAGGAAATAAACCCAAAAACAGTTTGCTTAGTTTATCATTTCTGAAAGGTAACAATAAAAATACAGACAAAGCAGAGAATATAACTAAAAACAGTTTACGGAGCTCCGATGAGGTTAATTCGACCTTCAAAACTAAAATTCTGACTAAATATTCCTATCGAATGGTATATAATACCTGACCATAGTAGAAGGAACATCACCATTAAAACACAGTGAATAATTGCCCTAAAATAAGCTCCAATTAGCAAAGCAGCAGAACGTTGAAAACATGCCTTCATAGGGTTAAAAGGCACCTCTGCAGCAGACACGCCCCTTGTCAGCCTCACACTTACTGTAGGAAAGAACTGACTAAGTGAGACATGGTCTTGATTTTTCAGCGAGTCAAGCGGTAAATTGTCATAAATTACCCAACTGAATATAATCTTACATTAAACTAGAAGGGGAACTCGTGATTTTAACAGATACCAAACAAACAAAGACACATAGAATCACAAACATGCTAGCATTTAGCAACGTATCCCAAAAACAGCCCAGTCCTGTCTCTTCTGACTAGGCTATCAAAATCATGATTCTCTATAACAGCTGTACCTCGCGACTACTCATGCAAGGATTTTCAAACAAATTTTCCCCACGCATACTCATGTAGGGACCTCGCGCATACTCATGCGAGGTTGACTTAAGTCTTACCAAACAAGAAGGACGATGGCTTCACCTCGCGCATACTCATGCAAGGTTAATAGGACCGCCCTTGAGAGGGGATCAGTGCTCTCTTTTCCAAGTTCCAAGTTCTCGAGATTACAAGTTACAAGTTTCAAATTCTTACTAAAAGTTTCACAAGTTTCAAACTGCAGTTCTAACTCATCTGTCTAGACAGGTTTTCAAAACTATACTTACCGGATCCGGTCCCCGATACTTCACTAGCTTCTGAGTTGGATCCTGGACTCCCCCGGGTCGGAGGTGTTGGCCAGCTGGACCCAGTGCCCGCCGAGGCCAGGCAGAACCCCCTCCGATACAAGAGGATCGGTGGGCCCAGGGAAATTCCCCTGCGTCGGATTGGCATGGTTCCAACTGGACCAAACCTCAAGGCGAATTACGTGGATTTATTCACTTGAACACCATCCACCACTCGCACTTCCAGGCCGAACGCACCAAGAAATGTAGCAGCAGATAAGCATGCAATAAATAAAACCAGGAGTCTTTTCAAGGATCCAAGCCAGTTTAATGTGCACAGGCTCAAGCAATAATCAATTTCAAAATGGCTGAGCAATGGTTTCTAGCAAAACAACAACTTTTATACCGTTCTTCTCCATTCTAGACATAGGCAAACTTTTCATTGGTCCCAGTAACCCCTCTCACCCATCTATTGGTCCCGGTACCACTACGTAGCTATCCAATGAGGACCTTTGACTGGGCTCAGCACCTGGTTGCCCCCCTTCCAGTCCCAATTACAATGGTCAGTTCACTAACTTTGATACTTCTCTCCTCCAAGGTCGCTATCCAGCTGGAATATGAGTGAGAGCGGGGCACTGTAACCTTGCTTTCTGCAGAGTTAATTAATTCCATAGAAGCTGTGCTCTCTTATCAGTACCAATTAGAGCTGTTTTCTGTCTTTTCTAAGTTTCGTTTCTGCTTAGCTATGTTCAGTTAAGCTGAGTTAAGTTTCAATTCTATGGTGTCATCATTCAGGGGGGTTTTCATTCCTCTGGGCCTAACTACAGGCTTCAGGTCAAGCTGCTTAGGCCTGTCTGTTTAGTTCAATTAGCATGGATCATAGGCCTTCGCCTACCACAATACAAACTGTACTTCACCAAAATCACTCATACTTGAGCGCCCGGGATGCACCGGAGAGATGGGTTCCTCACAAATCGAACGTGATTTCTCAGGGGTAGAGGTGGGATGCACCTGTCCTAGTATATCTCACTCTCCTCCGGAAGGACTCACAGAAATCTCCTCTGGCAGCTAGGTTCTGTGAACCTCCTCTACTCTCCTGCTTGGTTTAGGCCTAGCCCATCTAGGGGGAGTAGCTCTCAGTCATCAGAGAGGCAGCTCCCCTTGCTTCTCCTGAGCCCTTTCCCCTCCACCTTGGACTCCAGCAGCACCTCTACCGTCTCTGGCAGAGTGTTCTCCAAGCTCTCTTCCAGGAACATCCCCAACCCCTACAGTGAGGGCTTTAAGTAGTTCCTACAAAACACAGGAGGAAACACTCTCTCCCCAGCCACTGATGGACAAGCAGACTCAACCTCCATCACACTCCAAATTGGTCAATTTAGAAGCAGGGACTCCAGAATCTTCCTTTGTATAACTACAGAAGGATCATTCTGGAGTCTTGCTGCATCTATGTGGTAAAGAGAACTTGACTGGCTACGTGCAAGATAAAGATAAAGTGACAGATTCAGTGAATGATTAACACAAAGCACATGGGTACAGTAGGTGAGAGAAGCCTTAGAAAGAGAAGAGGAGCGTTTGAGAGAAGCACTGTGGCCAAAAGAGAGTGAAGAGACAATGAGGGGATAAGACAGAAAAAAAGAGAAAGAAAATGCAGATAAAGAGTGAAATGGAATGAGAGGAGGGAGAGAAACTGAGGAACAGAAAGTGCAAGAGATGACCAGGGGAAGGATAAAAATGCAAGGGGGAGAGAAACAGAGAGCAAAGGGAAAGGGACCGACCTCAGTTCCCCAGCCCACTGCACAGTAATAGAAGCGCAGAGTGTCTGGGGAGTCATTATGCTAAGTAACTGGCAGAATCTCCACGAGGTGTGGCGGAGCCAGTGATCAGAGCTGGCATCTCCATGAGGCTTTGGCATAGAGGAGCTGCATCTGACGTGTTCAGTGGTATTGCTGTGGCGAGATGCATACCTTCCCTGCTCCCTGGTTTGTTTGCATTTTATTCATATTGGGGGTTTGTCCAGCTTTATTTATATGTTGAGAGAGATGGCAATACAATGTGATGTAGGGCAGATTTCTTTGCAGCATGCATACAGATGAATTGCAACCCCCCCCCCCTCCCCGTTCTACAGTTAAAATTGTATGTGGTGAGTAATAACCCAATCAGACCAACTGGTGTGCTTGAGTAGATAAAACTAGAACCCAGGCTTACCGGCATGCGAGGAAAGGTTAATCTTCAGCGGGAACTGAAAAAGAGATGGAGAGAGGCAGGCAAGGCGAGAGGCAGAAGTAAAGCAACTGAGAAAGTTCTTCCTTCAGCTCTGGCCAGCTTACGGTAGGAGTTGGATCAGAGAGAAAACAGGTATTAGAGGATCCCAGAGACAGGGAAGGGGGTAGATAGAAATAAGGCCAAAATGATAAGCAAGAGGAAGCCAATGAAGGATTTTTTAAACCAAGTGAGTCAGTTTTCAAATGGGCTTATATGTTCACTGGTTGCTGGCGAATGTATCCGTAGACTTTCAAACACTGTACAGACAGTGACAGGCTGTCAATCTCTCACTGGCCTGACACTATCCATGTAGTGAAAGAGCGGAGAGAAGGGTGAGCTGCAAATTATCCAGATAGTGGTGGTCCCTGTACAACACACATATATTCTATACTATACACATAGTTGTGCTGAATATATGCATTCATTTATAATAAAACATGAATGAAAATCTGTGCTGATTTGTGCAGATTTTCGTGGACTTGTGTGTTACAAGAAAGGCTAATGCCCGATGCAGTAAGCTAATGAAAGGCATTAAGTGTTAAAAATCTGTTAAAATGAATTCCATGCAAAAATCCAAGTAAAAAATGTGAGCTAGGCTTGGTGTACATTTTTACTTTAAGTGATGTGTTGAAACTGGAGTAGCCTAGTGGTTACTCTGAACAGAGTAGTGGCCTGGTGATCAAACAACCAGGGTTTGATTCCCACTGGCACTCCTTGTGGCCTTGGGCAAGCCATTTCACCTTCCATTGCCTTAGAAGAAAAGCCTGGCAATCTACTTCTGGTCACATCTAGACAAGAAAACCCAGTTGCTGCTGGGTCACCAGGAATTAAAAACTTTACTGCTGTTTTTAAATGTAAATAGCTGGAGGCTCTCTGGTCATCCTCAGGACTTCCGAGACAGAGGGTCTCTTACCCAGGATCCCCAAGTCAGAGACCTACTGACCCAAGAATCCCAAAGCCTGAGAACCTCTGTCTTGGGAACCCCCAGGCAACAGAGCCACTGACTCGGGGCCCCTGAGCTAGAGAACCATTATATGATGAAATGTGCAGCTGGGGATTAAGAGAGATTTTGTTCAAGATGGCTATGTAAGGGTAGAAATGAGTAGGATCACTCTTATCCCTGACTTGGGGGTGCATTGGAACTGGGGGAGGGGAAAGAGGGATGGAGGTCCTGGGGCCCACCAGGGACTTTTTTAAGGGGGCCTCTCAGTGGGGCCCACTGACACATCAGGGAGTAAAGACTCACCTAGGGGTCCCATGTTAGAGGGCCTCTTGCTCAAGAGTCTCCAGTCAGAGGCTGTCCATCTCTGGGCAGAATCGGCCCAATTGTATTTGACACCATAAATGAACCTTCAGGTATGTGCCCCCCTCCCCCCATAGTTCAACACCTTTGTTTCCCTACTCTCCCCCTCAGTACAGCATCTCCCTTTACCTGTCTTATCCGCCCAGCATTACCCCTTCTCTTTCCCTCCACAGGTGTTCAGCATCTCTCCTTTCCTGTCTTCCCACTGCCCTAGGTGTCCAACATCTCCCCTTCCCTTTCCTAACCCATATCCTCCATAGTTCATCATCTGTCCCCAGGACCAGTGCTTCCATTAGGTGGACTAGGCAGTCGCCTAGAGTGACAAAGTTCTGGGAGCAGCAAATGAGTAGTGGCAGCAGGGGTGGTTCTTCCATTAGGCCTCAGGCAGCACTCTGATGGGGGTGGCACTCCAGCTCTGTTTTAATTTTAGATTTTGCAGCCTCTGGCCTGCCTCTGATTTCCCACTAGGGAAGGCAGAGACTGCAAAATCTAAAATTAAAACAGAGCTGGAGTGCCATCGCCAGACAAATCAGCCTGATCGCTTGACCTTGATAAACTGGAAGACTGGGCATCCAAATGGCAGATGAAATTTAATGTTGGCAAGTACAAAGTTATGCACCTAGGAAAGAACAACCCAAAATATGGTTACACGATGCAAGATTCCACATTAGGAACCACCACCCAGGAAAAAGATTTAGGCAGCATTGTGGATAACATGTTGAAACCCTCCTCCCAGTGTGCAGCGGCGTCCAAGAGAGCATATAGAATGCTAGCAATCATAAAGAAAGGAATGGAGAATAAAACAAAAGATATTATAATGTCTCTGTATCGTTCCATGGTGCGACCGCACCTTGAACACTGTGTGCAATTCTGGTCGCCGTATCTTAAAAAGGATATAGAGTTATTAGAAAAGGTACAGAGAAGAGCCACCAAAATGGTAAAGGAGATGGAAGGATACTCCTATGAAGAGAGGCTAAAAATGTTATGGCTCTTTAATCTGGAAAAGAGACGGCTGAGGGGAGATATGATAGAGGTCTATAAATTAATGAATGGGGTGGAACGGGTAAATGTAGATTGATTGTGTTTATGCAATGAATTTACAGGGTAACCTATTTAAGACTAATAAGAGAAAATATTTTTCACTCAACGTGTAATCAAACTCTGGAATTCATTATCGGAGGATGTAGTAAAAGCTGTTAGCGTAGCCGGGTTTAAAAAAGATTTGGACAAGTTCCTGGAAGAAAAGTCCATAAACCATTATTAAAGGGGACTCGGGATATCCACTGCTTGCCCCAATACAAGCATTGTGGAACTTGTGTTTTTTAGGGAAACTGCTAGGTACTTGTGACCTAGATTGGCCACTATTGGTAACAGGATACTGGGCTTGATGAACCTTAGTCTGATCCAGTATGGTATATTTTATGTTCTTTTGTTCTTGTTCACCTGAAGATTAATTAATATCAGTTCCTTAATGTATGCCTGATGAGGATAAACAGCTGCACCTGAGAGTGAATATGGCATCTCCTTCCTCTAAGAGGTTTAAGCACCTATAAAGCTATGATTATCCCAGTGGTGAGTGGGAGTCAGGGGTGGAGGGAGAGAAAGAAGACTTATTAAAAGTTAGCTGCTACACAGTACCCTGTCCTGTGCTTCTAAGGTAATCTGTGACCAATTTCCTGGGTGATTCACATAACCCTTGCTTTGATAGAGAGTGTCTTTCAAAGTGCCCCTTTGATCTGTCACTTGGCAGACCTTGGTCTGAGCCAGTATGGCAGTTCTTATATTCTTAAGTTTATAAAATCGTGAGTGAGATTGAATGGTTAAATAGGGAATGGCTGTTTAACTTTTCAAATACCACACAAATGAGAACAGTCCGTGAAACTAATGACCAGCAGATTGAAAACAAATCATAGGAAGAATTTTTTCATGTAGCACATACATATGTTGTGGAAACTGCTGCCGGAGGATATGGTCGAGGCAACCAACATTGCAGGATTCAAAAGACGCATGGACAAGTTCCCAGAGGGAAAATATATCGCCTTACAGGGATCTGCCAGGTCGCTGTGACCTTGACTGACAGGACAGAGACAGGATGCCTTTGCTCAATGGACCTTGGTCTGAATCAGCGTGGCTTTTCTTATGTTCTTATGACATTTCATGCTTCAAGTCTAGGAGTCCAGCCATAGCTGGCCCAATGACTAAGCAAACTAGGCAACTGCCTATGGTGGCAGCTCCTGGGGGCAGCAAATTGCATGGCATTTAAACTAAATGATAGTTCCTTATTGTCCCTCAAGTCCAGTCCCGTTACCTATGGGTTGTCACCTCTCACCAGCAATTTGGAGACTGAGCATGTCTACCTACCCATAGAAAGGCAGCTGTCACCTCCTACCAGCCCTCAGTATCTCAGTCTCCAAGCAGCTGGAGAGAGGTGATCCCATAGTTAGGGACTCACTGAAGGGACAACTAAGGAAAAAGCCTGCCTCTGTAGATAGGTAGGGGGCAGGACAATTAAACAAAATTAAATAATGTTAATTCAATTGGATGTGAAAAGAAAAAAGGATGACACTGGACTGTAGAGGACACAGGCAGTAAAAACCCTTTCGGGGGGCCTGGTAACATGGGTAAGAGTTTGCGGCAGCTCCTGCAATGAGCAGAAGCAAAAGCTGCTGTGAGCACAGTGCAGAAAGCAGGTGAGTACAGCCCGTATGCACTCTGGGGTAATAACAACAACACCGACGCTGAAGTGATTAGCTGAGCAGTTGTCGGGAGACTATCGTGAGTGGCAGTGGCTTGGCAGAGGGGATTTTCTGCTTGTTGGGAGGCCAGAGTCTGCAATGGTAGAGGATCGCGAACACTTGCAAGTGACTGGGGAGATCCATGTTTGCATGGGAAATGCTGCCATTGCTCTGGGGCATTCACCACGTGTAGAAGTGCAGGCAGAGAGGGGCTGGACACTAGCGGTGATTACCTTCACAATTTTTTCTTTTCCTCAGCCCTACCTAAGGCCCTAGAATAGACCTGTGGGAAAATGGACTAAGGGACATATTTTCTTTATCTGTGTTTGAGCAGATCCCAAGCCAAAGGTTATTCTGGTCTGTGGGATAGCTCAGAGCAAGGAGCAGGATCAAGTGGGTGACAGGATTATGTCCACTAGGCACACCTATATTGTTTGTGGCTCCTGGCAAGGGTCAGTCTCAGGCATGGGGTTCTGCTGCAGCTGTCAGGCAGAGGCTAGGTCAGCAGAGGAAAATTTGTTAAAAAGAAGAATGGACAGGGTTGCACGAGGAGCCGAAGAGCCAGTCACATTGGGGGATCTATCTTCTCCTGGACAAGGAGGTCTGGCCATCACTAGCCTGACCCCTCCGGTGCTGGAGCTTAGAGGCAGGGAGCCTAGGTCTCCGAGACCATCCACGTCTAAGGAGTCACCCATGGAGTCACTCCCAGAGGGTTTTTCACCAGAGTTTGTCCTCCTCATGCATAAGGCATTTTGCATGCGGCAGAGGGGTGAAGAGGAGCTGGGTGGTTCCCAGGAGCAGACAAGGAAATGGCCCATAAGTGAGAATCCTTTAGGGCCAAGGGTAGATGGAGAGCCCAAGCCCAGTAGGCAGCATATGGATACAGACCCCTGAAAGGACCTGGGCTCAGAGCTTTCCAATGGTGCCGAAGACCCAGGCATAGAGACAGGACTGGAGGAACCAGTGGAGCTGGAGGAAGGTGAGATCCCGCAGGGGGAAGAGTCTTGCATAATGCATGTCTTCTGCACAGAGGAGCTAGCGGCTTTGATCACGCATTTGGCTAAGATCCTTAATATGGCAGCTGACGCCCCAGGGGAAGAGGAGCCACTGGAAGACCCATTGTTTCAGGTAGTCAGGAAGTCTAAGGTGGTGTTTCCTCTGCATCTTATGGTCAAGCAGATGGTTCAGGATGAACGGGATGCCCTGGAGACGATCCTCAAGAGGACATGAGCTATGACCAGGCTCTATCCACTACCAGATAAGGAGAAGGAGCTATTCTACTCCCCCAAAGTGGATGCCAAGGTGGCAACAGTCACAAAGAAGACTACTACCCATTGGAGGTGGGGGGGGGGGGTCGGCAATTAAAGATGTACAGGATCAGAAGTTAGTGATGCTATTGAAACAGTTTTTTGAGATTAATTCACTGACCTTGCAAGCCTTGAACTGTGGGGCATTTGTGGCCAGAGCCTGTCTGTGGTGGGCATAGATGGTTCTGGAGGATGTGGAGGATTTGCAGCCACTTCTGCCTGGGGTGGCAATGCTAGAGTCTGGGGCAGCCTATCTGGTGGACATCTTCTATGATTTGATTAGAGGATTGTCCAAGAGCATGACCTCGGCAACGGCCGTGCGCCGTTAGTTGTGGTTGTGGAATCGGGCGGCGGACGATTTCTTCAAATCCCGGCTTAGTAAGCTTCTCTTCCAGGGAAAGCTGTTGTTTGGATAGGATCTGGAGAAGTTAGTGAAGGATCTGGGAGACTCCAAAGGAGGCTGGCTACCCGGAGGATAAGCAAAAGACCATGCATGCCGTGGGCCCGGTGAAAGGCCAGCTGCAGGATTTTCAGCATTTTCAATCAGAGAGACTGTTTCCCTGTGAGGAGCCCAGCCTTTTGAGGGTTTTGAAGGGGAAACAGGGGCTTCTACTCTAGCCCTTCAAGGGCCAAGAAACCACAATGATGCCAGGCAGGTCCAGGAGGGGTTGACTGGTGGGTGCCCAGCTATGGGACTTTTACAATGCCTGGATCAAGATTACAACCCACTATTGGGTACTGGAAGTCATCAGAGAGGGGTATTCGGAGTTTGCACAGTTGCTCAAGGAGGTCTTTGTTAATTCCCCATGCAAGGCCCCTTGGAAGATGGAGGCAGTCCAGGGCACATTGCAACAGCTGCTAGAGTTGCAGGCAGTGATGGAGATGCCTAAAGACCAGTACAGTTGTGGTCAATACTCCATTTACTTTGTCGTCCCCAAGTAGGAAGGTTCTTTCTGCCCAATACTGGACCTCAAGCATGTAAATTGCTGCCTAAGGGTGCCCCAATTCCACATGGAGAGACTCCGCTTGGTGATTGTCATAGTCAGGGCAGGCGAGTTCTTGACCTCGCTGGACCTGACAGAGGCATACTGTACTTGCACATTCCCATCAGACCCGAGCACCAGAAGTTTCTAAGGTTTGCGGTGCCCATGGGGCATTTTCATTTTTGAGCTTTGCCGTTCAGGTTAGCAACTGCTCCTAGAATGTTCACCAAGGTAATGGTAGTGGTGGCTGTGGGGCTGCATCAGGAAGGGATTCTGGTATATCCCTACCTCGACAGTTGAATCATCTGGGTGAAATCCGAGGAAGAGAGAGCCCGGGTCATGGTGCAAGTCATTGACTACCTACAGATCCTAGGCTGAGTCGTCAACTTTGCCAAGAGCCGTCTCCAGCCATCTTAGGACTTGATTTATCCTGGAGCCCATTTCAGGACAGACAAGGGGACCGTGTCCATGTCACAGGATAGAGTGGTCTCACTGCAGAAGCAGATAAGACAGTTTTTAAATATGACCGCGTCCACGACATGGCATTATCTGCAGGTGGTGAGATGGTGCTTTGGGCCATTATGGCCATTGCAGAGGGCTCTATTGAGAAGGTGGTCTGCTCAGCACCATGAGCTCACTCACCTGCTGCCATGCCCATGTGCAGTGTGGGTGGCATTTTGCTTTTGACTATGTCTGGACAAGCTTTTAGTGAGGAAACCCTTAGAGTCGCCGGAGTAGATTCCCTTGATGACGGATGTGAGTCTGTCAGGTTGGGGGGATCATTGCAAGGCCCACCCCAGGAGGACTGGTCGCCAATGGAAATGATGTGGCTGATCAACCGGCTGGAGCTGAGTGGTGTTTCTGACCTTGCAGCACTTCCAACACCTCTTGCAGGGAAAGGCAGTAAGAGTGTTCTCGGACAACACCACAGCAGTGGTGTACATCAATCGGCAAGGGGGCACAAGCAGTGTGCAGCTGGAAGAGGAAGTAGGGCCATTGCTAGTTTGGGCGGAGGCCAATCTTCAGGCACTCTCAGCAGCACAGGTGGCAGGAAAGGAAAACATAGTGGCTGACTACCTTAGTTGGGTCTAGTTGGATCCGGGGGAGTGGACCCTCAACAAGGAGGTTTCTGCATGGTTGGTAAGGCGCTGGGGTCGCCCGATCATGAACCTAATGGCGACCTTCGAGTCTGCCAAGACGAAGCAGTTTTACAGCAGAGAACAGGAGCGCATGTCGGAGGGACTCAATGTGCTGGTGTCTCCTCTATGTCTTTCCTCGATGGGTGCTCATTGGTCGGGTCTTTCAACGAATTGATGTGTCATTAGGGGATGGTGCTGATAATAGCTCCCGATTGGCCGGGAAGATCATGGTATGCCGACCTGATTCACCTGGTGGTCAATCACACGTGGCATCTGCCATTATGGGACAACCTGCTATGGCAGGAGCCAATTCTAATGCCGCAGGTAGCTCAATTCTTGCTTGCAGCTTGGCTTTTGAAAAGGCAAGGTTAAGGAGACAGGGCTATTCAACCTCACTCATCTCCACCTTGTTGAAAGCCTGCAAATGCTCCACTCTTCTAGCATACATTCTGGTAATGAATTTCAGAGTTTCACATGTTGAATGAAAAAATATTTTCTCTTATTAGTCTTAATTAGATTACCCTGTAGCTTCATTGCATGTGGGCTGGTGCTCGGAGCAGGGTTGTTGTCCTCTCTCAGCATCAGTGCTAGACATTCTCACCTTCTTGCAGGTAGGTTTGGACAAGAGTTTGGCTTGCAGTTTGTTTCAGGTGCAGGTGGAAGCTATCACCTGTTATCATGGTCGTGTCCAGGGGGATCCCTTGGCAATGCTTCTAGATGTTGCCTGGTTTCTACGAGCAGTAAAGCATGTTCATTACTACTACTACTACTGAGCATTTGTATAGTGCTACAAGTCATACGCAGCACTGCACAGACATGTGAGACAGTCCCTGCTCATCAGAGCTTACAATCTAGTCAAGACAGACAACACAGAAGGTGAGGGCAGGGATAAAACAAGGGGGAAAGAAAAAGAAAAAGGAGATCAGGTGAGTCAAGATCCAAAGGCAGCAGCAAAGAGGTGAGTTTTCAGCCTGGATGTGAAGAGGGTTAGAGAACGTGCCTGGCATACAGACACAGATAGTTTGTTCTAGGCATAAGGTGCAGCAAGGTGAAAGGAGCGAAGTCTGGAGTTAGCAATATAGGAGAAAGGCACAGATAGAAGCAGTTTGCTGGAAGAGCGGAGTTCCCAAGGGGGGTTGTAAAGAGAGATAAGAGAAGAAAGGTAGTGAGGAGCCGCAGAGTAAATGCATTTATAGGTCAGCAGGAGAAGTTTGAATTGGATGTGGAAACGGATAGGGAGCCAATGAAGTCACTTGAGAAGAGGAGTAATATGGGCATGATGAGGCTGGTGGAAGATTAGCCACGCAGCAGAGTGTTGAACAGATCAAAGGGGAGAGAGATGATTCAAAGGGGGACCAGCAAGGAGTAAGTTACAGTAGTCAAGACGGGAGGTGATTAAGGAGTGGATAAGCGTCTTAGTACTGTGTTCAGAAAGGAAAGGACAGATTTTGCTGATGTTATAGAGAAAGAAACGGCAGGTCTTAGCTATCAGATGGATGTGTGTGGAGAAAGAGAGAGAGGAGTCAAAGACAACCCCAAGATTGCGGGCCAAGGAAACAGGAAGGAGTACAGAGTTATCATAGAAACATAGAAATATGACGACAGAAAAAGACCATATGGCCTATCTAGTCTGTCCTTCCATAACAACTACAACAGTCCCCTTTTTATCCACAGAGACTGAGAAAGGAGGAAGAGAAGGGGAGGTTTTAGGGGGAAAGATAAGAAGTTCAGTCTTGGCGATGTTCAATTTCAAGCGGCGGTGAGACATCCAGGCAGCAATGTCAGAAAGGCAGGCAGAGATCCGGGTCTGGATTGCCGGAGAGATTTCAGGTATAGAGAGGTAGATCTGGGAGTCATCAGCATACAGATGATACTGAAAGCCATGGGAAGAGATAAACGCACCAAGGGACTGGGTATAGAGAGAGAAAAGGAGCGGACCCAAGACAGATCCATGGGGTACACCAACTGGGAGCAGGATAGCAGAGGAGGAGCAGCCACCAGAACACACACTGAAAGAGCAATGAGAGAGATAGAAGGAGAACCAGGATAGTACAGAACCCTTAAAACCAAGCAAGGACAGGGTATTGAGGAGAAGGTTGTGGTCAACAGTGTCAAAAGCAGCAAAGAGGTCAAGAAGGATGAGGACAGAGTAAAGGCCCATGGATTTTGCCAGGAACAAGTAACTGGAGAGTTTGGCAAGAGCCGTTTCAGTAGAGTGTAAAGGACAAAAGCCAGAATGTAACGGATCCAGGAGGGAATGAGAGGAGAGGAAGTCGAGGCAGCAGCGGTGAATCGCATGTTTCTTGAGGAGAGGTGTGACCACGGCATGCTTGAAGTCTGCAGGGACTGTTGCAGTGGAGAGCGATAGGTTGAGAATATGAGAAATGGAAGGGACAATGGTGGAGGAGATGGGACTTAGGAGACAGGTGGGGATAGGATCAAAGGAGCAGGTAGTGAGTTTGGAGGAAGAAAGAAAGTGAGCAGTTTCCTCTTCAGAGATCACAGGAAAAGAAGAGAGGGTAGTAGAGGTGGGGGGGGGGGGTAGTTGGGAGTGAAGAGGGGGAGGAGGGGGAAGTAGCTGACTTTGTGGGGAATTGGAGGGTGATCTTGTGGATTTTGTCATGGAAATAGTCAGCCAGGGTTTGGGCAGAAAGGGAGGGAGGGATCAGAGGTGAAGGCACTTTGAGGAGAGAGCTGAGAGTAGTAAAGACACAGCGAGGATTAGAGGCAAGAGAGTTAGTCAGATGGACATAATAGTCTTGTTTGGCAAGAGCTATGGCTGACTGGAAAGAGACAAGCATGAATTTGAAGTGTAGAAAGTCTGCAAGGGAGCGGGATTTGAGCCAAGCACGCTCAGCAGAACGGGCACAGGAACGCAGATAGTGGGTAGTGGATGAAAGCCAGGGCTGGGGTGTAGAATGTCTCACAGGACGTGGCATGGGTGGAGCGAGAGCATCCAGAGCAGCATTATAGGAAGTTACTGCCTCGTCAACAGACTTAGATGACATAGTGGAAGAACGAGATGAAGAAATAGTGGAAGAGAGAACCAAGGGATCAATAGCATCCTCCGGTTTGGGATGTAGTGCCATCTTTGGACCTAAATTTTGTGTTGACAGTGTTGATGGAGGAACCCTTTGAGCTGGTGGGATCTTGCTCCTTGAAGGATCTAACTCTGAAGGCAGTTTTTTCTGGTAGCTATTTGGTCAGCAAGGTGAATTTCAGAGCTGCAGGCACTCTCCTGTCATCCCCTTTTCCTGTGCATCTCTAAAGAAAAGGTCGTGCTCCGCCCAATACCTTTTTTTCTGCCCAAGGTGCTTTTGGCTTTTAATCTTAACCAGCTGGTAACGCTCCCAGTATTTTTGGAAGCAGGAGATCCTTTGTTGAGACATCTGAATGTGTGTCAAGTCATGAGGCGCTATCTGAAATGGACGGAGTTGTTTCGTAGATCGGATTGCCTTATTGTGCTGTTCAGGGGTCCGTGGAAGGGGGAAGTGGCTTCAAAGGCTTCCATTTCATGCTGGATGAAGGAGACCATATCCTCTGCATGCTTATTAAGGTGAAGGACATTGCCCAAGAGGTTGAGAGTTCATTCCATGCATGCCCAAGTGGCATCATGGGCAAAGTCCAGTTTGGTCCCGCTGGTGACATATGCAGAGCGGCAACGTGGGTGTCTCTGCATATCTTTGTGAAGCAATATCATCTGGTTGTTCAGGCAGCAGAGGACATGCAGTTTGGAGCAGTGGTACTTCAGGCTGGGCTCATGGATCCCTCCCCGATTTAGCACTGCTATGATATATCCCATAGGTAACGGGACTGGACTGGAAGAACGATAAAGTACGTTAAATTAGACCTTACCTGCTAATTGAATTTCCTTGAGTTCCTCCAGTCCAGTCCCAGACCCTCCCTGATAACTGTTGAATGCCAGAGTGATGGTGTTCCTGGGCCAAAAGAAGTTCATCGGTATTGCATCTGTATTAAGTAGGAAGCCATTGGTGGGTGCAATTCCAGCAGGAGTGGCCTGGTTACTTTGTGTGGAGGACTAGGTCTGGAGAGCAAATGGACAAGTATTCACATAAGTCTTTGATATTAACAGTGTCGCAATTTTTTTTTTTTAAAAAGAGTCTGGATAGTTAATGAAAGGTGAGCTTGGTTATGCGGAGGTTTTTTTCTGTCTGTTGGGATTTTAAGTTATACAATTTTATTGTAATGATAACTTATTTATTTGTTGCTCCCGTGAGTCTGCTTTGTCAATAGGATATTGAGGGCTGGTAGGAGGTGCCAGCTGCCTTTTTATGGGGAGGCAGAGTTTCTGACATGCTCAGTCTCTAAGCAGCTGGTGAGAGGTAATGGGACTGGACTGGAGGAACTCAAGGCAATTCAATTAGCAGGTAAGGCCTAATTTCACGATTCTGTTAGCCGGGTGGGGGGGGGGGGGGGAGGCATAAAGGTTAAGGTTTGCCTAGGGCAGCAACACCTTGAACCAATTCTGGGGCCAGCCCTGAGTCTAGCTCAGCCCAGCACAGCCCAAAGTGTGGAAGCTTTGGGCTTGTGTTGCTACCTCATTAATGTGAGAACAAACATTTGGGATCGGTGGACATCTTTAGGGTTGGGTAAAGTTTTAGGAGGAGATGCGGGCTTGGACAAAAGGAAGAAAAGAAATGGATAACCTTGGTTGCAAATTGGAATTATATAGAAGAGGGGAAAAAAGGTTGAATTTGACAGAGAAAAGTGAGCGAGTACATTTCTAGAGACTGAGGGCCCAATATTCGAAGGCCTACGTGCATGCTACACATGTAAGGGCCAGCCTTACCCATGCAAAACTGCCATAACCATGTAAACCACATATTCAACAAGGCAGCTTGAATCATTGAAGCCCAGATACTCATACAGCGCCAGGTGGAATGGGGGCAGAACGGGGGGTGGGGGGGGGGGGAGGGTGTCACAGTGAAACCCACATAAAGAGGATTTACAAAACCCATGTGTGCCTACATTGGATGTCACTAACCGTGTAGCCTTAAGTGATGACAGCCAGTGCATACGACTGCTGATAGTGAGCCATGAACCCATGTAGTGGCAGAACAGGGCACAGTTAGAGCGAGGGGTGTGTGAGCAGGCCTGCACCCAAACCGTGCAGACATAAAGCACTGCCGGATAGGCAGAGACGCCATGTGGGCCATGCACATGGTGATCCAGAAGTGGAGATGTGCACGTCATGCCTAGGCATGACAGAGGATCCGATAGGCAGTGCATACCCAGCAGCAGGCAGTGGCCCAGCACCAAGGCGCAGGTACCGTGCCATACGTGTACAGAGGCCCAGGATGAGCTATCTGTAACTGATAGAGGAGGAGGTTTACCAGAGATACAGACTGGATGGGGCAATGATAACTGAGTTGTGCAGCATACTCAGCGTGGACCTGGAGCCTTCTACATCCAGAAGCCAGACCTTGCTGGTGGCCATGATGGTGACTACTACCTTGGGATTCCTTGCAACCAGCAGCTTTCAGCATGTGATAGGGGTAACTGTTGGAATCATGCAGCCCACTGCCAGCCACTGCATTGGAACATTCACCATGGCCCTGCTGCGGAGGATGTGCTACCTCATAGCCCTCCCCCGGAAACAGCATAGGCAGCAGGAGACCATGCAGGCATTATACAGTATTGCTGGTTTCCCTTCGGTGCTTGGATCTATAGACTGCACCCACATTGCACTGCAGGCACCATGGCTGGAGCAGAGGGCATACAGGAACAGGCATGGGTACACATTGATGAACATTCAGATCATTGTGGATGCCAACATGAACTTCACAGATGTGTGTGCCTGCTATCCAAGGTCCTGCCATGATGCATTTGTCCTTGCACTGTCCAGCCTGGGACAGGCAGCAACCAGGGGTCAGCTTGGAGATGCCTGTCCACTAGGTGAGTGTACACATGTGTGAGCTCCAGGACAGGTCCAGAATGGATGCTTGCTGTAGTCTGATGCTATGGGTAACACAAACAGGCGAGGATAGATGTGTACTGTATGTATTGCACCACATCAGCACCACTGCACGCCGTCCACAGCAGCCATAGACTATACCCAATGCACATGCTCACAGTTCACATTGCCCCTGCAGATGACCATGGATACCCCCTGAGAACTTGGCTGCTGACCCCATGTACCACCCCACAAGTCGGCAGGAGGAGCGGTACAGTGGAGTGTGCAATTGGGGTGCTGAAGAGCTGCATCCGGTGCCTTGACAGCCCAGAGCAGGTATACCAGATATTTTCTGCATGATGCATACTCCACAACTTGGCACGGATGTGTGGAGTGCTGGACCCAGAGCCAGCAGATGTGGAGGAGTGGGAGGCCACAGAGGCAGCAGATGGTGATGGTGCAGAGTCCAGGAGCCAGCAGCAGGCCAAGGCACTGGCCCACCATTCGCAGGTGATATGGGAAAGCACCATCACCAGGGTTAGACACACACAATGTGCCTAGTACCATGTAATGTGTGCTGAAGGATACAATAAAGTGCCCATTATCACCCATTGTGTTCAGAGTGTTCTTTATTTCCCCCCACGTGATCCTCCTTCCTCAGGACTCCCCGCTGGCCATCGGTGCTTGCTAACACATGCACTGCGACACAGTGGAGCATTGTTGGAGGATGTGCTAGCGGTGTCACCACCCTCCCCAGCAGAATGGTCTGAAGGACATGGCGCAGAGCTAGCAGGTAGCTGTGCTGTTGCGCTGGCAGCCACAACACCCACCCTCTGTGCCTGCATGAGACCCACCAAACTACGCAAGGAGCTAGCAATAGATGCCAAGTATGCTGCCATCTCACACATCAGCTGCAAGTGCCCCTCCAT
Source organism: Ichthyophis bannanicus (assembly GCA_033557465.1). NCBI lineage: Eukaryota > Metazoa > Chordata > Amphibia > Gymnophiona > Ichthyophiidae > Ichthyophis > Ichthyophis bannanicus. The sequence continues at coordinate 1,001,099,119 of CM066031.1, forward strand.
GTGGCGCTCCACACGCAGTCTGTGGTCCCACCACTCCTTGCGCTTGGTCTCTCTGGCCTGTTCTGCCAGATACCCTGCAGCTTGGACAGTATGCCCTAAGTGCCTGCCACCAGGCGTGCACTCTCCTGTCATAGCTCCTGGTACAGATGGAGTGAAATCCGCCTTCCTTGTGTGCTCTGTCACTGCCAGTGCCTTGTCAGCTATTGTGAAGCAACAACGCGATAAGGCGGCATTCACTATTCACTTATCTGCATAGGTCCTCTTATGCATACATGGGTGGAACGCACAGCGGGGTCATGCCCCATCCAAAGGCATATCTGGTACATGCATAGGCCCCTGGGCGCTGATGCTACAAATATCTGTGTGACAATTTGCTGCTGTAGAATGCCATACCTACACAGTGCTGAGCGACGGCAAGATACGCATGCAGTTAGGACGCATAACACAATAGGCGGACATGACAACTGCGAAGCGCACCACCACAACGGTGTGCTTTCATGGGCCAGGGGGTGTCCTGTGCTGCTTTGTTGCATGGAAATAGCAGGGGGGGCTACCTATGCAGACGGTTGCCTCTGCTGAGATGCTGCCCGTGACCATCTGCCCGGGTAGGGGTCCTCGGCAATACCCACGCAAGATGGTCATTCCCACACTCCATACCCATGGACCCCTGGTCCCCCTCCCCTCAGACCCCTGGATCCTCACACTACTCATGCAGACACACCTCCTGTCCCCACAAAATGGATGACAGTGCTTACAAACAATAAACATTTATTAGACAACTGTGTCAACTTGTGTACATTACTGCCAACAGTGGCAGATATTATGCAACTGGACATCTTTACAATCCGCCCCGCCCAGGGAGTAACTGACAGGTGGCGCCCTATGGTGCAGGGGGGCCCTGCCTGTGCCCTGACACAGCTGCTGTGAGGGCCTCTAGCTGCAAGGCAATGGTCCATGCTGTGGTACATAAGAACATAAGATATGCCATAATGGGTCAGACCAAGATCCATCAAGCCCAGTATCCTGTTTCCAACAGTGGCCAATCCAGGTCACACGTACCTAACAGTTTCCCCAAAAGACACAGGTTCCACAATGCTTGTACTGGGTCAAGCATTGATATCCTGGGTCCCTTCTTAATAATGGTTTATGGACCTTTCCTCCAGGAACTTATCCAAACCTTCTTTAAGCCCAGCTACACTAACAGCCCTTACCACATCCTCTGCCCTGAGGAGTTGCACCTCTACCACCAGGGTGGCCAGGGCCAGTCACTCTGTGGAAAAGGGGGTGATGGCGGTACCGATGGTCTGGGTGTGGCATGGCCGGGGTGTGCCTATGGATGCTGGGGTGGCTGTGGAGGACCTCAGCTGCAGGAGATGGACCACGGCACCACTCTGTGTCTCACCTGGCCCATTCTGCACCATGCAGCGGGCACCTGTCCCCTTGGTTGGATAGCTGGTGGGCGTGTCCGAGGGCTACAGGGTTCTGCTGGGGAGTGCAGTTCCGCCTCTGTGCTCCCCACTGGTTGCCTGCTGGTGGTGCCTGTGCCATATCACCGTGCCTTGGGTGCTTGGTGGGTGGTTCCTGCATCCCCCCCTGCCACTCCCTCTGCTCCCAACTCTACTGACACCTCAGCCTCCCCACCCTGCCCCTGACCCTCCAATCCCTCCTCCTCCTCTGACTACTCCCCCCCACCCTCCTCCAGGCCCTCCCATCCCTCCTCCTTCTCCTCTGACCTCTCCTCCCCTCCCTGCTCCTGGCCCTCCAATCCCTCCTCCTCCTCTGACCTCTCCAACCCACCCAGCCCCTGGTCCTCCCATCGCTCCTCCTCCTCTGACCCCTCCTCCCCACCCTTCCCTTGGCCCTCTGATCGCTTCTCCTCCTCTGACAGCTCCAACCCACCCTGCCAATTGTCCTCCCATCCTCCTTCTCCTCTGACTCCACCTCCCCACCCTGCCCCTTGTCCTCCCATCCCTCCTTCTCCTCTGACCCCTCCTCCCCTCCCTGCCCCTGGCCCTCCACACCCTCCTCCTCCTTGGACCCCTCCACCCCACCCTACACATGGTCCTCTGATCCCTCCTCCTCCTTTGACCCCACCTCCCCACCTTGCCCCTGGCCCTCTGATCTCTTCTCCTCCTCTGACCTCTCCACCCCACCCTGGCCCTGGTCCTCACATCTCTCCTCCTTCTCCTCTGACCCCCTCCTCCCCATCCTTCCCCATCCCCAGGCCCTCTGATCTCTTCTCCTCCTCAAGTGACCTCTCCTCCCCACCCTGCCAATGGTCCTCCCATCCCTCCTTCTGACTCCACCTCTCCACCCTGCCCCTTGTCCTCCCATCCCTCTTCATCCTCTGATCCCACCTTGTCCTCCCACTATGCCATGACCCCCTTGCTGTCCCCCTCCTCTGATGTGGTGTCCTCCAGTGCAGTGTCATTGGTTGTTGATGTCGTCTTCATCTCCTCCTTGTCACCATCGCTGCTGGTGGTATTGCTGTTGCTCCACATGGTTGGTGCAGCACTGCCACTCCTGGGTGGCAGGTGTGGTTGGCCAGCAGTCCCCTGGGCACCCCTGGAGCCAGCTTTGGGAAGAGGAGAAGGGGGTTACTGGTATGAACAGGCATGGCCCTAGGGTGGGACAGGCACACCCCTGGGGGCCCAAACATGCATTGCTCGCCCACCTTCAGCTCACAGGGGCCTGCCTCCCCCATGGTGCACACTGTGTGCCCCTTCTTTTCCCACCTCCAGCCAGCTCTGTTCCCTCCTCACATGCGGTGCTGTGCCCTGCCGGCTCCCCAGGCAATGGGCATGCATGGGTGTCAGCATGGGCTCGTGTATTATGTTACCCTGAGGCCTCCACTGGGGGTGTGTGCCCTGTACATAAGAACATAAGAAAATAAGATATGCCATACTGGGTCAGACCAAGGTCCATCAAGCCCAGTATTCTGTTTCCAACAGTGGCCAATCTAGGTCATATGTACCTAGCAGTTTCCCCAAGAGACACAAGTTCCAAAATGATTGTACTGGGACAAGCATTGATATCTTCGGTCACTTCTTAATAATGGTTTATGGACCTTTCCTCCAGGAACTTGTCCAAACCTTTTTTAAACCCAGCTACACTAACAGCCTTTACTACATCCTCCGGTAACAAATTCCAGAGTTTGATTACATGTTGAGTGAAAAAATATTTTCTTTTATTTCTTTTATTTATTTATTTAGCAAACATTTATATACCACTGCTTCCAGCGATCAGCAGCGGTCCGATTACAATAGGAGAACTGTCAAATCAGTACAGTAGAATTTGGGGCGCGCATAGGTTGATTCGGAGGGTAGGCACATCACATCACACAAGTGGGTATAAGGGGCATAGTTTACATAAATACACTGATGTGGAGTATGTACATATATACAAATAACCAGTATACACAAAACAAATTCAAGAGTAATAAATACAGTAGAATTTGGGGCGCGCATAGGTTGATTCGGAGGGTAGGCACATCACACAAGTGGTGTAAATAAGTACACTGATGTGGAATATGTACATATATACAAATAACCAGTATCAGTCTTAAATAGTTTACCCTGTAGCTTCATTGCATGTCCCCTAGTCTTTCTATATTCTGATAAGGTAAACAATCGATCTACGTTTCCCATTCCACTCCGTTCATTAATTTATAGACTTCTATCATATCTCCCCTCAGCCGTCTCTTTTCCAGGTTAAAGAGCCCTAACCTTTTTAGCCTTTCTTCATAGGAGTATCCTTCCATCCCCTTTACCATTTTGGTGGCTCTTCTCTGAAGCTTTTCTAAAATCGCTATATCCTTTTTAAGATACGGCGACCAGAATTGCACACAATATTCAAGGTGCGGTCTCACCATGGAACAATATAGAGGCATTATAATATCTTTTGTTTTATTTTCCATTCCTTTCCTTATCATACCTAGCATTCTATTTGCTCTCTTGGCCGCCACTACACACTGGGCCGAGGGTTTTAACATGGTATCCACAATGATGCCTAAATCTTTTTCCTGGGTGGTGGTTCCTAATGTGGAACCTTGCATCGTGTAACCATAGTTTGGGTTGTTCTTCCCTAGGTGCATAACCTTGCACTTGTCCACATTAAATTTCATCTGCCATTTTGATACCCAGTCTTCCAATTTATCAGATCCTCTTGCAATTTTTCACAATCCTCTTGGGTTTTAACAACTTTAAATAGTTTTGTGTCATCTGCAAATTTGATAACCTCACTCGTTATTCCACTTTCCAGGTCATTTATGAATATGTCAAAAAGCAGCGGACCCAGCACAGATCCCTGGGGAACACCCCTATTCACTTTTCTCCATTGGGAAAATTGGCCATTTAGCCCTACCCTCTGCTTTCTATCTTTTAACCAGTTCCTGATCCACAATAGTACACTGCCTCCTATCCCATGACTCTTTAGTTTTGCCAAAGGTCTCTGATGAGGGACCTTGTCAAAGGCTTTCTGAAAGTCCAGATACACAATATCAACCGACTCACCTTTGTCCACCTGTTTATTCACTCCTTCAAAAAAACATAACAGATTAGTAAGACAAGATCTTCCTTGTCTAAAGCCATGTTGGCTGTCTCCCATTAGGTCGTAGTCTGTATGCTGAGTAATTTTATTCTTTATGATGGTTTCTACCATTTTTCCCGGTACTGACGTCAGGCTCACCGGTCTGTAGTTTCCCGGATCACCCCTGGAACCCTTTTTAAAAATTGGTGTTACATTGGCGATCCTCCAATCTTCAGGTATTAGAGATGATTTTAATGATAGTTCACAGATTACTGATAGCAGGTCTGCAATCTCATATTTCAGTTCTTTCAACACCCTTGGACGTATACCATCCGGCCCAGGTGATTTGCTACTCTTCAGTTTATCAAATAGTTGTAAGACATCTTCCGATGTATCGATATTTCCTTCAATTCTTCCACACCTTTAAATACCACTTCAGTCATGGGTAACATCCCTACATCTTCCTCAGTAAAGACCAAAGCAAAGAATTCATTCAGTCTCTCCGCTATCGCCTTGTCGCCTCTTAGTGCTCCTTTAACCCCTTTATCATCTAATGGACCAACTGACTCTCTCACAGGTTTTTTGCTACGAATGTACTTGAAAAGGTCTTTATTTTGCGTTTTTGCTTCCGCAGCAAGCTTCTTCTCAAATTCTCTCTTTGCCTGCCTTATCAATGCCTTGCATTTGACTTGCCAGTGCTTGTGCTGTTTCCAGGTTTCGTCGTTTGGCTCTTTTTTCCATTTCCTGAAAGATGCTTTTTTGGCAACAACCGCCTCTCTGACCTCACCTTTAAACCATGCTGGCAGTTTTTTGGACTTCCTTCCACTTTTCTTAAAGCGTGGAATACAGCTGGTCTGGGCTTCCAAGATAGTATTTTTCAACAACACCCAAGCTTGATGTACGTCTTTAACCTTTGCAACTGCTCCTTTTAGTTTTTTCTTAACTGTTTTCCTCATTTTATCATAGTCTCCCTTTCGAAAGTTAAAAGGTAGTACTGTGGATTTCCTTACTATCCCTCCTCCACTAATTAAATCAAAGGCGATCATGCTATGATCACTATTGCCAAGTGGCCCCAACACCCTTATCTCTTGCAGTAGATCTGGTGTTCCACTAAGGACTAGGTCTAATATGGCTTCCCCTCTGGTCGGTTCATGAACCAGCTGCTCCAAGAAGCAGTCATTTATTTCATCTAGGAACTTTATCTCACTAGCATGTCCTGACATGACACTGACCCAGTCGATACCGGGGTAATTGAAATCACCCATTATTATTACTGCGCTGTAACCTTTGTTAGCTACCTTGATTTCTTTGAGCATTTCATCATCCATTTGGTCATTCTGGCCAGGTGCTCGATAGTACACCCCCACTGCCATTGCCTTCCCCCTTTTATATGAAATTTCAATCCATATAGATTCTACAGCAGATTTTGTTTCCTGCAAAACTTTAATCCTTTCTGAGTCAATGCCCTCTCTAACATAGAGCGCAACCCCTCCACCAATTTGATCAGCTCTATCATTACAATATAGTTTGTACCCAGGTATCACAGTGTCCCACTGGTTGTCTTCCTTCCACCATGTCTCTGATATTCCAATCATATCTAACCTTTCATTTAGTGCTATATATTCTAACTCTCCCATCTTATTCTTTAGACTTCTAGCATTTGCATACAAGCATTTTAGAGGATTTTTTTTTAATCATGTTAATTTGGCTATTGTTAGACATGGGTAAATTGGGATCTTTAAGCTCTGTCTGCTCCATATTTGAGGGCATTTGGGCTACTTTACTCTTTTGTGGAACCTCTCTGCTTTTGGTAGTATCCTTCAAGGATACATTCTTCCGAACCATCCGCTCTTGGGCGACTGTCGGCTTTCCCCTAATATCTAGTTTAAAAGCTGCTCTATCTCCTTTTTATTTTTTATTTTTTTTTTTTCAAAGATTTATTTATTGAGAACACACAGTAAAGTACAAAACTACACGAACGGTATCGGTTTTCCATTTTACAGGCATAATAAGCAGACATACCTCGGGCAGGGCTGTATCTTGTCCACTGCCCGAGGGTTAACAATGATGCAAATAGAAATATAGCAGTTTCCTACCTGAACCCCTCCCTTCCCCCTCCCCCCCTCCCGAGACCATAGGGACCTAACAAATCTATGCATCAGAGGCCACCGAGGAACCCCTCAGCACCTTACTCCAAGCACAGAATAGCACTGCGAGATTTAGGCCTCAATGTTTGAATGTAAGGTGTCCACACCAAAAGAAAGGAGGCCCAGCTCCGGGGGTGACGCTGTGCACTCCTCCTTTCCAAGAGCATAAACTGGTGAAACTCGTTTTGCCACTCCCAGAAGGAAGGGGCCACCGGCTCTAGCCATCGCCGCAACACAGGACTCTTCCCCACCAGACATGCCTTCCGTATCAGTAGTTGCTGCCATCGGCCCTTCGGGTGGAGTGGTCCCAACTGATCCAATGCCACTAATTGCCCCGTCCAACAAAGCTGCTGCTGTAATAAAACCCCTAGATAGTGTGCTATCCAAAGCCAATAGCGACGTATAGGGGGACAACCCCACCACATATGGCCCAAGTCCGCTAACGTACAAGTACATTTTGGACACCCACCATAAGCGGTGAGGCGACTACGCAGTGCACGCCTCGGGGAGAAATGGGCTCGCAAAATACATTTAAATTGAATTTCCCGCCAATGAGTGCCTTCCGCTAGTCGGGCGATAGGGCCCAGCGCGGCACGAACAGAGCCCGGAGTCACCTCACATCCCAGTTCCCGCGCCCAGGAAGCTTCTTCTGCCGCGTAATCCGGCAGCGTCACAAAAGGCTCCAATGCTTTTTTGAAGATTGCTATAGTAGGCGGGGTCCCTGTCCCAAGAGCTAAAAATTCTAATATCCGCGTGGAATGGTCCCCCAACAGTTCTCGTCCCATCACTGAACCCACATAATGAGAAAGCTGCAAGTATGCAAACAGGGAAGCTCCGGGGCACAGGTCATACTCCCGACACAACACCGCCAAAGACTTACACCGCCCCTCCAAGTCAATTACATGTCCCAACAACCGTATCCCCACCTGCGCCCACCGACGGAAGGGAACCGAATCTGATCCCGGAGGAAATTGGGCATTACCCTGCAGCAGCAGCCAACTCGAAATCTCCGGCGAACATCCCCACGATTTATTCAGCCATTGCCAGGTACGCCGCGCTGCCTGGACCAGCACACTATTCGTCACTCGATCCGGCAGAACCGCACGCCGCAAGTGTAAGACCACCAGCAAAGAATGTGGTGCCACCAGGGCCTCCTCAAATGCCCTCGGGGTATACACCTCGGTACTACCCAGCCAATCCCCCAGGTGCCGGGCCTGGCAAGCCAGAGCATAGGTCCAGAGATCCAGCACACCCACTCCCCCAGATCTCCATCCCCCTCTCAGGCGGTTCATCGGTATGCGCCCTCTGGCCCCCCTCCAAAGAAACCCGCGAAACTCACGTTCTATGCGCAAAAGATCACGGCATAATAACCAAACCGGCAAGGTTTGTAGCCAGTAGAGGACCCGCGGCAATATCACCATCCCCAATGCTGCCGCCCTGCCCAGTAAAGACAGCGGAAGGGGGGACCAAGCTTGGAGCTGTGAGCGAACCCTAGACAGGAGGCGCTCAAAGTTCCGCTTATACAATGCCGACATATCTTTAGTTAACTCGATCCCCAAATAGACAAAGGAATCACCGGCCCATCTCAGGGGAAAGCTCCCTCCCCAATGCCCCTGAAGCTGACCCCCAATGTCCAAGGCTTCCGATTTATCTCGGTTGCTACGCAGCCCCGCGAAGTCCCCATAACGGGAAAATTCTGCCAGCAAACACGGCAACGACTGCTGAGGGTCTCGTAAATGGACAAGGATATCATCCGCAAAGGCAGCGACTTTAAAACCACAGGACCCAATACAAACACCACGAATATCGTTGGACTCCGCTATACTCCGCAGCAGTGGATTCAGTGTCAGCACAAACAGCAGCGGAGAAAGTGGGCAACCTTGGCGAGTCCCCCTCTCAAGGTTAAAATTATCCGACAGCACTCCATTACATAAAATGCCAGCCGTAGGGTTGGCATACAGCAGCTCCACCATCCGAATGAAGGAGTCGCCCAGCCCATACTGGGGCAAAAGAAATTTCATATAGTCCCAGTTGACCTGGTCGAATTCCTTCTCCGCATCAAAGCTGATCAGCAATGATTGTTCGTCTCGCGTGCGCACCCATTCTATGGAGGCTAAAATCTTCCGCAGGTTCCGCATTGCATATCGCCCCTGGACAAAACCCACCTGCGACTCATGCAACAGGCCCCCCAACACGGAGGCCAACCGGTCAGCCAACACCTTCGCCAACACTTTCAGATCAAAATTCAGTAGCAAAATGGGTCGATAAGAAGCCGCCTGCGTAGGGTCTTTACCGGGTTTAGGTATCAAAGTAATAAATGCATGGTTCGTCCCCCAACCGAAGCTCCCCTGCTCTACCCTCCGGCGGTATACCGCAGTCAGCACGGGGGCAACTCATTCAACTAAGAGCTTATAGAACTCCGCCCCAAACCCGTCCGGACCCGGCGACTTATAGCAACTGGCCCCCAGAATAACTTTGTGGACTTCCTCTTCTGTTACTGGTGCATCCAAAGCTGACCGCTGTTCCACAGTCAGCCTAGGCAGCCGCAGCCCCTGAAGATAATTTTCCATTAATGTCATGGAGCTTGCAGTTCCCCTATAGAGCTTCTGAAAAAAAGAGCGAAATACTTGGGCTATCGCCTGGCTGTGTTTATGCAAACGGCCCTGCTCATCACACAACGCCACTATGGAGCGAGACCCTCTACTGCCCCGAAGACACCGCGCTAGAAGCTTCCCCGGCTTGTCTCCAAAACGGTGAAGCTGATATTTATAATACATCAAAGACTTCTTTGCTCTTTGATGAAGCAGCTCACTAAGAGATGACTGCAGCTCCCAGTATAACCGTTTATTAGCCCCTGTGGGATTCCCCGCGCACCGCCGCCGGGCTTTCACGACCTGTTTTTCCAGTTGGACTATTCGTGACGCTACTAATTTTCGCTTCCGTGCTCCATAGGCAATAATATCACCGCGTAAGACCACCTTCGCTGTTTCCCATAGTAGTTCAGGCTCCTCTCTATGTCGTTCGTGAATGTCAATAAACTCCCCCCATCGCTGTGCCAGATAGGTATGAAATTCGGTATCTGTATACAGCCCCAGGGGAAACCGCCAAATTCACTGTGGGGTAGGAAGGCCCCCCCACTGTAAGTCCACCCAAACCGGTGCGTGGTCCGATACCGCCGCTGGGCCAATCTCTGCTTCCCCGACTTGTGCAAACAGCCGCTCAGAAACCAATACATAATCAATTCGCGCACTTGAATCGTGAGCTCGCGACTGATGAATGAAATCTCGCTCCAAAGGATGGAGCAGGCGCCACGGATCCACCAGCCCAGCCGGCGCCGTAAATCCTGAAGTGCCCTGGTAGCCGGGACCCACCAACCGTCCCGCCCACCCCCGGAGGTATCCAAATCAATATCCAACACCCCATTGTAGTCTCCCGCCAATATCAGAGGAACATCCGGCAGTTGTTCAACCCTGGAGGCCAGGCGGGCATATAGAGATTTGTCCAAGACATTCGGGGCATATAAGTTACCCAACACCACGGACCTCCCTTCCAAGTTGCCATATACCAAGAGGTATCTACCCGTAGGATCTACATATTGTTGTACAAGTTCAAACGCAGCCTTTTATGAATAAGTAGGACCACTCCACCTTTTTTCCCGATCGCCGGGGCACCCCAGCTCTGCCCTACCCAAACTCTCTGCAATTTCGCATGTTCCTCAGCAGTCTGGTGGGTTTCCTGCAAAAAGGCAATATCGCACTGCAGTCGAGCCAGAGCCTGCAATACCTTATGATGTTTAACCGGGCTACCTATCCCACACACATTCCAAGAAACAAGCTTTAGCTTAAAACATAGTACACCTCAGCAAGTAATCCGATATTCCAGATCTTCCTTAGGTGAACCCCCCCAGCCTGGGGTCCACCCCTGCTAACTATAAGAATCTCGAGCTCCCCAACACCTGTGGCCCAGTAGTCTCTCCCCACCCATAACCTCCCCCTCTCTCTAGGCCCCCCCAGAGCCCTCTCCCCACCCAGATCTGACCCCACCCCAACCCCTTACACTATATCCACCCCTATCTCCTCCCCGATCCCCTCCTTTAACCCTCATGGCTCTCTCCACCCACCCACTGCAGAGAAAGCCCCACAGAGGCCCCTCTGAGTGCGACCGACCCCCCTTCGCCCACCTGAGTCAATTCGCAATTCCGCATGTGGTCCAACACTCCCGTTACACTCTGTGCCCACCCCTACTTACCCAACTGACCCCACTCCCATAAGGCCCAAGGCCTCACTGAGCCCCCGCTGTGCAGAGCTAGCCTACTGCAATTAGTCCAGCCCCACCTACTACCCTTCCCCGCTGTGATGAACCATCGCAGCAGAAAGTGCAAAGTTCCGCAGCTATGACCAAACACACCTCAGCTATAACATACTCGCTACTAAACAGTGTCTTGATATTGTTTAACCCAAAACCGATGTCGCGTGGGCACAAAGTTGCCCTTGCAACTATTTAATCCAGGAGTGACATCCCACCACAGAGTAGGACTGTATAGGAATAGGTTGCCTCCTGGATTTACAACCCTTGATATTCAGCAGTACCAGAGTGCTAGACCACCCATGATCAAGTTCCAAAGTCATCCACCAACCCCAGCAGGTCCTATGTGAGCCGCTCCCACACCCCTCTCTCCACATTCCCCACATCAATCCCCGCAATGTTCTCTCCAAGATCTTAGCGGAACTAGGGGGAGGGGGGAAAGCACCCCGGAATCACACGTACCCAGGAGGCATCAGGACGCTACACCCACACACACTAAAGCACCCGGGGCCTCCCCTCGACCCCCACTGTTGGGAGCAGAGGAGAGAATCTTAGGCAGGCAACGCGGCGAAACAGGATATGGAGATATTCACACTAATGGATCCCCTCCCCCGCAGCACTAGGACCATCCGGGAAGAGGTTACCCCATCATCAGGCCCTGCCCCACCCTTTCCTATAGGCCGCATCAAATCACAGGCGCTCCCTCCGTCCGCATTGCCTGCCATTATTCTCTTGGCCACAGCGCCTTTAAAGAGAAAGAAAAAACTGCTGTCCAGCATCGTGGCTACGGCCACGGTAAAAACAACAGGAAAACAACAAAAAAACATAGCAGGGAAAAACAAAAAAGGGGCTGCACATACTGGGCAGACGTGGCTGTTAGAAACTCACACCACCACTCTCAACGCCCACATATAAAGGCTAAAAAAAAAAAATGGGGGGAAAAAGAAAAAACAGTGTCCGAGAGGCTCAATACTTCTGAGATCTCCCCTCGCCCAGACTTAGCCGTACTCCTAAAAAATACAAAAATACACAAAAAAAGGGGGGGGGGGGGGAAAAAAAGGAAAAAAAACCCGGCCAAGATTCAACAGGTAACGTCAGTAGCAAATGTTATTAGCAAGACATGCATAACTTGTAACAATGTTAACAGTTCCTAGCATGGCAAGTTTGTAGCGATCAAGGCAGTTCAAGGCACACAACAACTCAGATCATCCCTCAATAGACTTAGATAATGGCTAACCAGTTTTTATCTAACAAATCCCAAATGACCTACACATACAATTTTTCATAGCTGATACTGTACTTTGAATAATGCTAAAGCCCCACATAATGTGTATTTGTACATAATGTATATAGTTTACACTGTTCTATACTGTTCTGTATTAACACTAGTTGTTTATCTTATTGTTATTTGGTCATATGATGTTTTATGTAAAATAAACTCCGATTTGTTAGCTGTTGTTTATTGTGAACCGCAACTGAACTATGGAAGATGCGGTATATAAATCATTGTTAAATAAATAAATAAATAAATAAGGGACACAAAGTAGCTTGGCTACAATGTCCCTATTCCAAACCCACAAGTCTGGTAACTCCCATGCCATAGTCTACATTCCCAAAAAGGAGCCGAAGCATCACAAACCGGCAGCTCCTTTATGTTTCATGATGAAGACGCCGCCACTGCCGCCTCTTGAGCAATGAGCTGGTTCACATAGCCTTCAGCCTCCGCAGCCGTTGCAAAGGCCCGGTGAGCCCCTTCATGCATCACATGCAATTTGGCGGGGTATTGGACGGAGAACCGGACTCCTGCGCCGATGAGCTTCTCACAGAGGGGGGCATACTCCCGACGCTTCCGACTCAGCGCTACGGAGTAATCTTGTGCAACACAAATTTTGCAATTATTATAAACAACTTCCCCCCTTTGTCGAGCGGCCCGTAAAATCAGTTCTTTCTGTGGGTAGTATAAAAACTTCGCGATCACAATTCTGGGGCGGATATCTCGGGCCTGTTTGGCACCTACACGGTGTACCCTTTCAATGTTCAATTTGTCTCCAAGCGCAACATCGCCCAATATGTGCATAATTAACTCTTCCAGATAGCTCCTCAGCTCCTTGTCCAAGACAGTTTCTGGGATCCCCATAAATCGAAGGTTGTTGCGCCTTGACCGGTTCTCTAGGTCATCGAGCTTTGCTTCTTGCAGGCCAAGTTGAGTCTTTAGGCCTGCCACCTCTGATACCAGCCCCTCCACTTTTTCTTCCGCCTGTTCCAGGCGATCTTCGGCCTCACGTAGTCTGCTCCCCAGGGTGTCCACCGAAGAGCGCAGCCCATCCATTTTTTTCATGTAAGGCTTCAAACTGAGGTGACAGAGCTACTACTACAGAAGTAGGAGAGCAGCGAACCTCAACACCATCTGCCTCCCGAGATCATTCACAAAGGCTAATGCCAGTACCACTAACAGAGCTTTCTCGTTTACAGCTCCTACACTCTGGAATCGGTTACCAAGTGATCTGCGTGAAATCTATGATCTAAAGGACTTTAGAAAAGAGCTTAAGACACACCTTTTCAAGTCCCATTACAACCTAACATCATGAGCTACACGCAACCGTGTGTAAATATACATATACATATGCAGACCACTTATAAAGTTCTACAGTTTAGTCAATTGTAAATATGTATATAACAATCATGTGTAAATATGTATATAGCAATCAACTGTAAGCCTGTAATCTGTATTCTGCTGTGTCCCCCCCCCCCCCCTCTAATCAGAGTGTTATAATCTAATTCCTGGCCAAGTACAGCCAACATCACCATGTGTAACAACCGCTGCTGATCACTGGAAGCAGCGGGATATAAATGTACGCTAAATAAATAAATAAATAAAATACTGCTGCCGACATCTCATCCAGAGAGACGGGGGATCTGGGCGAGCTGGGCGATGGGGCTGACTCCGCCATTTTACTCGTGCTGGCCACCCGCTCCCGATCTCGCCTCGTCATTTTGACCGCGGCCGCCATGCCTTTCGCCGAAGAAACCGCACTATGGGATTCTACAAACAATCCAACACACCGTGGGCACACTCCCATCTGGGTATTGCGGTACTATACGGTACTAATTCACCGGTCCGGGCTGGGGGTATCGGAGCACACTCAAGATGCGACCACTACCCTGACCGCATCACGTGACCTCTCTCTATCTCCTTTTTAAAGGTTAATGCCAGCAGCCTGGTTCCATCCCGGTTAAGGTGAAGCCCATCCCTTCGGAAGAGCCCCTCCTTTCCCCAGAATGTTCCCCAGTTCCTAACAAATCCAAAACCCTCATCTCTGCACCATTGTCTCATCCACGCATTGAGACTCCGGAACTCTGCCTGCCTTTTGGGTCCTGCGCGTGGAACAGGAAGCATTTCGGAGAATGCTACCCTGGAAGTTCTGGATTTCAACTTCCTACCTAAAAGCCTAAATTTTTGCCTCCAGAAACCTCCCTACCACATTTTCCTATGTCATTTTTACCGACATGTACCAAGACAGCAGACTCCTCCCCAGCACTATCTAAGACCTTATCTAGGTGGCGCGTGAGGTCCGCTACCTTTGCACCCGGCAGGCATGTTACCAGGCGATCCTCACGTCCACCACCACCCAGCTATCTACATGCCTAATGATCGAATCACCAACTATAACGGCTGTCCTAACCCTTCCCTCATGGGCACATGGCCCTCGAGAAACTTCCTCAGTGCGAGAGGGTTTTACATCACCTGGAGGACAGGTCCTAGTTACAGGATCACTTCCTGACACACCAGGATGATGCTCTCCTGTCACGTGACCTCTCTCCTCCATGGCAACAGGGGTGCTGCCAGACTGGAGGTGGGACTTCAGGACTATATCCCTGTAGGTCTCGTCTATGTACCTCTCTGTCTGTCTTATGTTTTTTACTGTTATGTACCTGCATGTTGTGTGTGCCAGCTGGTGCACAGACAGGTTGGTGGCACTGGGGGATGGCACAGCTGCCACCAGCACAGTCCCATCATTGCATACAGGGAGTGTCCACCACCAGATGGTCTACCTGCACCAGTCTGGCAGCCAAGGCTGCTGTCCCTTGCATCTGCTGAGCACCACTGTGTACCCCCACTAACCTTCCTCAGCCGCCAGCCACTCCCTGATCCACTGGGGCTGGTTGGGTCGCCTCCGATGCAGCGTTCAGAAGTAGCATTTGAGGGCCTTCAGCATCCGGCATACTCCATATTCCCTGTGGGAGAGAGGGGGGACACACATGTGCTCAGTTGGCCACTACCATTTTGCCTATTGTGCATACCTTATATCTGCAATGGTCTGGCAACATGCCCATCCTAAGGGCAGGAGCATACCCATGGGTGCTAGGCTATGGTGGCAGAGCTGCTTGTAGGGACAGACAAGTGCCACATGTGTGGTTTCTGCCACCAGTTCCCCCAGACCTCTGCACCAGAGCACAAGGGCTAGGGGGTGGAGCAGGTTTGGGGTGTCCAAACTGGTTGCTGGTGTCCCCCGCAGTGCCCAGCCCTGCCACAGCTCCCCCTGCACTGGGCTTTTCCATTACTGTGCATGCCCTGTGGCATTGCTACCTACCACAGCTATGTGTGGGTATGCCCCCTGCTGCAGGCAATTGGGGCTGGCATCTGTACCAATGCATGGCCCAACCCCCCCACCTCCTGATAGGCACACATTGTGGCAGCCACCAGCATGTGGCTTGGCATCATGCCCTGTCTCGCTGTGCCTTTCAGGGTGTGTCTGTCTAGCATGGTGCTCAGCCCCCCCCCCCCCCACCACCTGTTGTAGCCTCCTTACCTGTGCAGCCAGAGTTGGATTCCCCTCCACAGGGCTGTTGCCAGCCTCAGGTTTGGATGATGGCCCCCCTTAAGTAGAGAACCCTTTCATGCTGCAGCATAGAGCGGACAAGGCAATCACTTTTATCTGGGGAGAAGTTCACACTTCTCCTTGCCGCCATGCCACTGGTGTCTGTCCACCCAGCCACAGGGGGCTCCTGCACAGGCAACCCACGGGGCCTATGTGATGGTGTCGTCTAAGCATGGGTACACCGGATAGGCAAAACATGGGTGCGACGGTCAAGCGATACATGGGTTCCTGACCACGGTCCGTCGTGCTTCTCTGGCTACTGTTGTGGTGGCCACATACACGGGTATCGCCTGTACCTTGGGCACAGTGCCCGGATTATGTGCCTTGTGCTTATCCGTCATTGCTATGGTAGGTGCCTGCCGTTGTGCTCTGTTTGTAATGCATTTTAGTTGCTTGCCTGTTTTGTTGGTGCCTGACTCACGATTCAAGCACTTTTCTTGAACAGGTAACTAACTGCGGGAAATGGTCGGCCTCGGCACCTTGTTGAATATCGGGCCCCGAGAGCAGTAAGTGAGTAAACAAGGAGTAGCAGAGAGTGTCTACTGTCTATGGATGGGGTGCAGTGAGTGAGTGGGATGGGGTGGGGCAGTGAGCATGTGGTATGGTGAGGTAGGGAGAGGTTTTTTTGTTGGGGCAAAAAGGGTGAAAGTAACCAATAGGTGAGAACATGACAGCACAGATGGTACGTACAGGTACGCATCCAATGCATCTGGCTACAACTAATACAATTTGGTTAATTAAGCTTTATATGAATTTAATTTAATTCAACATTTATAGCCCGCAAATAGCCAATTTCCCAAGTTCTATGTAGGTTACCATGCAAACAATGAAAACCATATAATAAGTCCAGCAAGAACAGCAGTCCGATATATAAGAATCTCTAAGCCCCCTCTCCCCCCCACTTATAAAAATAGGTCAAAGTTATGATACCATCTGTTCAAAGAACCAAGCTTTTAGTTGTCTCAGAATGTCGTCTTATTGGACTCTTGTTGGAAATCCATGTGAAGATCATTCCAAACAACTGGCAATGTCACAATGATATGCTGATGTTATTTTATGTTTGTTTGAATTATGAATGTTTATTGTGCCACGCCTTGGACTACAGTAAGAGGGCAAGTCATAAATTTAGAAATCAATACATGAAATAGGAAGTTTTTCCCAGCAAAGTTCCTTTTTATGGTGTTCATAATTGCAGATTGTGCTCTGTCTAATGCACTTTGGAAATAGAATGTAAAGGACAAGAGAGGGCAGGTAATAGAGAGAATTTTAGAAGCATTTACCCATGTACATTACATGTAGGTTTAAATGGCAATTTAAAAAATCCACTATTTCCATGGGTAGATGCCCTGGGGCACAGAGGGCATGTTTACTAACCACATTAGCTGTTAACTCAGCGACAGCATCAGAAAGGTACACTGGGGTAGCAGCTAATGCGGGCCAAATGCCGATAACGTGATTTTATGAATTATCTGCAGACTGCACCTTAGTTGCGCAATGGGGTGCAGTGTGGGTGGAGAATGGGTATGCCTGCAATGTGCATTTGCTGCGAACGTCAGCAATGGGTGGCTGCTTCCACGATGCTGCCACGCCACATTCTCTGCTTTTTCCATGCGTTATTGGCTAGGAAAAAGTTGCACTTGCTCCCGACAGATAACACACAGCTGTTGCAGCTAACGTACCACTGTTTGCACTGACATGCCACATTAGCTGCAAAAGCCTAATGTGGCTTAATGAAGTGCCCCAGAGATTTCAAGGGGTGAGGCTTCAGTTGCTTTGGATGGGCCGAAAAATTGTTCCCATTTGATAAGTAAAACATTTCCACAATGAGTTTTGTACCAACTTCAAGGCATTCATAAGTGATTGTTTCAACATGGAGATGTCTATCAGTGAATAAGGAGTCCATTGCGCTTTACCTCTGTGGTGTTTAACATCACGTCAAAAGCTCATTAAAGGTTATTCCATCCTGCTCCTGCAATGGCTCCTCTTGCATGTGTATCTTTATAAAATCTGACAAATAGGTGTGTAAGTAATGACAAATCCTCCCATGTATTGCGAGAAGAGCACCTGCGCATGTATTTGAGGTTGCATCCATGTGTAAAGCGCCAGGGATGCTGTTCTGGGTTTGAACCTGTTTTCCCAGGAATGACTGCTCCCTCTCTATTTGCTGCTGAATACATGGGGGTTTTGCCAGTGTCTTTATATGGATATTACAAAAGGCTCCATGTTCGGCAAAGCCTTTTGTAAAATACCGTGGAAATCCTGAATGTCCCAGCCCAGACTTCCAAATTCCCCACCTCGATGTTCTTATAAAACATGGAGCTTAATACAGCTTATACTGAGACAAACATTTTATCCCAATTTCCTTGAATTATCTTAAATATAGCGATTTTACAACTTAAAAAATACTATAAAGTAAACAGAAAGTCAATGCAGCTCAATCAAAGTAAGGCTGCCCTTTCCCACCTGTTGTCACTAGTAATGATCTTTGCAGCTGAATTCTGAATCAGATGCAACAGAAGTAAAGACTTCTTGATAACCCCGATAAAAAACAAGTGCAGTAATGGAGGTGGGAGAGGTCAGTAGCCTGCATAACCTGCTTAAGGTCCAAGAAAAGGCTCAGACGACTTTTATTGTATCAACCTGTTTGGTCAGGCAGATTAAGTTTTTTTTAACAACTTGAGTGACTTGAGCACATAGAGAGAGCGGAGTCCATTCCTACTGCAAAACTTCAATCAGATCTCGGTAAAGGTATCTCAACCCTACCCATAGAAAGATTAATCACAGGGATTGTTCTGTGAGCCCCTCACACCCATAGCAGCACGGCTTTATCAGAAATAATTTTAAGATTATTAGTGCCCATCCGTGAACTAATACTTGAATGATATACAGGGGCGGCCCAAGGGGGGTGCGGGGCCACGTGCGGAGACTCGGTGCGGGGCCTCATTTGCATAAGGGGCATCATTTGCATAAATATTTGCATAATGTTACCATACACTAACTTTTAGTAAACATGCCTCTTAATGAGTGTATGAATAAAGAAAGACTAAAAGACTTCTACGTTACTATAATCCAGTGCCAACCGCCAGACACATTAGGAACTACTACAAACACTGCCCATTTAGAATCCATAGCAAACCCGCCGTATCCTAACAGCACTACCAGGACTCATAAAGCACCATACCCTAACTATCAAAAGGAAACATGCAAATATTAAACCAATATATTTCAGAGAACAACAATACATGACCTACTGGGGAAAGAGAACAAGTGGCAATGTCAAATAGGAATTACATAAACAATACCTCAGCTCAGTTACACATGCAGAACATAGACCATCACCAAACAAGGAATCACAATTTAGAAACAGGAAGACAATAATTAAACTGGGAATCCCAAAAGCCAAACTTGGAATGTACAACACTGTAGAAATAAAACTATACATTAATTTGCTCTTGTACTAAACAAAGTGCAGACGTTAATGATGCACATTTCCCAGAGCTGACATATTCCAATTAATAAATTCAAAATAAAGAGATATTTTTCTACCTTTTGTGCATTTTTTTTTCAGCTGCAATTGCTCCAGTCACTTTCTTCTGGTTTCTTTGTGTCTTCCGCTAACTCTCCATCGTCTGCTGTCCATTTGTCTTTTCTTCTCTCTTCTAGTTTTTTTCCATTCTCTCTCTACATCTGCTTTAACATACTAATCTTTCTCCTTTTGCTCTTTCCTCATTCCTATTTCATCTACTCAAATTTTACCCCTCCATTCTCAGTCCCCACTTACTCTCCCAATATCCGGCCAATTGTAGATTTGTCTTCCCTCCCACACAAAATATTTTTTCCCTCTCCATTTCACTCTCCCAGCTCCATCCCATTCTAATCCTCCCCCAACATCAGCTCCATTCTAGTTCCAGTCCCACCCAGCATCCGCTCCCTTCTAGTCCCCGCATCAGCCCATTTCCAGTCCTAGCCCCCCATAAGCCCATTTCCAGTCCTATCCTAGACCCACCATCAGCCTATTTCCAGTCCTAGCTCCCCCATCTATTTCCAGTCCCATCCGAGTCCCTCCATCAGCTCATTTCCAATCCCAGCCCCCCATGAGCCCATCAGCCCATGTCAAATCCTAGCTCCCCTCCACTCAGCCCATTTCCAATCCAAGCCCCCCATGAGCCTACTTCCAGTTCTAGCCCCTTCATGAGTCCATTTCAATCCAAACCCCCACCACAGCCCATTTCCAATCTTAGAACCCCCCCAACAGCCAATTTCCAGTCTTATTCTAGCCCCTCCATCAGCCCATTTCCTCTCCTAGCCCCCCCACTCACCCATTTCCAGTCCTAGCTCCCTCCCCCTCACAACCCATTTCCATTCCAAGCCCCCGTCCCCATCAGCTATTTGCAGTTCAAGCCCTCCTTCCACTCAGCCCATTTCCAGTCCTAGCAACCCCCCCAGCCCATTAACAGTCTTAGCCCCCCCAGGCCATTACCGGCCTAACCCCCCATCAGCCCATTCCAGTCCTAGCCCCCCCCCATAGCCCATTACTAGTCCTAACCCCCCATCAGCCCATTACATCCTAACCCCCCCATCACCCTATTTCCAGGC
This sequence comes from Ichthyophis bannanicus, assembly GCA_033557465.1. NCBI lineage: Eukaryota > Metazoa > Chordata > Amphibia > Gymnophiona > Ichthyophiidae > Ichthyophis > Ichthyophis bannanicus. The sequence continues at coordinate 1,001,119,574 of CM066031.1, forward strand.
CTAGCCCCCCCCATCAGCCTATTTCCAGTCTTAGCCCCCATAGCCCACTACCAGTCCTAATCCCCCATCAGCCCATTACCAGTCCTAACCCCTCTCATAGCCCATTACCAGTCCTAACCCCCATCAGCCCATTTCCAGTCTTAGCTCCCCCCATAACCCATTACCAGTCCTAAACCTCCCCCTCAGCCCACTTCCAGTTTTAGCATCCCCCCCATTACTAGTCCTAACCCTCCCCCATCAGCCCACTTCCAGTCTTAGCCCCCCCCAGAACCCATTACCCGTCCTAAACCTCCCCATCAGCCCATTACGTCCTATCCCCCCATCACCCTATTTCCCGGCCTTGCCCCCCCATCAGCCCACTTCCAGTCTTAGCCCCCCATAGCCCATTACCAGTCCTAATCCCCCATTACCAGTCCTAACCCCTCCCATAGCCCATTACCATCCTAACCCCCATCAGCCCATTTCCAGTCTTAGCCCCCCCCATAACCCATTACCAGTCCTAAACCTCCCCATCAGCCCATTTCCATTATTAGCCCCCAATAGCCAATTTACATTCCTAACCCCCCCATCAGCCTATTTCCAGTCTTAGCCCCCCCATAACCCATTACCAGTCCTAAACCTTCCCATCAGCCCATTTCCAGTCTTAGCACCCCCCCCCCATGGCCCATTTCTAGTCCTAACCCTCCCCCATCAGCCCACTTCCAGTCTTTGCCCCCCCATACCCCATTTCCATTCCTAAACCTCCCCATCAGCCCATTTCCAGTCTTAGCCCCCCCCATAGCCAATTACCAGTCCTAACCCCCCATCAGCCCATTTCCAGTCTTAGCCCCCCCATAGCCCATTACCAGTCCTAACCCCCCCATCAGCCCACTTCCAGTCTTAGCACCCCCCCATGGCCCATTACTAGTCCTAACCCTCCCCCATCAGCCCACTTCCAGTCTTAGCCCCCCATAACCCAGTACCAGTCCTAAATCTCCCCATCAGCCCATTTACAGTCTTAGCCCCCCCCCATAGCCAATTACCAGTCCTAACCCCCCCCATCATCCCACTTCCAGTCTTAGCACCCCCCCCCATGGCCCATTACTAGTCCTAATCCTCCCCTATCAGCCCGCTTCCAGTCTTAGCCTCTCCCCCCCCCCATAGCCCATTACCAGTCCTAAACCCCCTTCCCCCCTATCATCACAAATTAAAAAATAAAAAAAAACAGCTGCTTCTGCCGCGGCAGCATCAAGAGTGCTGCAGCGGGGCCCCCCCTGCCCGGCAGAACCTCCCTGCATTGTAGGCTAGCGTTGAATCCCCGAACGCGGGCTTCTTTCAGAGCTGCGAGAGTTTCCTTTCTCGCGGCTCTGTTAATCCCGCCGGGGCTGATGGGAAATCCCGGCGGGATTAACAGAGCCGTGAGAAAGGAAACTCTCGCGGCTCTGAAAGAAGCCCGCGTTCGGGGATTCAACGCTAGCCTACGATGCAGGGAGGCTCTGCCGGGCAGGGGGGCCCCGCGGCGGCACTCTTGATGCTGCCGCGGCAGAAGCAGCTGGGGTTTTTTAGTTTTTTTTTTAAACTTGGGATGATGAAGAATGTTTTTTGCGCGGGGCCCCCTGAAACGCGGGGCCCTATGCAAAAAACATTGTTGCTCAATGGACGGGCCGACCCTGATGATATAGTCAGTAAGGGTTCTATGTTTGTTCCAAAGTCTTTGTAATTCAGAATAATGTTTGAATATCATCTGCATACAAATAGCAGGAAAACGCCAAAATCCCTAAATACATCCTCCCCCCAAGAGGCTAAAAAATACTGTTAAATGAAATGGAGGTAGAGATGGCCCTACCACCAGTTGGAGCATATCACCCCTCGCTTCACCTGTAGGTCAGCAATAAACTTAGCAAATGGGTTCATTATTGTACCTTCCATCCTACCTCCATATCACTCAGTTTTTTGAACAATAAACCATGATCTACAGACCCAAAGTAGTAGAAAGATCTCGTTACATTACAAAACCTTCATGCCACTTACCCACAATGGTGGTAAATTTATCAAGCATTTTTCATGCAAAAAGCATGTTTTACATACAGAAAAAGGCATGAATAAAATTGTACACAAGTATACATGAGTAAAAATTAGATATATGAAAAGGTATGCAATGTGTGTCAATGCTGACTCCTGGTTTTCTTAGCAAGGTATGACAGGAAGTAGATTGCCAGTTCTTTCTCCCATGCAGTGAGATTTCAGCCCCTGGTATTCCAAGCACTAGCTAGGTCCCACCCTACTTAGCTTTGGTGATCAGCTGAGAGCAGGTTCATTCAGGACAGCTAAGATAGCTTACACTGTTAAGTGGATCCTACGTAGGTGTTCCTAAGGCTGGAGTTATGATAGATACGTGTATCTTATAAAATATGCATGTACGTATATAGAACACATGCACACATTTATACTTCTTCAGAGCAGGTTTACATTTGTGTATGAGCATTCATGTACAGAGGGTCAAATACCCAAGGGACCCTAGCCAGGGTGAGTGCTGCCTCTGCGTGCCCCTGGGGCTGCACCTAGCAATAACTGTAAGCGGCAATATTGAGCCGCTGCCTGGTTGTCACTAAGCAACAAAAGTCAGGTATAGTAGGCTGGCCTAACTTTTGCCGCTGAATCTAGCCAAGCAGCAGTTGAATATCGCAGGCATTGAATAAATCTGGGTTTAATGTTCACTGGTGCTGGCTAGCCGCTTTAGCAGTGCTAGTTCTGCCACTGAATATCTGCCCTGAGCCTTTAGCTGCCTGAATGAAACTTGTTCTCCAATAGCATCTGAAGCTAAGCAGGGTTAAGCTTGGCTAATACTTGGATGGGAGGCCACCTTGGAATACCAGGGGCTATAAAACTCACTGCATGGAAGAAAGTCCTGGCAATCTACTTCCACTCACTCCTTGCCAAGGAAACCCAGGGGCTGGGATGCCAGGAGCCAACACTAATCAACAACATACACATTTGTACACTATGGGGGGGGGGGTTATGGGATTATTTTGTAAAGCTACATAGGCGCCTATGCATCTCTATAGTGCAGACATGAATATTTAGACAGCAGGAATGGATTTTGATTAAGCTGAAAATTTTATTTATTTATTTAACAGTATTTCTAAACCGCCTTATCTTAATAATCAAGGTGGTATCACAGCAAGCAATCAGGTAAAGTGTGTGTGTTGTACATGCAGTGAGGATAAAACTTAGTTGTGTGAGGGATGTGTTGGGTGCTTGATTTGTTTGAGCTATATACAGGGTGGGCTATTTACAGTGGTGCTAGAATCATATTTTATATATATTCAGTTGTTTGGGAGGATTGGAGTGCTGTTATCCATTCTCTTAGGTTATGTGATGTGACCATAGTGCTCTATGAACAGCATGGTTTTCAGTTGTTTTCTGAAGTCTTTGAGGTCTGGAGTTGCCCTTAGATCGTCCGGTAGATTGTTCCATATTGTTGGAGCAGCCATGGAGAGAGCTCTGTCTGTTGTGTCCTTGCGTGTGTGCTTGTACTCATTTGGGGTGCTGACTCGGTTGCGTGTTTGACTTCTTCTGGGACGTGCGCTGGTTTCCGGTTGTATGAGCAGGTGGAGGCTGTTGGCTGATGTGTGTTCTTTTATCTTAAATAGGTTTATGATAGTCTTGTATCTGATGCGAGCAATGATTGGGAGCCAGTGTAAGTCCTTTAGTGTAGGTGTGATGTGCTCCTGCCTTGCGGCTCCGGATATGATTCGAGCTGCAGTGTTTTGTGCCAGCTGTAGTGGTTTGAGAGCTTGTTTTGGTAGTCCGAGGTATATCGGATTGCAGAAGTCCAGTATTGGGGTTATCAGTGCTTGACAGACTGTACGGAAGTGTTCTGGAGCGAGGAGTGGTTTCAGTCTCCTGATGATTCGCATCCTGTAATATGCTTTTTGGATTGTTTTGTCTATGTGTGGTTTGAGGTTGAGTTTACTGTCCAGAGTAACCCCAAGGTATCTCACCTCCGATCTTATCGGTATCGTGGTGCTTTGTATCTTTATGTTTGGTGGGTGTGTGAAGCTTTGGTTTCGAGTGATGATTAAAGCTTCAGTCTTGTTGTAGTTTATAGCTAGATTGTTGTTTTGGCACCACTTCGCCATTTGGGTAAGGCAGTCTGCTATCTTAGAGAAGTCCGGGTTTTCGATTGATATCGGGGAGTATACCATTATATCGTCTGCGTATATTGTGTATTGGATGTTGTTCTCTTTCATAATGTTGCATATTGGTTGGATGTAGATGTTAAAAAGGAGTGCTGAGAGTGCGGATCCTTGTGGTACTCCTTGTTGGACGTTTATGGGCCGGGAGGTGTCCTGTCCCACCTTGACCTGTAGCTGTCTTTCTGTTAGGTACGAGTGGAACCATTTTAGAGTGGTACCGTGTATACCAGTGTTCTTCAGTCTCTCCAGGAGTATATTGTGATCAACTGTGTCGAACGCTGAGGAGATGTCGATGAAGATCATTATAATTCCATTCCTGATGTCGTCAATTATTCTTATGATGCTGTCGAAGAGGTAGATCAGGAGAGTTTCGACTCCATGGTTGGGACGAAATCCGTGTTGGTTGTCGTCGAGAGTTCCGTGTTCGTCAATGTGTTCCTGAAGTTGTAGTTGAACCGTCTTTTCGATTATTTTTGCGAGGAAGGGTATGCTGGAGATTGGTCGGTATGCTGCTGGGTCCTTTTTGTCGAGAGAAGTTTTCTTTGTGATTGGTCTTACTGAGGCAAGCTTTAATTGCTGTGGCATGAGTCCTTGAGTGAGTGAGTTGTGTACCATTTTATGAATGTTTGGTATGAGGCTTGCTTTGGTGGCTTTGACCCATGACACTGGGCAAGGGTCTGTAGGAGCAGTGCTTGTGTTGATTGTGGAGATGATGTCTGATATCTGCTCTTTTGAGGGTGAGTGGAATGTGCCCCAGGTTTTGGGGTGGACGTTCGTTCTGTTGGTTCTACTGGGTGTTGAGCGCTCTGTGGAGTGAAATTTGTCTTTGATGTGGTCGGCGAATATCTGTGGATCCACTTGTATTTCTCTTTCTGCTGCTTGCTCTTTTGTCAGGGTTTTTACTATTTCGAAAAGTTCTCTGGGTTTGTTGATGGAAGAATTTATCAGGTTTGTGTGGAATTCTCTCTTTGATTGGTTGATGTGTTCATTGTATTGTTTTTGCTTTGTTAGGTAAAGATGTTGGTCGGAAGTAGTTTTGTTTTTTCTCCATCTCCGTTCAATTTTCCTGAGCTCCCTCTTTTCCTGTCGTATTTTTGCTGAGTACCATGGTTTGTTTTGTCTCTTGTTGTGGTGTTGTTTCTTGGTCCTGTCAACGGATGGTTTGGCGGCGTTAGCTAGGACATTGTTCCAGTTGGAAACTTGTTCCTCCAGGTCCTCTGAGTCAATGTTCAAGTGTTGTATTGTGTCCTGGATGAATTCGTCCTTGTCAAAGGACTTGAATCGTCTTTGTGTGTAGGAAGTTCGCTCTTTCGCTTGTCCAGTCTTCTTGTGATTGCAGATTTGTCTCGATTAAGTAATGGTCAGACCATGGTACTGGGGTGATGGTGGGTGTAGAGATTAGGTCTCTTGAAGTTAGGTAGTTTGATGCGAAGATGAGGTCTGGGGATGATCCTAGTCTGTGTGTTGGTGCATTGACTATCTGTGTGAATTGAAGTGATGACATTGCCTGAAGGAAGGCCTCTGCATCTTTTGTATTGGCGGACTTGAGGTTGAAGTCTCCGATTAGTAGTGCTGGTTTGTTGTTTGACGTTATGGCACAGGCTTCTTCGAGTATGAAGGCTAGTTCGTCGGGTGGAGCACGGGGTGCTCTGTAGGTTAGGCAGATTGCAATATTCTTGTTCTTGATGCTAATTGTGTTACACTGCTTTGTATCTGTGAGATTCAGTGTCTTGAACTTGAGTTCTGTTTTTGCTATTATTAGGACTCCTCCTCCACGCTTGTGGATGCGTGGGCAGTTGTATGCTGAGTAGTTGTTCGGTACTAGTTGGTTGAGTAGTACACTATCGGTAGGGTTGAGCCATGTCTCTGTGATGCATATTATGTCTGGCTGTCGCTCTTCAATGTGGTCTACCAGAGTGTGTATCTTGTTGCAGATGGATCTGGCGTTTATGAGCTCAATTGATGTTTTCTTTGTGGAAGAGGTTGTTGCGACGTGTGCTTCCTGAGGGCCGGTGTTGGGGTTTGATTTGTGTCTGTTTTGTCTCTTTGTGTGGGAGGTTGCGAGTGTCTCTTTGTGTGTGTGTTGTGGACCGAGATATGGCAGTGCAGTTGGTGGGTACCATGGTGTGTTTGTTTGGGGGTAGTGGGGGTGTGTAGTTGGTGGGAGGAGTTGTGTGACTAGTAGGTATAGTGGGAGGAAGTATGTGGTGTGCATGTTGATAGCTTGTGATGTTCTGATAGGGCGACGCCTGTGTCCTTAGGTTTTCGTCTGTTGTTTGCTTTTTTGAGGAGAGCTGTACTTGTTGCAGGGGCTTGTCCTGGGGATGTGAAGTTGTATCTGTTGCGGTGCGGGAGCCTGTCCCGTGGAGGGAGCCTGTCCCTTGGATGTGAAGCTGTATCTGTTGCGGTGCGGGAGCCTGTCCCGTGGAGGGAGCCTGTCCCTTGGATGTGGAGCTGGATCTGATGCGGTGCGGGAGCCTGTCCCGTGGAGGGAGCCTGTCCCGTGGATGTGGAGCTGGATCTGTGGCGGACGCCTTGGTGCGGGAGCCTGTCCCGTGGAGGGAGCCTGTCCCGTGTGTGTGGAGCTGGATCTGTGTTGGTCGCCTTGGTGCGGGGGCCTGTCCCGTGGATGTGGAGCTGGGTCTGTCGCGGTGCGGGAGCCTGTCCCGTGGAGGGAGCCTGTCCCGTGGATGTGGAGCTGGATCTGTGGCGGTCGTCTTGGTGCGGGGGCCTGTCCCGTGGATGTGACGCTGGATCTGTCGCGGTGCGGGAGCCTGTCCCGTGGAGGGAGCCTGTTTCGTGTGTGTGCAGCTGGATCTGTTGATGAACTCTTGGTCTGACCCACTATGGTACATCCCAAGTCCCTATGTTCTTATCTAGCTAAAGATGACATTGCTCTAACATAGCATCAGTACTGGCATATCTCTGGGTTTAAGGTATCAATCTGGACAAACATGGTAATACCAAATATGGCCTATAAACGATGGTAGTTAACAACACTGGCATATCCTGGGTTTACAGTATCGATCTGGACAAACATGGTAATACCTAATATGGCCTGTAAACGCTGGAAGCTAACAACAGTATCCAGAGGGAACTAGTCACTAGAGTGCCCAACACTGATCTTGGATTCTAGTCCCAAACATGAATTTCTACCCTTTAAATTAGTATTTTTATGAGAGGCAGGAGGATAATCCTAGCTGTAGAGAGTGGTGCTGCTGCAATCAGATGATTTAAACAGAACTATACATTCAATTATTGTTAGGAGTGCAGTTAATTCATATAAGTAATGAAGCAGTGTTGATAGTTTAAAAATCACTCAAATGAGTGTGACTTACGTGCCCCAGAGTTTCAGCTCTTTAGGCAGTTCGGCGTCTTCGGAGTTGGTATTCTGCGTTTCCACTGTGAGTTGGTGGATTGTCAGTTCCTTGATTGTACGCGAGCTCGACCCCGAGGGAGCTCAGCTGTACCAAGAGGGAGGTGTAGTCTCAGCGTCGTTTTTTCTGTTATGTTTCTGTGACGATCTTGGGGGTGCCTTTGCCTAAGGGCCGTGCCAAAGGGCCCTCTTGCGCGGCCCTCAGGCGCGGGCCCGCAAGGCGCGGGTGCACCTGTGGTGTTCTCCTTTTAAATGGAGAGCTGTGCCCCGATTGGGTAGAGATGCTCTGAGACACGCTGCTGGAGGGGTGGAGCCAAAAAGCAGCTTCCCCCGAAGAGCTCTTTTGTGTGCAGCAAGGTCTTTTGTAGCTGGCTTGCTCTTTTCTTGCCGCCGATCTTCTGGAGCAGGGCAGGCTCCCTTCGATGAGGCTTCGACTCGGGTAGATGGCTCAGCTCCTCCTGGAGCTAAGCAGAGCAAGAGAGGATGCTGTGCCTGTGGCTTCTCCTTTTAAATGGAGAGCTGTGCCCCGATTGGGTAGAGATGCTCTGAGACACGCTGCTGGAGGGGTGGAGCCAAAAAGCAGCTTCCCCCGAAGAGCTCTTTTGTGTGCAGCAAGGTCTTTTGTAGCTGGCTTGCTCTTTTCTTGCCGCCGATCTTCTGGAGCAGGGCAGGCTCCCTTCGATGAGGCTTCGACTCGGGTAGATGGCTCAGCTCCTCCTGGAGCTAAGCAGAGCAAGAGAGGATGCTGTGCCTGTGGCTTCTCCTTTTAAATGGAGAGCTGTGCCCCAATTGGGTAGAGATGCTCTGAGACACGCTGCTGGAGGGGTGGGGCCAAAAAGCAGCTTCCCCCGAAGAGCTCTTTTGTGTGCAGCAAGGTCTTTTGTAGCTGGCTTGCTCTTTTCTTGCCGCCGATCTTCTGGAGCAGGGCAGGCTCCCTTCGATGAGGCTTCGACTCGGGTAGATGGCTCAGCTCCTCCTGGAGCTAAGCAGAGCAAGAAGCAGGAGGAAGCTGCCGTCAGTACTGGCAAGAAGCAGGAGGAAGCTGCAATGCCAAATAAATAAAGAATGGAGAGTTATAACTGAAAAAATCAATCACATAAAATTTTGTATCAGAATGTGTATTCCACTAGCCTGATGACTCCTTAGGTTGTGCTTTTTGTGACCGCGACAATATTTATGGGCCTTTGCATCACATGACCTTCAGCATCACAATGGGCCCTATATTCAGCGGCAACGAATAGCGTTACTAAACACCAGCCACCACTGCTGAACATTAGACCCAGGCATTCAATGCCGAGGTCATATCAGAGCTCTGGCATTGAATATGTGAGCTGTCTGAATTGTAATGACGCTAACACGGAAGTGGCGATATTCAGCTGCTGTGTGGTTAGCTTCAGTGGCAAAAGTGAGGCCAGCCTTTACTGCACCTGACTTTTGCCATGTTGCGATAACCGGGCAGTGTCTCAATACTGTCACTGCCCAGCTATTGCCCGGTGCCACCCCTGGAATGCCCCATTGTTAACCAGTTTGCAGTAGGGCATGAAGCTGTGGCACCCATGGATATTCAGCCCTAACCTTTTTAATATCGGGCACAATATGTTTTGGATTTTAAAGTGAAGTGGGAAAAAGAGGTCTTAATTAATTTCTTTTTCTCTGTTGTTTTAATTCATTTCAGAAACCAGCACAGCCCCCGGAGCTCTTCCCCAGGTGAGATGACTGTTCCTTGGAATTTTTGAGGTGGTCGGGGTTGGGGAGGGAATAAACATAGCAGATGCTATTGTACACAGAGTAGGTAACTCGTTAAGTTGTCTATACAATTAAATATAATTTTTCGTGGTATCTTTCCAAACTGCTTTACAATCACACTAAATACACATAGGGGTATGTTTACTAAACTGCGGTAATGTCATTCGCGGTAGATTCCGCGGTAAAGGTAGAGATGCCCATATAAAGGCATGGGCGGTGCATCGTTACAGCAAGCTGACAGAGAATGTGCGTTACAAGGCGCCTTAGAACAACGAGCATTACAAGGTGCCTTATAAGGTGCCCTGTAAGGTGCTTAGTAAGGTGCCCTGTAAGGTGCCTCAGAAGGCGCCCTATAGGGCCTCCTAGGCTAAGCGCCATATTAGGCACCCTTGGACAAGTCACCACAGAAGGCACCCTGGGCTATGGAACCGTAGGTTAAGGTGGCCTAACAAGGTTATGGTGTCCTAGGTTAGTGTGCCCTAGGGACTGCAAGGTGCCTCAGGATGACATGCATGACCTGTGCAGAACAGAGACAGATCTAGCCCTAACACTAGATAGAGCACTCAGGAAAGGCAATGAACAGGTGAGTGAAGGAGGGAGGAGCTGCTGGACCTGCCATATCTGCGGGCATCCCATGTGCCTGCCAGTACTGACGGCAAACATGGTGGGGCAGCTCTACCACAGCACAGGGTGTTGGCAAGGTAAAGTACCGGAAAAACAGTTGGTGGCAGACGATGGGAATATGTGTCCCCCAGTGGAGGCAGAGGTGGCAGGATAGTTACAATGATGGGTGGACAGAGGAGTGGTGGTGCCATGCAGATCAGGCACAGGCGAGGCAAGCACGATGAGGCGCAGTGCAGGAACGGGTAGCAGTGCAGGACATGGGCTGGCAGCCTGCACAGGCAGACAGGACTCTACACAGCTGACAGACGCAGATAGACAGACCGAGGGAATGTTGGCAATTGTGGCAAGGGTATTATGGGCTGGAAGCGCAGATCTGCAAAAATATGACCTCTACAGGCATGCACACTATTTGAGTAGGACAGGCATGAGAGGAGGGAACATTGAGGAACTGAACCAATGAACACTGCCAAGAATGGCAATGTATTAACCAGTAGGCTATACCTCCATGGTGTATGTCACAGCAGTACCCATGATGCAATGCACATGCTGAATAGCTGTCTACAGCTGATCACCAAATGGGGTCTGCACCTATCCGGTACCTCAACTGGGAAAGACGAACTGACAGTGTGTGATACTGGCACAGAGTAGCTACAGACCATGCCATTGTGCAGGTTCTGTGGTCACCCTGATGGATAGGATTGGTGCCCAGCACTAGGTCCGCAGTACATGTGGTGCTAGAGATAGATCCTGCTGTACATCCCCATCACTACCAGTGTGTGACAGGTGTTCCGTGCAGTGCAGCCAAAGGTAATTTGGTGTCCATCTGTATCCTGCAGTCACATGTGGCCCTGTGGGACCAGACACAAGCCAGATTAGTGTGTACCCCGTGTGAGGGTCTGGCTGACATGGGCAGCTATTATCAGGGCAGAGGGGTTCCTAGAACTGCATGAGGTGTGTGTAGCAGTGCCTGTATGGGTCACAGTGGTATACAAATGGCCCACATCACCCTTTTGTAGGTAAAGAACAGTGCCCCTACCCCCGAGAAGCAATCTCCATCCTGTTTGTATGAGACAGCCCTCCAGGGTTGGTGGGCCAGAGCCATACTGACGACTGGGACAGTGGCAGACCAGCAGCAATGCTGGGGTTAGGTCTGGAAACCCCAATTGCCTCCCACCACTGTCTGCCAGTCACCAGCAGACAGCACAGTCAGACTGTACCTTAAAGGTGTTCCAACCATGCACAGTCTAACTGCAGACAGTCCACCAGGAACTATGTGCAGCAAGCAGGCATCTCAGTAACTGGGACCCCAGCACTGGGGAACACAAATATATCACTAAAGACAAATAGTGTAGAGCGCTATGTGGGAACCTAGACCTGCTATGGTCACTGCTCGTTCAGAGTGAGTGCCCTCCCAGCATGCCATGCTGTGGCCACCCTGTCCATGCAGGTAGTGGTCAGGCACTACAGTGTCCTAGCCATTGCCCCACACCCTGTGAAGATGCATCCTGGCCAATCTGCCCTGTCCGGGCCATACCCAGAATACCTTGCTCCTCATTATGCATCTAATCAGGCTAACTCTGGTAACAGTGGGACATTTTGGGCCCAGTGAAGTGTGGGCAGCCACAGAACAATGGATAGACATACAAACACGCTCACTCCTTTTGCAGCATTATACAAAGATAGAGGTGGTTGGCAGCCCTGCCCGTCACACTAGTCCTGAGCACAGTGCCGACATTGCTAAACTGTGCAGGGGGTAGTAGTAGTGCTTTGGTGATAACATCATCCCAATGCTGGGGCCAACAGCCTGCCGCTCCATGCATCATTGGATTGTGGAGCCTGTGTGAGTGGGTGTTTGCACCCCTATTCGCCACTGCTTTGGGCTTTACACATGTTGCTGTTGTATCTGCATTGTAGGGTAAAATATAGGGACATGTTCTGCACCTGTAACCCTCTGCTCCTGGACACACTGGCTGGGTGTACTGCACCACACTGTTGCCACAGATGCATGGTAGTCCCTGGGGCTACCTGCACTTTTCCTCAGCCAGACCTTTTATGTTGCACTGCACACCACGTACTGATGCAGAGCATGGCCTGGGTCCACTGCAGGGAGGTGGCACTGCCCCCTCCAGTACGGGCACACGCCCCCCTGCCAAGCTGACATGGCCATTTGCTGTCGGTGCTGGTAGTGCGCAGTCCCAGGCCATCCACTGTGTAGGTAGGCGCCCGCCTATGGAGCGGGTTCCAGGGTGGGGGAGCATACATGGACATCCTCACATCCCCCCATCACTGCCTACCACTATTATGTCCCCTCCACATGGGGGTGGGATGGCTGGGGGGATGTCAGGTCTGTGCCCTAGCGACTATTGGCTAGGGTGGACCAGGTAGATATTGGTGGATTGTGTTTGGCCTTGGTTAACTGCTGTCTTGCTGATCTCCGGTGTCTATGTTCCTATGTGCCACCTAGGCGCCCATCTGGTCCACCCTGTGCCCCTGCTGCCCATGCTACATGTCCCGCCTGCGGCCCCCTATGCCCCATTTGCACCATCGCCATAGTGGCCATTCATACTTTGGCACTATGGTATTGCTGTACATGGAGCACTACTATCACAGATTTTGGGCTCCCTGCCTGGGCTGTACATTGCTGACACGTAAATGGTTTCTCTCTCCTGCATATGTGCATCTAACGGCAGGTTTTCAATCGCATTAGGATTCAGTTCTTCAGATCAGCGCGTTAGTGTGAATGGAGCCTCTCCCCGCCCACACTCCGACCATTGACCCCTTCTCTCCGCCCTCTCTCCACCTTCTGCGGTGTTTACCACGCCACGGAACATCAACGATCGTTAAGTAACGATAACGCGCGTTATGAGACGTTAATGATCGTTAACGTCTCATAACGCGCGTTAACGTTACTTAACGATCATTAACGTTACGTAACGCACGTTATGTAACGTTACCACAGTTTAGTAAACATACACCATACTGTACATCGTAAAATAAAATACAAAATATATTTTAGCAGATCATGAGAGAGAGGCAAGGGAGAAAAGATGGATGTGGAAATGGCATGTTTATGTTTATTACATTTGATATATTGCCCTTCTGCAAAAACAGAGCGGTGTACAATCAATAAATTACAAAAATGGCCAAGGGCCATAGAAAGAAAGGCAGTTACAATGCAAGACAGGACAGAAAATAGTGTAATCAATCATACCAAATTGAAGAGATGGACAACATAGAAAAAGATCACACGAGTGGGGTAGGGAGGTCAAAGGCAGAAGAGAACAAATGGCTTTTTAGACGGACTTTAAAGATGCGATGGGTACTGTGGGTTATGGGTGTAAACAACTTGATGAACGATGGTGAGGATTTTAAAGTGAAAGCGAAATTCTACAGGAAGCCAGTGAAGGTGGATAAGAAGGGGGGTTACATGCTCCTGACGAGTGGAATGAGTAATGAGACGGGCTGCTGTGTTCTGAATACGCTGTGATCTGTGTAGCTGAACCTGAGGAACACCGGCAAGGGCAGAGTTACATAAATCAAGATGAGACATGACAAGGGACAACAGAAGAGCAGTGAGAGCCTATGGAATAAGGAAAGGACAAACAGCGTGGATTTGACGAAGGGAGAGGAAAGAATTTCTAGTGACATGGGAAATATGATCACGAAAGGAAAGATCAGAAACAAGGAAAACCCAGAGATAGCGAAAACATGACACCAAAGGGATGAGAGAGTCTGAAAGAGATGGAGCCAACGGGGGACAAGGACTACCATGAGTGAATCAAATAGCTAGCGTTTTGGCCAGGTTTAGATGCAGGCAATTGGTTGTCAATCAATTAGCCACAGTGAGGAGGCAGGTATTGAGGGGCGAAAGATCTGGCTGAAGGAGACAAGTGTGATGGAAAAAAACAAGGTCGTCAGCATAGTAGTAAGCAGAAATACCGGACTGTTGTACCAGGAGGGCAAGTGGTGCTAGAAAAATATTGAACAAGAGAGGTGCCAAAACTGAGCCCTGGGGAACACCGCAGTGAAGGGGGATAGGGTCAGAGGAGGCAGTTGTGGTGGTACAGGAGAGGACTGCATAAGACCAAGAGAAAAGATAAGAATGAAACCACCGGTAAACAGTGCCACGAAGACGAGCTTCACGCAAGCGAGAAAGGAGAAGGGAATGGTCAACAAGATCAAAAGCTACGGAGAAATCCAGTGATACTGCCACCGAGATGTCACCACGATCATGGCATGTGAAAAGAGGCAGAGGTGGCAAGGTGAGACATATGAAAAAAAGCCACCTTATGTATACTTTATTCTAAACATGTTTTGTAATGTTCACAAACCATAAACTTCCAGTTGAAGCTCCACCATCAAATAGGAAAATATATGATTTAAATCAGCAGTTTATCATTGTCATGCTGAAAGATTCTTTTGACCAGCAGTTTCTTGAATATTGTTTTTGCATTCTGGTACAAAAACCATAGATTGTGAGCCCTTTGGGGACAAGGGGAATATATATACAGTACCTGAATGTAGACCGCTTTGACTTGTAGAAAAGCGGTATATAAGCCTAGTTAAATAAATAAAATAAATAAATAAATATAAAATATTAATTTCCATCCTAATCATATGCTATATACATAAAAATATTCTTATAATTTAGTCTCATCCAGTCACCATTAACATTCCCGTACTGCTCCTTGTGTCTAAAAACTCGGTGTCACAACCCCTCTCCCTACCAGCTGCATGAGCAAAGGACTTCTATGCAACTTCGCGAGAACGTTGGTCATCATAGTAATTTTTTTTACCTTATGCCATAGTTTTGTTGAAAATTAATCCTGTAACACATTAGAATTCCTATAATCCTGTAGCGGAGACAGCTGTGATTTTAGAAATAACGACTGTACAGAAATTATCCTTATTTTCACCATCGTATTTTTCTCATCTTTCCATACAAAAATGCCCAAGGTGACTCTCAACCTAAACCATCATTATGAAAAGCATAGTATTACACTAAATAAAACACCACATTATAGAAAAATATGAAGCATGAAGATGTCATAATTAGGGATGTGTTGTCATTTCCTGTTTCCTGTCTATAGTGTATACTATTGCATGATAACATGCACTATTGATAGGAAATCATATGAGACAAAACAAATAAAAATCAAATGAAATGAAAGTTTTTGGGCTGCACACACCCCTAGTCGTAATGTGGTGCAGACGTTAAGCAACTTGTCTTGCCAGCGCTGCCCTGTTCCTTCAGTGACATTGGAGCAGCTGCACTGATGGAAGTGCTTGCCAGCAGTGATACTCAATTTTTACAGTCACATGCTTAAAATATTTTTTGAAGAAGGACTGATAGAGAATACAGGTGCCTTTTCAGAAATCACAACTTCCCATGCTTAAGAGATTACAATATTTTATTCATCGAAATATTATTCATGTATAAAGGCAAAGTGCCCTCTTCCCCTTTAAATTAGAAAAAATGCCATAAAAGGGATGATGTTTGCTGCTAATTTGCTGATATTTATGCAGATGTTTTGCTTGGATAATTTGAAATGCTTGAATTGAAAGTCACTAGACTGCAGTGTGTGCCTTCTTGTTATTCACTGACCGACAATTTCACTGGTCAACAAAGTTTTACAAAAGTCATGTTACTGAAATAAAAATAGTCATTTCTTATCAATTTTTATATGCTGAACACGAATATGAAATTGCAAAGTTGGCTCTAGTTTTTTTGTAATCTACAAGAATTAATGTTTGCATCATGAAATGCATGTCAATAGTAAATATAATAGGTCTTCAGTTAATACCTGTAAAAAAACAAGTCATAGACTACTTCTAAGATTTTTTCGCCTGTCTCTTGTACAGCTGTTCGGGAGCTTTTCTGGGGCATGTCCAGCAGTAGTCAGCAAGCATTGTAGTGGACCATTTTCCCTGGTATCTTTGCTCCATCGTTGCAATATCCTGGTGAAAACGTTGTCAGGAAAGAAATCGAGATGGGAATCAAGGAATGGATCTTTAGAGACATATTGCAGCCAGGTTTCTGATACTGCATCAGCATGTCTTCTACTAGTTCCTTGTAGTTTTCTGCCCTAACATGCCCAAGAAAGTTTGTTGACACTAGGCGAAAATCATTCCATGCTTGTTTCGCATTACCCTGCAGCAAGTTGTTGAACCGGCCAT
Organism: Ichthyophis bannanicus; assembly: GCA_033557465.1. NCBI lineage: Eukaryota > Metazoa > Chordata > Amphibia > Gymnophiona > Ichthyophiidae > Ichthyophis > Ichthyophis bannanicus. The sequence continues at coordinate 1,001,135,675 of CM066031.1, forward strand.
CTTTGAAGAGCTCTCAAATCTGAGGACCCTCAAAAACTCCCTCTTTAATCTTTGTTTCGCTGAGTCGAGGGAATTTTTCATGCAGGTATCGTAAAGCTGGCGAAGTGCGGTCCATGGCTTTCACAAAGTTTTTCATGAAACCTAGTTTGATGTGAAGGGGTGGTAGCAAGATTTTGTGAGCCTCAACCAGAGCTGGGTGCTGGATATTCTTCTCTCCAACTGTTATATTTTGTCTGCGATTCCATTTCTTCTGCAAGTAGTGCCAATCCCTTGCTCAGCTATCCCACTCACATAAGAAGCACATGTATTTTATATATCCCTGCTGCAGTCCCATTAAAAGGGCAACTACCTTCAAGTCACCACAGAGGTGCCAGCTGTACTTGTTATAGTTAATGGAAGTCAGTAGATGCTTTACGTTATCGTATGTCTCTTTCATGTGGACAGCATGCGGAATAGATGGAAGACAGTTTCCATTATTCAAAAGCACAGCCTTCAGACTCAGTTTCGAAGAGTCTATAAATAGTCTCCAGTCTTGTGGGTCATGAGTGATTTTTAAGGCATTCATGAGGCTTTCAATATCGGAACAGAATACCAGATTACTTTCCTTTCCGACTGCGTATAGTACACTGCTGACGTCAGATGGCTTCAGCAGCTGTCTAGCAGTAGTATTGCATTGCATCAGAAAATGATGCAGTCAACTCTGGATGATGTGTGCATGCTGGTATTATGCAATGTGATGCAATATTACATCATTCAAGGCTTATTTGGGATGTTGTTGATGTCCTACTGGATAAATTTACACGGTGAAACGTCAAAAATGAACTACATGCAATATCTTCAAAATGAGAGCCAATAAAAATTTTTTTAATGTTATATTTGTGTTCAGCTCTTCAAGATACTACAGATTAGGGCCTTTTAAAGTCAGTAACGATTTCAATGTTGACCAGTGGGGGTGCTGTCGGCACCTCGTGACATAGTAAAGGCCTGTTTTCCTGATAGAGCTTTTTACCTCCACAGGGGCACCAATCCATTTGCCACAGTGAAGCTTCGTCCTACTGTCACCAATGACCGATCAGCACCACTTATCTGATGGCTTTACATCTCGGGGTCACAGAATAGCAAGACAAAAGAAGAACCCTTCTGGCTTTAGACCAGCTTTTCCCAAAGCTGTCCTGGAGACCCTATTGGAAAAGAAAACAGCCAAGCAATACTGGAAACACGAAGAGAAAATGAAGGTGCAAAATATATATTAAAAAGAAGCAACTGCAACAACAATAATCTACGTAACACCAAAAGAATCAAATGCCCAAATTTTACATAAAACCCAACATGGCCCTGCTTCAGAATAACATTTTATTTATTAATTTACATTCTCTTATATACTGTGCTATTCTGCATCAGTGTGGTTTACATTGAACAAACTGAAATTACATTGAACAGGGCATTATAACTTGGAGATAACTATTTTACAGGGAACATGGGCTATGGAGGGTTAAGTGGCTTGCCCAAGACCACAAGGAGCACCTGTGGGACTAGAGACCCCAGTCCTTCCAGCCCAAGGTTGCTGTCCTCTAGTGGGATTTGAACCCCCAACCTTCCAGCCTGAAGTACCTTGCCCCAACCACTAGGCCACTGCTCCACCCCATGTCTTCATGTCTTCATTAGGGATAGAAACAATTAAAAATTATCCATACAAAACATCATCCTTGCAAATCTACAAATGAATTAAGTCAATTTTTATTTTTTGCCATACACTGATTCCAGAGAATGAAGTATAGCCAACAGCCACAAGTATTTGATCCTTAAGCTTGTGGTTCTATGACCGGGCGTTACGAATGTGGATTTTTCTGCGCAGGCTTCTCTAGCATACACACTGGTCCACGGTTGAATAAAGCCTCAGTATTTCGCATCTTTTATCTATTGAATCACTCAATAAATAAATGTATCACAGAAATGAGAATTAGCTTAATTCATTTGTGGCTTGGTAAAGATTATATTTTGTACGAAAAGTTTTTAATTGTTTCCACCTGTGATGCAGGCATCTTTTGTCGAAACATAGGCATGTTTGGGTTTTATGTAACATTTGGGTATATGTATATTATTAGTTGCGTTTTGCATCAAGTGAAATTGCCTATCATTGAAGGTCATTTTATTTATCTGTCTGTCCATACACATAGCTTTGTGCATGTGCCTACAAAGCTAAGCCTATGAAGACAGAATGCAACAGGCCAGAGACCCTACCCCTGCACCACACACACAAACACACACCTACCTCACCACTGTACCACACCCACCCACACACTATCTCAAGACAGACACAAATATATAGACAACACTGGTTACAAAGATGCCTCATACAGCCCCTGTTATCCAAAGGAGGCACACTTTATCATGCTTCTTTGTCGTCCCCCCTCCCTCCAAGCTTTAAATGAGTTTGCAAAGGGAAAATGCACCGTTTTACAACATTATGGGTTCATTAATCCTCTTGCAAGTCTTAAACACTCCATGTACTTACTCCAAAAGGGCAACCATGCACTGCATCAGTGAACCACACCTTTGTGCTATGCTTACGAGAGGGCACTTTTCAAGTTGTTGTGATCATTTCTTTGTTAATAAATACAGTATTTTGCATCTTCATTTCATTTTCACGTTTTCAGCATTGTTGTTTGTTATTTTTTCACTTTGTCTCTTCTTTTCCTGGAGACCCCAAAGTCATTGGATTTTCTGAATCCATCCATAATAAATCGACATTGGAGATCCAGTATGTACAGAATTGGACTGTTGGGGGAGGGAGAGAAGGGGAAGGGGGTGTTTGCTGGACACATTTGGAAGTATTGACCTAGAGTAAGCATATCAGGAGAAACAAATCAAAATTGAATCCACTAATATTCAGATTGTTTATATTGCTGTAAATAAAAATACATTATTAGCCAGCATTTCTTCATTCTGCATTTTGCAAGCATGAAAAATACTCACACACACACAAAAAATAAAGTGACCAACAATTAGGTGAAAGAAAAAAAAGAAATTAGTACAAACCATTAACTTTTTTTTGCAAGAAACAATAATAATAAAAACCATTTTGAATATCAAATGTGATGCTGTAACCTTCCCATTCATCACTGACAGGAGAATGTAACAGGCACTCATCAGCGGAGAGTGAGTGCGCTTTGGGTGCTGCCACTGAGGTAGTCAGAGCTCAGAGAGGCGAATATAGTGATCAGAATGCAGCAGTGAGGCAGGAAACTGCAGCAGCTTTGCAGGAGGCAAGACCCTGCTGGGGAATCACAGAACCATGACCTAGCAGCATATTAGGGGGTAAATATATAAAGGATTTTTTATGCGTAAATTCTGTTTTGTGTGTGTAAAAGCTCTCTTATTAGGCATGTTTCAGAAAAGCGATCATACCGATTGTGGAGGGTCCAGCATCTGTACAGAGTTCTGTCTGTCTATATGCATTTGTTTGCGCATGCACAGACAGGCAGATGTGTATGCCATCACTTTTCCTGCCTCAAAGCTGCTGTTGAAGAGCCACCAGCAGTCCTGGTCAGGCTGGCATGAAGAGCGGGGCTGCAGTCTGCAAGCACATGGGACTCTCTGGCTCCTGTTGGCAAGAAGAGTGGGACTGTGGCAGGGCTGGCCCCAAGATATAATCGGGGATGGCTTGGCATGGGTGGGGGTGGGGGTGAGGCACAGCCAAGGTTTCTGCTACCCCAGACCGTGCCATTCCCCCACCTGTGCCACTGATTATGTCTTGGGTGTTTCAGCACACATGGCCTGCCATTTCTGACACCCATCCAACAGTAAATTGCTTTGGAGGGGGATCAGAACAACAACAAAATAGTGATACAAAGCCATCCACCCAGGTCAACCACCCTAGGTGACCACCTAGCTCATCTAGTGAAAGGGCCAGCCCTGGACTTTGTTCTGCAAACATCGGCAGGAAGTACTCAGGTCATGCTGGTGAGAAGAGCAAGGCTGTGGCCTACAGATGTTGGTGAGAGTCCCCAGGTCTTGTCGGTGAGCAGAGTGCTGTGGCCTAGCTGCAGAAAGGAGGGAAGGGGTGGGTAAGGGGGCAGAGCATGAATCAAAAGGATCGGGTTAGAGTAGGAAGGCAGAGAATGCATAAGGGAATGGGGGTGGGGGGCTAGAGAGGAGAGAGGGAGAAGAGGGATGGAGCATTAGGGAGGGCTGGGGTTAGAGGAGGGCTGAGACCTGTGTGCAAGTGAGGGAGTTAAAGGCAGGGAAGGGAGACCGGGGAAAAGCTGAATGTTTTCATCCTCTTTGGCTCTTAACCTCAGCTGTGTACTCCACTCTCTGATTCTCTGGCTTTTCCCCCCCATTATCTCCTTTATAGCACTCTTGTCTCATCTCCACAGAACAAGACAACAATAGCAATGCAGAAAGTAAAAACAAGACTGTGTTGTGTATCCCCACCGCTGTCCCTCTCCTTTCACTCTTGCAATGTGCACTACTGCTCAGACAGAGGTTTGCACCCACTGTTACAGATATTCTTCTGATGTAATATATCATGGTTTCTGTGCTTCAGCTGTGTTCAGTGTGTCATTATTTTTAATTCTGAAATATGGTGTCAGAAGATCTTTCCTCTGCACTGTTTTCCTGACCATGACAGAGAGTTTCTAGAGTCTGGTGGGCTGCATAACTAGGAGTGCACAGCAGAGTTTTGCAAGTGATACTGATTCAGCCCTAAGAGTCCATGTGCTGTCCCTTGACACAGAAACACAATTGCATTAAGGCATTATGTAAATTGCTAACAGCATTCCACCTTCAGAGGGCATGACAGTTAGTGGTGACTTATATGGCAATTGGGAACATTTCAGAGCAGAATTTGAAGACCATTTTCTAGCAACAGGCTTACAAAAGAAACCAGCTGAAGTGTAGGCAGCTATGCTGAGAAGGGTGATGGGTGCTGAATGCCGTAATATTTATAAGCACAATTTTATCCTCACAGAGAAGCAAAGGAAGGATACCAATCAATCTGGATGCATTAGAAGCTTATTTCAAACCCCATCTGTAGAGATGGCTTGGATGTTACTGTGTGAGCAGCAAACACCATCCAGTGTCCCTACTAGATTATTACAATGAAGGTTAGAGAGAAAGCCTACATTTTCTAGAGCAGGTGGGGTTCATGCTGCCAATTACTGTATATTGGGAGGAGACTCTTCTGGGAGGGCAAATCTAAGGGGTATGTTTACTAAGCAGTCTTAATGTGCAGCCGGCGTTAGTGTGCAGGATGCCATATAAGGAGTGGGCATGTCAGTCTTAACGTAGCATTTCTGGTTACCGTGAGGGACAAAGGGAGCCGTGGCACACTCGTCAAATTGCACATTAGCCTGAAGTAGGCGTTGCTGACCAACAAACACAGCAAGAGAGAGGAGTAGCACAATGGCTAATCCATTGACTGCTGAACCAGCAGTCATGAGTTCGATCCCCCAGTGGGGTTAATGAGTAAGGCTGCCTGAGGCATTACCCTTTACTATAAAGCAGTGCTGCTGGAGGCATTTCCCTTTTTACTTTAAAGCAGTGCTGCCAGCAAAAGCACCCTCACAGTGCTGTAATCTTCATGTGCAGTGCATCATGGGTACGAGTGGATTAACCCTATCCTGGTAACTACAGCAGACAGTTTGTGTGGTGACCTGCAGTCCTTCTGTAGCCAGCCAGGGGTTTGTTCAGAGCTGTAGCCCACTGGTTACTTCACTGCCTGTAAAGTCAACGGTTGTGGGTTTGATCCCACAGTGGGGTTATTTATTGGAGCTGTCTGGGGCAGTTCCTTTTTTTAATTTAAATTAGTACTGCCAGAAAAAACATCCTCACAGTGCTGTAATCCTCAGGTGCCCCATAAGGCGCCTTATAAGGCACCGTAAGGTTATAGCACTGTGAGGGGTGGTTTTGCTGGCAGTACTAATTTAGATTAAAAAAAGAAACTGCCCCAGACAGCCTAATAAATAACCCCACCTGTGGGATCAAAAAACCATCCCTCGGTTCCCACAGGCAGTGAAGTAACCAGTAGGCTACAGCTACAAGCAAACCTCTGGCTGGCCACAGAAGGAACTGCAAGGTCACCCACACATACGTCGCTGTTGTTCCAGGATAGAGTTAAGCCACTCGTACCCATGATGCACTGCACATGCAAAGCAGCAGTTTTACAGTATGAGCACAAGATGGGGTATGCACCCCCACGGCACCTAGGCCTGGGTAGGGGGTACTGACCGTGCGCGCGTTACTGGCACAGAGTAGCTACAGACGTCACATTGTGTGTGGGTACTGTGCTCACCCTGAGGGTAGGTGGGGCGCCCAGCACCAGGTCCATAGCACCCTGCCCTCCCTGAGATAGGCCTATTGCTGCAGGTCCTCATTAGTAACTAGTGTGTGATAGGTAGTTTCTTTCCAGACACACTACGAATAAACCTGTGCCCATATGTATATCCCAGTCACGTCTAGCCCTTGTGGACTATAATGCACCAGACTAGTGCATATCCTCTGTGGATGCCATGGCCACATGATTCAAGGGGGGGGGGGTGGTGTTTGGACCCATAGGCAGATTCTGTAGTACCACCGAACCTGCTCTCTGGGGGATAGGGGGGGGGGACAGGATCTCCCCCCAACAGATCCACCTTCGACAGCCCTGCCAGGGTGGCTGTTGAGGGGACCAAACAAACCCAGTCCCTGCTGGGAAACAGATGCGCTACAGGGCAGTCAGTGCAGATGTGCTGCATTCCTTACGGCAATAGCAGTAACACAGTAGGACTGGAACTGCTCAGCTGCCCCCCACCACGGTCTGAGTTTCTCGAGCAGCGAGCATATAGAGTTTCCTTCCGCTGCACCCGGCAAGGTGTTGCAGCCATACACATACTAACTGCAGACAGGTCTGCTAGCTAGTCCACAGGGTGCATGGTCCTGGAGGAGATGGTGACAACCAAACATGGGATGTGAGCACACCCACCCAAGCAGATAAGTTCAGTGATTGTGCCCCCAAAAGAAGAAGAACCCATAATAGATCACTTGAGGAGAAATACTATTTAGCCACTATGGGGGAACCAGCCATGCCATGGTCACTGCTCAGTCAGGGTGAGAGTGACCTCCCAGCAGGGACATGCTGTAGCCACCCTGTCTGTGCAGGTGGTGGCCGGGTACTACAATGTCCCAGCCAGTGCCCTATGCCCTGTGCGATGCATCCTGCCCAGGCCGCCCTGTCCGGGGCTATACCCACAGTACCTGCTCCTCATTATGCACATTGGCAGGCCCAATACTGGCAACAGTGCTAGCAGTGTGGGCTGAGGAGGGTGTTGGCAGCCACCACACACTGGATAGGACAGACACACACTCCCCACACCTATGCCAGCATTGTGCAACTATAGAGGTGTTCGGCAGCCATATTCACCGCACCGTTCCTGGGCACAGTGCAGGCATGGCTATGGTACGCAATACTGGAGGAGTCACTCCCCAGGGTGGTAAAACACTGTCAGACACAAGACCTGTAGCACACTCCACAACATCAGAAAGGTGGCTATGATGCAGCCAATCAGCAAATTGTGCTAACTTAGGAGTTGCATCTGCCAGTAATCATAGCAACCTTTTGATAGATGTGTACCATATTCCCAGGTTTAGGGAGGCATTGCTAAGGTAAGAAAATGCTAGTATTGGGAGATGCACACAGGGCCCAAAATCCTGCCTCTCCAGGTGGGTTTGATGATGAAGCCTGTGGGTGTGCGTGTGAGTCTGCCCCATGTTATACGGGAGCCGCGGCTCTGAGCGCAGGGTTTTCCTCAACTCCGGTCCTGGTGGGCCAAACCCTGTTCGGGTTTTTCATGCTGGGTCCCTAATGAATATGCATGAGATTATCATCTACATACCATGGGGGCGGTTGCATAGAAATGCAAGCACAGCCCCTATAGCATTGGAGACAGCATGGGACCTGAATGGTGGTTTGGCCTCCAGGACTGCTTTTTTGGGAGACCTCTGCTCTATTAAGGCGCATGTTTATGGTGCCTGTGCTCTGTAGGGTTAAAATGTAGAGTGTTTTGGGCATGTTTATTTAATCTGCACTAAAGGTTCTGTCTTTATTACCGCATTTTAGTAGTGGGTAAAATTATGGGGACTGGGTTGGCAGAACACCACAGCTGGGACTTGAACCTGTGACCTTCTGCGTCTGAACACACTGGCTGTGTGCCCTGCACCACGTGTGTTTGCCTCAGAGACAATGCATTCCCTGGAGGAACCATGACTGTTTGTCAGACAGCCTGATCGTTTTGTAGTGTCATGGCACCCACCTAAACAGGGCTGGGCCATGGGTCTGCTGTGGGGCCAGCAGCCACCTGCCACCTCCACCTCCACCACCAGTACAGCCCTCTGTCACCATGCTGAACATGACCATTCTGGGGCTGGTGGTGCCTCAGTCTCGGGCCATCCTTTTTGGGTTTTGGCTGCGCGGGTAGGTGGCGCCTAGTGGGTTGCGGATTCTGGGGGTAGGTGGGATGCCGCATAGCTTGTCCACGCTTCCCCCCAGCACCGCCTGCAATGTTGTCTGTACCCTTGGGCGGTACCTGCTGGGTACTATCCCCTGTGACACTGTGGGAAACACACTCGTGCACGTGTTGGGCCCTCATCAGTTGCTGTCTGGCTGCTCTACTGTTTCAGGGATTAGTATGGGCCACCTAGGCATCAACTAGTCCGCACTAGGGACCAGCTGCATCACAGCATGTGCCGCCAGCAGACCTCTGTGTCCCCTTTTTTCAGGATCTGTCCAGTTGCCAGTTCCAACATGCCCACCCTGATGTTGAGGGAAATGGGAATGCCATAGGAAACCTGTCTAGTAACAACGGAAAGACCCCTGCTCAGCCGTTATTTCATTGTGGGATCATTCACCTTGTTTGGGGGACACCCCCCCCCGAGCTTAGCCCCATCCAAAATTGATATCTTTTTTTTGGAGCTTTCTCGGTAGTGTTTTGGTCTGGTCAAATTGATACCACTATTGCCCAGCTAGGTGCTCTGTAGGGTAAAATGAAGGTGTTTTGGGCATGTCTAAGTCATCGGCAATAAAGCGTCTGTCTGTATTAGCACGCACTGTTTAGTAGTGGGTAAAATATGGGGGCTGGGTTGGAAGGAACCAGCTGGGACTTGAACTGTGACCTCTCTGCTCCTGAACACACGGGCTGTGGCACCTGCACCACTGTGTTG